>CM060908.1:759581027-760831027 GCA_030737815.1 Allium fistulosum | reverse complement strand
TTACAAACAAACGAATGCGACGCTCCAGTACCAAACAGAACTCTAACTGGAACACCACATAGGAAAAGAGTACCTTGAACAACCACACTCTTTCCCTTCTCTTCAGCAGTAGGAGCTTTCGAAGACGACGGAACAGCTCCTAAAGCATAGGCTTGCACAATCTGCCTGTCCTTCCTTGGTTCTGGACAATTCTTCCTGAAATGCCCCGGCTTGTCACAGTTGTGACACTTCATCGGTGCCTTCGGATTCTTACAATCCTTAGAGAAATGGCCCTTCTGCTGACAATTGTAGCAAATTACCTCGCCTTTCGGCTTCTTCTGGCCATCCTTACCCTTCTGCTGCTGCTGTTTCCTCTTCTGGTTTCCACCCTGCTGTGGTTTAGATTCTCCCTTGGTCACAGCAACAACAGATCCTTCCTTAGGAAACAGACTCTCATGCCTAAGAGCTTTCTCCACAAGCTTCTCAAATGAATCGTCCAAATGATCCACCAACTGTCTCCCAAGATAACTATCCAAGCCAGTCACAAACTTCTCATTCTTCTGATAAGCAGACTCAATATATGACCGGGCATATTTGGACAAAGCTTCAAACTCAGAAACATACACAAGAACAGATCTCCCACCCTGCTTGAGCTCCACGAACTTCTTGAACAGAACAGACTTCTGAGCTGTAGAAATGAACTTAGCTTCAAATCTGACTTGGAATTGCTCCCAAGTAATCTCTTCTTCCGGAGTAGTGATGGTAATAGAATTCCACCAATCAGAAGCTCTCCCTTGAAGCTGTCTCGATGCCAACTTCCTCTTAGTTGCATCATCAATTCCCAAATCACCAAAGATCCTTCTACAAGCATCCATCCACCTCTGGACCTCAATAGTTGATTCTGTTCCTAAGAAAACCTTTCCTCCAAGAGCAGTATAATCCTTGCACAACTTAGCAAAATCCACTGGTTTCGGAGTTTGGACTTGAACTCCAACATCAACTGCTGCCCCCGGAACTGGTATCCTTCTCATGATCGAAGTCATCATAGCTTCGAACATGGCTGCATAATCAGCAGTCTCTTCAGTAGCACGGCCTTCCCTAGCAGCTGGTCTCCCTCTTCGACTCATTCTCAATATCTATAAAAAGGAATGATTAGAACATCTAGAGAAACAACTTCATAAAGGACTCAAACCCTACTAAGCTACTATATTATATATAGTAATCATCCATCAAAATACAATTACGTCTCTCATACGTAGTTACTTCAGCGAGCGTTGGGTAAAATCGATTAACCAATGCTCTGATACCAAATGTGACGACCGCCCATGACCCCTGCACCGAATCTAAAGATAGAGCGCTGTAAAGTGTGCCAGGCGACCATGGACGATTGTCAAGGTAAGATTTAAAACAACAGAATCTATCGTATTACTCACAGCGCATGGACAAAATACAATAGAACATATGTATAGTGAAGCTTTACAGAACAAAATGACATCATATAAAACTCCGTAATAGTTGAATACAAGCATCCACATAGTCAATACATCAAGCCTCACTACATATCTCTCAGAGAATACAAAGCAGCGGAATATCCAGTACATATAATAAGAAGATACTATGCAACCCTCAAGCTCGTCTTCGATATCAGCATCGTGAGAAGAGAACAGCACCTGTCACCTGCTACCTAGTCTGCCCGTCCCAAAATGGACGAACAGCCCAAGGCAATAAGAATTGAAACATAAAGCCTTGAGTCAGACAACAGTCTTAGTGAGCTGTAAATTAACTAACAACATACCAAAAGAGCATAAAGGAAAAGGAATAGGAATACAACCCTCCCACTCCAACCTCATTCTACAGTGATAGCCCCCAGACACACACTAAGCAGAAGCAAACATAGCAGAGCATACAATTTAAAGTAAAGCTACTATCACTCGAGTCAAGGGCGATGTTTTCCAAGTACCAAGGCCTAAATCAGATAAGCACCCAGAAAATACCGCTCTTGAGTCCGAATGACGATACAACCAAACATCCATGACTCTGGCTATCACTGTTATCATTGCTTCGATATCACCGTTAATTGAATGACCGGCACATTCTTTCAGCCGTCCGTCAAGGGCTAATGAAAACCCCGGTTCTAGACATAACTCCCGCACGTCGTCGCAGCCCGTGCCTAGGACTATCGAATCTGCCCAGAGTACTCGACCATCAACAGTTGGCCGTTGGGACTATCGAATCTTCCCAAACGTACTCTTGCTTAGAGCATGCTAGAACCTTCAACAACGACGCTATCCAAGCCTCCTAGTCATCCTCCTCGACGACTATTCTCATATCCATTCATTATCCTCAACTCGAATCATATCACCGAGTTATCAACATGCTTGGAATGATCCCGTCTGGATTAGACCAAGTCTTCATCACATGATTGCCTCGCTTCATTACATCCTCGCAAAGCCTCATCTCAACATCACAACATCAAATCTATGCATAAGAGCTTCATCATCCCGCTACAAATGCCACGAGCAGCTTTTCCAATTCAAGAGCCTTTCCCTTAGCTTTTGAATCACCTTCGATCTAAATCTAATCATCAATCATCTAGTTCATAACAATCAATCAAATCAAACATCAATCCAAGCAATCAAGCATTCTAAAATGATCTAAGTAGACAATTATAACAATAATGGCATTTTCGTAATTAAAGAGTTGAAAGTCCAATAAGCATGAAAACATGGATTATATCTCTACAAACTTGATGAATGAACTTGCATAGGTTAATCATGTAGTAAATGGTTGTCAAAATCATCATGAACAATGGATCTATATGGATCTACTCATAGGATGAAGAAAATGCATGGAAATCTCTATTTTAACACCAAATCGAGCCAACAATCTGATATACTCCTTTGGATCCGTGTGAGAGATAATCACCACTCACCAAATCACCTAAACAACCTCAAATCAATACGCTTCAGATCTGGACAGCGAAGGATCAAATTTGATCTATCACGAATCCGCTTCAAACGAAGAAATCTCTCTTGAAAAGATGAAGATCTTCAATCTAAGCTCTTGGATCTTCAATTTGATCTTCAACTTGGATGGGTGGAAGCACTAGATTAGAGTGGAGAAAAGAAGTGAAGAAGTGTAGAAGTCGAGCTCTCAAAATGGCAGCACTTCGTCGCTTCAAAATCCGGATCCCAAAAAGTGAGAACAACCCCTCCTATTTATAGCTGAAATTCCTTAAGTCGAAATCTGGCTATCTCCCTAAGTCGCTTCCGACTTACGACCTAAGCCTCTCCGACCTAACCCTTCTGCGCATCCAAACACCCAGCGACCTACGACCTAATCGCAATGCGCGACTTAACACATAGGCTACGACTCAACTCCTCAGCGACCTAACACATCGCGACTTAACAACCATAGAAGTCCACGACCTAACTTAGGTCGTTGCCGACCTAACACTTAACTGCCTTGCCGACCTACGACATAACGAGGTTACGACTTAATACCTTAGACTCCCACGCGACCTAACACTTAAGCCAACCCGCGACCTAACAACTTACTAAGCTACGACCTAAGACTTACAAAACCCTGCGACTTAACAACTTAGCACCCACGTGACCTAATGGTGTTACGACCTACCACTCAACTCTTAGGTCGCTCACTACAGCCCCAGCTTCCTTAGGTCGTTGCCGACCTAACTATATACTAGGTCGCTAACTCGCTAACCACTAGGTCGTAAGTTCCTTAGCTCGCGCTTCCCTTAGGTCGCAAACATTCTATAGGCTGACCCAAACTAACTCGCGACCTAAACCACTACGAAATCTAACTGCTGGTCCTCCTTAGGTCGTTACCGAAACTCTTAAGTCTCCTATCTAAGGTCGTCTGCGACCTAAACCCAACATACTTAGGTCACACCACATGCCTAAGTCGTCTACAACATAGCTCTTAACTCGCTACCATCCTATAGGTCGGTTACGACTTAGCTCTTAGGTCGTCCACGACCTAGGACTTAGACAAATCTATCTAAAAATCTGAAATGACATGAAAGTGCTAAAATTCCATATTTTGACGAACATGTCGATCCATAAAAATACGGGTCGTTACAGATATACTGAAAAGTCAATGAAATCAAACACTTAAAAGCAGTGTCCAGAGACACTGTGGATCCATAAGGTAATCGCACTTACATCGTATGGTTCCATAGAACCAACACTGAATGGCGGTACTCGAATGGATATAAAAATAATCAGATAATACAAGTTTTGCACGTGCACCGACCAGAGTCGTTGTTGCCAAGTACTGTAGAGTTGTGATCGATCACTCGCACCGATGCGAAACGCGCGAGACGGCGAGATCCTTCCCAGAAGGATAAAGGCCCAAAGGCACACGCCGAAAAATAAACTGCTCCATAGAGCAGGTGTCCAGAGACGGTTGCTCAGAGGCGTGGTGACCCAGAGGTCCAGTACTGGCCGCCCAGAGGCTAATGTGTCACTAACTTCTTGGAGAGGAACCCGCAAAGTGTTAACAATGAGTCCCATACCCCACGTTCGCACTAAACGGTTTCCTAACCAATAGCAAGCTCACACTCCAAACAATAAAAAGTCTACCTCATATCATCGGTAAACTAGACCCAAAGGTCAAAACGATCAATCGAATAGGTCGGGGATTAACCGGAAAGAAAATACACACGGTTTCCATAGGCCGGAGATTTCCTAACCGTTTAAGCACCTTTCCACTTCGCTCGACGTGCTAAAAGTGAGTGTGAGATTTTTATTATAGAAAATAATGGTGTAAAACGGATTTATAATTGATTTTCGGAATCACTTTTAAAACGGTCTTTTGAAAGGTCTCCTATTATGGAGTAATTAATTTAATAATTAAAATAATATTATATAATAATTTTCAAAAGCTATTTAGGAGTGAAAAATCTTTTGAAAATGATTCATAAAACCCGTGTACGAAATCTAGAGACAAATCTCAAAGAAATCAATGAAAACCAGGAAATCATCAAAAATATTCTAAGTGTTTGTAAACATTCAAAAACAGCTATGAACTCAAGTTCGATAATTTATTTGGACCAGCAAACTGTGTCCAAATGTCATGAAAATTTGCAGGCATGTAGTCCAACATCCCTACTTTAATATCCAAAAAGAATTTCTGGATTCCGAGTTGAGACGAAGTGGCAGCGACGTCTCAAAGTTGGACCCAGAACAAGATTTACACTGTTTACAAACAGCGACTAGAGTTCAACTTCGACACGAAATTCGAAGTACCAAACGAACTCCAATGTTGTCCAAATTTTCTTGAGATGGAGTTCGGAACTCCACCTTTCTAACGAGACCAAAAACGTCGAATTTCGACTTCCGATGCGAACGTGGAGGCATCGCGGAGTGGCGCTCAAAAGCTGGAAACAGAAGGGATATTTGATTTTCATTCCAAGTGTTTGACCATTCAAAAACTGCTGCGAACCCAAGTTTGGCAATTTATTTGGACCAGCAAACTGAATCCAAATGACATGAAAACTGGTATGAATATAGTCCAACATCCCTACTATAAGTTGCAAAAAGAATTTCTGAAATCCGAGTTGAGACGAAGTAGCAGCGACGTCTCAAAGTTGGACCCAGAACAAGATTCACACTGTTTACAAACAGCGACAAGAGTTCAACTTCGACACGAAATTCAAAGTACCAAAAGAATGCCGATGATGCCTAAATTTTACAAAGATGGAGTTCGAAACACCACCTTTCCAACGAGACCAAAAACGTCGAATTCCGACTTCGGATGCGATCGTGGCGGTATCGCGAAGTGGAGAAAAAAAATCTGGAACAGGGTTTAAAAAAAAATTATTTATTATTTTTTTTTCTTTTTTTTTCTCGGGACAGTGGTAAGAATGTACAATTTTTACCAAATTAACTTCGAAATTTCATGAAACTCAAAACATGAAAGTTTTAGCTCTAAATCTAAGCTTTCCAGAACATCCAAAATTATTAGATTTGGATAAGAAACGAGAGAGATACATGCAAAACAATATCAGATTGAAACTCAAGATAACTTGTTAAAAACAGAATTTGTCTTCTGTCTTTGAACGCATTTCAGGTCATCTAAATGGCAATATTATAGAAAACTCACTGAACAAAAATTGTAGCATATGTTTTAAGCTTTCCGGAACATTCAAAATTATCTAATTCGGATCAAAAACGAGTAACTTATGGCCAAATCAATTTCAGGGTTTTATTTTATCAACCTTGTGGTTTGTTGTCAGGTCAGCGACAAACAAACGTGATTTCAACCATTGAAGCCACAAAATTAGGCAAAGCTCAAAACATGAAAGTTATAGGCTACAGAATAAGCTTTCCAGAACTTCAAGAAAATCTTAATTCCGATTTAAGATGAATGAGATATGCCTAATTTACTAACAGCAATAAACTAATTATAATTTCAGCTAGCATATATTACCTCTTTCCAAGCAATGAAAAGAAGATCAAAGAGTTTCACAATCTCTTTTAGTAGTTTGGATTAACTCTCTTTGATTTGGTGTAGATTGGAGTCTTGCTTAGGAGGCTATGACTAGGTTTTGGAGATTTCTAATTTGGTTTTAGTGGTTATGAAATGAAGTGTTGGCTGAAATGGGAGAGTAAAAGATACTTTATAGGCTAATGGTTAGGGTTATTGGATCTAATACCCATTAGGACTTTGTATTATTCATGTGCATACATATATAGGCAATTTTCTCTAAGTACACTCTACATACAAATTACTAAATACATTTCAAACCATAGAAAATTATGAAAATATGTTAACAATTACTTTTAGCCATTTCATAAAATCCTATATCAATAATATTTTACATTTTAACCCCTAATTTTTCCAAAACACCGTTTATAGTTAATATTAGCCAAAATCACCATTTTGCAAATAAATTGCAAATTAATTTCCCAAATCAAATATTGCACTATTTTACACATATAAAATTTTGCAATAATATAAATTACAAATTTCCCTAATTAATTTCCTTGAAATGCTCCATTTTACACTTAAGCCCAAAATATTAATTTATTCAAAATGACTAAATTTTGAACAAATTAGCCACATTAAAAATTCATTAATAGCTCCAATTAAATTAAAATCCCAACTTTAATTTATTATTTGGTAACCGCAATCACGGGTTGTTACACAAAAGAGCATAAAGGAAAAGGAATATGAATACAACCCTCCCACTCCAACCTCTTTCTACAGTGATAGCCCCCAGACACACACTAAGCAGAAGCAAACATAGCAGAGCATACAATGTAAAGTAAAGAAATTATCACTCGAGTCAAGGGCGATGTTTTCCAAGTACAAACCCCTAAGGCCTAAACCAAGATCAGATAAGCACCTAGAAAATACCGCTCTTGAGACCGAATGACGATACATCCCAACATCCATGACTCTGGCTATCACTGTTATCATTGCTTCGATATCACCGTTAATTGAATGACCGGCACATTCTTTCAGCCGTCCATCAAGGGCTAATGGAAACCCCGGTTCTAGACATAACTCCCGCACGTCATCGTGACCCGTGCCTAGGACTTTCGAATCTGCCCAGAGTACTTGACTACCCAATCAGTAGCCTTTAGGGACTATCGAATCTGCCTAACGTACTCTTGCTTAGAGCATGCTAGAACCTTCAACAACGATGAGATCTCAGCCTTCTAGTCATCCTCCTCGACGACTATTTCCATACTAGCTCAAGCGCCTCTCGAGCAATCCATTATCCTCAACCTGCTTGGAATGATCCCGTCTGGATTAGACCAAGACTATCTCATATCATACTTCGCTTCATCACATCCTCGCAAAGTCTCATCTCAACATCATCATCAAATCTATGCATAAGAGCTTCATCATCCGCTATAAATGCCACAAGCAGCTTTTCCCATTCAAGAGCCTTTCCCTTAGCTTTTGAATCATCCTTGATCTAAATCAAATCATCAATCATCTAATTCATAGCAATCAACCAATCAATCATTAATCCAAGAAATCAAGCATTCAAATTGATCTAAGTAGACAATTATCACAATAATGGCAATTTCGTAATTAAAGAGTTGAAAGTCTAATAAGCATGGAAACATGAACAATATCTCTATAATCTTGATGAATGAACTTGCATAGGTTAACACTTTAGTAAAATGGATGTAACATCATCATGAACAATGAATCTATACGGATCTACACATGTGATTAGGAAAATGCATGGAAATCACTATTTTAACACCAAATCGAGCCAACAATCCGATATACTCCTTTGGATCCATGTGAGAGATAATCACCACTCACCAAATCACCAAAACAACCTCAAATCAACACGCTTCAGATCTGGACAGCGAAGGATCAAGCTTGATCTATCACGAATCCGCTTCAAACAAAGAAATCTCACTTCAAAGGATGAAGATCTTCAATCCAAGCTCTTGAATCTTCAATTTGATCTTCAACTTGGATGGATATAATCACTAGATTAGAGTAGAGAAATGAAGTGAAGAAGTGTATAAGTCGAGCTCTCAAAATGGCAGCACTTCGTCGCTTCAAAATCCGGATCCCAAAAATGAAGCTAACCCCCTTCTATTTATAGGCGAAATTTCCCTAAGTCGTAACTCGGAATTAGGTCGTCTCCGACCTACGACCTAAGACTCCACACCGACCTAAGCCTTCACCGACCTAACAACTCACACGACTTAACAGTTGCTCCGCCTAACACATGCGCATACGACCTATCTACTAAGCCGACCTACGACTTAACTAATATGCACGACTTAACACTTATGCGACCTAACAGTGTTACGACCTAACACTGCGCGACATAACAAAGTCTCCGATCTAACAGTGTATACGACTTACGACTTATAAAACCTTGCGACCTAACAATGCCACTACCTAACTGCTTAGCATGCCGACCTACGACTTAGCAACTCAATCACCCTCTACGACTTAACAGTTTACTGGGATACGACTTAATAGACATACGACCTACTCACTTAACCCTTAGCGACCTAATACTTAGCGACCTAAC
Organism: Allium fistulosum; assembly: GCA_030737815.1. Taxonomy (NCBI): domain Eukaryota; kingdom Viridiplantae; phylum Streptophyta; class Magnoliopsida; order Asparagales; family Amaryllidaceae; genus Allium; species Allium fistulosum. Next base: position 760,822,008 of record CM060908.1, on the reverse strand, counting down.
AACCCACGACCAAACCCCTAAGTCGTCTACGACTTACTCCTTAGGTCGCTCACTATTACCCCAGCTTCCTTAGGTTGCTGCCGACCTAACTATGCTAACCCGGTAACCACTAGGTCGCTAACTCTACTAGGTCGGTCACTTACTAAGTCTGCCTACCCTTGAGTCGCCATCTCCTTAAGTCGGTCAGTTCCTTAGGTCGTTAACTCGCCCTGCCGACCTAACACTTAACTTACCAAAACTCTTAGGTCACCAACTTCCTTAAGTCGTCCGCTACCACGACTTAACTTTCTTAACTCGTCCACAACTCCTAAGTCGGCTACGACTTAGGACTTAAGCAAAATTCTGCCAAAACCTGAAATGACTTAACAACGCTAAAAATTCCAGATTTCAACGAACTTTTCGATCTCTTCCCCCCTTAGGAATTTCGCCCCCAAAATTCCAAACAAACAAAGCAATCAAAGACTATTCTGCACGTCTACCATCCATAGCAATCAACAAACCATGCATCCAATTCTAGCTTAGCGTACAGAATTCTAAGACTTAGAACAAGTTACAATATCGTGAGATGACACGACACCTTAGGGCCATACCTTGAAGAGTTCAGGATGAGCTGCCTTCATCCTCTCTTCCACCTCCCACGTACAGTCGTTATCATCATCACTCCATTGTATCTTGAGTAACTTAACTACCTTCCTCCTAAGCTGTTTTGTGTCGGTCTCTACAACCCGAAGCGGCTTACGAGGTCTTCTATCGACTGGATCAACTTCGAAATCTTCACAGCTATCAGCAGAAACCACCATATTCGAGTCGTGCACATACTTCCGTAGATATGATATATGAAAAACATTGTGCACACTCGACATCTTCTCAGGTAACTCCAATCTATAGGCGAGCTTTCCAATTCGCTCGATGATCGGGAATGGTCCAACAAATCTCGAAGTCAATTTTCCTTTCTTCTCGAATCGAATAACATTCTTCAGTGGAGAAATCTTCATGAAAACCATATCTCCTACGTCGAATTCCAAATCCTTTCGACGCTTATCGGCATAACTCTTCTGACGGTCTTGGGCTGCCTTCATTCGTTGCCGAATGATCTCTATACAATCCGAAGTCTGTCGAATCATCTCTGGCCCAAGCATCAGCTTTTCTCCTGTCTCTAACCAACATGTCGGAGAGTTACACGGTCTTCCATACAATGCCTCGTACGGTGCCATACCAATGCTTGACTGGTAACTGTTGTTGTATGCAAACTCCACCAAATGAAGGTGATCTTCCCATGATCCTCCGAAATCCAAGACACAAGCTCTAAGAAGATCTTCCAAAACTCGGTTGACTCTCTCTGTCTGACCATCAGTTTGAGGGTGATAAGCTGTACTCAAACACAACTCGGTTCCCAAAACTTCCTGGAAGCTCTTCCAAAATCCACTAGTGAACAATGGGTCTCGATCGCTCACTATACTCTTCGGAATACCATGGAATCGAACTATCCACCTAACATACAACTCGGCCAACTTTGATGCAGTCCTAGTCGATCGAACAGGAATGAATCTTGCACTCTTAGTCAAACGATCTACAATGACCCAAATCCCTTCGTTTCCCGTTCTTGTTCTAGGTAATCCATCAATAAAATCCATCGATATCTGCTCCCACTTCCATGTAGGAACTTCTAATGACTGAAGTAATACACTTGGCTTCTTCTGTTCGGCTTTTACCAACTAGCAGTTCATGCATTTGGAAATAAAATCTCCAACATCCTTCTTCATACCTTCCCAGTAATAGGTTCTCTTCATATCCCGATACATCTTATTTCCTGCTGGATGAATTGTCAACTTCGAGTGATGAATTTCCTTCAGAACTTCACTCCTCAATTCATCTATATCGGGAACAACTAGTCGTCCTTGCTTCCGAAGCCAACCCTCTCGATCGACCTCGAATCCTTTATCCTTTTCTGGATCCAATCCAGATTCCAAATCACGGATAATCTTGGCAAGCTTATCGTCTCGCTTTTAGCTCTCGCCAATCCTTTCCATAAGGGAAGGTCTTATCGATAAGTTTGCCAACATCTCAGGTTCCAATTCGCATCTAGGCCTGAAGTCAAATCCAGCTAAATACTCGAGATTCTTCCATTCAGAAAACATGGCTCCCAATCCCGCATGTCTTCGACTTAACGCATCTGCCACTGCGTTACCTTTTCCCGGAGTATAAGCTATATCAAAATCATATGATGCCAAAAACTCTAGCCAACGTTGCTGCCGAAGATTCAAATCCTTTTGGGAGAAAAGATACTTCAACGACTTATGATCTGTAAACAGCTCGAATCGAACTCCCAATAGATAATGTCTCCACATCTTTAGAGCAAAAACAATCGCCGCTAACTCCAAATCATGAGTCGGGTAATTCCTTTCATGTGGCTTCAGTTGTCGACTGGCATACGCAACAACTTTATCCTTCTGCATCAGCACTGCTCCAAGTCCAGTACCACATGCGTCAGTGTAAACCACCATCTCATCATTCCCACTTGGAATAGTCAAAACAGGAGCACTCGTCAATCTCTCTTTCAGGATTCCGAAAGCTTGCTCACACTTAGCATCCCATCTGAACACTTGGTTCTTTTTCGTCAATCCTGTTAACGGTGCAGCTATCTTGGAGAAGTCTTTGATAAACCGTCGATAATATCCTGCTAATCCAAGAAAACTTCTCACATCAGATGCATTCTTAGGTCTAACCCAATCCTGGATTGCTGCCACCTTAGCGCGATCAACCGCTATTCCACTTCCAGAAATCACATGGCCTAAGAACCTCACTTCACTCTTCCAGAAGTGACACTTCGAAAACTTAGCCTTCAGCTGATGTTTCCGTAAGATTTCCAAAACAATACGCAAGTGCGTCTTGTGCTCTTCTTCAGTACTGGAATAAATCAGAATATCATCCACGAACACAAGTACAAACTTGTTCAACTGATCTCTGAACACTCTATTCATAAGATCCACAAAATATGCTGGCGCGTTAGTCAATCCAAACGGCATTACCAGCCACTCAAAGAAACCGGATGGTGTCCTAAAAGCTGTCTTCGGCACACTATCCTTAGCCACTCTCAACTGGTGAAATCCCGTTGCCAAATCCATCTGAGAAAACACCTTGGCTTCGTGAAGCTGACCAAACAAGTCATCTATCCTCGGCAATGGATACTTTTTCTTCTTAGTCACCTTATTCAGCTCACGATAATCCACACACAATCTCAACGACCCATCTGCCTTGGTTACAAACACAACTGGTGCACCCCACTCGGACACACTACGCCGAATGAATCCTTTCTACAAAAGATCATCAACTTGCACCCTCAACACTTGCTGTTCCCTAGGCGCCATCCGCCTAAGAGGCATCACAACAGGTCTGGCTCCTTCAACTAGATCTATACGAAACTCGATCTCTCTATGCGGCGGCAACCCTTTGACTTCGTCAAAGACATCCTCGAATCCATTAGCGATTGGCACCGATGACAGTCCATCCCGTGGAACAACCAGCGAACACATGAAGCTCATGAAGACGCCTTCTTCATGCTTACATCGTATCACAATCTTTCGCCCTTCCACATTCTCGACTGTCACTTCCAGCCTCTCACAATCAACCTTTGCCGCATACCTCCTAAGCTAGTCCATACCCAAAATAATTCCGAACCCCGCAAAGTTCAGAACAAAACAATCACAAACAAAAGAGCAACCATGACTCGACACAATCAGACCACGGCATAACATACACAAACAAGACGAACCCCCAACTGGATTAGTCACAACCAATGGCCTATCAACAATATCCGGTTCCAAACCTAACTGACCTACTAGTTCACTACAAACAAACGAATGCGACGCTCCAGTATCAAACAGAACTCTAACTGGAACACCACATAGGAAAAGAGTACCTTGAACCACCACACTCTTTCCCTTCTCTTCAGCGGTAGGAGCTTTCGAAGACGACGGAACAGCTCCCAAAGCATAAGCTTGCACAATCTGCTTGTCCCTCCTCGGTTCTGGACAATTCTTCCTGAAATGCCCCGGCTTGTCACAGTTGTGACACTTCATCGGTGCCTTCGAATTATTACATTCCTTCGAGAAATGGCCCTTCTGCTGACAATTGTAGCAAGTCACCTCGCCTTTCGGCTTCTTCTGGCCATCCTTACCCTTCTGCTGCTGCTGCTTCCTCTTCTTGTTTCCACCCTGCTGGGGTTTAGACTCTTCCCTGGTCACAGCAACAACAGATCCTTCCTTAGGAAACAGACTCTCATGCCTAAGAGCTTTCTCTACAAGCTTCTCAAATGAATCGTCTAAATGATCCACTAACTTCCTCCCAAGATAACTGTCCAAGCCTGTCACAAACTTCTCATTCTTCTGATATGCAGACTCGATATACGACTGGGCATACTTGGACAAAGCTTCAAACTCAGAAACATACTCAAGAACTGGTCTTCCACCTTGCTTGAGCTCCACAAACTTCTTGAACTGAACAGACTTCTGAGCTGTAGAAATGAACTTAGCTTCAAACCTGACTTGGAATTGCTCCCAAGTAATCTCTTCCTCCGGAGTATTGATGGTAATAGAGTTCCACCAATCAGAAGCTCTCCCTTGAAGCTGTCTTGATGCTAACTTCCTCTTAGTTGCATCCTCAATTCCCAAATCACCAAAAATCCTTCTACAAGCATCTATCCACCTCTGGACCTCAATAGTTGATTCCGTTCCCAAGAAAACCTTCCCTCCAAGAGCAGTATAGTCCTTGCACAACTTAGCAAAATCCACTGGTTTCGGAGTTTGGACTTGAACTCCAACATCTACTGCTGCCCCCGGAACTGGTATCCTTCTCATGATCGAAGTCATCATAGCTTCGAACATAGCTGCATAATCAGCAGTCCCCTCAGTAGCACGGCCTTCCCTAGCAGCTGGTCTCCCTCTTCGACTCATTCTCAATATCTATAAAAAGGAATGATCAGAACGTCTAGAGAAACAACTGCATAAAGGAGTCAAACTCAACTAAACTACTATATTATATATAGTATTCATCCATCAAAATACAATTACATCTCTCATATGTAGTTACGTCAGCGAGCGTTGGGTAAAATCGATTAACCAATGCTCTGATACCAAATGTGACGACCGCCTACCCCTGCACCGAACCTAGAGAAAGTGCGCTGTAAAGTGTGCCAGGCAGCCATGGACGATTGTCAGGGTAAATTAAAAACAACAGAATCTATCGTATTACTCACAGCGCATGGACAAAATACAATAGAACATATGTATAGTGAAGCTTTACTGAATAAAATGCCATCATATAAAACTCCATAATAGTTGAATAAACACATCTGAATAGTCAATACAACAAGCCTCACTACATATCACTCAGAGAATATAAAGCAGCGGAACATCCAGTACATATCATAAGAAAATAATATGCAACCCTCCAGCTCGTCTTCGATATCAGCACCGTGGAAAGCATGATCAGCACCTGTCACCTGCTACCTAGTCTGCCCGTCCCAAAATGGACGAACAGCCCAAGGCAATAAGAGTTAAAACATAAAGCCTTGAGTCAGACAACAGTCTTAGTGAGCAGTAAATTAACTAACAACATACCAAAAGAGCATAAAGGAAAAGGAATAGGAATACAACCCTCCCACTCCAACCTCTTTCTACAGTGATAGCCTCCAGACACACACTAAGCAGAAGCAAACATAGCAGAGCATACAATGTAAAGTAAAGAAATTATCACTCGAGTCAAGGGCGATGTTTTCCAAGTACAAACCCCCAAGGCCTAAACCAAGATCAGATAAGCACCCAGAAAATACCGCTCTTGAGACCGAATGACGATACAACCCAACATCCATGACTCTGGCTATCACTGTTATCATTGCTTCGATATCACCGTTAATTGAATGACCGGCACATTCTTTCAGCCGTCCGTCAAGGGCTAATGGAAACCCCGGTTCTAGACATAACTCCCGCACGTCATCATGACCCGTGCCTAGGACTATCGAATCTGCCCAGAGTACTTGACTACCCAATCAGTAGCCTTCAGGGACTATCGAATCTGCCCAACGTACTCTTGCTTAGAGCATGCTAGAACCTTCAACAACGATGAGATCTCAGCCTTCTAGTCATCCTCCTCGATGACTATTTCCATACTAGCTCAAGCGCCTCTCGAGCAATCCATTATCCTCAACCTGCTTGGAATGATCCCGTCTGGATTAGACCAAGACTATCTCATATCATACTTCGCTTCATCACATCCTCGCAAAGTCTAATCTCAACATCATCATCAAATCTATGCATAAGAGCTTCATCATCCGCTACAAATGCCACAAGCAGCTTTTCCCATTCAAGAGCCTTTCCCTTAGCTTTTGAATCATCCTTGATCTAAATCAAATCATCAATCATCTAATTCATAGCAATCAACCAATCAATCATTAATCCAAGAAATCAAGCATTCAAATATGATCTAAGTAGACAATTATCACAATAATGGCAATTTCGTAATTAAAGAGTTGAAAGTCTAATAAGCATGGAAACATGAACAATATCTCAATAATCTTGATGAATGAACTTGCATAGGTTAACACTTTAGTAAAATGGATGTAACATCATAATGAACTAGGAATCTATATGGATCTACACATGTGATTAGGAAAATGCATGGAAATCACTATTTTAACACCAAATCGAGCCAACAATCCGATATACTCCTTTGGATCCGTGTGAGAGATAATCACCACTCACCAAATCACCAAAACAACCTCAAATCAACACGCTTCAGATCTGGACAGCGAAGGATCAAGCTTGATCTATCACGAATCCGCTTCAAACGAAGAAATCTCTCTTCAAAGGATGAAGATCTTCAATCCAAGCTCTTGAATCTTCAATTTGATCTTCAACTTGGATGGATAGAATCACTAGATTAGAGTAGAGAAAAGAAGTGAAGAAGTGTAGAAGTCGAGCTCTCAAAATGGCAGCACTTCGTCGCTTCAAAATCTGGATCCCAAAAATGAAGCCAACCCCTTTCTATTTATAGGCGAAATTTCCCTAAGTCGTAACTCGGAATTAGGTCGTCTCCGACCTACGACCTAAGACTCCCCACCGACCTAAGCCTTCACCGACCTAACAACTCACACGACTTAACAGTTGCTCCGCCTAACACATGCGCATACGACCTATCTACTAAGCCGACCTACGACTTAACTAATATGCACGACTTAACACTTATGCGACCTAACAGTGTTACGACCTAACACTGCGCGACATAACAAAGTCTCCGATCTAACAGTGTATACGACTTACGACTTATAAAACATTGCGACCTAACAATGCCACTACCTAACTGCTTAGCATGCCGACCTACGACTTAGCAACTCAATCACCCTCTACGACTTAACAGTTTACTGGGATACGACTTAATAACATACGACCTACTCACTTAACCCTTAGCGACCTAATACTTAGCGACCTAACAACCCACGACCAAACCCCTAAGTCATCTACGACTTACTCCTTAGGTCGCTCACTATTACCCCAGCTTCCTTACGTTACTGCCAACCTAACTATGTTAACCCGGTAACCACTAGGTCGCTAACTCTACTAGGTCGGTCACTTACTAAGTCTGCCTACCCTTGAGTCGCCATCTCCTTAAGTCGGTCAGTTCCTTAGGTCGTTAACTCGCCCTGCCGACCTAACACTTAACTTACCAAAACTCTTAGGTCACCAACTTCCTTAAGTCGTCCACTACCTTAGGTCGCTCAAACACACTACGACCTAAGCTACCACGACTTAACTTTCTTAACTCGTCCACAACTCCTAAGTCGGCTACGACTTAGGACTTAAGCAAAATTCTGCCAAAACCTGAAATGACTTAACAACGCTAAAAATTCCAGATTTCAACGAACTTTTCGATCCGTAAAAATACGGGTCGTTACACTAAAATAGAAGCCACGCTGGGTCAAGTGAGGTCGCACCTCCGATCAGACGCATTTCTTCGATACCATATTATGACTTTGTGATGATTTGGTGGCCACCCCTTGATTTTGATTATGGGAGTGTGTTCCGAGGTGGGCAGTAGTAGTTGCTATGCATTACCACCAATCTGGATCCGCAATTGGTATATCTACCCTGGCATTGCCTCGAGTGTCGTGTTCACATGCCCTCGCGCGTTATACGAGTTTGTTTTGTACCATACCTATGGAGTGCCCTCTGTGTAAACCTCCAGTTACAGAGGAGCGTACGGTACTGTATAGACTATGGGAATATATAAAATGTGTTAAGGGGGATATGGGTAACGCCTTAACGCTATTTTAATACTTTACTTTACTGTAGACACTATTATAATAGCGTATTGTACTACATAGTAGATAGTTTAACGGATCCTTAGGAGATGGGAATCCCGAACATCTCTTAAGTTATTGCACTCACGTTAGACACTGGATAGGAGCTGTCAAACCCCGTAAAAATCTCTGACGCCGTTCCACTCATATATATTTACCGTTGATTTAACTTACATAAGATCCTTTAGTTCTGAGTCGACTGTTTTGTCTTTTCAATTCACTCGGGTCAGCCTGAGCATTTCAGGGTTGAAGACCTTATTTCTGGAATACGAAGACGAAGATTTGTACTATTATTATTTATTATATTTATTCCACTGCATCATGTTGTTCCGCTGCATTTATTTATTTATTCCTGTTTTATGTAACTCTGATTTTTGTGTTGTAAAAGAATAATCAAATATATTTATAAAACAACTTCATCAACTGTTATTTGATTAGTATATTTTGTCATTCCGCTGTGAGATTCTGTATTTTGTTTGATTTCTTTCTCTTTCTCTTTTCTTATTCACCCCATAACAATCTGCCATTTTGAATGGTTTGAGTTCGACATGTGTGTTTGCTTAAAACGTCCGAAAAGGCAGGTCGTTACAAAAAATTTCAAAGTTTAAATCATTTGATAGCTAGTTAAACGAAGTGGCAAAAGTCATAGTGAAATAGTTGTTATACGAGCACTTCGGAAAAATACCTTGTTTCTAGAAATTTCTACAAAATAATTAAAAGATATTTTTTAGGCTTTTTCTTCATGGTATCTACGTACCCAAATTATAATAACTATTATAAAAAGAATGGATCAAAAATCGTTTGTTAAGGCATGGAAAACTAGGCGCAAAGTTGTAGCAAAACATGTTAAAAACATGTAACGGAACTTTAGACATCATTTCTGGAAGTGCTGTCTTTATTATTTGAAACTATAAATTGTGTAAAAGTGATATTTAAATTAAGTATTTTTCTTTATTCTTTTTATGGTTGTTTTCTAACTTATATTAGAGTGTTTTAAAATTGGTTTTAAGTTTACCTATATTTTTAACAATTAATTATGACTTTTTAAACCAAGTGGCTTTTAAAGTAAAAACATGTTTATTTTGGTTTTTGCAATTATTTCCAAATTGGTTAATTTTACATTATACTCTATATAAATAATTATAATATATTTTTAAGTAATTTAAAAGTGTTTTAACATATTAATAAGTATTTTAAAGGTATTCCTATATATATATATAAGTTTTAAAGAGTAAGTTAAGTATTTTATAAGCATAATAAAGGAAGCTTGTATTTTAACACTTAAGTTAAAATAAATGGTATTGTGGAATTAATTAAAAGGGTATTACCTTAATTAATAAGTGTGGATATGCTTTGATGTTTAAATAAATGTTTTAAAGTTAATGATAATTATATAAATGGTTTTGGGTTATAGTAAATAATGTTATAGTAACATTTATTTTTAACTCTTATTATTATTATACTTAGGAATATAATTAGGTATTTATTAATTAAAATTTAGTAGATAACTATAAGCAATTGGTTTTGCGTTATAGTAAACAATATTTTAGTAGCATTTGTTTTTAACTCCTATTATTAATTATACTTAAGAATTTAATTAGATATTTAATAATGAATACTTTAAGGTTAAGTATAAATGAATATTTTCGGTTGTTGTGATAATGTTTAAAACAACACTTGTCTCAAACCCTTAAGCATATTTAAATCTTTAAAAAGCAAGTTTAAAGAGAAATGTTTTTAAAGTATGAAATGATTTGTGTTTGTCGTGATAGTGCTTGAATAACACTTGTCTTAAGCTCTTAAAAATATAATTAAACCTTTAAAAGAGAGTTTTTAAGAAAATGATTAAATGCAAAGTATTTTGGCTTTGTAGCAAATAATATTTTAGTAACATTTGTTTTTAAACCCTTAAATTATATTTTGAAGTGGAAAAATATTATAAATATAATTAGATCTTTAATAATGGAATTTTAAAGATAATAACAAGTATTGAAATCTTTTATAAAAAGATAGAAAGATTTATATGTTTAATTTATAAAAGAGAAGGGTTTATAGTAACAATGTTTTAGTTACATTTGTTTTCAACCTCTTTGATTATATTTTAAGGAAAACTTTGTTAAGTGATTTTTGAATATACTTATACCATTGAGATCAGTATATGAATACTTTTTAAGTATTGAAAAGAGTATACGTGAATAGTGAAATAAAAGAATACAAGTATATATCTTTTATAAAGAAAAACTGAATATATATGTACAAGTACATAAGTAGTTTTTAATTAATAAAGGAGTATTAATAAATAAAGGATGTAACGACCTGAAATTTTTAACATTTCGAATGGGAATATTTGATTTATTTAAATATTAAGATTTAATTCAAATTTAATAAATAATAAGAAAATCAATTTATAATATAACGACTCGATTTTTATTGATGTATTTTAATTTGTTAGATTTTTCCATAATTATTAATTTGGAGAATATTTAAATCATTGTTTAACGATTTTTTAACAAATGGTGGTATTTTGTGATTTCAGAATCAGTTAACTTGTGTATATCATTATTGTTTTGGGATCATATTATGTTTTTGCGTGCGACCGTATTTTTGTTTTGTCATTCGCGGTTCATACAGAACAAAATTTTATGCAGCGAAATGCTGGAAATTGGAATATAAACTAAAACAAAACCCTTAGAAAATCCAACGCATTTCTTTTCTCCCTCCCTCTTTTTTTCAATCCAACAGTAAAAGAAAACATATCACTCACTTCAAAAAATCAAAAACTCAAAATCCACTCAACAGGAAAATTTAAAGTGGATATCTTTCGGTTCGTTGTGAGTAGATCTATGCATCTATATGCGTTGTGATGGGTGCGACATCATTTTGCAGGGCTCGATGGTTTTTGGTAGTGAATATTTGAACTAAGGTTGGGAAATTCATGAGATTTAGGCAAGGTGAGGTTGTGGGTTCGTTTCTTTGAGTTTGTGGAGTCGAGGAGCTTCGACGGTGAAAAGATGGTGGCCTGCGGTCATGGGAGATGAAGTGCGACCTGATGGCTGTCACATCCATGGGAAATGAGGTGAACAAAGCAAGCGGTGGTTGATTTTGTGGAGAATTGATGGAGTAAGGGAAGAGAGAAGGTATCAGCCATTGGGTTTGTGTTATCTATCATGTACAGGGGCAGGCAGGAATTGGGGAGCAAAGCTTTGCAAGGGTAATTAAGGAAGTGGTTAATTTAATTAATTACTATAATTAATTCAAAAACTTATAAATTTAATAACTTTCTCACGAGGTTCAATCGAGATGCGGTCTTTTGCAATGCGCTCGTATTGGAGATAGCTATGCGATGGAACCAAAATGATATTTTAGGATTTAAGTTCAAACTGGAATGCCTAAGCATCCGTTGGAATTTTGGTAAGTTAAACTCGCCTCTTTTGATAATCAATATGATATATAGTAGATAAAATTTATTGTTTGTGTTTTGGATTAATTACTGGTTGGTTTAGTTAAAACATTCGCTTGAAAAAGTGAATGTCATTTAAATTGAAATACAGGAAATTTAGAAGAGAAATCCGGATTTCTTAGCGTTATGAATTTTTAATTCCAGTCATATACCTGTTAAATTTATTTTCAATTATATAGATTGGTATATGTCAAAAATTTGATAGTTTGGCCGTATTATGTGACACTGACATATATTAAAAGTTGAACCTTTTTAGTGAAAAAGGTAGTAATAACATTGGTTAAGTGCTATTAGCTATTGACCTTGTTATAGTATTTTGGAATATTATTAATTGATGTTTTGGCATGAAATTGGTTTTGTTTTAAAGAATGATTTTTTAATATGATTTTTGAAAAGTTCATGATATTTTTAATTAAAACAGTTTTTGAAATTTTCTATTTCACTTCAACCTTTTTAACTGTCTTTTCTAAAAATATGAAAAGGTTTTTAAACTATTTTGGAAAGTACTTATTTTTATAGAAAAGTTATTATAATAATGAATATTTATTTTAAAATTAAATAAGAGCGGTTATCTTTTATTCTAAGGAGATTTTGTGTTTGAAGGAAGATAGAAATGTGAAAATCTATAGGATCTTATATAATGCAACTTATATACTAATGTGAAAGTATGTACTAATAATTATACTAAGTAAAGTAAATTAACAGATTGTAAATAAGATAGATAATAAAAGTGAGCATGCCAGATATTTTATACTGGTTCGAGCCTCCTGTTCTATGTCCAGTCCCAAAGCTCCCCTTAGGTATTTCCTTTGACCAAATAACCCTCACTTCGCCCGGAGGAATAAGCTAATACCAACGTATTTCTCTGACAATCTTGTGTTCCAAATAACATGGATTTTGACTAATAGTATGTAACGACCCACCTTTTTGGACAGTTTAGATCGATAATAAACCACACATGTCAAACTCAAACCATTCAAAAGGGAGGATTGTTATGGGGTAAATAAGAAAAAGCAGAGAAAGAAAGAAAAATAAACAAAGAATATCGTAGCGGAATGACAAAATATAATAATCAAATAAACATTTCATGAAGCTGTTTACAAATAACGTTTGATTATACTTTTACAATACAAATCAGAGTTACATACAATAGGAATAAATAAATAAATGCAGCGAAACAACATGATGCAGTGGACATAATGTAATAAATAATCATAGTACTAAATCTTCGTCTTCGTCCTCCAAAAGCAGTCTTCGATACACTGAAAAGCTCAGACTGACCCGAGCGAATTAAAAAGACAAAACACTCGAGTCAGAACTAAAAGATCTTATATAAGTTAAATCAACTATAAATAAATATGAGTGTAACGGCGTCAGAGATGTTTCCAGGGTCTGACATTTCCTATCCAGTGTCTAATGTGAGTGCAATAACTTAAGAGATGTTCGGGATTCCATCTCCTAAGGATTCGTTAAACTATCTACATACATAGTACAATACACTATTATAATAGTGTCTACAGTAAAGTAAAGTATTAAAATAGAATTAAGGTGTTACCCATATCCCCCTTAACACATTTTATATAATGTCGTAGTCTATACAGTACTGTAAACTCCACCGTAAACTAGTGGGCTATCAGGGAGCACTCCATAGGTACGACACAAACCAAACTCGTAGAAGGCGCGATAAGGCATGTGACAAGGCAAGCGAGGCAATGCGTAGGGTAGGATACTACTATTTTGCGGATCCAGACTGGTGGTAACGCATAGCAGCTACTACCGCCCACCTCGGAACACACTCCCATAATCAAAATCGAGGGGTGGCCACCAAATCAATCACAAAGTCATAATATGGTTTTTAAGAAGCATGTCCAACCGGAGGTGCGACCTCACTTGGCCTAGCATGGCTCCTATTTTAGTCACATCAAGCTGACTCATGTGAATCAGAGCTACGTAAATACCTCATACAAAGTCGTTCGCCAAACCATCTTACTTCATTCTGGAATCTCCACCGCATACACAGTTGTTAAATTGGTTTTCGATATTGGCAGAGAGTATGACAATATCTGATCCCGGTCTCTTTAACGACCAAACGCTTATTTCACACCCGATGGTTCTTTTACATTTCAAAAATCAATTCATAATTGATATCAAAATATCATATTCTCAAAACCTTATCGCTTTCGAAACCATATTCACTTTCGAAATGATATCGATAAGATAGGTTAATTAAATCCTCATTTCAAAATCATCTTATTTACCCAATTATGTCATTTCACTAGCAAATATCATTTCAAATCCCAACTTAAGTTATAACATCATTTAACCATATTTGCTTTAAAAACAAGGATTTAAATATAAACACTTTCACTTTACACGGTCTGAAATTTAGAAAATAGTTTAGATAGTTATAAATAGTTTAGCATAGTTTAAAATAATCTTTAAATAGTTAAAACACTCTAAAATAGTTTAAAAATAGATAAAAATAGTTTAAATGGATTTAAGACAGTTTAAATAGATTTAAAATAGTTTAAACATATATAAAATAGATTAAATAAATTTAAAATGATTTAAATAGATTTAAATTAGATTAAAATGGGTTAATTAGTTTAAAATAGGATAAAATAGATTAAATTGGATTAAATAGATAAAATAGATTAAAATAAGCTAAAATAGTTTAAAATTGATTAAAATAGTTTTAAATAGATTAAATTAGTTTAATAGATTGAAAATCTTAATAATCAGGATTTAAAAATAATATATTTTAAAACAGTTTATTTTAAAATAATAAATTTAAAATTTATATCAAATTATACTATTTCTTTCATTTCAACACATCTGGACCATGTCCAGCTTTCAAATCAACAACTAAATTTTGTCTTTCAATTCAAATTCTCGTTTAAAACCATTTAATCAATATCGATTACATATCCATGTTAGAACAATAAATCCAAACTATTTTCAATTTAGTAGATTTCAACGTTACATTTTCAAACGTTTCAATAACTCAATTCCGATAAATTTTCAGTTATACTCCAAATTCAACTTTAAAATTTCAATTTAATTTCTTTAAACAATTCTTTTAAACCAATTCCAATTTCAACATTTAAAGCTTGGATTTCGATAATAATTCAGTTTATATAAATCCAATTTTTATTTCAAAATATCATTTAACTGAATTCAAAAATTAAGGATTTAAAATCATTTAATTTAAACAATCCAGTGTCCGTATATAATTTTCTACCATATGGTCAAGTGATACGGATATTTATCACTTCAATCCGCAATTATTTTAAAATTTACGGGTATATATCATTTCAACCCGCAATCCCAAAATAAGTTCAAAATCCATAAAATCACTCGGGTTTATCATTTCAACCCATAACGATTTTTCCCTAATCTATAGATCGTTTGGGTATGTATCATTTCAACCCATGGGGATTTTCTAACAATAAACTAAGGGAACTTGCAGTGTTATAACAATATAAATAAAACATCAAGTCATCCAATATCAACAATCAAACATCCATCACAATCACCAGTCAATCAACCAATAAATAACATCAATTAACTGATTATCATCAATAGGTATTCAATTGACAATTAAATTCAATATTAAATTAAATGATGATTAAATGCAATAATAGTTATATTTAACTGGAATGACAATTTAAATATACCAAACATCAACCAATCAATTTCTAATCACATCATAAATTTAATTTAACTAACATAAGATAATCTAGTAGTTGTGAGTGAGTCAAAACACCCACCTTTGACTTCAAATTAAAATCTAAAATAAGGCCCAAATTTGAAAAGTTTTAGAATTTGTCCAAACTAGTTTCAAAATGTCCGAAATTTCAATACGATCCCAACGAAACGAACCGGGTAAAAATCCGAGCATGTATGTAAAAGATATGCTAGTTAGAACATTATACGAATTAAATTAAGAAATAGATAAAAATTTTGAAAATTACTTTACACGTCATCTTCGTTGACTCACCCAGCCATAACCCTAATTTTCATGAGCATTGAGAAGTCGTTCAAATCCAATAACCAATGCACGCCGCCCTTTCATCAACGACGAACGCCGCCGCTTAGGGGTCAGCCGCGGCCTGCCAGACATGGCCTCTAACCTCTGCCACCATCCACGACCACCTCGCCAACGATCGGCGTCCAAAAGCTCCAGCCGCCATTCAAAAATTCTAGCCCTATTCGAATTGTATCGCCACATCCAACCATCGATTTCCCAAACGAACACCACCGATGCACTCCCCATGCCACTCTCTCCAACCTTGTGTCCTCGAATCGACGATCCATCGTCGTTGATCAAACCCTAATGAACGGCCGAGGATGAATTGATGATTTCTGGTCAAACTGCGACTTAAATCGAAAAAAAAATCACTGCAGTAGATTATGCTCATCGAGAGCTTTCCAATGATATATACTATGATAGGGTTTGGAGAATTTAAATTTTTAAAATTTGTTTTGATTTGAAATTGAATTGGGATTTAGGGTTTCATATTCTGTCGTTTGAGAAGAAGGAACTGGCAGAGGTAATAGTACGTACAAAAATAAGAAATGAGAAATAATTAGGTTTTATAACAGCCTATATATAGGCAGAGCTGAAATAGAAAAGATGGACCGGATCGATTTGGATTGAAACGATAACAACGATCCGAAAAGCCCGTTTCGTTTCCAAAATGAAAATGGGTCATCCAATATATCATAATAGATGTTTTCGATATTTTTAAATTCAATGGAACAGGTTTCAAGTCCTAATTCCAAAGTATGAAGAAGTTAACTTTTAAAATCAGCTTATTTCAATTGAATTCAATTAAATTGATTTCTATGCGTTTCACAAGCCCGTACGATCAAACGACAAGTCCGATCGCTATGAAACTTGAAATCCTACAATAATATACCGTTACGGATCCGTTGTAACTTGTTTCGTCGAAATCCGAGACGGTGGCCAAAATGGCTATTTTCATGTTAATTAAATAAATTATTATTAAATTGATTTTATCACTTTTCAAATTCAAATTTAATAACTAACAATTTTTTTTATCGTTTTTGATTACTTAGCGATTTTATAATCCCTTAACACAAATTTCCATATCAATTCAATGTTGAATATTACACTAATTACAGCGTTCCAATTTTAATTGAAATAAATCATTAATTATAATTTAAATTCTAATAAATTCATTTATTTGGTTTTTCATCTTATTATTCAATCCCTTATTACTCTATGGATATAATTAACGTCGGTTTTTATCTTATTACATTGATATTCTACAATTATCATCTTAATTCATATTAACGCAATATTTAATTACATTTATTGCAATTGATTTACAATTAAGTTTCAACAGATTAAATAATGCAATGATAATTAAACCGTTGTTACAACTTACAATTTCAAACCCAATTCTATGTTTATTGTTAACAAACAAAACTAATAAATCCACATACTGATTTATTATTCGATATTAACCAATTTCAATTAATTACATACAATTTCACCGTTTAATACAACATTTGGTTTATTTCCTTATTTATAGTTTATAACCAAATTTTATAATTACAATCATTTTAATTAATTGAAATGGCATTAAAGTGGTTATCAATTACCTTATACTAACACTATTACATTTCATTCTAGTTATTTTTCTCGTTATTAAATCTTAAATTTTTTATTTTTCACAACATTAAATCCCAAAACTTATTTAATTATTAAATTTAATTATCGAAAATTACGGTTCGTTACATAGTACAATTCTTCCTATGATCTCCTTTGAGTATGTGAATGTGAATACTTTGAGTTGTAGGAAGTGGTTTAACCAAAATGATATTTTGGTTATTATAGATTGAGAACATGTAAGCAAGAGATGCATAAATATGTAAATAGTGAGTAATAAGAAATCAAGAGAATAGTTGATCATTAATCTCAATTTTTAATTTATAGGATTAAAGAGATGCAGACGAGGATTTGTTACTGTTAGATAAACTCTATTTGATTTAATGGTTGCAACTGTTGAAGAAGAGATGCGATTGTTCAATATGAAATGAAACATCCTTTCAGATTATAGCATTTGCCAAATGACAGATGTTTGTGGATTTTCCATAGACCTCTGTGGCTCAGGATGGAATTTCCCGAAATAATTCGCAAACGTCTATGGATTTTGCATAGACGTATATGGATGGAATTTTTAGATTAAAAAAGTTTTAATGCCAATTTTGATTGTTCTTAATACCAATTTTGTGTATATGAATTCGTGTGTGCATATATACTCAAAGGGACCTTACAATGTTTATATAAGACTCGTAATACACTAGTATAACATTACTAATCATAGCATGGTCCATAAACCTCTGTTTGTCTTCGAGTCCTGATATCTTTCAGCATGACGATCTCTTGTAGTATATACCTGTAATCTTGATAAGATATATAATATATGTAACAACCCGCATATTTTACGATTGTATATTTAAATATTTTATTAAAATATGGAATCGCTAATCGGATTAAAGTCCGAAAAGCTAATTTTTGTAAACAGTCGAATTGGGACTCGAGACCACCTCCATTGAGTCCAAAATGGCGTTTATAACTTTTTTGAGTATAAACATCGATATGTTTAGAGTTGAGTAAAAATTATGACTTTTTCACTTTGGGTTTGGGTTTCAGCCCATCAACCTTCTAATAACCTAACCCTTCATCCAACTCCTCTTCATTCATTCTAATATTTCCTAACACTTCAAGCTTTAGCAAAAATGGGGGAAGAGAAAATGAATTAGAATTCCTAAGCCCTAATCTTCTTTTCAAATCCAAGTGTTAGCTCCAAAAATCAAAGAGAAGCTTTGGTAAGCCTCCTCTTCATCTTCTCCAACTCATTCTCTATTTAATTTCAGAAATTTCCTAAACCTAACTTAGGAAATGTTCTTCTTTTGAGCTTAGATTCAAGCTTCTAGAGTTGAAGTTGAAGAGTAGTTGATCTTCCTTTGCATTCAAGCTTCTCCTTCATCGTTTTTGGATTTTAAGGTGAGTTCTTTAACTCACATCTATGTCTATAGCTATCTTTGTTGTTAGGTATGAATTCCTAACACTTGTGCATATTCATTTGATTTTGATTTGGATTGATTTGGTGAACATTTCAATTTTTGGAGTTTTGAAGTCTAAAACTCTAAAAATCTTAGCTTTGATGTTTGATCATGCTTTTGGTGGTGTATCGAAGAGCCTATATTGCTGGATTGTCGATTGGCATAAACCCCTAGCGCCCATTGCTCGTCTGATCGCAATTTGGAAGAGTTTGCTCTTCATTTGGATAGGCTGAAAAACATTCCCAGTGCCAGTCAGTCGACTGACCTCTAAAGTCAGTCGACTGGCTATAGAAACCGAGCGTATTTGTGACTGTCTGCAGAAACAGAGAGTCCCTGTTTTCTGCAGTCAGTCGACTGGCACCCTGCAGTCAGTCGACTGACTGTAGAAAATGAAACTCTCTGGTTTCTGGACCAGTCGACTGGCCTCTGCAGTCAGTCGACTGACCAGCTCGTTTTTGCCTATTTAGCTTGAGGTTCCAATTTTTATCGATTCGTGATTACCCGATTTATTATTATCATTTATTATTGACTTTGATGACTTCCTTTTCGGGAATTTTTTAGAATATCCATTTTGATGGATTCGGTATCGATTTCTTTGGATTTAATTCACATCTTCGAATGTGGATTTTTGTGATTTATTGTTTCTACAATCATTTTGTGGTTTGTCACTTTAAAATACAAAGGTTTCTATACTAGTAGTAAATATCCAAACTCTTTTACAAAGATGATTTCAACTCTATTTTTAATACAAAGCTCGTTTATAAAACCGTTTTCTAATCTATTAGTATACACAAACCTTTACCTCATTCGTATAAGAGAATCTAATTAAAAGGCTTAGACAAGTGGTATGAAACGCTTGCGTTTACTTCGTCGGTTAATTTTTGGACTTGTTCGATTGAAACTCTTGTGACAATTTTCGAGTGGAAATCGACAATCTGTTCGTAAATATTTGAGTTAAGCAAGTGGTTATGGGACATGAAGCTAAACTCTTATATCTACTAGCTTAGTGTAATCGACACTTCTTAATGATCGATGATGGTCATTTTGTGATTTAGACTAGCATTGTGCGATGTCACTTTGTCCACGTGGGGGACTATACCCCATTTTGTTGAGCTTCGTCTCATTTTTATGGGCTAGCAACCCATGGTCTTTTGACCGTTCTTGGAGAAATCGGCTCATTAACTCGGTGCATGGGTGTACCTTTTTTGGTGCATCGATGTTCGACTTGGCATGGGGTGTATCTTTCTAGGTGCATCGATGTTAGTTTATACATGGGGCGTATCTTTTCAGGTGCGTCGATGTTCGACTGTGCATGGGGCGTATCTTTCTAGGTGCGTCGATGTTCAGTTTATGGTTAGTGACCATGGAATAGCGTTCCGTTTGTGATACACGTGTTGGTGAGTTTTCATGCTCCCATTTGTGATAGGCCTCCCCTTTTGTGATTTATGGATTTCTAGTTGATGATTTCTAGAATTTGTGTTTCACCAACCTTTGTGATTGGCAATGATATGTTTGTCAATATATTTGTGGTTTGGTGAATAAAATAAAGAATATGACATTCTTTTTGGTGCTTTGAGATTCTGGAGATATCGTATGATTTTTGTTATTATTCGATGCATACTTGACACAATATGACTTTATGTTATTGTTTGCACAAAAAATGGACAAACACCTCAAAGTTGTATGATTTAGTAGATCTTATGTTGTTCTTAGCGATTTGAGTGATTTATGCAAATATATGAAAAGCAGGGGCTAAACTGTAAAAAGACACGCAAATTTATAGTGGTTCAGCCAGAATGTGCCTACGTCCACTTTATATGTTATTTCTCTTCTTTTCTTTTGATTACAAGTACAAAGCTTTGATACAAGTAAAAGAAAGTTGTTTGTTTGAAAGTTCCTTCCGTGCTTGAACTCTCAAAACTTCTCCCCATTGTTGTACCCCTGCCCCTCTATTTATAGAGTGAGGTTGGGAGCAGGGGTCTTGGATGTATATAGCTGCTGGTGGGCCTGGGCTGATGTGATCTGGCCTGGCACGTCTTGGTCCGGTAGCGTTTGGTCCGGTGGTAGGAGATGAATTTGTTCGGCGAAGGTTAGAAGGAGGTTGGTTCGGCAGCCTTGAAGAGGGTTGGTTCGGCATTGTCTGAAGGTGGTTGGTTCGGCAGCCTTGAAGAGGGTTGGTTCGGCATTGTCTGAAAGAGGTTGGTTCGGCAACCTTGGAGTCGATTGGTTCGGCATTGTCTGAAGGAGGTTGGTTCGGCAACCTTGGAGTCGATTGGTTCGGCATTGTCTGAAGGAGGTTGGTTCGGCAACCTTGGAGTCGATTGGTTCGGCATTGTCTGAAGGAGGTTGGTACGGCAACCTTGGAGTCGATTGGTTCGGCATTGTCTGAAGGTGGTTGGTTCGGCAGCCTTGAAGAGGGTTGGTTCGGCATTGTCTGAAGGAGGTTGGTTCGGCAACCTTGAGGAAGATTGGTTCGGCCGTCTTGAAGAAGATTGGTTCGGCAGTCTTGAAGACCGGATGGAACTTAGGCGAGCGTGAATGAATCAGCTTCTTGCTCTTGAGTTCTCCTGGGTGAGAACACGCCCAACATTTGCCCCCCAAAGTGGGGCATATGCCGGCATGTGCCGTGCTTTGTTTTTTTTTTCGACCGGTCCGGTTATCTACGCTTGCCTATAAATAAGGGCCTGGGGCTTTGGTACCTTCTACCGAACGAGACAAATTCAAACAACCGAATCAGTTTTTATCCTATTGCCGAATCAGGTATTCGACTTCCATTCGCCGAATGAACTTGAGTGAATGCCGAATGAATTTGCGTATGTGAAATGCCGAATGAACTTGCGTACATGAATGCCGAACGAACTTGCGTATGTGAATGCCGAACGAACCTGAGTGATGTGAATGCTGAATGACCTTGCACACGTGAATGCCGAACGAACTTGAGTGATGTGAATGCCGAATGACCTTGAAAATTTTGCCTGTTTATATCCTTTGTTCTAATAACCTGTCTTTCCTATGTTGCAGATAATGTCTCGAAAAGCAGAAACCCGCTCGGATAAAAAGAAGTCCCAGGGCAAAGGAGAAACTTCCTCAGTGCCCCCTGTTCAGCCAGGTCCGGAACGTCATGGATCTATCCCGAGATCACTAGTGGATGGGTACGGCCCTCAGGAGCTTCTGAACTCCCTGCCCGATTGCTTTCCTAGCTCCCTCAAGGAGGAGCAGCTTGATGTCATTTCCCGATCTTTTGGAATTGATAGGGCGCACTTGCTGTTGCCAGGGAGAGAAGTTATGCCGTATGATCCTCCTGAAGGGTACTTCGGCTATAGCAGATACCACTGCATGTGTGGTGCCATTCCTCCTCTTAACGCTTGGATAGCCAGCTTCCTCACATATCTAAAGGTGGCCCCCTTCCAGCTTCAACCCAACTCCTATGCTATATTGGTCAGCCTCTTCGTCATTTTCCAGAGGAAGTATGGTCGTGCTCCTTCCAACCGGGAGATCCGGTATCTATATAATCTGAGGGGCTATAAGAAGGGGTCCCCATACATTAGCTTGGAGTCAGCTGTGACCTTCAAGCCGGTCTTGGATTTGTATTCTAAATTCAGCATGTTCAAGAAGGAGTGGTTCTTTGTCAGGGACGACTCCGTTTCAATTCGGCGCTTTACTTCTGGATGTAAGTTGATGCTTTTACTTATAATTTCCATTCCGATTGCGATGCTTCTTCTCATACTTTCTCATTTTTTACTAGCGACAGGTGGCTTTGCGATTGTGGAGACTGACCGCCTGGTTCAGATGGCGGCTGAGATAGAAGCTATTCTCGGGAAGTATAGATCATCTGCCTTCCTGATCAGAAATGCGACCCTCCTGGAGTATAACTTAATCCTTCCACAACAGTCAGTAGTCAAGCTGAGGGAAACGGCGGAGGAGAGGGTGGCTGCTCAGACTAAGGGAGGTGTTACGGTAGAGAGTAGCAAGAGGAAACCTTTCACAAAACCTCCAGCCGTCGGAGGTAAGAAACTCAAGAAGTCGGACGGTCCCTCCTCCAGCAATTGTCCACTTACCCAGGAGGAGGAAGACATAGAGGAGGAAAGAGGTGAGGGTGGAGATGGTCGGGAAGGTGATAAAGGTGGCGATGGCATCGGGGCCTTGCTTCCTGGGCAAGCAGGTGAGATTCAGGAGTGGACGGATGATGCGTTCCACCAGGCTTTCAAGGGCTGGACGAAGATCCGGCTTTGGTAGAGAAAACTGGGAAAACTGACAAGGCTGGAACTGGCGCAAGCGAGCCTCCTCAGACTATCCCAGCCAAGGTGGCTCCGACGACTCAAGGTGAACTTTTGATTCCTGCGGGCTCCATTTATGATAGGGACTTAGGAATATTTTATGACCCGCTCCCGTCCTGGAATGAAATCCAGGACTTATTGCAGTATCCTACTCCTCCCTAGGGTTTGTACAACCACAGATGTGTTTCCTTTCTTATTACCTTTTAATTTGCCGTGTTTTCTTGAATTATAGATCAATATATGCTTGTGACACTTTTTCTTCATATCAGGCGCAGGTAAAACGGCCAAGGCCTCAGATCTTCGGCACAGGCTTGAACAGTACAAGCTTTCCAAAACTTCTGTCAAGCCGAAGCCTTCGACCCACTGCTCCGGGGATGTAGTCGGCTACCGTCCTCTTCTCGGGGTTATCGAAGAGGGTATTCAGTAGAGAAAGAGGAGTCGTCCTTTATCCGAACCTTCGCCCAGTCCTCAGCTCCCGGCTCAGCCTCTTCATGATATCTCGGAGGAGGACAACGAGTTTGCACCTTCTCCGCACCCGTCCGGAAACCCTTCTGTTACTCATGTCAACCGTCCTGACTTGGCTCGTACTCCATTTGCGGGTCATCCTGATTTGGATCCAAGTTCCCACGACATTACCTTTGACGAGGTTACTGGTGAGCACCTTCTTCCCCGCAATCCCATGGTACGGGTGCTTGATGAGGCTAAGTCCTTAGATCTTGATCTACTTACCACTCGGATAGTTACC
Source organism: Allium fistulosum (assembly GCA_030737815.1). Lineage (NCBI taxonomy): Eukaryota > Viridiplantae > Streptophyta > Magnoliopsida > Asparagales > Amaryllidaceae > Allium > Allium fistulosum. The sequence continues at coordinate 760,798,075 of CM060908.1, read as the reverse complement.
ATGGGAGACGAGGCCAAGGCTAGTATTGATCGGGTGGCGGAGGAGACTAGGAAGCTAATGGGGCATCATGCCCGGCTGGTTAAGGCTGGAGAGGAGATTGGGAGTGCCAACATCCGACTAAGATTGATGGTTTCGGACCAGGCCAAAAAGCTCGCTGATCAGGCCATTCAGATTTCTTAGCATGAGGCTGCCTCCGGGCGATTGAGGAAGGCTATGGAGGAGGCTAGTAAGGCGGAACTGCGGAAGATGGAGGCCGCCTGCAAGGAACAGATAAATATGGCCATCTCGACAGTGGATGAGGTTCGGAGGACGGATCTTGAGCGGGTATAGGAGCTGTCGGGGAAGCTTGAAGCCGCAGAGCTTGCTCAGGTTAGGCTGAAGGAGGAGATGGAGGCGATGCGGAAATCCCTTCAGGCTGACTGCTCGAGATACCGTTTGGAGAGAGAAGCTGTTGTTGGAAGGTTGTCGGCTTCCGAGGCCGGGATGAGGGAGTTTGAGGAGAATGAGGGGATGATGGATGAAATGCTTCAAGACATGTACTTCCAAACTTGGAAGCAGGGCAACCTATCTTGGATGGATGATTATCCTAGGGTCATGGCTAAGATCTATCTTCGGGCTTTGGAGGAGGCTAAGGACGATGCGGATAAAGATGGTGGCGTGGTCTTCAGCATGGATGCGGTCACTGCTCAGTTTGCCAAGGAGGAGAAGGTGGCGGTGAAGGAAGGCATGCGGTTGCTTGCCGCTGAGGAGGTAGGCGTGCAGGTAGAGGATGACGATCAGGATAGTTAGGAAGCAGGCGCTGGTAAGTCTCCCTTTTTAGTTTCTCCATCAACTTGGTTGCATATTGCTAATGAATCCTTTTTCTGACTGGACAGGGGGTCAACAGGACAAGGATAAAGCTCCACTGCATCCGACCCCTTGATTATACCTGGAAAAACTCTTTTTGTGGATTTGACAGTGTTGTATATGTTAGTCGAAAAATATTAAAGTAGCCTTTAGGTTGTAATATTTTTCCACTTGTAATAAATAGTCTTTTTTTTTTACGTGTAATTCTTTAACTTAAGCTGATTTTGTCGTCTTTTGAATGTTTGCTGTTATTTTGGCATGTCCTATGAGAAATATAGCTATGTATATTCTTGTAATTAAATTGTGTTTGATGTCGGGTTCTGGTTTAAGACATAATTCCATGACTTGCAATGTTAGTGTGTGGTGTGAACAAATTATATTCATGCATTTGCACATAAAGGAAGAAAATACCGCCTTTCATGTTCTGTTTGTAGATGGCAGTTTCGAATATCTTGTATGACCGAGCATGGAAAGCAGTTGAATGCCCTGCCATTCGATTGTGAATCTCTGCATCCATTGGCGAGTATCTCCTACTCTGTATCCTGTACTTTATGGATTGTTATAGAGGATAGGAGGAAAGCTTTTTAAGTAAAATTGAAATATGTGAAATAGTAAAACTTCCAATCACGGAAGGCCTTCGATGTGCTTAAGTTCGTGGCAAACGGGTTTTGTAGTCACTTTCCCTAGCTGTGGGTCTTGGAGACATTTGTCACCCATCTTACGCCTCCGCGGGGAGTTAATTCTTTTTTACCACAGCCGCACTTAAGACACATCGGAGCCGAGATCGCGCACAGTAACTACCCGGGCCGTTATGGCCCGTAATCATGGGTATTATTCGATTTACTGTGGCCGGCTAGCGTGGGTGCCGATCGTCAACTGTGAACTGCCCCTGGCTGTCGGTTCACAGTTGCCGGCAAGCCTAACGCCGTAATGAGCTGCCTCGGCTATAGTCGGCCTTCTTGGTGGCTTATAATCGGCTCATTACAGTTGGCTTTAAGGGCCGTCGCGAGCAATGAGTTAACCCGCAGCAGAGGGATGCTGGAGCAAAAGTGTCTCATTAGCGAGGGCATAGATTCGCATAGTACCTGTTAGGTTTTGCCCAGGTGAAGTTGCGCCATGGAGTGCTTTGAGTGGAGATGCTATACGCATAGGATTTTGTTCAACAGAAAAGGATAAATTTAACAAGTAGCCAAGATATAAAGGAACAAGTTAAAAAAAGAGACAAAGTTTTTTAAAGTGGTTCGGCATGAAAAGGCCTACGTCCACTGATTCTCTTTGTTAATTCACTTCATATGGGCAGTACAAGTTAAGAAAAGTATCGACGGAGGTGCTGGATGTTCCATGCCCTCTGGAACACCTCTCCGTCCACTGTTGACAAAATATAGGCTCCGTTGTGGAGATCTTTATGAATTACATATGGTCCATCCCAGATTGGGTCTAGTGCTCCGGGGCAAGGGAAGATTCGCTTGAGGACAAGATCCCCTTCTTGTAAGGTACGATGCTTGACTTTGGAGTTGTATTGCGCTGCCACTTTCTGCTTGTGGGCTGCTGTTTTAAGGACTGCATCATTTATTCTCTCCTCAACTAGATCCAAAGACATGTGGAGGAGCTCTTCATTCTCTTCCGGGTTATAGTGGATCCTACGGTGGGAAGGCACAATGGTTTCAACTGGGAGCATAGCCTCCGATCCGTATGCCAAAGAGAAAGGAGTGTGCCCCGTTGATGTTCTGAAAGATGTGCGGTAGGCCCACAGTGCTGTAGGGAGTTCATCCACCCAAGCGCCCTTTGACTTTTCGAGCTTCTTTTTGATCAGAGTTTTCAGAATTTTGTTGACTGCTTTGACTTGTCCGTTTGCTTGGGGATATGCTACAGATGAGAAGCTTTTATGAATTCCGTGTTCTTGGCACTAGTTGGCGAATTCCTCGCTGTCAAACTGAAGTCCATTGTCTGATATGATTTTGAGTGGGATTCCGTACCTCTTGACGAAATCTAAGGCGTCCTTGCTTAAGGTGGGCCAGAAATATCCGTATCAGAGTATCTTTTTTGCTAATGTTTGCCCTCCGGTGTGATCTCCGCAGCTCCCCTGATGGATGTTGGATAAGATTTCCTTGGCTTCTCTCCCGGCGACACACCTTAATAATGGGTTAGAGAATCCGTGCCGATAGAGGATGTCTTCTTGTATTGTGTAGCGGGATGCTTTCCTCAAGATTTTCTTGACTTCGTTACGCCCGTTGGGTAGAGTTCCACTTTGTAGGTAGTCTCGAATGGGAGTCATCCAAGTTGCTTCTTCGGTTGCAGCTATCAGATTTACTTGCTCAAAACTTGGGGCCAGTTGCTTTGAGATGGTTACTGCCCCGAAGATGGTGATGTCTCTCACACTTGCTTGCTTTGCTAATTCGTCGGCCTCTCGGTTCTCCTCCCGAGGGATATGTTTGACTAAGTAGTGGTCCAATCGGCTGAGAAGTAACTTGGTCTTCTTTAGATATGCTATGAGTCGTTCTTCTCGAGCTTGGAATTCTCCTAGTATTTGATTAACAATAAGTTGAGAATCGCTGTGAAGACACAAAGAATTGGCCCCGATTTCTATGGCAATTTCTAGTCCAGCTATCACTGCTTCATATTCTGCATCGTTGTTGGTGGCAGCGAACTCCAACCTTATAGTATAGTGCAGTTTGTTTCCCCTGGGAGTGATTATTACCACACCTGCCCCTGAGCCTTGTTCGTTTGATGCACCATCTACAAAGAGATTCCACTTGATATCTTCTGTTATTTCCAATTGCTCCTGATCTTCGTTGGTAGTGAACTCTGCAATGAAATCAGCCATGGCCTGTCCCTTGATGGCAGTGCGAGGGTGATAGGTGATATCATACTGACTCAGTTCAATACACCATTTAAGTAATCTCCCAGAAGTGTCGGGACGATGGAGTACCTGCCTTAGCGGTTGATCGGTCAGAACTTTGATGGAATGGGACTGGAAGTAGTGACGCAATTTCCGTGATGTGATTAGTAAACAGTATGCTAACTTCTCAAGTTTAGGATATCTGACTTCTGCCCCAGTAAACCTTTTGCTGACGAAGTAAACTGGTCGTTGCGTGCGGTTGTCTTCCCTTACCAAGGCAGCGCTTAGAGCGTGAGATGACACAGCAAGGTATAGATATAATTCTTCGCCTTCGCTTGGAGTCGAGAGTACCGGTGGTTTCTGGAGGTGTTCGATTAGGTTAAGGAAAGCGGTTAAGCATTCGTCCGTCCATTCGAACTTTCCTTTATCTTTCTTTAGAGCTTCGAAAAAGGGGACGCACTTGTCCGTTGCCTTGGAGATGAATCGGCTTAGGGCGGCCACTTTTCCATTTAGGCTTTGCATTTCCTTTCGGGTGGAAGGTATCTTGATATCCCTTAGCGCTCGGACTTGTTCAGGGTTTGCTTCAATCCCTCGGGCATGGATGATGAACCCTAAGAATTTTCCCGATGATACTCCAAAGGAGCACTTTAGTGGATTCAACTTCATTCCATACTGTCGAAGTACCTGGAACATTTCGCCTAGGTGGCTTACGTGATCTTTGGCTTTCCGTGATTTCACCAGCATGTCGTCCACATATACTTCCATAGTTTGTGCTATTAGCCCCGCAAACATCTTGTTGACGAGGCGCTGGTAGGGTGCTCCTGCATTTTTAAGTCCGAAAGGCATTACCTTATAGCAATACAAACCCCGGTCGGTGATGAAGCTAGTGTGGTCTTGGTCGGGAGCATGCATAGGAATTTGGTTATATCCTGAGTATGCGTCCATAAAAGATAGGAGCTCGTGCCCGACTGTGTTGTCTACAAGTTGGTCGATTCTGGGAAGTGGGAAGCAATCCTTTGGGCAGGCGTCGTTTAGGTTAGAGAAGTCGATGCAGGTCCGCCACTTCCCATTAGCCTTCTTTACCAGTACCGAGTTGGCGATCCATTCCGGGTAAACAGCTTCTCGTATGAAGTCATTGGCGAGTAGATTCTTTACTTCTTCATCGAGGGCTGCTGATCGCTCTGCCCCCATACTTCTCTTTTTTTGTTTTACAGGCGCCTTGGTAGGATCAATGTTTAATACGTGGCATGCTATGTCGGGGGAGATTCCGGTCATGTCAGCGTGTGACCAAGCGAATACATCCAAGTTGTGGCGGAGAAAATCGATGAGTTGTTCCTTCAATTCGGCTTTTAGTTGGGACCCAATTTTCAATAGTCTACTTGAGTCGTGCTTGTCTACAGATATAAACTCCATAGCCTCTGCAGGCTCAGCGGTGGCCTCCTCCTCTTTGTCCCTAGGGTCTAATTCATTGAAAGGGTCGCTGGTATATCGAAGAGGAGGGGCTTTCTTTAGTTGCTATGCTTCCAGACTTTTTGTGCAGAGGGCAATCTCTACACCCTTCCCTTTATCCTTCCTGTGGTTGTTGCGAAGTTCAGTCACATAGCAGTCTCGAGCAACGTCCTGGTCTCCTTCTACTTCCCCTACTCCATTGTCCGTTGGAAATTTCATCTTTAGGCACCATGGGGCTAGGACAATTTGGAAATCAGACAAAGCTGGCCTTCCTAAGAAGGCGTTGTAGGCCAAACGGTTTTCTATTAGCACAAATGTCTGTTTCCGTACAATGGAGCGGGGATGGCTTCCAATCTCAACAAAGAGGTCCAGTTGTCCGAGAGGCATCTTCGCATCTCCAGTGAAACCGTGTAGTGGTTTATCGCAGGGAGATACATCCTTCATTGATAGCTTCATTTTATCGAATGCGTGTTTGAACAGGATGTTTACTGAGCTTCCAGTATCTACCAGGATTCGGTAAACTTCGGCGGGACCGAGTCGGGCAGAGATAACCATGGGATCTATGTGAGGGTACTGTCTTCCTTCTAGGTCACGCTTACCGAATGTGATGTCATCACTTTCTTTCCGCTTCGGGTGGCGTTCTTCTATAACCGAATTGACATAGTCTTTATTATCTCTAAGCGACTTTCCGTACCTTTCCATCTCCTTCCAGCTTCTGTCTGCGATGTGTGGCCCTCCTTAGATGGTATGGACCACTATCTTTTCTTGACTAGAGCTGCTAGCGTTGCGGTTTCCTCTGTCGGCCCCTGGTGAGGGTAGCCTTGGGTTTTCATTGGCAGGAGCTGGGGTCCTGTCCTGACCTTTTACATAACGTTCCAGCTTCTTTCTTCTGATGTGTTCCTCAATCAGATCTCGGAGATGATGGCATTCGTTGGTATCATGCCCGTGAGATTCGTGGAAGCGGCAGAACTTTCCAGACTTCTGCGCGTTATCTGATTCCTTCTTGTATGGTGGGCGTTTGTATCTAACTTCGCCTTGGGTGGCAAGGAAGATATTTTCGACGGTCTCGTTCAAAGGAGTGTAAGTGTCGAATCTTGGTCCTGGCCGATATAGGCGCTTTTCTCCCTTCTTGCCCCCAGCATTGTCTTTGGAATCATTTCTTCGAACGTCCCTTGCCACAGCAGGGGCGTTGCCATGGGTTGTCTTATTTTGCTGTCCTGACTGCCCCTCAACGGCAGCATCCTCAAGCCTCATGTATTTCCCGGCTTCATGGAAGAAATTGGGTAAAGTAGCTGGTTTTTCTTTTGTCAACCTTCTAGCAAATTTAGTGTCCGGATGCACACCACTGCAGAGGGCCATTAGGATAAGCTTCTCATCGGCATCTTGGACTGCAGCTGCTGCGGCGTTGAATCTGGTTAGGTATTGCTGCAGCTTTTCTCCAGGTTTCTGTTTGACGCTGGATAAGGAATAAGCGTCCTTAGGTTGCTCCACATGAATGTGGAACTGACTGATAAATTTTTCTTTCAACATTTCTCACGAGCTGATGGATCCCTGGGGTAGATGACAGAACCAGGAGGTAGCAAGATCTGCTAAGAAGAGCGGAAAGCATTTGCACAATACTCCCTCTGTCGCTCCACTCATGAGCATATGCTGCGTGTACCTCTGTAAGTGTACAACGGGATCGGAGGTTCCTTTGTAGGGTTCCATTGTTGGCATCTTCCATTCTCGGGGGGTGATAGCAATTTCGATATTGCGGGCGAAAGGGCTGGTTACCCTAGCGCCTATCCCTCGATCTCTTTGCTCCCGTTGGACACACTCTCTGAATAAGCGTGCCATCCTTTCATCAGAACTTGGAGCAGATAGAAATGAGTTTGGTTCTGTTCTGTGGGATTGATTCCATCCAGATGACCTGTAGGGATGGTATCGTCTATCATTCCTCATATTTTCCAGTGGCTGCCTTTGATCTTCTGGGAGCATGCTCGGGTCAGCTACAGTTGGCCCTTGCCTCGATCTCCCCCTGTTGGGTTCTGATCTAAGCACTTCCTCGGGTCCAACTTCGGGCTGGACTCTAGCTCGGCCCCGTTCACCGGCGTTTCTGTGGTTAGGCAGCATGACCGGTTCAGCTACAGTTGACCTTCGCCCGGTACCTCCCCCGTTGGGTTCGGTACCAAACGTTTCCTCAGGCCTAACTTCGGGCTGTGCTCGGTCTCGGCTCCTACCATGGCTACTTCTGCCGTTAGCTCCTTCGAAGAAGGAAGATCTTTGCTGTCTCTGAGATCCTCCAGACTGGGACTCGCCCCATGATTCAGTGTTGCGGTTGGATTCTTCAGCGTCCCTTAAGCGTGACATGAGATGGTCCACCAAGGCTTCCTGCTGGGACGTGAAGCGGTTAGTTACTTCAACCACAACTCTGTCCAAGTCTGCCCTAGTAATTGCTGCAGGCTGTTCTGTGGCAGGAGTGGTTGGGTTGGTCTGTTCTTCATTTGTTACTGTTGCTGGAGGAGGATGATTTACTTGATTCGTGACAGCTGGATCTGGAAGACTGCTGGATGCGATGTTTTTTCCTTTGTTAACATCTTTTCTCTGTTTGGGAGGCATGTTTTCCAAGTGGCGGACGATGCTGTTAGGAAAACTTGTTAAGCGGATGAAGCTGAAGCTTCGAGCTTCTAGCTCTCAATGAAAGCACCAAAAATGTTTGCACAAAAAATGGACAAACACCTCAAAGTTGTATGATTTAGTAGATCTTATGTTGTTCTTAGCGATTTGAGTGATTTATGCAAATATATGAAAAGCAGGGGCTAAATTGTAAAAAGACACGCAAATTTATAGTGGTTCAGCCAGAATGTGCCTATGTCCACTTTATATGTTATTTCTCTTCTTTTCTTTTGATTACAAGTACAAAGCTTTGATACAAGTAAAAGAAAGTTGTTTGTTTGAAAGTTCCTTTCGTGCTTGAACTCTTAAAACTTCTCCCCATTGTTGTACCCTTGCCCCTCTATTTATAGAGTGAGGTTGGGAGCAGGGGTCTTGGATGTATATAGCTGCTGGTGGGCCTGGGCTGATGTGATCTGGCCTGGCACGTCTTGGTCCGGTAGCGTTTGGTTCGGTGGTAGGAGATGAATTGGTTCGGCGAAGGTTAGAAGGAGGTTGGTTCGGCAGCCTTGAAGAGGGTTGGTTCGGCATTGTCTGAAGGTGGTTGGTTCGGCAGCCTTGAAGAGGGTTGGTTCGGCATTGTCTGAAAGAGGTTGGTTCGGCAACCTTGGAGTCGATTGGTTCGGCATTGTCTGAAGGAGGTTGGTTCGGCAACCTTGGAGTCGATTGGTTCGGCATTGTCTGAAGGAGGTTGGTTCGGCAACCTTGGAGTCGATTGGTTCGGCATTGTCTGAAGGAGGTTGGTTCGGCAACCTTGGAGTCGATTGGTTCGACATTGTCTGAAGGTGGTTGGTTCGGCAGCCTTGAAGAGGGTTGGTTCGGCATTGTCTGAAGGAGGTTGGTTCGGCAACCTTGAGGAAGATTGGTTCGGCCGTCTTGAAGAAGATTGGTTCGGCAGTCTTGAAGACCGGATGGAACTTAGGCGAGCGTGAATGAATCAGCTTCTTGCTCTTGAGTTCTCCTGGGTGAGAACACGCCCAACAGTTATCATACGTTTTTGGTCATATCTCTTATCCTATATCATTTTATCTGATATTTATAGTTAGGCTGATCCGTTTATTATTTTATTATTAAATAATACTCGGGTCAGACCGAGGTATTCCAGGTGCTCCTGCTTGACTTCTTATCAGGGATTATCATCTGATTCTTTTGGCTAACTACTTTAGATTAGTAGTCTTGTTATTATACATTTGAGATATAGACTCCTTGATGTATAATTATTCTATTGTCTAGCACTTTATCTATTTTTTTGTGATATTGTGGATCTTGTTTGACCACTACTCTAATGTACACTTTTATGTGTTATATTCATATCTGGTTCCGCCTTTGAGATATGAACATCTGTGACTGATTTATGTTATGCTTATTTCTATATTTGTTTTCGAGGGCCTCATAGCCATTGTGTGGAAGCTTTGAGTTGTATCGGTATGTCGGATTTCCTCTTGAAATGAAATGCATGTTATACTATCTGACATATCGGAGCTCGCACAAAGCAATTACACAGATGGTCGCTCCTCAACAGCCTTATTCTTCACGCTAGTCGACGGCATTACTTAGTAGTGCCCTTGGCTAGCGTGAGTATAGAGGTGGGGCGTCACAACATGGTATCAGAGCCAAACTTCAAAACAATGTAGAATAATCTAGCAAGGATCATTGTCCTAAGCCTTTCTTAGGAATCATGCCATAGGATTTAATTCGAGTCTACGTACCGTTCTATCCTATTTTCTTTTACGATGCCTTGCTTTATTAATCGAGGTTGTTTGATATTCATTTTGAGAATAACCTTTTTCCTCTTCTTTCTTTCTTAGAGAAGAGAAATGGTTAGACCTGGCCATCCCAGCGCCGGTCAATCTAGTGCTACTCCTCAGGATGGAGTATTTATGTCTGCTCAACAACTTTTAGATCTTGTGAACAATGCCCGAGCTGCCGGACCCGTTCTAGCGCCAACTCACCCTAAATCCGGGTTTGCACGCTTGTGCAGAGATTATACCGCTTTGGGTGGAAGTCCATTCAAGGGATCCGAAAGTGTTAATGAAATCCAAGCTTGGCTTAGATCATTCGATCGCATCTTTTCCCGCATGGATCTTATTGATTCGCTTCGAGTCCAAGTGGCTTCTAGCATGCTCCAAGAAAGAGCATTAGATTGGTATGAGCTTTTGATTTCTGAAATTATCGAAGCGGATCTTACTTGGGAGCAATTCCGGGAAAGGTTCGAATTGAAATTTGTGCCGGAGGCTGAAAAAGTAACTTTAGCCCGATGCTTTATTGACCTTCTTCAAGGTGAATCTTCTGTGGCAGATTATGTCGCATCTTTTGAATCTCTCTCTAAATATGGGGTTGAGTGTATTAATACCCCATTGAAGAAAAATCAGAGATTTGTCTGTGGGCTGAATAAGAACCTTAAAAAGCCTTTGCTTCTGAAACTAGAAGTTTCTTTTGATCAGCTTATTGATATCGCTCTTCGACTTGAAGAGGCCGATAGAGAAATTGATGTTGAAGTTGTGCGTGCCAGATAGAACTTCAACAATAACATGAAGAGGCCTATTAAGTTCAAAGGCCCCAATCCCAATCCCAACAAGAAAGGGAAGTAAGAATCTTCGATAGCAAAGTCTCCTACCTCTAGTCGTGGACGATGCTACAATTGTGGTCTTACGGACCACTATGCAAATGAGTGCCCGAAACCATTTTTTTGTCATTATTACAAAAGTTCGGGCCATCTTATATCTACATGTCCCACACTTCAAAGTAGGAGAGAGGGAGAGTTGAATCTCGTGCAAGCTCCTAGTGACACTTCTCTTGGTCAAGGTAATTCTCATTCTATCCTTGACGATATTTGTTTTGTGATTATATTATTCGAGTTCTTTTTTATTTGGGTTCATCTCATTATTTTATATCAAAAGAACTTGATGATTCTTTCTCTTTTAATCTTTATGGGCTTGATGACTTCATTGGGAATTCCAAATTGATTGATGGATCCGCAACACTAAGTACTTTGTGAAAATGTCGAGATTATTTTTTGTGATTATTCTTTTCGAACCGATTTGCATGTTATGCGTTATTTAGGCTTCGAAATTGATTTTTTGGGAAAGGATTGGCTTTATTATTATGAAGCCCACATCCTATGTCCTGAGCGTACTTTATATCTTCGACATTCTCAATCTGTTAAGCATATTTCTATTGTTTTTAAAGATTTTGATTTCCAAATTTGGTGGCAACATTTTATTCTTTAAACCCACTTGATGAAGAAGTTGTTATTTTCTCATTCAAGTAATTTGTGAATTTTCTGGAATATATTTGAGCTTGTCTTAGGATTATCACCTAAGTAATCTATTGTGTGGTGCTAAGGTCTTTTCACCTCGACCTTGCCATCGGTTTTCATCAGCTACGAGTTGCGGAAGGTAGCATCCTCTTACCGCATTTCGCACTCGTTGTGATTTTGTGTTGGTTCATTATGTTATTCGGTATGACGAACCTTCTACCTTATTTCATCCATCTTATGAATCGAGTATTCTATGAATATCTCGATGAGTATCCTTGTATTTATTGACTATAGATGAAAATAACAAATTTAAAATTTGCAAATCTTTTTAATAAGATATTTATAAGTATGATTGGGTTTTATTCTCAAAATGAGCAAAGAATATTTGTAAATTTTATAAGAGAGATGGTTATCATATATAAGATAATTTTTTGTTGTTTTGCCCATTGAGTGCTTTAAGAATTCTGGTCGATGCGCTTGATCAACGTTATCGATAGGAATCTCCTAAACGCTATGATGAGGCAGTCAAACACAGTAAATTCTTGCAATAAGTGAATTTTTCTAAAAAGATGATTACACAAAGTTAATTATAATTTTGAATGTCTTAGCTTTTCGGGAAAGAGGATCATTTAAAAGAACTCTTTTCCAATGCTTTTATGCTTTTATTCTTGCGATTTCCGAAGGGAACCAAGAATTGATTGTTTATACCGATGCTTGTCGTATTGGTTTGGGTGCCATTCTCTTGCAAAAGGGAATGTGTTATCACATATGCTCCTTGACAATTAAGGCTTGTCGAGACTAGATATGCCACTCATGATCTAGAGCTCGTGGCTATTGTTTTCGCTCTTAGGATTTGGCTCATTATCTTTTGGGAGAGAAATTGTTCTCTACCCCGATCATAAGTTTTTGAAGTATTTATTTTCTCAAAAGTAACATAATTTGCATCAACAATGTTCACTCGAGTTCCTTGCATCTTATGATCTTGATATTCTTTGTACTACGGAAAAGGGTAATCGAGTTGCCGATGCCCTTAGTTGTAAGCAACAAGCAGTTGTTTCTTTGATGATATCCGAATGGAATGATCTCGAGACTTTATCCACTTGTGAGATTCGAGATCGTGAATCCAATTCATGTTCATCTCTTGTTTTGTGTAGCCTCGAGGCTTGTCCTTCTCTTTTGGACTATACCTCTTTTGGCTGAACTCTATGTCAAATTAAATTGCATGGAGTTCCTACTTCTGTTGTTAGCAATCGTGATTCATTATTTTACTAGTGGATTTTTGTAAGGTCTTCAAAAGCTTTGGGAACAAAGCTTAATTTTAGCACCGCTTATCATCCTTCAGTCCGATGGACAATCGAGCGTGTGAATCAAACTCTTGAAGATCTTCTTCGTGCATGTGTACTTGATTTTGGTGGAAGTTGGGAAGATCATATTTCTCTTGTTGAGTTTTCTTCCAACAATAGCTTCCAATATTGTATTGATATGGCATCTTTCGAGGCACTCTACGGAAGGCCGTGCCGATTTCCTTCGTGTTGGCTTAAAGCCAGTGAGAAGCTGGTTTTAGGTCCAGATTTTATTGGTGTTCATTTGTGTTTCTCCTATGATGGGTGTTGTGTGTTTCAGTTGATCGGGAAAGTAGCTCCTCGATATGCTGGTACATTTCCCATCACCGAACGTATTTGTTCCGTGGCTTATTGCCTTTTACTACCGGCTCAATCTTTTGCTATTTATGATGTTTTCCATGTCTTTCTACTACAGAAATACCTTAGGGATTCCGAATTTTTATTCTTGAGCCCGGTGTAATTGAGGAAATTGGAGTTTCACCAAATTTGACTTATGAGCAACATTCTATTCATATCACTACTTCGAAGGTTTAACGCCTTCGAAATAAAGATGATCTTCTAGTGAAAGTTCAATGTTCCTCAAATCCTAAGGATTACTCTTGGGAATCTTGAGAATTCATCGAGCAAACACATCCGAACTTACTCTTTCGTGCTCTTTATGGTGAACTTCTTATTTTAAATTTTCTTTTGTGTTGATATGCTTTTATGGTTGTTACTTTTTATTTTTCTCTTAATTATTGCGAGGACGTAATTTCTTTAAGGAGGGGAGTTTGTAACAACCCGCATATTTTACGATTGTATATTTAAATATTTTATTTAATTATGGAATCGTTACTCAGATTAAAGTCTGAAAAGCTACTTTATATAAACAGTCGAATTGGGACTCGAGACCACCTCCATTGAGTCCAAAATGGCGTTTACAACGTTTTTGAGTATAAACATCGATATGTTTCGAGTTGAGTAAAAATTATGACTTTTTCACTTTCGGTTTGGGTTTGGGTTTCAGCCCATCAACCTTCTAATAACCTAACCCTTCATCCAACTCCTCTTCATTCATTCTAATATTTCCTAACACTTCAAGCTTTAGCAAAAATGGGGGAAGAGAAAATGAATTAGAATTCCTAAGCCCTAATCTTCTTTGCAAATCCAAGTGTTAGCTCCAAAAATCAAAGAGAATCTTTGGTAAGCCTCCTCTTCATCTTCTCCAACTCATTCTCTCTTTAATTTCAGAAATTTTCTAAACCTAACTTAGGAAATGTTCTTCTTTTGAACTTAGATTCAAGCTTCTAGAGTTGAAGTTGAAGAGTAGTTGATCTTCCTTTGCATTCAAGCTTCTCCTTCGTCGTTTTTGGGTTTTAAGGTGAGTTCTTTAACTCACATCTATGTCTATAGCTATCTTTGTTGTTAGGTATGAATTCCTAACACTTGTGCATATTCATTTGATTTGGATTGATTTGGTGAACATTTCAATTTTTGGTGTTTTGAAGTCTAAAACTCTAAAAATCTTAGCTTTGATGTTTGATCATGCTTTTGGTGGTGTATCGAAGAGCCTATATCGCTGGATTGTCGATTGGCATAAACCCCTAGTGCCCATTGCTCGTCCGATCGCAATTTGGAAGAGTTTGCTCTTCATTTGGATAGGCTGAAAAACATTCCCAGTGCCAGTCAGTCGACTAACCTCTGAAGTCAGTCGACTGGCTGTAGAAACCGAGCGTATTTGGGACTGTCTGTAGAAATAGAGAGTCCCTGTTTTCTACAGTCAGTCGACTGGCCCCCTTCAGTCAGTCGACTGACTGTAGGAAATGAAACTCTCTGGTTTTTGGATCAGTCGACTGGCCTCTACAGTCAGTCGACTGACCTGCTTGTTTTTGCCTATTTTGCCTATTTAGCTTGAGGTTCCAATTTTTATCGATTCGTGATTACCCGATTTATTGTTTTCATTTATTATTGACTTTGATGACTTCCTTTTCGGGAATTTTTGAGAATATCCATTTTGATGGATTCGGTATCGATTTCTTTTGATTTAATTCACATCTTCGAATGTGGATTTTTGTGATTGATTGTTTCTACAATCATTTTGTGATTTGTCACTTTAAAATACAACGGTTTCTATACTAGTAGTAAATATCCAAACTCTTTTACAAAGATGATTTCAACTCTACTTTTAATACAAAGCTCGTTTATAAAACCATTTTCTAATCTATTAGTATACACAAACCTTTACCTCATTCGTATGAGAGAATCTAATTAAACGGCTTAGCAAAACAAGCGGTATGAAACACTTGCGTTTACTTCGTCGGTTAATTTTTGGACTTGTTCGATTGAAACTCTTGTGACAAATTTCGATTGGAAATCTACAATCTGTTCGTAAATATTTGAGTTAAGAAAGTGGTTATGGGACATGAAGCTAAACTCTTATATTTACTAGCTTAGTGTAATCGACACTTCTTGATGATCGATGATGATCATTTTGTGATTTAGACAAGCATTTTGCGGTGTCTCTTTGTCCACGTGGGGGACTATACCCCGTTTTGTTGAGCTTCGTCTCATTTTTATGGGCTAGTGACCCATGGTCTTTTGACCGTTCATGGAGCAATCGGCTCATTAAGTCGGTGCATGGGGTGTATCTTTTTAGGTGCATCGATGTTCGACTTGGCATGAGGTGTATCTATCTAAGTGCCTCGATGTTAGTTTATACATGGGGCGTATCTTTTCAGGTGCGTCGATGTTCGACTGTGCATGGGGCGTATCTTTCTAGGTGCGTCGATGTTCAATTTATGGTTAGCGACCATGGAATAGCGTTCCGTTTGTGATACACGTGTTGGTGAGTTTTCATGCTCCCGTTTGTGATAGGCCTCCCCCTTTGTGATTTCTGGATTTCTAGTTGATGATTTCTAGAATTTGTGTTTCACCAACCTTTGCGATTGGCAATGATATGTTTGTCAATATATTTGTGGTTTGGTGAATAAAATAAAGAATATGACATTCTTTTTGGTGCTTTAAGATTCTGGAGATATCGTATGATTTTTGTTGTTATTCGATGCATACTTGACATAGTATGACATTTATGTTATCATACGTTTTTGGTCATATCTCTTATCCTATATCATTTTATCTGATATTTATAGTTAGACTGATCCGTTTATTATTTTCTTATTAAATAATACTCGGGTCAGACCGAGGTATTCCAGGTGCTCCTGCTTGACTTCTTATCAGGGATTATCATCTGGTTCTTTTGGCTAACTACTTTAGATTAGTAGTTTTGTTATTATACATTTGAGATATAGACTCCTTGATGTATAATTATTCTTTTGTCTAGCACTTTATCTATTCTTTTGTGATATTGTGGATCTTGTTTGACCACTACTATGATGTACACTTTTATGTGTTATATTCATATCTGTTTCCGCCTTTGAGATATGAACATCTGTGACTGGTTTATGTTATGCTTATTTCTATATTTGTTTCTGAGGGCCTCATAGCCACTGTGTGGTAGCTTTGAGTTGTATCGGTATGTCGGATTTCCTCTTGAAATGAAATGCATGTTATACTATCTGACATATCGGAGCTCGCACAAAGTAATTACACAGATGGTCGCTACTCCTCAGGATGGAGTATTTATGTCAGCTCGACAAATTTTAGATCTTGTGAACAATGCCCGAGCTGCCGGACCTGGTCCGGCGCCAACTCACCCTAAATCCAAGTTTGCACGCTTGTGCAGAGATTATACCGCTTTGGGTGGAAGGCCATTCAAGGGATCCGAAAGTGTTATAGAAATCAAAGCTTGGCTTAGATCATGCGATCGCATCTTTTCCCGCATGGATCTTATTGATTCGCTTCGAGTCCAAGTGGCTTCTAGCATGCTCCAAGAAAGAGCATTAGATTGGTATGAGCTTTTGATTTCTGAAATTATCGAAGAGGATCTTACTTGGGAGCAATTCCGGGAAAGGTTCGAATTGAAATTTGTGCCGGAGGCTGAAAAAGTAACTTTAGCCCGACGCTTTATTGACCTTGTTCAAGGTGAATCTTCTGTGGCAGATTATGTCGCATCTTTTGAATCTCTCTCTAAATATGGGGTTGAGTATTTTAATACCCCATTGAAGAAAAATCAGAGATTTGTCTATGGGCTAAATAAGAACCTTAAAAAGCCTTTGCTTCTGAAACTAGAAGTTTCTTTTGATCAGCTTATTGATATCCTCTTCGACTTGAAGAGGCCGATAGAGAAATTGATGTTGAAGTTGTGCGTGCCAGACAGAACTTCAACAATAACATGAAGAGGCCTATTAATTTCAAAGGCCCCAATCCCAATCCCAACAAAAAAGGGAAGTAAGAAACTTCGATAGCAAAGTCTCCTACCTCTAGTCGTGGACGATGCTACAATTGTGGTCTTACGAACCACTATACAAATGAGTGCCCGAAACCATTTTTTTGTCGTTATTGCAAAAGTTAGGGCCATCTTATATCTACATGTCCCACACTTCAAAGCAGGAGAGAGGGAGAGTTGAATCTCATGCAAGCTCCTAGTGACACTTCTCTTGGTCAAGGTAATTCTCATTCTATCCTTGACGATATTTGTTTTGTGATTATCTTATTCGAGTTCTTTTAGATTTGGGTTCATCTCATCATTTTATATCAAAAGAACTTGATGATTCTTTCTCTTTTAATCTTTATGGGCTTGATGACTTCATTGGGAATTCCAAATTGATTGATGGATCCGCAACACTAAGTACTTTGTGAAAATGTCGAGATTATTTTTTGTGATTATTCTTTTCGAACCGATTTGCATGTTATGCGTTATTTAGGCTTCGAAATTGATTTTTTGGGAAAGGATTGGCTTTATTATTATGAAGCCCACATCCTATGTCCTGAGCGTACTTTATATCTTCGACATTCTCAATCTGTTAAGCATATTTCTATTGTTTTTAAAGATTTTGATTTCCAAATTTGGTGGCAACATTTTATTCTTTAAACCCACTTGATGAAGAAGATGTTATTTTCTCATTCAAGTAATTTGTGAATTTTCCGGAATATATTTGAGCTTGTCTTAGGATTATCACCTAAGCAATCTATTGTGTGGTGCTAAGGTCTTTTCAGCTCGACCTTGCCACTGGTTTTCATCAGCTACGAGTTGCGGAAGGTAGCATCCTCTTACTGCATTCCGCACTCGTTGTGATTTTTGTGTTGGTTCGTTAGGTCATTCGGTATGACGAACCTTCTACCTTATTTCATCCATCTTATGAATCGAGTATTCTATGAATATCTCAATGAGTATCCCTGTATTTATTGACTATGGAAGAAAATAACAAATTTAAAATTTGCAAATCTTTTTAATAAGATATTTATAAGTATGATTGGGTTTTATTCTTAAAACGAGCAAGGAATATTTGTAAATTTTATAAGAGACATGGTTATCATATATAAGATAATTTTGTGTTGTTTTTCCCATTGAGTGCTTTAAGAATTTTGGTCGATGCGCTTGATCAACGTTATCGATAGGAATCTCCTAAACGCTATGATGAGGCAGTCAAACACAGTAAATTCTTGCAATAAGTGAATTTTTCTAAAAAGATGATTACACAAAGTTAATTATAATTTTGAATGTCTTAGATTTTCGGGAAAGAGGATCATTTAAAAGAACTCTTTTCCAATGCTTTTATGCTTTTATTCTTGCGATTCTCGAAGGGAACCAAGAATTGATTGTTTATACCGATGCTTGTCGTATTGGTTTGGGTGCCATTCTCTTACAAAAGGGAATGTGTTATCACATATGCTCCTTGATAATTAAGGCTTGTCGAGACTAGATATGCCACTCATGATCTAGAGCTCGCGGCTATTGTTTTCGCTCTTAGAATTTGGCTCATTATCTTTTGGGAGAGAAATTGTTCTCTACCCCGATCATAAGTTTTTGAAGTATTTATTTGCTCAAAAGGAACATAATTTGCGTCAACAATGTTGGCTCAAGTTCCTTGCATCTTATGATCTTGATATTCTTTGTACTCCAGAAAAGGGTAATCGAGTTGTCGATGCCCTTAGTTGTAAGCAACAAGCAGTTGTTTCTTTGATGATATCCGAATGGAATGATCTCGAGACTTTATCCACTTGTGAGATTCGAGATCGTGAATCCAATTCATGTTCATCTCTTGTTTTGTGTAGCCTCGAGGCTCGTCCTTCTCTTTTGGACTATACCCCTTTAGGTGAACTCTATGTCAAATTAAATTGCATGGAGTTCCTACTTCTATTGTTAGCAATCATGATTCATTATTTTATTAGTGGATTTTTGTACGGTCTTCAAAAGCTTTGGGAACAAAGCTTAATTTTAGCACCTCTTATCATACTCAGTCCGATGGACAATCGAGCGTGTGAATCAAACTCTTGAAGATCTTCTTCGTGAATGTGTACTTGATTTTGGTGGAAGTTGGGAAGATCATATTTCTCTTGTTGAGTTTTCTTCCAATAATAGCTTCCAATATTGTATTGGTATGGCATCTTTCGAGGCACTCTACGGAAGGCCGTGCCGATCTCCTTCGTGTTGGCTTAAAGCCAGTGAGAAGCTGGTTTTAGGTCTAGATTTTATTGGTGTTCATTTGTGTTTCTCCTATGATGGGTGTTGTGCGTTTCAGTTGATCGGGAAAGTAGCACCTCGATATGCTAGTACATTTCCAATCACCGAACGTATTTGTTCCGTGGCTTATTGCCTTTTATTACCGGCTCATTGCTATTTATGACGTTTTCCACATCTTTCTACTACAGAAATACATTAGGGATTCCGAATTTTTATTCTTGAGCCCGGTGCAATTGAGGAAATTGAAGTTTCACCAAATTTGACTTATGAGCAACATTCTATTCATATCATTACTTCGAAGGTTAAACGCCTTCGAAATAAAGATGATCTTCTTGTGAAAGTTCAATAGTCCTCAAATCCTAAGGATTGCTCTTGGGAATCTTGAGAATTCATCGAGCAAACACATCCGGACTTATTCTTTCATGCTCTTTATGGTGAACTTCTTATTTCAAATTTTCTTTTGTGTTGATATGCTTTTATGGTTGTTACTTTTTATTTTCCTCTTAATTATTGCGAGGAGGCAATTTCTTTAAGGAGGGGAGTTTGTAACAACCTGCATATTTTACGATTTTATATTTAAATATTTTATTTAAATATGGAATCGTTAATCAGATTAAAGTCAGAAAAGCTACTTTTTGTAAACAGTCGAATTGGGACTCGAGACCACCTCCATTGAGTCCAAAATGGCGTTTACAACTTTTTTGAGTATAAACATCGATATGTTTGGAGTTGAGTAAAAATTATGACTTTTTCACTTTGGGTTTGGATTTGGGTTTCAGCCCATCAACCTTCTAATAACCTAACCCTTCATCCAACTCCTCTTCATTCATTTTAATATTTCCTAACACTTCAAGCTTTAGCAAAAATGGGGGAAGAGAAAATGAATTAGAATTCCTAAGCCCTAATCTTCTTTGCAAATCCAAGTGTTAGCTCCAAAAATCAAAGAGAAGCTTTGGTAAGCCTCCTCTTCATCTTCTCCAACTCATTCTCTCTTTAATTTCAGAAATTTCCTAAACCTAACTTAGGAAATGTTCTTTTTTTGAGCTTAGATTCAAGCTTCTAGAGTTGAAGTTGAAGAGTAGTTGATCTTCCTTTGCTTTCAGGCTTCTCCTTCATCGTTTTTGGGTTTTAAGGTGAGTTCTTTAAATCACATCTATGTCTGTAGCTATCTTTGTTGTTAGGTTTGAATTCCTAACACTTGTGCATATTCATTTGATTTTGATTTGGATTGATTTGGTGAACATTTCAATTTTTGTTGTTTTGAAGTCTAAAACTCTAAAAATCTTAGCTTTGATGTTTGATCATGCTTTTGGTGGTGTATCGAAGAGCCAATAGGGCTGGGTTGTCGATTGGCATAAACCCCTAGCGCCCATTGCTCATCCAATCGCAATTTGGAAGAGTTTGCTCTTCATTTGGATAGGCTGAAAAACATTCCCAGTGCCAGTCAGTCGACTGACCTCTGAAGTTAGTCGACTGGCTGTAGAAACCGAGCGTATCTGGGACTGTCTGCAGAAACAAAGAGTCCCTGTTTATGCACTCATTCGACTGGCCCCCTGGAGTCGGTCGACTAACTGTAGGAAATGAAACTCTCTGGTTTCTGGATCAATCGACTGGCCTCTGCAGTCAGTCGACTGACCTGCTCGTTTTTGCCTATTTTGCCTATTTTGCCTATTTAGCTTGAGGTTCCAATTTTTATCGATTCATGATTACCCGATTTATTGTTATCATTTATTATTGACTTTGATGACTTCCTTTTCGGGAATTTTTGAGAATACCCCGTTTTGTTGAGCTTCGTCTCATTTTTATGGGCTAGCGACCCATGTATAATTATTCTTTTGTCTAGCACTTTATCTATTCTTTTATGATATTGTGGATCTTGTTTGACCACTACTATGATGTACACTTTTATGTGTTATATTCATATATGTTTCCGTCTTTGAGATATGAACATCTGTGACTGATTTATGTTATGCTTATTTCTATATTTGTTTCTGAGGGCCTCATAGCCACTGTGTGGTAGCTTTGAGTTGTATCAGTATGTCGGATTTCCTCTTGAAATGAAATGCATGTTATACTATCTGACATATCGGAGCTCGCACAAAGTAATTACACAGATGGTCGCTCCTCAATAGCCTTATTTTTCGCGCTAGTTGACGGCATTACTTAGTAGTGTCCTTGGCTAGCATGAGTATAGAGGTGGGGCATCACAGCATGGTATCAGAGCCAAACTTCGGAACAATGTAGAATAATCTAGCAAGGATCATTGTCCTAAGTCTTTCTTAGGAATTGTGCCATAGGATTTAATTCGAGTCTTCATACCGTTCTATCCTATTTTCTTTTATGATGCCTTGCTTTATCAATCAAGGTTGTTTGATATTCATTTTGAGAATAACCTTTTTCCTCTTCTTTCTTTCTTTCTTAGAGAAGAGAAATGGTTAGACCTGGCCATCCCAGCGCCGGTCAATCTAGTGCTACTCCTTATGATGGAGTATTTATGTCAACTCAACAACTTTTAGATCTTGTGACCAATGCCCGAGCTGCTGGAGCCGTTCCAGCGCCAACTCATCCTAAATCCGGGTTTGCACGCTTTTGCAGAGATTATACCGCTTTGGGTGGAAGGCCATTCAAGGGATCCGAAAGTGTTATAGAAATCCAAGCTTGGTTTAGATCATGTGATCGCATCTTTTCCCGCATGGATCTTATTGTGCAACGACCCGGTATTTTCAACCGTTCGCATCCGCACATGTCGGACTTGAATAATTCAAAATACCGCATTGTTAATTTAAATTGGCAAAACTGAACATATACAGTAAATAAAATAATCACAGATCACAGACACAGAGTAATAAATGCAGCGTAAATAAAAGAGAGTTCATGAAGCTACTATATAAATGTATAAGTTACATCAGAGTTAAACCAGATACAACTGAAGAGTAATATGATACATCAGATACCAATCATCATACATCACTGGAATCATCGAATACTGAAAGCAGAATAGATGGCTGGATCTTCAAGCAAAGCTCCAACTTCAAAGGTGAGTCTCAAATACTGGTACACTCAGTCTGACTCGAGCATAAAGCAAAACACAAAACACTCGAGTCAGGATTAACATTCTTATATTAATAAATCCAACT
The DNA here is from genome assembly GCA_030737815.1 of Allium fistulosum. NCBI lineage: Eukaryota > Viridiplantae > Streptophyta > Magnoliopsida > Asparagales > Amaryllidaceae > Allium > Allium fistulosum. The sequence goes on along the minus strand of CM060908.1, from coordinate 760,775,988 downwards.
CAAGTGAAATAGCAATTGAAATACAAGTAACTTAAAGGATGTTTGGAATAACCATCCTTTAAGGATCCGTTAAACTATCTACTATGTAGTAGTGTACGATAAGTAGATAATGCCTATCAGTAATATAAGATATCAAAATAGTGTTAAGGCGTTATCATTATCCCCCTTAACACATTTTATACAAGCGTTATAGTCTATACAGCACTGTAAACTCCACCGTAAACTAGTGGGCTATCAGGGAGTACTCCATAGGTATAACACAAAACAAATCGTAATGGTCGCGTATATAGGGATCGAAAGTATGACAAGGCACATGAGGCAATACCCAAGGTAGTGAAACTACCGTTTGCCTGATCCGGACTGGTGAGAACGCATCGCCGCAGCGATCGCAACACCGCGAAACAACACTCTCAAAATCAAGGGTGCACCAATCGACAACAAGTAATGAATAGTTTCGAAGAAGTGTGTTCGCTTGAGGTAGCTGACCTCCATTGGCCCGGCACGACTCCTGTTTTAGTCATTTCCAATTTGACACAAGTGTCAAGGCTATCCATTATCGTTCTCTTTCTTCAGTCATCACATACATCATTCCAACCACTTCATTCTGGATCACACTCCGTGTATAGTTATTAAAGTGGGTTTCGGTTTAGACAGTGAGTATGTCCCTAACCGATTCCGGTCTCTTTAATAACTTTCGAAATTATTACACCGATTGGTCATTTATATATTTCAAAACCAAATCAAATTCAATCTCAGTTAGAATTTATAAACCAACCTTCCATTTGTCTTTCTAAACAATTTCCAAATTTTATGTTTCAAACTTCCAAATTTCCATTTCAAAATCTTATAATTCAATTTCAATTTATATTTAAACCATTCAAATATTGATTCAAGTTCGTATATAAGTTTCATTCCGAAATCATTTAAATTAATTTAATTTATCATTCAAATCAACTTAAATTCATTAATCGATTTCATTCAATATTCGTTAAGTTAATTTATCATTCAAAACCATTTTTATTTAATTTCCAATTCATTAAATCAATTACTTAAGTTCAACTTCATTAAATCAAAACTTACAATTTTGAATTAAATTAAATTCATAAAATCGAATTCTTTACATTTCAAGTCTTACATTAATTTCAATAAAACACATTTTATTTCTTGTTAAAGAAATTCAATTTCACTTATTCATTTTTTAGTTACACATTTCAAAACTTAATTATTTCATAACTCAACTTTACTTATTAAAGAAGTTCAATTTCACTTATAAAGAATTCAATTTTATTTGATTATTAAATAATTCAATCTTATTTAATTATTAAATAATTTCAAAACTTAACTATTATAAAATTTCAAAACTTAATTATTAAATAATTTCAAACTTAATTCAATCATTTCTCAAATTAAACCACGTTCTTTCATCAATTACATTGTTAATAACTTGTTTCAGATTTTTAAATATTAACATTTTCCTTTCATTAAAATTCAAATTTCAACTTCATTTCAAAACCTTATTATTTAATCAAATAAAATCTATATTTTATCTCTAAATCAAATTATTGACCAATCGGGTTTTTATTTAATTCTCTATCCAAAGTCAAAGTTCAATTTGGGTATTTATCATTTCAACCCGATTCCAATTCAATTCGAATCAAAGCATAACAAAGGGAACTTGCAGTGTGATAAATTGGATGGTGTCAAAGTAAATAAGCAAACAATAACAACAACCAATATCAATCCAATAATCAATTCAAATAATCCCGAAATAATCGTATTAATTCGCATTGTTGTTTGTGCAAATTAATATAATTATTTCTAGAATCTACACTATCATTCCATGTAGATTAAAGATTATTCCACTAATTATTTATACGGTTTTCACTTGTCATTAAATTTCAATTTTACACTACAACAATTAATCCAATATACGTCGATGGTTCAAAGTGTAATTATCACTATTCTACATGTCAATTAATTTAACAATTAAAAGGGGTCATATTCACTAATCAAATTTAACATATAAATCAGTTTTAAAATTGTTAACTATCCTATATCCATTTCAATTTTGCATACTATTTATCATTTAACACTAACAATTTAACGTCCAATATAAACATCAACAATCAATCAATTATCAGCCAACTGTATTATCATCACATAAATAATTAACAGATAATGGTGTCAGATGTCACAGGTCAACTGATATAGGTAATAACATAAATAACAGTGTAAATAACTACAGCAGCATATTTCAATTGTCGTTTCAATTGAAATCAAATTTAATAAATAAAAGAATATTAATCGTGAGTGATTGCTCACCTTTCATGTGATCGCATCTTTTCCCGCATGGATCTTATTGATTCGCTTCGAGTCCAAGTGGCTTCTAGCATGCTCCAAGAAAGAGCATTAGATTGGTATGAGCTTTTGATTTCTAAAATTATCGAAGAGGATCTTACTTGGGAGCAATTCCGGGAAAGGTTCGAATTGAAATTTGTGCCGGAGGCTGAAAAAGTAACTTTAGCCCGACGCTTTATTGACCTTGTTCAAGGTGAATCTTCTGTGGCAGATTATGTCGCATCTTTTGAATCTCTCTCTAAATATGGGGTTGAGTATTTTAATACCCCATTGAAGAAAAATCAGAGATTTGTCTATGGGCTAAATAAGAACCTTAAAAAGCCTTTGCTTCTGAAACTAGAAGTTTCTTTTGATCAGCTTATTGATATCCTCTTCGACTTGAAGAGGCCGATAGAGAAATTGATGTTGAAGTTGTGCGTGCCAGACAGAACTTCAACAATAACATGAAGAGGCCTATTAATTTCAAAGGCCCCAATCCCAATCCCAACAAAAAAGGGAAGCAAGAAACTTCGATAGCAAAGTCTCCTACCTCTAGTCGTGGACGATGCTACAATTGTGGTCTTACGAACCACTATACAAATGAGTGCCCGAAACCATTTTTTTGTCGTTATTGCAAAAGTTAGGGCCATCTTATATCTACATGTCCCACACTTCAAAGCAGGAGAGAGGGAGAGTTGAATCTCATGCAAGCTCCTAGTGACACTTCTCTTGGTCAAGGTAATTCTCATTCTATCCTTGACGATATTTGTTTTGTGATTATCTTATTCGAGTTCTTTTAGATTTGGGTTCATCTCATCATTTTATATCAAAAGAACTTGATGATTCTTTCTCTTTTAATCTTTATGGGCTTGATGACTTCATGAGAATTGTGAATTCGATTGATGGATCTGCAACACTCAGTATACTTTGTGAAAATGTCGAGATTATTTTTTGTGATTATTCTTTTCGAACCGATTTGCATGTTATGCGTTATTTAGGCTTCGAAATTGATTTTTTGGGAAAGGATTGGCTTTATTATTATGAAGCCCACATCCTATGTCCTGAGCGGACTTTATATCTTCGACATAGATATATCACATAGAAATATAAATAACAAAAGTGAACAATAATCCAACCTATATTCTGAAGGAAATATTTAACAAATAAAACTAGGAGTTCATACATAAAAGGAAACCAAACAATATGTGCATAAAGTAAAATAAAATATCAAAGTTGAAAATGAAAATAAGAGCAAATGGAAAAAGGGCGTAGTAATACCATTTTGAGGAGAAAATGGAAAATAAGAGCAAATGTCTCTTCATAATCAATTCCTTCTTCTTGATTATATCCTTGAGCTACTAATCTTGCTTTATTTCAAACAATGTTTCCATTTTCATCTGCATTATTTTTAAAAACCCATTTTTTTCCAATTATAGATTGATCGTTTGGTCTCGGTACAAGTTCCCATACATCATTTCTTTCAAATTGATTAAGTTTTTCTTGCATTGCAATAATCCAAAAATCATCTTTTGATGATTCTTTATAATTTTTAGGTTCAAAATTTGATATAAATGCAACTTGACTCATTTGATTTAACTGTTTTCTGGTTGATACTTTTGTATTTAAATCATTGATAATATTATTAATTGGATGGACTTTTAATATCCTAGGTGGTAATATTATCCCATTATCATTATTGTTATTGATATTATTATTATTATTATTTTCATGTATAGGTATATTAGTTTTATTTATAAGTTCTTCATCATCATCATTTTTATTATTTTTAAAGTTTTCATCAAACGAAACATGAAGACTTTCTTCTATAATGTTTGTTCGTTTATCAAAAATTCTATATGCTTTACTTCGGTTCGAATAGCCAACAAAAATTTCTTCATCAGCTTTAGAATCGAATTTTCCTAAATTGTCTTTTGTGTTTAAAATAAAACATTTTGATCCAAATACTCGAAACTATGATACTTTAGGTTTCTTTTTGAAAAATATTTCATAGCATGTGTTTTTAGTCATTGGTCTAAGTGTTACACGGTTCAATAAATAACGTGCGGTAGCAACAGCTTTAGCCCAAAAACTTTTTGGTAGGTTACTACTATTTAGTAAAGTTCATGCCATTCTTGTAAAGTTCGATTTTTCCTTTCTACAACACCATTTTTTTGTGGTGTATGTGGAAATGAAACATTATGACTAATTCCCTTTTTAGTGCAAAAATTTATGAATAGTTCATTTTCACATGATTGCTTCGTATACTTTTAATTTTTAAATTCATCAAATTAGTAATTCGTTTAGCAAAAATTTTGAACATTTCAAAAGTATCACTTTTATGTTTTAAAAATAATGTCCATGTATATCTAGAAAAATCACCAACAATTACAAAAATATATTTTTTATAATTTATTGAACGTACTTGAGTCGGTCCGAATAAATCTAGATGGAGTAGTTCGAGAGATTGCTTTGTGGAGATTTCCTTTTTAGATTTAAAAGAACTTTTCTTTAATTCATCAAATTGACAAGCGACACACAGTTTTTTAACCTTGTAGTTGATTTTTGGTAATCCTCTAACTAATTCATTTTTAGCTAGTTTGTTGATATTCTTAAAATTTATATGACAAAAACGTTTATGCCATAACCATGGATCGTCATGATTTACGGCTAAGCAGAAATTAGTGTTGTTTTTGACATTCATGTTTAAAACATATATGATTCGATTTCTAAATCCTTCAAAAATTAGATTTTTATTTTGGTTAAAGATATTGTATTTGTTTTTCTTGAAATCAATTTTAAATCCTTTATCACATTATTGACTTATACTTAATAATTTATGTTTCAAATTTTCTACCAATAAAACATTAGTAATAATAGGAGAATTACATAACAAATTTCCTATCTCGGAGTCCCTATCCGTCCAACCAAATTACATAGATCCGATTGGTTCCCCCTCATCGCCAAGATCGAAAAAAGACTTCATTCATGGAAAGCTCATTCCTTGTCCTCAGCAGGGCGCATAGTCCTCGTTAAATCTGTTCTATCATCGATTCCCACTTACTGGATGTCACTGTACAAACTCCCTTCCTGGGTAATCAAAAAAATCGACTCAATCAGAAGCTCCTTTCTTTGGAATGGTAGTAATATAAAGAGGCTCGTAAACTGGCAGACTGCCTGCCTTCCCCTGAAAAACGGCGGCCTTGGAATCATTAATCTACTTGACTTCAACATCGCGCTCCTCGCCAAATGGCTCTGGCAATTCCTAACCCCTGGCCCCACTCTTTGGAAATCCTGGATCACCTCCCTACACTATCACTCTAACCCTCACCTAGTCCTCCACGCCCCCACCGGCATCAAACCATCCCCCTTCTGGTCTGGAGTAGTTTCAACCCTACCACGTGTCAAAAGGCTCTTCCATGTCAACCTGGGCAATGGGGCTAATTGCCTCTTCTGGCTGGACACATGGCATAATCAGCTTCCCCTCTCCTCCATCCTTCCCAACCTCTTCGCTCATTCAACTAATATCTTCACCTCCACCGTTGACATTTCCACTTCGGGCCCAGTTCAGCTTCTCCCGGCTTCCTACTTCGACCTCTCCACCCTCACCGAGATACACCTTGTCTCCTCAATTCTCCGCAACACCCACCTCAACCCCCGACCAGACTCCTTCACTTGGGCCCCCAACCCCTCAACCGGCTTCTCTGTTGCCTCCTGCTATGCTCACCTAAACAACCCTGGATGCCTATTCACCTTCCCCAGGCTATGGAAGTGCAGGATCCAGCCCCGCTTCGCTTTCCTGCAGTGGTGCCTCATTCAGGGGCGAATTAACACAAGAGATAGACTCTTCCACCATAACATCGTAGTAGACCCCAGCTGCATCCTATGTTCCACCTCAACAGAAAGTTTACAACATCTCTTCTTCGAGTGTGATTTTGCTGTCAGGGTCTGGGCGGCGACAACTGCTCACATTCTCGGTCATATTCCCACGTTCACCTCACATTTCGACCATTGGCAGAACAACCCCCCCAACTATCACTTAGATCTCACGGTAGCTATTTTCAGTTGGTGGATCTGGGCCGAGCGCAATGCACGTGTATTCTGCAAGCCCATATCCAACTTTGAAGGAACTTGTAGACGTATTATTCACCATTTCTCATCTATATCAGGTCGTAGCTTCTCCTCACCGTTCAGGCTGAGAATACCTCACCCCAGCTCTCCACAGGCTGAATCCTCGGGCAGCACTTCGGCAGTTCCTCCAGACAGGCATCGTGGGCACCATTAACCGCAATTTAGCTCTGGTCTTTTCATTCCTGTTGTTCGCTATATGTATTTTGTATATATAACTCTGTCTCACAATGACTAGCTTACTGCTTCTCAATACTTTTTGGCCAGTGATCAGGCTTGTTGATCGCAATATTTACTTATTTATATGATATCTAATCGGCTGTGTAGTGCCACGCTACACAACCGTGTCGCTCAAAAAATAATAGGAGAATTGGAAATACCAATATTGATGACTTCTCCAATGCCGATGACAAATCCTTTTGAATTATCTTCGAATGTCACCATGCCACCATCGATATATGTTATATTGGATAACATGTGAGCATTTCCAGTCTTGTGCTTGGAGCAACCACTATCAAGTATCCATTTCTCTTTACTTTCTATTTTGATTTTGGGTACGTGCAAAATAAGACAAATTTAATTGGTACTCACATTCTTTGTTTAGGGTCCTACGTATTAGTGGAAGCAGGCAGCCATATCCATGAGGATTTGGTTCCTTTAAAAATGTAATTATTGTTATATACAATTTTATTTAAATATTCATCAATATACTTTTGTCTAATTAGTTTATTATTTGTTTTAGGAATCCATATTTTGACCATATTTGTGTATGAATTCTTAATCTTAGTTTCTAACTTTGGCTTTTGAATTTGGTGTATGATGTGCTATCATTCTTTAACTTTTTTTTGCTTTTAAAACCCAATCCATTTCGATTTCCTGATGGTTTAGATATTTTAATCAAATTTTATAAAAAAAATTTTCCTTTTTTGAATTTTGTCACATTATTTGTTATTTTATCTAACATGCTTTTAAGAACAAAATTTTTAGTATTGCTAGAATCTAAACTGGCTTGTAGTTCTAGTTTTTCTTTTCAAGATTAACTTTTTCTAAATTATAATTTTCTAAATCATGTAATAAGATGTCATTTTGAGATAATAACGTTGCACCTTTTTTTGAGTAATTTCTAATTCTTCTTCTAAGATTGTTTTTTCATCCTTTAATAATCCAATTTCTAATTCTGCTCTAGTTAACTTTCCTATATATTCCTTCTTTAAATTTTTTGTTTCTCTATATTTATCGTCTAATTCAATGCTAATTTTCATTATTTCATCATAAGTAAGTTCAGGACGTACCTCATCAGTGTTAGCCATAAAACACACATTCGCTTATTCCAAGTCGCTTTCACTATCACTGTCAGATGAAGAAGATGAATCTGAATCGTTCATGTTACTTCAAAATCTCTTTTCTTTTTCTTGAATTTTTCAAAATTACTATTCTTTTTTATCATTATTGAGCTATGGACAATCCTTCTTCATGTGACAAAATTTGTCACACTCATAGCATTTAATTGATGTTTGATTTGATGAGTTTTGTTTGCCACCATTTTGAAATCTGGTCATCTTCTCGAACTTCTTGAATTTGTTGTAGTTTTTGGAAATAAAAATAATCTCATCTTCGTCTAAGTCCGAATCTTCGTTGCTTGCTTGGAATGCTATGTTTTCTTTTCATAATTTTGATCCTTTCTAGCCTGCAAGTTAGCTTCAAACGACATCAGATTTCCTATTAGCTCTTCAACTTTGAGTTGAGGAAGATCATTAGCTTCTTCGATGGCTAAAACATTCTTTCCCATTCATTTGTCAAAGAGTTTAAAATTTGTGTGACTAAATCAAAATATGTGAATTTGACTCCAGTTGGCATGAGATCGTGTTGAACGATTTGAAATCTAGCATACATATCAATAATTGATTCATTTTCTTTCATTTGAAAGATGAAAATTGGTTTTATAAAATCGAGATTTTAGTTTTCTTTACTTTAATTGTTCCTTCATGTGTGACTTGTAAAGTGCGCCATATATCATATGCAATGGTGCAAAGCATGAAACGTGAAAACTCATTTTTGTCAAGTGAGCAAAACAATACATTCATAGCTTTGGCATTGTTAAATGCCGCTGCTTTTTGTGCATCAGTCCAAGTGCTAATGTTGGTGTTAGGTGCTTCATATTTGTTTTGAGTTGCTAGCCAATTTTCTAACCCATTTGTTTCCATAAAAATTCTCATATGAGTTGACTAGTACGCATAGTTAGAACTAGTAAATAATGGAGGACGAGCAGTTGATTGACGTACTTGAAAAGTGCTTGCCATATTAATGATTTTTCAGTTACGTGTTACTATAGATTGAAATGACCACGCTCTGATACCAAATGAAAATCTATAGGATCTTATATAATGCAATTTATATACCAATGTGAGAGTACGTAATAATAATTATACAAAGTAGAGTAAATTAATAGAGTATAAATAAGATAGATAATAAAAGCGAGCACACCAGATATTTTATACTGGTTCGGACCTCCTATCCTACGTGTAGTCCTGAAGCTCCCCTTCACTATTTCCTTTGACCAAATAACCCTCACTTCGCCTAGAGGAATAGGCTAATACAAAAATATTTCTGTGACAATCTTGTATTCCAAATATCACAGATTTTGACTAATAGTACAATTCTTCCTATGCTCTCTTTTGAGTGTGTGAATGTGAATACTTTAAGTGTAGAAAGTGGTTTAAGCAAAATGATATTTTGGTTATTATAGATTGAGAATATGTAAGCAAGAGATGCACAAATATATAAATAGTGAGTAATAAGAAATCAAGAGAATAGTTGATCGTTAATCTCAATCTTTGTAGTATTTATAGGATTAAAGAGATGCAGACGAGGGGTTGTTACTGTTAGTTAAACTCTATTTGATTTAATGGCTACAACTATTCAAGAAGAGATGCGATTATTCAATAAGAAATGAAACATCCTTTCATATTACAGCAGTTGCTAGATGACAGACGTCTGTGGATTTTTCATAGAGTCTGTGACTTCAGGATGGAATTTCCCGAAATAATCCATAGGCGTCTGTGGATTTTCCCCAGACGTCTGTAGATGGCATTTTCAGATTAAAAAAGTTTTTAACGCCAAATTTGAATGTTTTTAATGTCAATTTGTATATATGAATTCGTGTGTGCATATATACTCAAGGAGACCTTACGATGTTTATCTAAGACTCTTAATACACTAGTATTACCTTACTAATCATAGTATGGTCCATAAATCTTTGTTTGACTTCGAGTCCTAATATCTTTGAGCATGATGATCTCTTGTAGTATATACCTGTAACCTTGATAAGATATATAATATATGTGATTGTATAGTTGTTGTCATTGAAACCATAAAATGAAGGTTCTAACAAAATGTTTTGGAATAAATATTCATGAAACGTTTATATAAATTGTTTTATAAAAGCATAGATTTATAAATATTATTTTATAAGAAAAGGAAAGCTGTATAAGTAGTGTTTTATAAATAAAAGAATGGTTTATAAACGATATTCTATAAAGCGGAAATTAATATCATTTTGATAAATTCGAATAATTAAATCCATTTGTGGGATTATGGTGATATAGAAAATTATCATTTTATAGAAGTATTTGGTCATATATTAGAAACGAAGATTTGAGTTAAGGATATAAGATTTATAAAAAACGAGTTTTTGATCTATAAACGAATTTTTAAGGGATTTTTATAAAGGAGCTTTATAATTTTATTTTGGAGACTTATGGGAAGTATATGAGTTTAATAATTTTATACTTAGGGAATTTGTAAAAAGGAGTTTTATAAATAGAAATCGATTTATAAAAGGATTTATAAATATGAAAGAAGTGTTTATTAAAGGAGTTAATAATTATATTTGGAGTTTTATAAAAGGGTTTATTTATATAAAAGAGTTTAGAAATAGAAAGGAGATTTATAGAAATGAGTTTTGTAAATATGGAAAGGATTTTTAAAAGTGGTTTTGTAGGAAGTTCAAAAAAGATTGAGACTTGATTTCCAAATGATCATTTCAAATTAAGGTGGTATGAAAAAGGTTCTTTCCATACTTAACATCAAATTCCCGAAGTATGGAAACTCGTCTCTATCTTGAGAATTAAGAATGTGTGTCGAGGCAAGGTTAGTTTTCTAACATGATTGATATCATTGTTAATCGAGGGATAGTACTGTTTCAAATCTTGACATGGTGGTAAGTATATTTGGTCCAATTTCTATATGGTCTATTTACTTTCACCAAAAGGAAGGTTTTTGGGTTTGTTGTTATAAATGTTTTTAAATTAACATTTGTTTTAACCCAAAAATGGATGGTTTTGGAAATGAAATATTTCTTAAGATTTATGAATATGCTTATATTGTTGAGAAAAGTATATGGATGCATTTTCGAAGTATTGGAAATGTAGTGTTTTGTTAATATAATTATACTGTTGATATAAGTATATGGAAAAGTTTTCTAAGTACTAGAAGTGAAAGGGTTTAGGGATATGCTTATACAACTGAGATAAGTATATCAATATTTTTCAAGTATTGAAAGGAGTAGGGATGGTTTTGTGAATATATCTTTGTAAAAATATTTGGATACAAGTATTTACAACGTGATTTGAATCAATGAAAAGATTACTTAAAGAGGCATAGTCATTGCTTTGAGCTTAACCGTGCTTGGTTGAATCTTTGGTTGAATTGTTTGTTTATTTGATAGTTAAATAACGGACTATCAAATCTTGGATGGTTTTAAAATTATCATTGTCAGTTCGGAGAGATCGGACCGCAACCACTTCGAACCGACATAAGCGTTCGAGCTGAAGACATCTTGAAGATGATGGAATCAAAGACGGGACTCTTTGAAGTGCAGGAGCTACTTGCTACTAATCCTGAAGGTGATTCCAAAAATGGATGTACTAGAAGTATTGCCTTCAGTTTGTTCATATCCTGAACAATTTGAATGGATGAATGTCGGCATGTCATTGTTGCTTGAAGGGCAGTGTTAGCATTCCAAGTGGGATTGCTATATAAAAGGTAAAACGTAGCCTCAAGCCTCACCAACTGGGAATGACTAAAACATGGGATATTCTACAAGGCTATGTAGGTCGTACCCATTAGGATATTGTCATTACCCATCCAGATTATTATTTATGAATTTGGTTGTGCATGAGAGCTCTTGGGAAATGGTTGCAAAGCAACTGGGATGATGAAATATTTGATACTATCCAGTAAGGGGTAGACCGCTCTTGCCATGCAAGGATCCATGTGAAGAGGTCGTCAATATATTTCATCTAGAGGTGTACTATGACAGGCGGTACCCTAGTAGCCTTGGTATTGATAGAATCCATTCTCTAATAAGCACCATTCAGACTTACTTGTGCCCGAATATGTGGGAACGTGAGATGCAAGCATTCCAGCTATATTCATAATTTACATTAAACCCTAGACATTATTTTAATATCAGTGGATTTTTTTATAAAATGTTTTGATTATCGTAAGATAAAAACCTGTCCATGTTTATATGTGTTACCCGGTATCCTAACCTGGCTATATTGGACTGATCGCGTAAGACAAATTTGACTATTGGCAAGAAGGATGACCATGAGACAATGGCTACAGGACCCAGAAATAGAGTCCGGATAGTTATACAAAGCCTGAATTGAACAGAGTTGATAAGCAGACGGCGCAGGATGTCAGAAGGATGGAAATTAGCTTGGATAAAATAGGGTTTGGCATAGTCATTTGTTAACATGGATGGAATAGTTAAGGGGTCGGTACAACAAGGTGGAGCTATGGGGATTGGCCTGATGACTTGAGTAAATAGTCAACATGGATGAGCAAATGGATGGATCGGCATTGTTCATGGTGGATGGATTGGCCCTGATAGTAATCTAAGGGGTCGACATAGTGGAGTTTCATAATATGGATCGGTATGGCACACACTGGAAGAAATTGGATCCGACATAAGTCTAGGAAGCCAGAGGGATCGACATAGCAAACTAAGTACTAGGGATCAGCTTATACTTGAGAAGCATTATGGATCAGCATTATGGAATTCGGGGAATATACATGGAGATAAAGGGATCGACACGATAAGACATGATGGAGTAAGCATTGCATGTGCAAGGGTTCGACATGTCGCTCTTAAAAGGGGTCGGCATCTTTCAGACTAGAATAGGATCGAACCAAAGATTGAGCAAAAGCAAGAGCTCCACATGTCGAATTATCCTAATATTTGAGATACCATCATATTCGAGCATGAGCTCCACACGTCGAATTATCTTGATATTTGAGATACCATCATATTCGAACATGAGGAAGCTGCCACAAGGATCGCTGCCCCAAATTTCACATATGGAGGGATCAGTATCGATCCCTCTCCATTGTGATTTGGGTCTTGCCCTCCCAATGGTTGGCCCATGTGGTTGAGAAGGTCCTGTTGCCGAAGTTCTAGTCAGATTGGAGGTCACCTTCACCTATAAATACAGGTCTATGGGGTCATTCTAAGGATCTTTACATTGTTGGTTAGATAACACCATTATTGTAATCAACTCCCTCCATTATTCTCTTGTCTAATGTTGTTTCTCGCTATTTCTAATTGTAATCAAGTTAATTGAAAAGCAATAAAGAGAATATTCACAGTGGACATAGGCAATCAACACCGAACCACTATAAATCTTGTTGTTCCTACTTTATGTTGTGTTGTGTTTTTCCTGTTATTTTGATATATTCCTCTATTTTCATTTAGTTTCTCCATTTATTTCACTACTTAAATATGTTCTTGGGTGTTTGTGGCCAATTTGGTTGCAAACAATATGCGACATGGTCTTACGAGATACCTTTATTTTGAAAGGTTTTATAACATTAAAATCCATTTGAGGTGTGTTTCTCATGCTAGTTTACTAGAATGATCTGGGAGTAATTTTTCTTATAATGCTCGGATCAGATCGAGCATATTTTCAAATCTAGTTTCAGATGCTTTGGAGCTTCAGGAGATGTGACGACCCACCTCCTCGACCTTCAGAGATCGACACTAATATATCCTCAGTATTCATATGCCGTTAATCCAAGAGCCGGAGACGCAAATTATCATGGGGTAAAGAAAATAAAGATAGAAGACAAGACAATAATAAAATCTCACATCGTATTCAATGCATAGTTATACATATGAGTAGTATAAGAAATTACTCCAAATTTCTCCATCTGAGTACTAGTAGGTAATAGTGCAGCCAGGATAGTTGTAATGACCTATCCTTACAAGTGCTGGTAGATACAAAATACAGACACAGCGGAAAGTGATAGATAACTTCAACAAAAGACACTCCAGCTTCATGTTCCATCTAATATGCTACGAGCTTCTCCCAAAATGTTTCATGCTACCTAACTACTTTGCTGCTCAAAAAAATAGGGCACCCAGAGTCTAAGGGGAAAAGAAAAGAAAATCCGGGTCAGTCATGGGACTAGCATGAGAAACTCAAAATACGAATTTTTGAACACAAAGGGTATTTCAGAAGACCACGCCATGCACAAACATGGAACGGTCTTTTACCATATGATAACCAAAACATTGCTATGCAAAATATGGGAATATTATTTTTAATGACATTCTTTTTAAAATACTTTTCAAATAAACCTATCAATCTTAGCCAAAATTATTACATTGATTAAATTGCAACATACTAGTTACAAAGTATGTTCTACAATAAAGTCCGAAGGCACTTATTGGAGAATGGATTTCCATAAATGACAAGATAAGGGACTACCTTCTGATAGTACATCTCTAGAAAAATGCACCTGAGACTCCAACCTCTACCAACACAGAACCGACCTACCTTTATCATAGATAGTACCAAATACGCCATCACCCCTGTCATTTCCGAGCTATCCTGGGATACCAGAGCATACACAACATACCCGAAACATAGGGGGTGATCTAGAAATGTGATAACTATATCCTAATGGGAGCAACCCACATAGCCCTTTCGCATCTACCTTGCTTTTGTCATCACCGGTTGATGAGGCCTAAGGTAACGATTACCTTCACATAGCATACATTCCACTTTAATGCCACACTGCCATTCCATGATCACACAACTGATTTCTACAAACATATAACTCCTGAGCTCATATGTCTTCCTTCTCCGCAACCAAACAAATGATACATTTATAGATATCAATCAATGTAATTAAAAATGCAACGTCAAACATTCGTCCATACAAGTTGTCCAGGACTAGACAAACAAAAGAAAATCTCCAATCACATCCTATCGAGAAACATCCCTAGGATTAGCAGCGAGCAGCCCTTGCATCAGAGATCAAATAAAGATGCTACTGCCACATATATATGATATGGGAAATTTCCCACAAGGGTCAGTGACAAGCGGCCCTTCATTCTATTTACTATCATTCCATTTCCTTACTTCGAATATGTAAGTTTGTTCGAAGTGGTTTTCAGATAAGAATCACTCAAATCCGACCCCAGTTCCTTCGAACCAATCATCGATAAAAAGTTGTTAGGTAAATAGGTGCTTATCATTTGATTAATTACTTCCTTCTAATCAAAAATATCTTCTAGAGATATCTCTTTACAACATTTCTTCCCGGTATACACGGAATCATTAAACCTCTCTTTAACTTTGAAAATACCAGTCATTTTCATAGGTCATATTGGGAACATTATTGAGTAAAAAAAAGGTTGATAGAAATTATAATAATTCTACTTAATTCTGTATTCAACAAGTACTATCAGTCGAATAACGGTGAAATCACCTTTTAAATTCAAACGGTTAGTATGAGTTCCCTCCTTGGGATTTAATAGCAAGTATAAGAAGATTATCTCCATACAATTCAAGTTGTATCAAATTAAATTTATAGATTTTGACTCTTTTATACTTGTCTCGTTTTCGACATTTCGACCTTATTTATCCCTCGCCCAGGAATGAGGCAATGTAAGCCAGGGCACTGGTTGCTCGTGAACACCTCCTTAGTTTAAGCACCCTGCATCCGGATCTCATAAACAAAAAAATCTGTTCTACTCATTGGTTTTTAGAGCCAAGATTAGACCACTTGATTTTAACAGCTTTTCTTCAAATCATTTTTTTAAACTCTTTTAAATAAACTATAAAACCTCCAAATCATTATTAAAACACTTAATTATTCATTTGAAAACATTTGTAAAAGATTTAGAAACATTTTAAAATAGATTTTAGTTTCCGAACTGCCAAACCGCGACTATTTTGAAAACTTATTTTGTTCATATTTCAAAATCTGCTAAACGAAATATTGATTTTCTTTCTTCATTTGAAAAATATAGTTATAAGAGTTAGGAAATTTTTTATTACAAAAGGATACCGACTCTATGTCCATCGTATAAATGGATTTAACTTTCTACGGCGTGAAATCGCGAACTATCGTTACTCGATGCGCCTATTTTAACCAATTTTCCATCTTACTTTCAAATTTCATCGAAACACTTCTAAATGTTTATAAAACATTATTAATTCATGTTAAACCATTTTCAAAGTGGTTTAACAAATCATATATATACCATTTCATTTACAAAAAGGGAAGTGATTTCCTTTGTGATATTTCGACGTGTATTTAAACGTGACTTGTTTTACACATCCAGAAAAAAAATATCACACCCAAAATTGATGATCAAATCATAGAAACCAAACAACATATCATCATCCAAATTATATATATAAATATAATTGGAGTTTTCTCACCTTGGATTAAACGATTAACTTAAAAATGGTTATAGCTCCGCTAACTTGTAATTAAAGCTCATGAACTCTTGCGCCTTGGCTCCTAGCTAGCTCGGCTCTTGCTTAGGATGGTGGGAGGTGCTCACGGCCTTAGCTAGAGGAGGATGGATGGTGTGGCCGTAGGGTATTTAGGTAGAGAGGAGGAGTTTGCTTTGAGTTTTGAAGTGTTTATATATATATATATATATATATATATATAATTTCTTTTTGCATTTATTTTCTCTATATTTTATCTTAGATGAGAAGCCATTAGAGTAGTGAAGAGAGCTTAGGAATTTTGATGGAGAAAAGTGAAGAATGAAGTGGAGAAGAGGTGTGGTATTTATATGCCAATGGAAGAGTAAAAATATCATGATATTATCTCCACCTTTGCATCATCCTACCATCACCAACCACCTCCCACCATCATCACCATGCTTCGGTCGAAACATGCCCCCCATGTGCATGTACTTGGATGTGTAATTGTTGACTTTGTTTTTGCTTAAGGCTGATTTATATGGAAAAAATCTTGATATTTTGTTTGTTATTTTATATTAAAACGTATATGTATATATGTGTGTATCCATGTGTATGTGAATGTCTTCATGTATGTGTACATGTATATGTGTATATGTATGTCACATATAATCCACAACGTTGCACAACTTTTACATGTTGAATCGTTACGAATTTCGATTTCGATTTCCGATCATATTTTCTCTTCTTAGTTAATATACACATATTTGTAAAAAAAATATTTGATAATAATATTTCTATCATTATATAATAGTTAAAATAGCTTATTCAATAATTAAAATAATTATTAAATCACTTAAACCCAATTTAAATTCAAAAATCAATTATTCCAAAATAGCGACATTATTAATGATGTCATATATACTTCTAATTTTCCAAAATAAAATTATTTTATTACATATTCTCACTCATTTAGATAAATGAGTGTATGTATCCAGCTCTGTGCGCGATGTAGGATGGTCTAAGAGCTGTTTGTTAATAAAACGATTTTCGGTCATTTTATCGATATACCTTCTAAAGTATATATTTTTGCAAATATTTACTCAAAAGAAGATTACCAACATTATTTATTGTTCAAAACATTATCATTTATATTAAAATATATTATATTTGAACATTTCAAAAAAATTCTGAAG
This sequence comes from Allium fistulosum, assembly GCA_030737815.1. Lineage (NCBI taxonomy): Eukaryota > Viridiplantae > Streptophyta > Magnoliopsida > Asparagales > Amaryllidaceae > Allium > Allium fistulosum. Next base: position 760,758,599 of record CM060908.1, on the reverse strand, counting down.
TGATGAATTTGCGTGTCGTTACATACTCCCCCCCTTAAAAGAATATCGTCTTCAAAATTAAGGATAAGAAGAAGATAACTCGAAATGAACATATATATTTAACAAAATGAAATATAAACAAGATATGATAAGTGACTACAACAAAAGCGGTGAGTACACTACCTCGATACAACATTAATCCTAAACTCGGGATATGCTTTCCTCATTCCGTCTTCTGTTTCCCCGGTGTAGTCTTCTACATCACCACTCCATTGCACTTTCATCAATCTCACAACTTTCCTTCTCAATAATTTCTTATCGTGATCCATGATTCGAACTGGTCGTCTAATAACTGCCAAATTTGCTTCAACTTCTAAATCTTCTTGGGCAGCCGTTTCTATAATCTACTCTAGATCATGCACATATTTCCTTAAATGAGATATGTGAAAGGCATTGTGCACGTCAGACAACCTCTCGGGCAATACCACATTATAAGCTAATGGGCCAATCCGCTCAAGAATGGAAAATGGTCCAATAAATCGGGGTGCCAACTTTCCTACCGGACCAAATATTACCACTCCTGTCATTGGAGAGACTTTCAAGAATACAAAATCACCAACTGAGAATTCCAAATTTCTATGCCTTTGATCGGCGTAACTCTTCTGCCTGCTCTGGGCTTCTTTCATTTTCTTTCTGATCAACTCTGCCTTTTTCGAGGCTTCTTGAATCATGTCAGGACCTAGTACCAAACCGATCTCTGGTCTCGATCCAACATGCTAGGGATCTACATGGATGAAAGCTTCGTATGGTGCCATGCCAATACTAGCCTAATAGCTGTTGTTATAGGAGAACTTAATAAGATGATGATAATTTTCCCATGAAGCACCAAAATCTATGATACAAGCTCTTAGAAGATCTTCTAATACTAGATTTACCCTTTCAGTTTGCCCATCAGTCTGGGGAAGATATGCAGTGCTTATACTCAGCTTTTTTCCCAAAGTTGTTTTTAATGCCTCCATAACTTTCTGGTAAAGATTAGGTCTCAATCACTGATTGTGCTTGTTGGGACACCATGCAATCGAATAATTTCCCACATGTATGTCTCTGTGAGACTTGTAGCAGTTCTTTTTGGTTTGACTGGGATAAAGTGTGCGCTTTTGGTCAACCGATCTACGATAATCCAAATGCCTTCATTTCCCTTTCACGAACGAGGTAAGCCATCGATGAAATCCATCGATATTTGATCCTATTCCAAGTCGAAATTTCAAGGGGTTAAAGAAATCCAGCAGTCTTTTGCTGATTGCTTTTGATCCATTGACAATTTTCACATCTACTAACGTGGATAGAGATATCCCTCTTCATACTTCTCCACCAAAATGTTCGTTTTACGTCTTTGTACATTTCGTCAACTCCTTGGTGAATGTTTAGCTTGGATTGATGGTATTCAGTAAACACTTCTTGTCTTAAGTTGTCGACATAGGGAACATAAATTCTTTCCGTTGACCGTAATATCCCATGGTTATCGAATTTCAAGCTTGAACTCTATCCTTTGCTTATATCTTTAATAATCTCCTTTAGAAATCGATCTTCTTTTTTGCTTGCTAGCAATTCTTTCTAAAAGAGTCGGGGTTACTACTAAATAAGCTACAACGGCATGCTTCCTGCTTAATGCATCCCCTACCACATTGGCTCTCCCGGGTGTATATAGAATATCTAGATCATATGACGTGAGAAATTCTAGCTAACGTTGTTGTCTCATATTTAAATCCTTCTGAGTGAAAAGATACTTCAAAGATTTGTGATATGTGAAGAGTTCGAACTTTTCACCTATTTAAAGAAGGAATACTATTTACCAAGTTCAAACAAAATTTATCAAAATAAACTATAACAAATTCTTATCTAGTAAACAATGCCTTCACATTTTTAATATGAACACGACGGTTAATAGTTCTAAGTCACATGTTTAATAGTTTTTCTCATGCGTCTTTAACTTCTTACTAGCATATGCGATAACCTTTTCGTGTTGCATTAGCACTGCACCCACTCCTTCTCCACAAGCATCAGTATATATAATTAAACCGCCGCTTTCATCAGTAATAGCTAGAACTGGAGCGGTAGTTAACCTTTCCTTGAGTTCTTGGAATGCTTCTTCACATTTTGGTGTCCATTCAAATTTAACATCCTTCATAGTCAACTTTGTTAGATGGAAGGAAATTTTGGAGAAGTCTTGAATGAATCTCCGGTAAAATCCTGCCAATCCTAAGAAGCTGTGGATGCCCTTTGGGGTTTGTGGTTGCTTCCAATCTTGTATAGCTAAAATCTTTTTTAGATCTACCGTGACCCCTTCTCCTGACACAATATGCCCAAGGAATCTTACTTCTTTCTACCAAAAGTGATATTTGAGAATTTAGCTTTAAGTACATTTCTCCACAATATTTCTAACACAATCTCCAAATGCCTTTCTTGTTCTTCCTTGGTTTTGAAATAGATAAGAATATCATAAATAAAAACCAACACGAATTTGTTTAGCACATCTCTGAATACTCTATTCATAAGGTCTACAAGCGGGTGCATTAGTCAACCCAAAAGGCATAACTAACCATTCGTAAAAGTAATCCAAACTCCTGAATGCAGTTAGTGGAATGCCATCCTTAGCTATTCTTAGTTGATGGAATCCTATGGTTAAATCCATTTGCAAGAATACTCGGGCACCATGAAATTAATCAAACAAGTCATATATGCAGGGTAGAGGATACTTGTTTCTGATCGTTTGCTTATTTAGGTCTCGATAGTCTACAGAAAACCTTAGGAAGCCATCGGACTTCGTAGCGAAAACTGCCGTTGTACCCCAACTTGAGCGACTAGGTCTAATTAGTCCTATCTTTAACAATTCATTAGTTTGGTTTGCCAACTTAATGTATTCCTTTGGCGCCATCCTTTGAATAGGGTGAATAACGAGTCTTGCACCAGAATTAAGTCAATTCGAAACTCAATTTCCCGATGCGGGGGCAAACTTTTAACTTCCTCAAAAACTTCCTGAAATTCCCTGACAATTGGTATTGTCTTCCAACTTTTTTAGATGAGTCCAGTACATACAAGAAACTATGCCTTACCGGACTGGGTTCATTACACAATATTTTTATAAATTTTCCGAAGTTGGTCCATAAAGATACCGTCCTTTTAACGCAATCCAAAATAGCTTTATTCTTAGATAACCAGTTCATACTACATAAAGCTTCAAACCCAATAAAGTCAAGGATAAACAGGTCACATGAAAAATGATGGGGAGGATAAGTGATTTGGATATCCTCGCAAATCATACAAAGATTAGTCACACCGTTTATGGGGTTGGTCACACAGATAGGGGTATCTTTTATTTTTGTAATCAATTTTAATTTATCTACTAATCTCTTTGCAAAAAAATATGGGAAGCCCCTGTATTGAATAGTACTCTAACTAAATCATTATTAGCATTGACGTTACCTTCAAGAACTCACTTGCCCTTTACATCGGTAGAGGTTGAAGGCTCGTCTTTGATAACATAGTTCTTAACCTGCTCTCCTTTATTCATTAACGGGCACTTATTTTTCCAATGGCCGGGTTGGTGGCAGTTATGGCAGAGACTTTTCTACACCATAGGAGAGACGGTTCCTTGCTACTGCCTTTCAACCTTGGGACTCCAGTAGTACTTTGAATAATGACCTTTCTTTCCACAATTAAAACATTCAATATCTTTAAAACAGTTTTCCTGAGATCCTCCTTCAGGCTTGCCTTGCCATGGCTTCTTTCCATTATTATTAGACTTCCTCTTGTTGTTGTTTTAGGCTACGATCAGATTATTCATGTCCAAAGCTTCATAACGGAAACCCATATCAATTAAATCCACAAAGGTTCCTTTTACATAGCCAGTCATCCTATCCTGATACTGCTCCTTCATCCCAAAAATGAGCATCTCATTTTTCTTCAGAGGCGCGTCTACCAATCTAGGCCTTAAGCGAGACAATTCATTGAATTTGTGCAAATACTCTTCCACAGACATCGCTTCTTGTTTTAGATCCATGAAACTTCTATAGAGGTGGTATTTGCTAGTGTTAGGCATGAATTGTTCTTCAAAAACTTTTTTAAACCTTGCCCAAGAGAAATTATCTTCAGATACATTAACAGTAATGGACTCCCACCAAGCTAGAGCCTTATCCTTCAATTACCAAGAGGCGAAGAATCTCTTTCGATTATCATCGATGTCTAATCTTTAAAAGATTTTCTCCCAGGATCTGAGCCAAGCTTGAAATTCAATAATAGACTCTATGCCTTTAAATGGCTTTCCTCCCAAGCTGTTATAATCCAAAGAGTGGAAAAGTTAACTTGAGGTTGCATAGAAATAACCACTTCCTCAATTACTATAGCATTTGATCGACCATTGGTGGTCGTAGTGTTGCTACCTCCCTTTCGTCCTCTTCTATTATTCACCTCCTATTATCTGCATAGAGTAAGGGAACATCTTTAGAAATATAAACGAATTTATCTTATGGAATGTGTATAAACTTGAATATACTTATGTGGATAAAATATCAAATATGCACTCTCTTAGACTAACTCATTCTAAGGTATTACTAACCTTATCTCTAATGAGTTGACCCCATCTATGCTTAGGTATTCACTCAACCATAAGCTCTTATACCAAATGTGACGACCTACCTCCTCGACCTTCAGAGATTGACACTAATACATCCTCTATATTCACATGCCATAAATCCAAGTGCTGGAGAGGCGGATTATCATGGGGTAAAGAAAATAAAGATAGAAGACAAGACAATAATAAAATCTCACATCGTATTCGATACATAGTTATACATATGAGTAGTACATGCAATTGCTTCAAATTGCTCCATCAAAGTACTAGTAGGTACTAATCCAGTCGGGATAGTTATAATGACCTATCCTTACCAGTGCTGGTAGATACAAAATATAGACATAGCAGAAAGTGATTAGGTAACTTCAACAAAAGACCTTCCAGCTTCATACTCCATCCAAATTGCTCTAAGCTTCTCCCAAAATGTTTCATGCTACCTAACTATTTGGCTGCCCGAAATAATAGGGCATCTAGAGTTTAAGGGGAAAAGAAAATAAACCCCGTGTCAGTCATGAGACTGGTATGAGAAACTCAAAATACGAATTTTTGAAAAAAAGGGTATCTTATAAGACCATGTCGCACATAAACACGGAATGAGTTTTACCTTATGATAACTAAAACATTACTACGCAAAAATATGGAAATATTATTGTTAATGACAATCTTTTGAAAATACTTTTCAAATAAACTTATGAATCTTAGCCAAAATTATTACATTGATTAAATTCCAACATACTAGCTACAAACTACAATCAAGTCCAAAGGCACTTATTCGAGAATGGATTTCCATACAATGACAAGGTAAGGGACTACCTTCCGATAGTACGTCTATAGAAAAATGCACCTTAGGCTCCAACCTCTACCAACACAGAACTGGCATGCCTTTACCATAAATAGTACTAAATACACCATCACCCTGGTCATTCCCGACCTATCCTGGGATCCCAAAGCATACACAACATACCCAAAATATAGGGGGTGATCTAGAAAGGTGATGACTATCCTAATGGGAGCGACCTATATACGCATGCCGCATCTACCCTGTTTTTGTCATTATCGGTTAATGAGGCCTGAGGTAATGATTACCTTTCATATAGAACACATTCCACTTTGAATGCCACACCGTCATTCCAGGATCATACAACTGATTTCTACAAACGTATAACTCCTGAGCTCGTATGTCTCAAGAAAGGGTGTTAAGCTAAGAGAATTTGCCTTCTCCTCCACCAAGCATATGATACGTTTATAGAGATTAATCAATGTGATTAGAAATGCAACGTCAGACTTCATCCATACAAGTTGTCCAGGGATAGGACAAACCGACTGAACTCTCCTACCACATCCTGTCGGGAAACATCCCTAGGATTAGTAGCGAGCAGCCGTTGCATCAGAGATCAAATGAAGATACTACTACCACATATATATGGGAAATTTCCCACGAGGGTCAGTGACAAGCAGCCCTTCATTCTATTTACTAACATTCCATGTCCTTACTTCGAATACGTAAATTGGTTCGAAGTGGTTTTAAGATAAGAATCGCTCAAATCTGACCTCGATTCATTTGAACCAATCATCTATAAAAAGTTGTTAGGTAAATAGGTGCTTATCATTTAATTAATTACTTCTTTTTTAACAAAAATATCTTCGAGAGATATATATCTTTAAAATATTTCTTTTCGGTATATACAGAATCATTAAACCTTTCTTTAATTTTGGAAATACTAAATCACTTTCAGAAGTCATACTGGGAACATTATTGAGTAAAAAAGGGTCGATATAAATTGTACTAATTCTACTCAATATCTATTTCCGTATTCAACAAGTATTATCCGTCGAATAATGGTGAAATTACCTTTTAAGTTCATATGGTTAGTACGAGTTCCCTCCTCGGAATTTAACACCAAGTATAAGAATATTATCTCCATACAATCCAAGTTGTATCAAATTAAATTTATAAATTTTGAATCTTTTATACTTGTCTCGTTTCCAACATTTCGTCCTTATCTATCCCTCGCCTAGGAAAGAGGCCAGGTAAGCTAGGGCACTGGTTGCTCCTGAACATCTCCTTAGTTTAAGCACCCCACATCTAGATCTCACGAACAAAAAAATCCAGTCTACTCGTCAGCTTTTAGAGGCAAGATTAAATCATTCGATTTTAACAGCTTTTCTTCAAATCATTTATTTAAACTCTTTTAAATAAACTATAAAACCTCCAAATCATTATTAAAACAATTAATTATTCAATTGAAAACATTTATAAAAGATTTAGTAAAGAACTGTTAAGTTTAAATCCATATTTCAAAGTTATTAAAAGTGCTGCAAATAGTGTTTTTAAGGCTTATTTAATCAAAACAACTTTTTGATCATTTAGAAAATCACTTCTATAATCAAATCTCTTTTAAAATATTTATAGAATTTATTCCATATTTTTAAAGAATTAAAAATATAATTTATAAAAAAATTGTTGCTTTGGTTTTTGAACTGCCAAACTACGACTATTTTGAAAACTTTTTTTGCTCATATTTAAAAATCTACTAAACCAAATCTCGCTTTTCTTTCTTTGTTTGAAAACTATAGTTATAACAGTTCGAAAAAAATTTATTACAAAGAATTCTGACTCTGTATCCATCGTCTAAATGGATTTAACATTCTACGCCGCAAAATCACGAACTACCGTTACGCGACGCGCCTATTTTAACCAATTTTCCATTTTACTTTCAAACTTCATCGAAACACTTCTAAATGTTTATAAAACATTATTAAATCATTTTAAACCATTTTCAAAGAGGTTTACAACTCATATATATACCATTTCATTTACAAAAAGGAAAGTGATTCCTTTGTGATATTTCGACGTGTATTTAAATGTGACTTGTTTTACACATCCAAACACCAATATTTACACATAAACATGATGATCAAATCATAGCAACCAAACAACATATCATATCATCATCCGAAGTATATATATAAATATAACTAGAGTTTTCTCGCCACGGATTAAACGATTAACTTAAAAATGGCTATAGCTCAGCTAACTTGTATTTAAAACTCACGAACTCCTGCATCATGGCTCTTAGGTGGATCGACCCTTACTTAGAATGATGGGAGGTGCTCACGGCCTTGGCTAGGGGAGGATGGAGGGTGTGGTCGTGGGGTATTTAGGTGGAGAGGAGGATTTTTCTTTGAATTTTAAAATGTTTTGATATGTATATATACTATATATATTTAATTTCTTTTCGCATTTGTTTTCTCCATATTTTTTCTTAGATGAGAAACCATTAGAGTAGTGAAGAGAGCTTAGAAATTTTGATGGAGAAAAGTGAAGAATGAAGTGGAGAAGAAGCGTGGTATTTATAGGCAAATGGGAGAGTAAAAATATCATGATATTATCTCTACCTATGCATCATCCTACCATCACCAACCACCTCCCACCACCATCACCATGCTTCAGCCGAAACATGCCCCCTCCATGTGCATGTACTTAGATGTGTAAGTTGACTTTGTTTTTGCTTAAGAGCGAAGTATAAGAAAAATATTTTGATATTTTTTTGTTATTTTATATTAAAATGTGTGTGTGTATCCATGTGTATGTGAATGTCTTCATGTATGTGTACATGTATATGCGCATATGTATGTCACAAATAATCCACAACGTTGCACAACGTTTACATGTTGAATCGTTACGAATTTCAATTTCGATTTCCAATCATATTTTCTCTTCTTAGTTAATATACATATATTTGTAAACAAAATTTGATAATAATATTTCTGTCATTATATAATAGTTAAAAGAGCTTATTTAATAATTAAAATAATTATTAAATCATCTAAACTCAATTTAAATTCAAAAATAAGTTATTCCAAAATAGCGACATTATTAATGATGTCATATATACTTTTAATTTTTCAAAATAAAATAAATTATTATATTACATATTCTCAATCGTATAGATAAATGAGTGTATGTATCCAGCACCGTGCGCGATGTCGGATGGTATAAGAGCTGTTTGTTGATAAAACGGTTTTCGACCACTTTATCGATATATCTTCCAAAGTATATATTTTTGCAAATATTTATTCAAAATAAGATTATCAACATTATTTATTGTTTAAAACATTATCATTTATGTTAAAATATCTTATATTTGATATTTCAAAAAAAAATATGAAGTGATGAATTTAAGGGTCGTTATAGGAGATGAGTTGGAGGCCTCCATGACATACTCACGTATATTTCACTTTCCCCTGCATTGGTTGTTTATATTTATCAGCATTTGTGAGGATAGGTTATTGTAATTGTCTAGGCTGATGATAGATTAGTGTCCTCTGATTTAATGTATGTTTATTATAGTTTTCTTTTATAAAGATTTGTTGTATATTATATATTACTCGTCATGATGTGAGATTCTTTTCTATCTTTTTTCTTTCTTTTCCACCAACAATCTATCTTTCTGTCATTTGGATGTTTGGCACATAAATAATGTAGATGTATTAGTGTCCACTTTTGAGGGTCGAAAGAAAGTAGTTACAATTGGTATCAAAGCTTAGGTGGAGCGAACACATAGGCTTTGGTGAGGTATACTCATTAGAGATAGGGTAAGTGACACCTTAGAATGAGTTTGAGTATATATATATGAGTACTTATTTTTTAGTGCCATAAAAATGTTTTATATTGTGTTGATTCAGTTGTTTATGAATTTTGGTCGATATAGAGAAACAACTGTACCAATATGGATTTCTAAACTCTTGAACAAGAAAATCGACATAGTATTGTTTTGAAATTTGGTAAATGAAATAATATTACCTAGATTTTATATTTTATATATAAAAGGATAATTTTTAGAAATTGACATAGTAATTTATGATGTGTTTGTTTGTTAGGAATTAATAATATTCAGTTATTATCACTTATTGTTTCATTAGTCATGCTCGTTCAGCTTAGGAGCATTGACCATCGTTTGTTGATTGATTGTTTGTGCTCAAATAATTTATGAGCATTTATCGTTTTGGTTGTATTAAATACGAACCCCTTGTGAATTAAGTTTCGCAGTTTGACTATGGGATGTTTGGTAATTAGGTTGGGTTAAAATTAAATTTTAATTTTAATAAGAGTAGTTTATTATAATCTAAATATGATATTCATTTGTGAAATGATTTTATATAAAAAGTGAAATTATATAAGTATGGTTTATTTTTTTATAAAAAGTGAAATGATTTTGTATAAGTATTTAAACTGAGAATTTGAGAAATTTAGATCTCGATGTTTTGGGAAATTGTTTTTCAAAGTTTATGAGAAAATAATAATAGTATTATTTGAAAGTATTTATGAATAAAATATTTTAAAGGATTTTAAAAAGAGGTAAGAAAACACTGAACTCACTTCTGTCACTGGAAAATAATTCTGGTGATGACTGCAGCATCGTCGGCGTTCATTTTCGAGTTTCTAAATAAGGGATTGCTACTATAGTAATTTCCTACATAGTTGTTTGGTAAAACAAAGTTTGTCTTAGATTACAAAAGTATGATTTGATGTACAAAGGAGATATGTATATTAATATTTCAAAATGATTTGAAATATAACCCCGGTGTTTAGTTTTGAAATTTCTAGCTAAGTTATTTTATGGACCCATGTATCCTATCCATTAGGCTAGTTTGGCTTGTGTATCTCATTTTGATATATTGTTTGGTAATTTTTATTTATTGAAATGAAATGGAATTTTCGACGATTTTGGACAGTCGGAAACTTCTAAATTGATAGAGAAACTGAAGTAAATTGTTTTTGTGAAAGTATAAGAAGATAATTTTTATAACTTATAAATTTAAAAAGATAGTAAGTTGAATAAGTTTGTATATTTTTGGAATACCCTGGCTTAGTAAAACAAATTTAGAAATTTGTATATATACTCTTAGAATGTAGAAGGATATTATACGAATATAAACTTGAGTTTAAAGGTGTTTATAAACATAAGTTGTTATTAAACTTAAGTAGTGGTTTTATGGAATGGTCCATAAGTGATATTAGTATTAAAGGAAATATGCTTAGTAAAAATGAATGTCAGTAAAAGAATTTGGTGTAGTTAAGAAACCAATGGAATAAATACGTAAGTTGTATGTAGATCATTCTATTCGCATAACAGTTCTAGATATAGATTCAAGTATACAATTTCAAGGTCATTTGCACTGGTCCGAACAAGGATTTTTCACTCGATTCTTGACGGTGAACACTTGATACTAATTTTTGATTTGATACTGAAGTTTTGTACCATAGTATATGGCTTTGTAAGGAGAATGGAGGTCTTTAATCAAGGAACCTAATCGAAGTCTGCACTAGGAAAGTCGAGTGAGCAATACTAGTTCAGAGGTGAGAATTGTGTTATCGAGTGAGCAATCGGATTTGATAATGCATACGGATGACATATCATTATATGGGATTTAATATAATTATATACCAGAATTTTGATCATTTAATTCTAAATGTTTAATTAATTTTAAATATTTAAATTATAGGATTTTTGAAATTTAATAATTTGAATTCAAGTATGTTGATCGTTTAAATATTTGAATTGTGAATTAAATATTAATTATATGGATTTAGTAATATTATTTAAATCCTTTTAATTAATAAATAATATTGATGAATTCAATTTGTAGATTTATTTACAAAAATAAATAGATCGGATAAATATCAATAATTGGATCCAAAATATAAAACCATATTTAAATCCGTGAAAAGAGCATTTCGGGGTACTATCTCAGATTTTGACCCAACCAGTGCTATTAGATTCGGAATAATAAATTGTTGTACACCATCGAGTTTCGTAACGATCAGACCTACTGTGTGGCCGTGCGAGCTCGAAACACAAAGCGATTAATTATAATTATAATTCAATTTAAAAAGCTAACTTTGCATACTTTGGAATTAGGTCTTGAAACTAGTTCAGTTGAGTTCGGAATAGGTGTGTTTAGTATAGAACGCCAATCATCACGCTTCGATTGGAGTTCGATATTTTTGGGTACGTAAAATCGGTTATTTTCGGATAAAACAATAATACATACCCCATAATCAAAACCATACCATATCTTTTCAAGTGCCATACCCATGTTTTCGCCCATACCCCTATGCATGCTGCCTTACCTCCTCTCCATATATATATATATATATGTATGTATGTATATGTATATGTATATATATGTATATGTATATATATGTATATGTATATATATATGTATATGTATATGTATATATATGTATATGTATATATATGTATATGTATATATATATGTATATGTATATATATGTATATGTATATGTATATGTATATATGTGTATATATATATGTATATATGCTTGCATGTACATCAAAGAGAACTTCCTCTTGGTAATCAAAACTTTAATTACCCCATAATCAAAACCATACCATATCTTTTCAAGTGCCATACCCATGTTTTCGCCCATACCCCTATGCATGCTGCCTTACCTCCTCTCCATATATGTATATGTATATATATGTATATGTATATATATGTATATGTATGTATATGTATATGTATATGTATATGTATATGTATGTATATGTATATGTATATATATGTGTGTATATATATATATATGTATATATGTATATATATGTATATATATATATATATGTGTGTGTATATATGTATATATGCTTGCATGTACATCAAAGAGAACTTCCTCTTGGTAATCAAAACTTTAATTCAAACTGGAATGCTTCAGCGAAAACTGGAATCAATGTGGGTTTAACTCACATTCAAATTTACTATATCATATCTATGATGCTATAAACTATTATTGATTGCTTGGATGTTAGTTAAACTATTTGATTGATTGTCTGATTGGATTTCCATTTGGAAAATGGATGACATATTAACTTGATTGTTATAAACCCATATGATTATATATATTATCCATAACCATTGTTTTGAAAGGAAAATTTATAGAGAGACCCTGAGGGGTGTCTCGCTAATAATTATTTATTTACATCCTTATGCTGTTATATTGATATTTAATTAAAATAAATCTTAATATTCTATTTAAATTGTTTAAATGTCGTTATAGCGATTTTTGCTATACTGTAATTTATTGACTTTCATCCACAAAACCCCGTCGTATGTGTTTTGTGCTTGAGCTTGTATTTTCATGAAATAGAGGTTTGAAATTCATTAATCATTTTGATTAATGATAATTTAAATTAATTAATTGTTTTAACTCATAATGTTTAAAATTAATCAATCTTTTTTATTAATGAGATTTGGATTTAGTTAATTATTTTAAGTAATGATATTTGAATTTAATTAATTATTTTAATTAATGATATTTCATTTTAATTAATCATCCTAATTTCTTAAATTTGAAAGTAATTAATCATTTTAATTAATGATGTTTGAAATTTATTAATCTATTTGATTAATGAGATTTGAATATTAATTAAGTCATTTTAATTAATGAATTTAAACTTTAATTAATCATTTTAATTAATGATTGTTTTAAATTTAATTAATTGTTTTAATTAATGATATTTGGAATTTATTTAATCATTTTAATTAATGATGTTTTATAGTTAATTAATCATTTTAACAAATGATGTTTTGAATTTAATTTATCGTTTTAACTAATGATGTTTGAATTTAATTAATCCAATTAATTAATAATTATTTGAACTTAATTAATTTTTTTAATTAAGGGCATTTAAAATTTATTATTTATTTTAATTAATAATGTTTGAGATTAATTATTCATTTTAATTAATGATTATTTTAATTTAATAAATCTTTTTAATTAAAGATATTTAAAGTTAATTAATTGATTTAGTCAAAGCGATTAAAGTAAATTAACTAATATAACAAAAGCATTTTAAAGTTAATTAAATGATTTAGTGTTTTAAAGTTAATAAACTGATTTAATAAAGATTTTAAAGTTATTTTACTGATGATATAAAAGTGTTTTGGAAATAATTAACTATTTTATTTAAAATAATTGGTTTGTTTATTTAAAAGAGATTATAAATATGATTAATTATCTTTCAGGATAATTAATATTGTTTTAAATTTATAAAGATATTCAAATTGTGTTGTTATCTTTTGGGATAATAAACATTGTTTTAAATTTATAAATAATGGTTTATAAATGAGAAAATCCTTTAAAATGAATTATTTATAAACAAAGCTAAGTATAAATTGTGTTGGGTTTATAGCAAACAATGTTTTAACGACATTTATTTTTTACCCTTGTTTTAATGCACTTAGTATTATAAATTTTGCCTTATAAAAGAACATTTTTAAAGAGTATTTGCAAAGTGTTTTACCAATATTGTAATATGGAAATCAAGCACAAGTTTAGTTTTTAAAAGTAAAGTTCGATTTCGGTTATGAAAAAGTGGTTCCGTAATCGTTATCGCTTATATTCAAAGGATTTAGTCATACATTTAGCACTAAGCGTTGAGGCTTGGGCTCGTTTCTATCTTAAAGGTTAAAATGTCGTCAAGGAGATGCCTTGAGGTAACACTACCTCAACTTGCCTGGTTGCATTTTCAATCGAGAGATAGCACTAATTTGGAACGACGAGTAGTGGTAAATATATGAAATTTAATTTCCATGTACGATCATTTTAATTATCTCCGATAGTTTATTTATTAACTATCTAATTCGGCTTTCTTCTTGGTCCATCATTACCTTAAAAATGATTTTCTACTCTTTTGAGCTTTGTTATCCTTTATCGGAAATGACTAAACCCAAAGCGTGAAAGGAAGCCAAGCTATGTGGGGTTGTCCCATTAGGACAGTTCCACATATCAACTAGGTGGATTCGGTTGTGCGCTTAAATGTGGAAATATTTGGATTCATGGTAAGGTTTGGTGGGGTCTGGCTTGGTATTGTCCGAGAAGTGTCACAAAGTAAATGGGCTTCTTAGAAGTATATTACTAGAGGTATACTTCAAGAGGGTGCACCTTCCTAGTCATTTGTTGGAAATTTTCCTTTCCTGATTTGATTCGAACCTTTGAATCTATTTTTCTTTAATTGCAACGGGAAGATTCAACCACTTTTCGCGGTGTTTAATTATTAATTTTGTCCATTCTATCAAGTTTGGACTATTATTTTCTTTTATCCATTCTGTCTAGTTTGGGTTTTTCTCGAATTATTTTCATTCTTTCAAGTCTAGTTTTTAATACTATTTATGCCCAATTTTATTTGGATTAGTTTCATGTTTTTTATCTCTACTCTTTCATGTATGGATGTTATCCTTGTGAGGTAAAAACCCGTTCTGCGTTACCGGCGTGGTCTCACAGAACATTTATATGTTCCCTATTATTTTAGTTTTCTCATGCTGGTATTTCCAAACTAATCCAGGTATCATTTTATTATAATGCTCGGGTCAGACCGAGTATTTTCCCAGGTTGGCTTTGGTGTTAAGAAGCTCCTGGGGAGGAGTTGGAGGTTCACCTATCGTAGTGTTTTATTTTCTGCTGTATTTTATAGTTTTCATATCAGCAATTGTAAGGTCGGGATTTTATAACTGTCCAGTTGATAAGGTATGTTATTAACTCTGATATATTCTGTATTTTTGTAGTGATGGTTTTTACCGTCCTTGTTATATTATATGTTGTCAATTCTGCTGTAAGATTATATTTTCTCTGCTCTCTGTTCTTTTCTTTTTATTTACCTTAACAATCTACCCTTTTGTCGATTAGATGTTCGACATTTGAACACAGTGGCAGTATTCGGTGTCGACATTCGATGGTCAAAAAGGCGGGTCGTTACAGCTTGGTATCAAAGTTGAAGGTTAAGCGAGAACCTTGGCTCATTAGAAATAGGGTAAGCGAAACCCTAGAATGAGTTTGAGAGTATTATATATTTGAGAGCATATTTGTTGTTATAAAAACATATTGTGTTAATTGGTCCATTGAGTAGTTTATGAATTTTGGTCGAGACGTGGGATGCCACGGTGTTGATAGCGATTTTAAACACTCGAACAAGGCAAACAGACATTATATTGATTTTTGAAAATTTAACAAATGAAATATTTTTCCTATGATTATATTTTATATATATAAAGTAATAATCTCAAACCTTTATATAGTTATAGAGGGTGTTTGTTCAAGTATGATAATATTTATTTATTATCACTATTGTTTGATCAGTCACGCTTGATTAAATTAGGAGCGTTGATTGCCATTTGTTGATTGTTAATTATTTGTGTTTAGCTTATTTACAAGCATTTGTTATTTGGATTTATAAATGAACCACTTTGTGAATTAATTTTCACAATTTGACTATAAGGTGTCCAAAGAAAATTTTCAGTTAAAATTCACCTTTTAATAATGGGAGTTAAGGATTAAATGTAACAACCCAAAATTTCACCATATTAATTTTGAATATTTAATCAATTTTAAATATTCAAACTATAGGTTTTATAATTAAAATAAAAACACTTTTAAATAATAAATATTGAAGATAAAATAGTTTTCAAATTTAGTTTACAAAAATATTTAGTTTGATGAAAAACAGAAAATGTAATCGGAAACCGTTTTCCGAATTTTTGACGTTTCATCGTATAAAAGTTGTTTGAAATGTTGTGAGCCTTGTTTTGTATTTGAAACAACATTTAAATGGTTAAGAATGTAAATTAGTTAGTATATGTATATATGTGTATTAGCGTATGTGTATATGTGTTCATACCTAAGTATATACAGTTTAAAATAAAAATATAAACGTCACATCATTAGAAACAATTTGGCAACTAAGTACAAAACATGTTTAAACATATTTTCTCATTAAATAAAGGCATGGAGACCAAATGGGGGCATGAGTACAGGAGGTGGAGGAGGTGGAGGAGGCTAGGTAAGGTGACAATAGGGTAGAGGAGGGTAAAGGATAAGGGCATTTAGGTAATTCACTTTGTTCTCTTGTTTATAAATACCCTTTTCACTTCTTCAATTTCACCTCTTTTACTTCTGCGTATCTTTCTCATGACTTAATCAAATGGAGCATTTGTTTTTTTCAAACCGTAGTAAATTCCAGTGAGTATAATTTATTTTTGTATCACTTCTTCTAATTTTGAGCTTAACCATGCCCAAATCTCATTTCTTTACAGAGCATTTTCGAACCCAGAATTTCAAGTCCGAAAATGGTCCTTCTTCTTTTGACAATATCTTCTTCAAAAATAAACAAAATTGAGTAATTCTTTTACTGAAATTGTAGAGAAAACAATTTTCTAAAACTTTCCTCTTTACCACTTTTACAAAATCCGAGAGTAAATAGTCGAAAAACTAGTTGGACAATGACCTATTTTCGGGTTCATTTTTTAGAGTTCGATAATTATCCAAAGTCACTCCACCTTACCAAAACAAGTTTCACTTCCTTCTTCTTTCAAGGCTGAACTTACCTAGTGTATTAAGGGTCCAAGAATCCATTTTTTACTTAGGAATGGAAGTGTTAGGTCATACCCTAAGTTAGCGAAGGTTTGGATAGCTTTCGATGAGTAAAACTACACCTTTATACCATGTTAATATTCATGGTAATAGCCAATGAATGCTTGTTGTATATGTGAAGTGATGGTTGTTTGTTTGTTTCATGCTTTAAAAAGTTGTTGTATTTGAAAGTTAGTAAGCATGTGGTTAGCTATATGAAAAGTTGGTAGATAAAGTTAATATAATTGTTAGTAAATACTTATTACATGTTGTATCATCATTATTTACCTTACGTTGTGCTTAATCCATTGCTATGTGATGCTTGGTTGTATGGCTAATTTCTTAAGTTTGTTTTCCGAACTTCCCATATAGCGATAGTCATTTTATCGGCACTTTCGAAAAATCACCTTTTATCGAAACTGTTTGGTTTCATCATCGTGCTTGGAATTGTTTTGCAAGTTAAGCAAGATTTTTAGTTAATGATGTTTTCAAAAGTAATTAACATTTTTAATATTGATTATTTAATTTATTTGATTACTTAATTAATAAGGATTAAGGATACTAAGTTAATGATATGTTTTAAATTTAACTAATTACCTGGTTAATGATTGTTTAAATTAATTAATCATTTTATTTAATGATGTTTAATCATTTTATTTAATGATGTTTAAATTAAATTAATCGTTTTACTTAATGATGTTTAAGGATAATTAATCATTCAATAATGATGGATTAAAGTTAATTAATCAATTTGCTAATGATGCTTTTAAATTAATAAATCTTTTTAATGAATGATTTTAAAATTTATCAACTTATTTTAACTCTAATTAATCTTTCCTTTATTGATGTTTATAATTAATAAATCATATTTAAATAATGAGAATTAATTATTTATTAATTTAATTTAATTAATTATATTTAAATTTATTAATTAATTGAATTAATGATGTTTGAAAGATGATTTACCCTTTTAATTAAAGGTTATTTGAGTTAATTAACCAACTTAATTAATGAAGTTTCAAAGTGAATTTATTAAAGAAACAAGGATGTTTTGACTTTGTTATTCATTTAAATAATGATAATTAATTATTATTAATTTAATTAATATATTTTAATAACTAATTGAATTAATAAGGTTTAAAGTGGTTTACACTTTTTATTATTTAAAGACATTTGAAGTTCAAAAATCAAATTGTGTGATGAAGTTTAAAGTTAATTAATCAATGTGGTAAGGATTTTTTAAGTTAATAAATCCTTTTTAAATTGATGTTTTGAAGTTATTAAACTCTTAACAAAGTGTTTTAAAGCTAATACTTGTAATGTGATGCGAAGCATGAATTCGAGTTTTTAAAAGAAAAAGTTTGATTCGTTTATGGAATGAATTAAATTCTATAAAGTGATTCACTTATATGGAAATGATTTATTTGTATACTTAGCAATAAACATCAAAGAAGTAGACTCGTCACTATTTCGAAAGTTAAGAATAATTATGAGACATGACTTTGAGGTAACACTACCTTGACTTGTCCGGTATTATTTTTAACCAAGAAATAGTACGAGTTGGAATTCGATGAGTGGTGATAAGTATACAACACTTAATTTCCATATACGATAGTTGGTTTTTCAGCTATTGGTTACTTCAGCTTCTTTATTATCGTCATTCTAAGATGATGTGTTGCTTTGTTGGGCTTTAGTATCCTTTGTCGGAAATGACTAAAACCAAAGAGCGAGTGGGGGCCAAGATATGTGGGGTTGCTCCCATTAGTGTCTTTTCACATCCACTCTAGATTGGATTCGGCGTCGCGCATTATGATGTGAAGTACTCGGATTCTCGGTAACAATTGGCGGTGCCCGGCTTGAAGGTTTTCGAGAGCCATCGGAGTTATCAAGTATATTTCTAGATGTATACTTTTGGTAAGGAGGGCGCACCCTCCTAGGCATTATTGGAAAATTTTCATTTTCTTATTTGATTTGAACATTTGATTCTTTTTTCTTTAATTACAATAGGAAGAGTCAACCACTCTTTGCGGTGTTCAATTATTGGTTTTGTCCATTCTATCGAGTTCGAACAGTTGTCTTGTTTAGTCCATTCTATCGAGTTGGACTGTTGTCTTATTTTATCCATTATGTCCAGTTTGGATTTTTATTCAGACTATTTCCATTCTTTCAAGTCTGGATGTTATACTAATTGTACCCATCATCTATGTTTGGATTTGTTCCCTACTGTTCATTTCCATTTTTGTTATGTTTGGTTGTTGTTTATGTGGGAGAAAACTCGTTCGGCGTTAGCAGTGTGGTCCCACATATTATTGTTAAATACACTTCCTTTTGTTTCAGAGTTTCACTCATACCAGACATTTTGTCTGATCCGAGTTGTTTATTTTTCCTAAACTCTTGGGTACTCGATTATATTTGGGTGGTCCTAGAATAGAAGGTTTTCTTTGGAGCTCTTTAAAGATGGTGTTTGAGCAGGCAGATCCTTAGTTGTCTACTTATTTATTTCCACTATATAGTTATGTATGTATGTTTTGTATCTACAAATTAAAAGTCGGAATGTATAGCTGCAAATTTGTTAGATGTAGTACTTTTGTTTAACCCTGATAACTCCTTATAAGGAGTAACCTTTTGTACTATATCATTTTATATTATATGTAACCATTCCGATGTGAGGTTTATCTATTCTGTCTTATTCTGTTCTTTATTTTAGCCCAAGACAGCTTATCTTTCGGATGCTTTGGCAAAGACACATGAATACTGAGCATGTATTAAGTGTCGTTTCCAGGGATCAAAAAGGTGGGTCATCCCAGATGGTATCAGAGCTTAGGTTTAGCGAACCCCTAAGCCCTGGTGGATAAAAGGATTAGTAATATCCTAAGACAAGCCTGAGAGTATATATGTATATTGAGTGTGTATTTGTTAGTGTTATAAAAAAAATTTATATTGTGTTGTTTGATCCATTTAGTGGTATATGAATTCTGGTCGATGCGTTTGATCAGCGTTATCGATAGGGATTCCTAAACACTTGAACAGATCTACCAATACAGTATTGTTTTAAAATGGTAATGAAATAATTTTACCTAGGAATACTATATATATGTTTATAAGAATGATTTTCAAAATTAATATAATTGTATAGCTAAGTTGATTATTTAGAAATGATAATATTTTATTGTTATCATTTGGGATTTGATTAGTTATGCTCGTCCAGTTTGAGCATTAACTATAATTGAATTGTTCATAATGAATTTTCCTTAGTAAGATATAGGTCGAGTAGATGGGAATCAGGGAATCTTGGAACGAACCCCTTGTGAATTAAGTTTCACAATTTGATTATAAGGTGTTCGACGAAAAGGTTAATTTAAAAGTCATCTTTTAATAATGTTAAGCTAAAAGCAAACTTTTAATAAAAAGTTGTTTAATATAATCTAAATGGTAGCAAAAAAATAAATAATAAATAATAAAATAATAATAATAAAATAAATAAATAAATAAATTTAGAGGACAAATATTTGAAATTTTTTAATTATAATAAAGGAGAATCATTTAAATGTAGGTTTAACTCACATCCAAATTTGCTATATCATACATGGATGCTATAAACTATTGTTGATTTCTTTGATGATAGTTAGATTTGTTTGATTGATTGTTTGGTTGAATTTCCATTCGAAAAATGGATGCTTAATAGAAATTAATCTTGATATTCCATTTAAACTATTTAAGTGTCATTATAGCAATTTCTGCTATACCGTCATTCATTGAGTTTCATTCCCTAAACCCTTGTATGTGTGTTTGAACTTGAGCTTGTGTTTTCACAAAAGTAGATGTTTAAAATTCATTAATCATTTCGATTAATGGTATTTTAAATTAAATAATCATATTAACTAATGATTTTTAAAATTAATTAATCTTTTTGATTAATGAGATTTGGATTTAGTTAATCCTTTTAAGTAATGATATTTGAATTTAATTAATTATTTTAATTAATGATATTTGAAAATTAATAATAATTTTAATTAATGATATTTAAAAGTAATTATTCATTTTAATTAATGATTATTTGAATTTAATAAATTATTTGATAAATAATATTTAAGTTGGTTAATTGATTTAATAAGTGAGTTTAAAATAAATTAATTGATTCAATGAAAGTGTTTTGGAAGTAACTAACTATTTTATTAAAGATAATTGATTTTTTTATTAAAGAAAATTGTAAATTTTATTAATTATCTTTTGGGATAGTTAATATTGTTTTTGATTTATAAAAAGATATTATAAATGTGATTTATTATCTTTTAAGATAATTAATGTTATTTTAAATTTAATAAAAGAATTTAAATTTGATTTATTTTCTTTGGAAAATTTATATGGTTTTAAGGTTTTAAAAAAGAATATTATAAACCATCACCCAGGACAATTGTAACGACCCGGCTTTCCAGCCCCGGAAAATCGACCCATTTTAGTTAAGAAGAAGAGGTAGAAGAAGAAAAATAGAAAACAACATCAGAATCTAACCATCGCAGCGGAATAAAATATAATATATTAACAGATCTTTACACAAATCAAAAACTATATATGTTTATACAATTCATCATCAGAATACATCATCAGAGTACATCAACATCCATAACATACAACTGAATACACAGCGGAAAAATAATAACAAGTACGAGAGTACGTATCGTCATCCAGCTCGTCTCCTGAGCTCCACAGCATCATATCCTAAACCTGTTTATCTCGGTCTGACCCGAGCATCATATAAAACAATACCCGAGTCAGTCTGGAATACCAGCGTGAGAAAATCACACTCAATTTGGTTATTAAAGTTTCAAAAATCCTTTTGAAAACAAAAGCATCTCGTAAGACCACGCCACCAATAAACATGTCGGGTTTTTACCTTACGATAGCTAAAACACTTTTTATCAAAATCCTCTGATATTATAATAGTGTCTATTCACAAATACTTATTAAAATAGCTGAAATTGTTACATGATTAAATTCCAGCATACTAGCCACAACGTGGGTAATACAAACAAAACTCGTACAAGGCACGTAGGGAGAATGGATTTCCAACGAATGACTAGGCACTGGGGTACCACCTGTCACAGTACGTGGCCTAGATCACAGTACTGAGGAGTACGCCCGCTCCTCTGCAACACAAGGCCGGAATCATCCCTTACTGGATAATTCCAAATAAGATCACCCCACGGTTGGGATCAGCAACCGCAACACTAAGCCGAAATAAAAAGGGACATCTAGACAGGGATGACCTTACTCTCAAGTGGGTGCTACCCACGAAGCCTTGCTGCATAACCCCTGATTTTCAGTCATTCCCGGTTGATGAGGCTCGAGGCTAACCGATACCTTTATAGCACATATCCCTTAGAATGCCCATCGTCCACCTAACGATGT
The DNA here is from genome assembly GCA_030737815.1 of Allium fistulosum. Classification (NCBI taxonomy): domain Eukaryota; kingdom Viridiplantae; phylum Streptophyta; class Magnoliopsida; order Asparagales; family Amaryllidaceae; genus Allium; species Allium fistulosum. Next base: position 760,736,151 of record CM060908.1, on the reverse strand, counting down.
CACGAAAGCATTCGTCCATACAAGTCCGTCCCGGGTCCGAACGGAACCGAAGGCACTATTCCTACTACATCCATTTTGGAAATATCCTCAGGATTAGTAGCGACTAGCCCTTGCACTTCACTGCTCCATCTTCGACTCCGAACACGTTACACGAAACGTACGAACCGAATCGAAGTGGTATTCGAGTCTCCAGACCTAGAATCCTGGTATACGGAAACCCGATCCCGGTCTCTTCGAAACGATCAGCGCATTGGCAAATATCGATAGTCGGTTATTTAACTATCAATTAACATCCACAAGCAACCATCACATAATAAATAATTTCCCACATTATTAATTTGCCCAAATATCTTTCCAAGATATATTTCCAAATTTTCAAAACTCATTTGGAACCAATTTCAAAACAGTTTCCGCTTACGGAATACATTTCCAAATATTTATTTCCTCTGAAACACCAAGTACAAAACACTTTTAGATTTTAAAATAATTTTAAAACACTCTACTATAAGTATACTTTATAATATTGAAATTTAAAAACTACTTTAATACTTTATCAAAATATATATTTTAAGAATATTTAAAATAAAACCACTTTATAAATATAAGCTGACTTCCTCTTTAAAACATAATACCAAATTACTTTTATATAATTACTACAATAATAGATTTTTTTGAAACTACTTACTTTTAAAAGTTAACATTTAAAAATAATCAATTTTCTAAAACATGCTTTTTAAAACATATTAAAACTTTTAACTGATATTTAAAACTACCTTGAAAACGTACTTGGCTATCCAGAGAAATACACTTCTCATTTCCATCCTTTAAAAATAAATCAACATTTATTTTAAACCAATTCACATCCCTTTATAAATTCCCACCTTGAATTTATATTTTCTAATATCCACTGATATTTTATTTTACTTTATAAACCCAGTTTATAAATTCCAAAATCTCATTTCTCTTCTAAAATTCCAATTTTAAACAACTAAATCAATTTCCAATTGATTTCCCAATTTACTCTACTTACTTTGAAATAAATTTCCTTTGCTACTTCATTTATTCCAAAATACATTAACCTTTATATTTTATTCCTTATTACGAGTTAAACCCCTTTTTACCAATATCATTTATAGATTTCCAAACTCCTTATTTATTCTTTAATTAACTTTAATCCTTAATTTCAAAAATAACTTCTTTTATTCTTCAAATAATATCACTTAAGTATAAAATTTATTATCCCTTGTAGATTCAAAATCCCCTTATTTCATATTTGTTAAAATTCCAAATCACCTTATTTTTATTTCAATTCGTTATAAATTTTATCCCAATTCCTCGAATTATTTTACTTAAACTTTTATTCCTTTATTTCTTTTCAAAAATTCAATTCCATAGATTTTATAATTTATTATACTGGACAATCCAAATCAACCACATCATCCAATAAAATCATCACATGATATCAAATATTCAGAACACAGAATATTAAATAATCTAATAATTTTGAGGAATCCAGTTGGATCCCTCCAACCTGTTTCCCTGCATCCACAGACGTTAGCACAATATAAAATACCAATTCCACTTCAAGGTGGAATATCGCGGTATATGGGATTTATATAAAATCATCCGCTATTATGCGGCGCATAGGGTCTCATCCGCTATATAAATGCGGGAATATCAACAACTCAAGTATATACATATGCCAATATGTATAGATTGTTATATACTACTATATATAATATAGCACATCAACCAATGCAATCATCCAATCAATTATTTAAATTTAACCATTTAAATTTAAATTATAATTTAACTGAGTGAGATTAACTCACCTTTGCATTTATTTGCCATCCCCACCAATAATGCTTTGATTTCCAATTATTGACCTTGAATAAACAATTTATAGGATTTATAAACATCTGAATTAATCAAACAATTAATTACTATTTACTTATTAGACTTTATCCTATATTTTGATTTAAACTAATTCTTTCTCTTGAAAACCTCATATATATACAACTGTTTTAAAATTTAGATTCCTGTATTTTCTAAAATTACCCACATACATATATATATACATATACCTATTTACCACTTGCAGTAAATCAGATACATATCTATATGCATAAATTCACTAATACCTTACTGTGAATTAAAGTCTGATCCATCTATATATATTGAATTAAATTAAGGGCAAAAATTTAAATACCTATATCAATTGTTCCAAGTAAAAATGAACGGCAACCCACCAAAATTCGCCATCACAGTTCTGACTCCGACCGCCGAGCTTCTCCAAGCACTGCACCATTCCCACGCTTCCACACGAACCCCAAAAACGTCGCACGAATCACCTCCCCGTGCTGCTCGAATTAAGCGAACATCGCGAGTGCCCCCTCCATATCCAACGTCGACCTCCAGAATCTCGATTGACGCGGCGCTTAGTCCATCGCGACGAAGTCGCGCCTGTCGTTACTGGCCACCGAAACCCCCCCCCTACGTCGCCTCTCTCGTTCGACTTCGTTTGAACCCTTCGAAGATCGTAGCCCCAAATCCCTACGTCTTCTTCGATACCATCACGACTTGATCTCCTTCGAACACGCGATTGGAAAAGGAACTAGGGCACGGGATAGCGAGATGGGTAAACTGAAAGTTCGGTTATCGTTTTTTTTATTTTTTTATTTTGAATTCCAATTTCGAGAATCAGCTGAAGAGGGGAACGCGATTCGATCTCGTTTGAATAACTTTAAAATAGGAGGAGGGAAATTATGATTCTCGTATTCCATTTGAGTGAAAGGAAGAGGAAATACGAACTTGTCTAATCTCGTTGAAGGCTTGGTTCTGAATTAAAAATGAAGGGTAGGCGTGGAGAAGAAGCTTGGCTACAGTGGTGCGAGAAAGTTCTGATATAAAGATAAATTGACCAGTCAAACAATATATATAAAATATTATTTAAATTTAAACGTCTCGAAATCGCAACTCAAAATTTTGACATCCTATCGAGGCGTGCCGCTAGGCGTTTGTAATGTTATACGCCTATTCCGAATGCACTGAAAAAGGTTTCGACTCCAAATTTGATCGTATGGAGAAGATAGCTTTTTGGACCAGTTTTAATATTGAATTTTCGATTTAATTTCAGCACGTTTGCTTACCGTACGATCACACGATAACTCAAAAAGCTACGAAAATTGAAATCCGATAATAATTCAATATTACGGATCCAATGGAACTGGTTTCGTCGAATTCCGAGACTGTCCCTCGGAACGCTGTTTTTAAATGTCGATTTAAACGATATATTTTTAAAACTGAACAAAACACTGTGAAATTCCATTTTAAAAGTTCTATTATCTTCAATATTATTAATATGGATTTTCTAAGCCCTTAAAATATTTTTAACAAGCTTGAAACTCCTTATTCGGTATTTTCTCCATTTTCCATTATAAATTAATTTTAAATAAATTGATTATCCAATAACCAGTGATATTTGATATTAAAGTTAATAATTAATCTCTAAATATTTAAAATTAATTAAATATTCCAATTTCAAATGCTCAAAAATTCCGGGTCGTCACATTCCTCCTCCCTTAAAAGAATTTCGTCCCCGAAATTACTAGTTTGGAAGAATGTCCCATATCCCGTTAGCTATTTCCCAAATTCAAACAGTTTTAACAATACCCAAACAATCTTTTATTAATGATACACTAATCATCTTTTAACTTTCCAAACTTATTCATAAGTTCAACCCATACCACCTACTTATCAATTCAAATTTAAATTTGAATTCAAATTTTGAATTATCAAAATTTTCCAAAATTTTTCTAACTCCCTAAATTTCCGAAAAATTTCGCCAGCGTCTCCTTTGCGCGGCTAGCTCGGTACTACTACAAAATGGCTCTACGACCTCCCAATCTCAAAAAGAAAACAAAAAGCCAAGTGGCTGGATCAAAAACCCAATCAAATTTCATATAGAAATTCAAATACATACCTTTTGTCGGGCCATTAAATTTATCTTCTAAAATCAAAATCCCAATTTATCCATTGCTTTTATACACCTGTATATCCTACTAAGCAATAATATTCAATCACAATTCCAAAGTCATTTTATACTTTCCTTTACAAATTTTCAATATTTGTTTTACTTAAGCCCGTACGATGCACATATATCACCCGTACGCAATATCACATTCGATCGCTCAATCGATCACACAATTTCACTTCCGAACTAGTATCGTCCACCCGACTTCCTAGTGCGGACTCAGATTTGGTTTCTTGATCAGAAACCGTCATTCTCCTTGCATAGCCACAAACTATGATAGAGAATATCCAGAATCAATCAACAATCCATATCCAGGCTCGCCGTTGAAAATCGAGTGAAAAATTCCAACTTGGATCGATATATCTATCTCGAAATTCTGTGTTCGACATCTGGACCAAATAGCTATGCGAATAAAATAATATACGTACATCTTACGTATAAATTCCAATTGATTATTAGTTATATCAATTCTCCTTTATTCACATTCCCTTTTTGATTGTTATCCCCTTATTCACAACTATCCCATTTCACAACTTCAGTTTCACCTTAATTCAATTATTCACTTAGCATACTTTCAGTACCACATTTTCTTAAGAATTCACTATTCATTTCTTAAGTTTAAGATAAACATTTTACATACTGCTTATACATATTTTCACTTCACTATTGAAGTTCCTATCCATTTCTATCCACTTTTGCGTTTACATTTTCACTTGAATTCAATTTATCTTCCACTTTGAATATTGAATTAGTTGCACTTACTAATTAATTTAAATCTCAATTAAAAGTTTGTTTGCAAGCTTTACTTTCGTTAGTTCCTTCGATTTCACTTACTTTACTTTCACATTTTAAATAGATTTCAATACTCAGTTTCAACCTTATTTGTTTAACAAATTTTAATTCATTTGTTGTTAGTGAAAATTTCCAAAAATTTTCAAAAATTTTCCAACTCCCAAAATTTACGGAAAATTTTGGCAGAGTCTCCCTTGTACGGAGGGACTTCTGCGATATCGCAGGATGCACAAATATATATATACATCGGCCTCAGGCCGGAAATCACAATATATATCAATATACAGTTCATATTTCCTATTCTTGAATTTTTTTTTTTTTTACATAAGCGTACCTTATTTAGCATTTATAAACAAGCGGCTATTTATTTTAGCATTTAGCGCAGTCAAAACCAGCAAAGCGACTTCCATAAACCTGTACTTACTCAATTTAAACAGGTTAGTGACAAATATTCAAAGTTTATTAACATCTTACTAAATTTCAATAGCTAACATTTGTATAACTTAAGCAATATCCACTAAACACCTCCATAAGTAAGTTTATAAGGTTCCAATGCAAATTTAAATGCTTTCAAATCCATTTACACACCATCTCATTCAATTCATTTCAATTTATTCCTTCCCACTTGAATTTTATTTTCAACTCAGACCATAGTTATTCAATCCATCTCTATTTAACTTGATTCTATTTCAATCAAATCTCATTTCACTCTACAAATTTATTTGATTAATATCAAGGCCATTTCAATTTATCTCTACTAAATTGGATTTTATTTGCAATACAAACCATCACCACTTTAATCCAATTCCGTTTTATTTTTACAACACCTTTGCTAAATTTTAAATCATTGTCAGTCTAGGTCGAATTCTATTTAAACTTCGAGTTTATTTCCAAACTCTATTGCTAACTCACAGTTTAATCTAAATTTAACCACTTTAAATTCCATTAACTAACTTATTATCAAATTAGTTTGTTTCCAAATTTTAAACCCAATATTCGATTTTTATCCATTTCCCAAAATACAAAACAATTTTATTTTGGCTTACTTATCCCACTTCTAAATTTATAAGTCACAACTTCTTTATATCCATACTTCCATTTTATTACAATTCAATTTTGTAAGTTTCTATAAGTTCCCCAATTTACTTACCCTCTATTCGTTTACTTCTTTTAATTTACTACAATTTATTAGCTTATATTCTAACTTATTTTCATAATCCATTACTCCATTAAGTAATTTATTCCAATTTATACTTAATATTTGGTTTATTTCATCACTTCAATCCATTAAAGCAATCCCATTCACATTTTACTCTTTATTCCGGATTATACATTAAATTTAGTCAAGTATATTTATTTCTTTTTATTTGTTTTTCTATAAACAATTAAAATAAGATTCCAGAGTTTTTAACAATTTCCCAAAATTTCAAAATCACTTTTGAAATCAATCACATCCAAACTCCTTTTGTATATTCAGCTATCTCTTTGAATTTCAAAACCAAATCCAGTTTTGCAAACAATCCCAAATTTAACACGGTTTGGTAGCAATTTCTCTTTGGAAACTCGAAAATGAACATCGATGATGCTGCAGTCATCACCGAAATTATTTCCCAGCGACCGGAAGAGAATTAAATGCTTTTATCTCTTTAAACCATTTCAAATATTTTTAAATTTCAAATCCTTCCAGATTCCAAACTCAACTCAAAATATTCTTGAAATAATACCACTTATTATTTCCTCAAACTCTTTGAAAACTATCTTTAAAATCCAAAGGAATTTAAACCTTTCCCAAAATTCCAAACTTAAAATCCATTCCGATTTATTTTCCACATTTCTCTGGAATTCTATTTTAAAGTACAAATCTCATTTGTATATGAAGTTTATTTCAATTTTATAAATTACATTTGTAATCTATATCTCAAATTTTATTTTATTATAAAATTTTATTCTTTGCTTTGGTTATAAATTTCAATTTCTAGTTAAGTTTCCATATATTAATGATAATAATTCCATATTATCACTTCTAACATCCAAACAACCATATATATAATCTAGAATAGTTTACAAAACGTTTCTTTTTATACAAAAATAATTTGGGTAAAATTATTTCATTTACCCTACCTTAAAACAATACTGTGTCGAATTGTTCTATACAAGTGTTTAGAGATCCCTATCAATGTTGTGGCGTCCCACACATCGACCAGAATCCATAAACTACTCAATAAACCAATCAACACAATATAAAACAATTTTATATTCACTAACAAATACGCGCTCATATCTATTAATACTCTCAAAATTCCCACCAGAGCCAAGGTTGTCGCCAGCCTAAGCTCTGATACCACTGTAACGACCCGGCTTTCCAGCCCCGGAAAATCGACCCATTTTAGTTAAGAAGAAGAGGTAGAAGAAGAAAAATAGAAAACAACATCAGAATCTAACCATCGCAGCGGAATAAAATATAATATATTAACAGATCTTTACACAAATCAAAAACTATATATGTTTATACAATTCATCATCAGAATACATCATCAGAGTACATCAACATCCATAACATACAACTGAATACACAGCGGAAAAATAATAACAAGTACGAGAGTACGTATCGTCATCCAGCTCGTCTCCTGAGCTCCACAGCATCATATCCTAAACCTGTTTATCTCGGTCTGACCCGAGCATCATATAAAACAATACCCGAGTCAGTCTGGAATACCAGCGTGAGAAAATCACACTCAATTTGGTTATTAAAGTTTCAAAAATCCTTTTGAAAACAAAAGCATCTCGTAAGACCACGCCACCAATAAACATGTCGGGTTTTTACCTTACGATAGCTAAAACACTTTTTATCAAAATCCTCTGATATTATAATAGTGTCTATTCACAAATACTTATTAAAATAGCTGAAATTGTTACATGATTAAATTCCAGCATACTAGCCACAACGTGGGTAATACAAACAAAACTCGTACAAGGCACGTAGGGAGAATGGATTTCCAACGAATGACTAGGCACTGGGGTACCACCTGTCACAGTACGTGGCCTAGATCACAGTACCGAGGAGTACGCCCGCTCCTCTGCAACACAAGGCCGGAATCATCCCTTACTGGATAATTCCAAATAAGATCACCCCACGGTTGGGATCAGCAACCGCAACACTAAGCCGAAATAAAAAGGGACATCTAGACAGGGATGACCTTACTCTCAAGTGGGTGCTACCCACGAAGCCTTGCTGCATAACCCCTGATTTTCAGTCATTCCCGGTTGATGAGGCTCGAGGCTAACCGATACCTTTATAGCACATATCCCTTAGAATGCCCATCGTCCACCTGACGATGTCACGAAAGCATTCGTCCATACAAGTCCGTCCCGGGTCCGAACGGAACCGAAGGCACTATTCCTACTACATCCATTTTGGAAATATCCTCAGGATTAGTAGCGACTAGCCCTTGCACTTCACTGCTCCATCTTCGACTCCGAACACGTTACACGAAACGTACGAACCGAATCGAAGTGGTATTCGAGTCTCCAGACCTAGAATCCTGGTATACGGAAACCCGATCCCGGTCTCTTCGAAACGATCAGCGCATTGGCAAATATCGATAGTCGGTTATTTAACTATCAATTAACATCCACAAGCAACCATCACATAATAAATAATTTCCCACATTATTAATTTGCCCAAATATCTTTCCAAGATATATTTCCAAATTTTCAAAACTCATTTGGAACCAATTTCAAAACAGTTTCCGCTTACGGAATACATTTCCAAATATTTATTTCCTCTGAAACACCAAGTACAAAACACTTTTAGATTTTAAAATAATTTTAAAACACTCTACTATAAGTATACTTTATAATATTGAAATTTAAAAACTACTTTAATACTTTATCAAAATATATATTTTAAGAATATTTAAAATAAAACCACTTTATAAATATAAGCTGACTTCCTCTTTAAAACATAATACCAAATTACTTTTATATAATTACTACAATAATAGATTTTTTTGAAACTACTTACTTTTAAAAGTTAACATTTAAAAATAATCAATTTTCTAAAACATGCTTTTTAAAACATATTAAAACTTTTAACTGATATTTAAAACTACCTTGAAAACGTACTTGGCTATCCAGAGAAATACACTTCTCATTTCCATCCTTTAAAAATAAATCAACATTTATTTTAAACCAATTCACATCCCTTTATAAATTCCCACCTTGAATTTATATTTTCTAATATCCACTGATATTTTATTTTACTTTATAAACCCAGTTTATAAATTCCAAAATCTCATTTCTCTTCTAAAATTCCAATTTTAAACAACTAAATCAATTTCCAATTGATTTCCCAATTTACTCTACTTACTTTGAAATAAATTTCCTTTGCTACTTCATTTATTCCAAAATACATTAACCTTTATATTTTATTCCTTATTACGAGTTAAACCCCTTTTTACCAATATCATTTACAGATTTCCAAACTCCTTATTTATTCTTTAATTAACTTTAATCCTTAATTTCAAAAATAACTTCTTTTATTCTTCAAATAATATCACTTAAGTATAAAATTTATTATCCCTTGTAGATTCAAAATCCCCTTATTTCATATTTGTTAAAATTCCAAATCACCTTATTTTTATTTCAATTCGTTATAAATTTTATCCCAATTCCTCGAATTATTTTACTTAAACTTTTATTCCTTTATTTCTTTTCAAAAATTCAATTCCATAGATTTTATAATTTATTATACTGGACAATCCAAATCAACCACATCATCCAATAAAATCATCACATGATATCAAATATTCAGAACACAGAATATTAAATAATCTAATAATTTTGAGGAATCCAGTTGGATCCCTCCAACCTGTTTCCCTGCATCCACAGACGTTAGCACAATATAAAATACCAATTCCACTTCAAGGTGGAATATCGCGGTATATGGGATTTATATAAAATCATCCGCTATTATGCGGCGCATAGGGTCTCATCCGCTATATAAATGCGGGAATATCAACAACTCAAGTATATACATATGCCAATATGTATAGATTGTTATATACTACTATATATAATATAGCACATCAACCAATGCAATCATCCAATCAATTATTTAAATTTAACCATTTAAATTTAAATTATAATTTAACTGAGTGAGATTAACTCACCTTTGCATTTATTTGCCATCCCCACCAATAATGCTTTGATTTCCAATTATTGACCTTGAATAAACAATTTATAGGATTTATAAACATCTGAATTAATCAAACAATTAATTACTATTTACTTATTAGACTTTATCCTATATTTTGATTTAAACTAATTCTTTCTCTTGAAAACCTCATATATATACAACTGTTTTAAAATTTAGATTCCTGTATTTTCTAAAATTACCCACATACATATATATATACATATACCTATTTACCACTTGCAGTAAATCAGATACATATCTATATGCATAAATTCACTAATACCTTACTGTGAATTAAAGTCTGATCCATCTATATATATTGAATTAAATTAAGGGCAAAAATTTAAATACCTATATCAATTGTTCCAAGTAAAAATGAACGGCAACCCACCAAAATTCGCCATCACAGTTCTGACTCCGACCGCCGAGCTTCTCCAAGCACTGCACCATTCCCACGCTTCCACACGAACCCCAAAAACGTCGCACGAATCACCTCCCCGTGCTGCTCGAATTAAGCGAACATCGCGAGTGCCCCCTCCATATCCAACGTCGACCTCCAGAATCTCGATTGACGCGGCGCTTAGTCCATCGCGACGAAGTCGCGCCTGTCGTTACTGGCCACCGAAACCCCCCCCCCCCCTACGTCGCCTCTCTCGTTCGACTTCGTTTGAACCCTTCGAAGATCGTAGCCCCAAATCCCTACGTCTTCTTCGATACCATCGCGACTTGATCTCCTTCGAACACGCGATTGGAAAAGGAACTAGGGCACGGGATAGCGAGATGGGTAAACTGAAAGTTCGGTTATCGTTTTTTTTATTTTTTTATTTTGAATTCCAATTTCGAGAATCAGCTGAAGAGGGGAACGCGATTCGATCTCGTTTGAATAACTTTAAAATAGGAGGAGGGAAATTATGATTCTCGTATTCCATTTGAGTGAAAGGAAGAGGAAATACGAACTTGTCTAATCTCGTTGAAGGCTTGGTTCTGAATTAAAAATGAAGGGTAGGCGTGGAGAAGAAGCTTGGCTACAGTGGTGCGAGAAAGTTCTGATATAAAGATAAATTGACCAGTCAAATAATATATATAAAATATTATTTAAATTTAAACGTCTCGAAATCGCAACTCAAAATTTTGACATCCTATCGAGGCGTGCCGCTAGGCGTTTGTAATGTTATACGCCTATTCCGAATGCACTGAAAAAGGTTTCGACTCCAAATTTGATCGTATGGAGAAGATAGCTTTTTGGACCAGTTTTAATATTGAATTTTCGATTTAATTTCAGCACGTTTGCTTACCGTACGATCACACGATAACTCAAAAAGCTACGAAAATTGAAATCCGATAATAATTCAATATTACGGATCCAATGGAACTGGTTTCGTCGAATTCCGAGACTGTCCCTCGGAACGCTGTTTTTAAATGTCGATTTAAACGATATATTTTTAAAACTGAACAAAACACTGTGAAATTCCATTTTAAAAGTTCTATTATCTTCAATATTATTAATATGGATTTTCTAAGCCCTTAAAATATTTTTAACAAGCTTGAAACTCCTTATTCGGTATTTTCTCCATTTTCCATTATAAATTAATTTTAAATAAATTGATTATCCAATAACCAGTGATATTTGATATTAAAGTTAATAATTAATCTCTGAATATTTAAAATTAATTAAATATTCCAATTTCAAATGCTCAAAAATTCCGGGTCGTCACAACAATTAACATTGCCTGGAATTTATAAAAGGTATTTAGATTGTTTTATTATCCTTTGAGATAATAAATATTGTTTTAAATTAATAAATGATTGTTTAAATGAGAACTTTTAAATAGAATTGTTTATAAATAAAGCCAAGTGTAAATCGTTTTGGGATTTTAGCAAATGATGTTTAAAACGACATTTGTTTTAATCCTTGTTTTAATACACATAGTATTATAAATCTGTCTTTCCAAATAACATTTAAAGAGTTTTTTTGGAAAACTTAAATTCCGAAATTGTTTAAAATGGTTTCAAAAGATTTTGAGAAATGTAATAGCGGTATTATTTGGAAATATTTCTAAAGTATAAATATTTTGGAAAAGAAATTTTAAGTAGAATGCTTTTTCTTTGAATAATTCAAAGGAAAACATTTCGGTTAGTTTTGTGGTAGTCTGAATAATCTTCTAAGTGATGAACAGATGCTGCTTGGGCAAATGTTGTGGAGTACTTAGTAAATTATTCTCTTTATCATTGTGCGATCGAAATGAATTCAAATCCGAACGAACACAAAGTGAGTTTTAATAAACAAGTTATTTGAAGTTATTTTATAAAGAAAAAGTAAGGAGTAAACTTTCAGAGATGAGTTTTGAAACTAAAAACCTGGTATTCAATTTTTAGGTTCCCTAAAAGGGAATTGATTTCCAAAATAAAATGTATTGTTGATAAGAGATTGTTTTAATAAATGAATTTTACCCTTAAACAATATACGAGGTAATTTAACACTAATTTAAATAGGGTAGATTGGATATGAAGGTTTTGATAACGTTGTTTTATCAAAACCATAGATATTATTTAAGTATCTAACCAGCATAAACTATTTGTTATTTTGAGTCAACCCATAAACATTGTCCATCTTAACACTCTAAGTTAAAGAGGTCGAGAGATTGACTCAGTTTTAAAAGACCCAAATTTTGATTTGATCTTTATCTAAATTGTGAAAAGCAAAATATATTTTGTGTTTTGTATATACTCTTAGGATTTAGAAGGGTATTATACAAGTAAATAAAATGGAATAAGTTATTATCTGGTGTTTTATAAAGAAATGACTTTATAAAATATTTTTAAATTTAGATGAAAATTTATAAAATAATTCATAAACAATTTTGGTATTGAATAAAATATTAAATGCAAATTTAAGTGATTTAGAAAGATTGGCATAGTCAAGAAACCAATAATTTTAGAGCATAACTTTCAATTTTGTCCGAGTAAGTTTGGATAATCTTCTAAGCAATAACTAAAGCTAATGAGCAAAGAATGGCAAGCTTAGATAATTATCTATATTTTGGGCAATCGAGAACATTTTGGACCTAAGTTAGGAGTTTGTTATTAACCTTTTGACATTTTAAATAATGTTGAGCATTAGATTTTTCCCTTATGGAATTTAAATGATTGATTGTGTTGGTGTATTCCTTTACGGAATTTGATTGATTTGATTTAATTGAATTTGATTGATTTGATTTAATTGAATTTGATTGATTTTATTTAATTGAATTTGACTGATTGATTGTGTGGTCTTATATATCATAGCATATAAAGTTAAAACTATAAACTAAGGTTTTGAATTGTTGTCTATGAGGACTTAAATCCCGGTACTTTTGAAAACAAAAAGTGATTTTGAAATTTTTTTTTGGAAAGAAATAACGATTATTCATTCTAGTTGTTGTATTTAGAGGAACCGGAATACCACTGGATGCTCCATGTTGTTTTGATTTTAGAGTTTTACATGTTTTGCTAGGAGGACCCCTCCTAGTCATTTTGGTTTTGGTTTTAATACATTTCTTTTTGGAAGAAATTTGAAAATAAATTTTTGGATATAAAAGCCCGGGCATTTAGTTCTAAATTTACATTTTGATATGATCGTATGCGCAGTATTTTATTTTACGGTATTCTATGAATTTGGTTGCATATAGATTTATATCATACTAGTTTTTGCCAGATAAGTTACATCTGATTAATGTGTTAGGTATTTCTAGGATAGTTTGTTTTCTGAGATAGGATTGTGGTAAACTTTGAGGATGAAATTCTTTTAAGGGGGAAGAGTGCAACGACCCTGAATTTCACCACACTAATTTCTGAATATTTAACCAATTTTAAATATATTCAAATAATAGGTTTTATAATTAAAATAAAAAAACTTTTAAATAATAAATATTGAAGATAAAATAGTTTTCAAATTTAGTTTACAAAATATTTAGTTCGATGAAAAATAGAAAATGTGACCGGAAACCGTTCTCCGAATTTTTTACGTTTCATCGTAGAAAAGTTGTTTGAAATGTTACGGGCCTTATTTCATATTTGAAACAACTTTCAATGGTTAAGAATTTAAATTAGTTAGTTTATGTATATATATGTGTGTATTTGTGTATGTGTATATGTATTCATACCTAAGTATATAATGTTTAAAATAAAAATATAAATGTCACATCATTAGAAACATTTTGGAAACTAAGTACAAAACATGTTTAAAAATGTTTTCTCACGAAATAAAGGGATGGAGACCAATTGGCGGCATGAGTATATGAGGTAGAGGAGGTTAGGTTAGGTGGCAAGAGGGTAGAGGAGGGTAAAGAACAAGGGCATTTAGGTAATTCACTTTGTTCTCTTGTTTATAAATACCCTTTTCACTTCTTCAATTTCACCTCTTTTACTTCTGCTGTATCTTTCTCATAAATTAATCAAATGGAGCATTTATTTTTTCAAACCATAAAAAATTCCAGTGGCTACAATTTTTAGTTTTACAACTTCTTCTAATTTTGATCGTAACCATGCCCAAATCTCATTTCTTTACAGAGCATTTTCGGACCCAGAATTTCATGTCCAAAAATGGTACTTCTTCTTTTGACCATATCTTCTTCAAATCTAACCAAAATTGAGTAATTCTTTTTTTGAAATTGTAGAGAAAAGAATTTTCTAAAACTTTCCTCATTACCACCTTTTCAAAATCCGAGAGTAAATAGTCAAAAAACTAGTTGAAAAATGACCTATTTTCGGGTTCATTTTTGAGAGTTCGATGTTTATCCAAAGTCACTCCACCTTACCAAAACAAGTTTCACTTCCTTCCTCTTTCAAGTTTGAGCCTACATAGTGTATTAAGAGTCTAAGAATCCATCTTTTACTTAGGAATGGAAGTGCTAGGTCATACCCTAATTTAGCGAAGGTTTGAATAACTTTCGGTGAGTAAAACTACACCTTCTTAAACCAAGTTTATACTATGTTAATGTTCATGTTAATAGTCTATGAATGCTTGTTGTATATGTGAAGTGATGGTTTGGTTGTTTATTTGTTTCATGCTTTGAAAATTTGACGCATTTGAAAGTTAGTAAGCATGTGGTTAGCTATATGAAAAGTTGGTAGTTAAAGTTAATATAATTGTTAGTAAATACTTATTACATGTTGTATCATCATTATTTACCTTGTGTTGTGCTTAAACCATTGCTATGTGATGTTTGGTAATGTCATAAGTTTGTTTGCTGAACTTCATGTATAGAAATAGTCGTTATATCGGTACTTTCGGAAAACCACCTTTTATCGAAACCGTTTTGTTTTATCTTCCTGCTTGGAATTGTTTTACAAGTTAAGCAAGATTTTTGATTAATGATGTTTTCAAAAGTAATTAACATTTCAGTATTGATTATTTAATTTAATTAATTACTTAATTAATAAGGATTAAGGTTAATTAATTACTAAGTTAATGATGTGTTTTAAATTTATCTAATTACCTGGTTAATGATTGTTTAAATTAATTAATCATTTTATTTAATGCTGTTTAAATTAAATTAATCGTTTTACTTAATGATGTTTAAGGATAATTAATCATTCAATAATGACGGATTAAAGTTAATTAATCAATTTGCTAATGATGCTTTTAAATTAATAAATCTTATTAATAAATGGTTTTTAAAATTTATCAACTTATTTTAACTCTAATTAATCTTTCCTTTATTGATGTTTATAATTAATAAATCATTTTTAAATATTGAGAATTAATTAATTATTAATTTAATTTAATTAATTATATTTAAATTTATTAATTAATTGAATTAATGATGTTTGAAAGGTGATTTACCCTTTTAATTAAAGGTTATTGGAGTTAATTAACCAACTTAATTTATGAAGTTTCAAAGTGAATTTATCAAAGAAACAAGGATGTTTTGACTTTGTTATTCATTTAAATAATGATAATTAATTAATTATCAATTTAATTAATTATATTTTAATAATTAATTGAATTAATAAGGTTTAAAGTGGTTTACCATTTTCATTATTTAAAGACATTTGAAGTTCAAAAATCAAATTGTATGATGAAGTTTAAAGTTAATTAATCAATGTAATTAGGATGTTTGAAGTTAATAAATTGTGATGACCCAACTTTCTACTACCAGAAAGTTGCATCATTTATAAGAAAGAAAGGGGTGAGAAATAGAAAAGATAAAAAAGAAAGAAGAAACAACATCAGAATCTCAACAGCGGAACAAATAAATTATATTAATCACATAAGTATTACATAATATACAACATCAATCAGAGTTACACAGATAACACATCACAGACTAGACAGTTATAAACACCTGTCTAGCTAATACAAATCGATACAACTCAAATACAACACAGAGATACCAACACAGTGGAAAACTATATATCTATAACGCTGAAGCCTCCTGCTCCATTGCTCCTCCACAATTCGTCAAAGCTAACCTGAATCCCTTGGCTACTCGTAAAAAATTTGAGTACCCGAGAGTTTAAGAAAAACAGAAATAAACTCCGGGTCAGACATGGGTCTGGTATGAGTAACAGGTTAAAGTTGCTTAACTTTGAAAATCCTTTGAAAACCAAAGGTATCACGTAAGACTCCCCACACATAAACATGGGTAAGTTTTTACCTTACGCCAACCAAACATTTGATAGGAAATTCTATGATATTATAATATGTCTAGGGTTTTCAAGTAAATAAGAAATAGCTGAAATTGTTACATGATTAAATTCCAGCATACTAGCCAACAAGTGGGTAATGCAATCAAATCCGATGGCACTTATTGAAGATTGGATTCCATACAATGGCAGGGCTACTGGGGTACCGCCCGTCACAGTACCTGGCCTAGATCAGCGTACCGAGGATTACTCCCAATCCCCTACAACACAAGGTCGGAACAATCCCTTACTGGATAATTCCCGGACAAGAAACCCGGCGGTTGGCGCGACCAACCACACACTAAGCCGAATAAAAAGGGACTCTAGACAGGGGAAATCTCATCCTACTTGGGTGCTACCCACTAACCTTGCTGCACCTCCCCTGTTTTAGCCATTCCCGGTTGATGAGGCTTAAGGTTACGATTACCTCATCAGAACACATCACTTAGAATGCTCATCGTCCATCTGACGATGTTCTGAAAGCATTCAATCCATACAAGTTCGTTCCGGGTTCGAACGAAACCGAAGGCATTATCTCGTTACACTCATTTTGGAATCATCCTCAGAGTTAACGACAATAACCCTTGCACTCTGAATCTTCATCTTCACTTGAGATTCACGACCTATCATTAATTTGGATCGATGTGGTTTTCGGATATCCAAATCCGGAAACCCGATCCCGGTCTCATCAAAATCCAAACCGTATCTTTTAAGGCCAAGTTGTTTTAAAGTTAAAACAATTCATTTCATTATCCATATACACACAGATAGATAATTCACAATATCACAGATAGATAATCTACATTATCATTACAGCAGATAATTCACTTCATCCAAAGCATCCATATCACACAGCATTATTTATCTCATATCTGAGATTTCAAACCATTCAAGGAAATCAGTAACATCCATCCATACATAAACAAGGATTTATTAGTCATACTATAATTAATTTAAAATGAATTAAATTAATTATTTCATCCCTAATTAATTTAAAGTAAATTTAATTAATTACTTTACCATTTTAAATCTTGCTTACAAATCCATTGATTAAATACAAATCAATTAATTAATCATTCTCTAATTTCCATCTTAATTAATCATCCTTGATTTATTATTCTTTAATTACATTTAAGTAATTATCCTTTAATTAATTTCACAAATTAATTATCCATAACCAAATACAGTAATAAATCTTTAATTAATCTATTTATTAATTAACTATAATTAATTATATTAATCCTTAATTAATTACATTAATTAATTACTCAAATCACTTATTATTGATTAATTAATCTAAATTAATCAACCTTTAATTTTATCATTAATTATATTAATTAATGATCTATAATTACATTTTTAATTAATTATTCTATTTAAATTAATTACACCAAGTAATAAATCTAAATTTAACCACAATTATTAATCAATCTTGATTAATCCCATTCAGTAATTAACTATCCTTAATTACTTCATTAAGTAATTATCCATTGATTACTTCATATTAAGTAATTATTGTTTAATTACTTTCATTGATTAACTAACCCCTTTTAATTAATTAATTAATCCTTTAAGTAATTTCCTAATTTATCTTCCCTAATTAATCACACCCTAAGTAATTAAAGATAAATTCTTATTTCAACTAATTACTTAATTACATTTTTAATTAATTTCACTTTGAAAAACATCACATAATTAATCTAACATAATTACTTTTTGAAAAAAAACAATTTTTAAAAACATTTCACTTAAACATTTTAAATCCTTGAAATCTTTTACTTGGGAACTAGTTGAAAACTTAATTTCTTTAATAACTTTAAAAAAACACATGTTTATATAAATTTCATTTTGAAAAACAAAACAAATTTAAAACTTTAAAACTTAAAACTTGCTTAACAGTTTCTTTTGGAAACTGTTTTGATTTACTTTAGATTTAAAACAATCAGGTTAAAATCTCTAAAACCCAAACCTGGCAATCCCACAAAAAAACCCAAACCCGAGCAAAACACGAGAATCACTCGTTCCTATTTACTTCGAGTCGAACTGTAAAAGACTCGAGCCCAAACTCGAGTTCCCTCCTCTTCCCCGAAGCGCAACACTACCCAGTGTACAAACGTACACGCATACACGTGCACGTCACTTCCACCCATCGCCGACCATCCTTCCAGACCCAGACCAGTCGCCGATCATCCTCCAACCAAAACCCGATCACCAAACTTCGACAACCACTCGAAATTCAAAAACGAGCATACTAACCCAACCTGGAACCTAAAACTGGAACCACCATCAAAAGCCTGTCAACGCGACGTGCTCGCAGCTCCGACCATCTGAAGGTCCACCACTCCGGCCTCGACTTCGTAAGCTCACCTGCTTTCTTCCCCCTGAGTTCGGTTGAACTCGATCAACCATAGCAAGCGAACAATCTAAAACATCTGACACCACTAAAACTAGGGTTCCAGACTTCCCCAATCAACCACCATCGCCACGGCACTCAGATCAACTTGCTGGCATTTTTCCCCAAATCTCCGATCATTCCTCCACCTCCAGGAAGAACCCCGACCTCCAAAATCACGTAGACCAACAGGAATCACCACATTTCCATTTTCTGTTCAAACTAGAACTGCACTCTCATGCCCAAACTAAAAATAGTAATTTCATTCTTAAAAATCATATTTTGGTTTAAGAATTTAGATTAGATTCCTGAATTGATGAATTGGGAAGTTTGATTTTTTTAACATATTATAAACATGCACTGTTGTTCTGATTTCCAGAGACTTTCCAAGTTTCTTTTAACTTAATTAAATTTTAAAACTTTAGTTTATGATAAACAAACTATTTTTGTCTCAGACTTAGGTACAAATAAAGATTGGATCAAGAGCACTTGATTTATGAATTACTTTAAAACCTGGAACTAAAACCAGAGACAACATCCAGACATATAGTAATACACACAACAAAATATTCACACATATATATACAGAGGTTCAAAAATATATTCACAACATACTTGTTTCCAGAGGTGATCAGGCAACACAATTATATACTTAAATTTTTTTTAAAATAATGTTACTCACCTGTTTTTTTTGAAAATGAAGAACAGAGCAGCCTTTATTTTGAAATAGGCTTTAGAAAGTTGAAAACTGGAACCTCTTTGATCTTCATGTTTGTTGAGTTGAATTGTTGTTATAGTTGGGTTGAAATAAAGCTTTAGTTAAAATATAATTTCTGGAATGCTAAGTCTTTTGAACGAAAAGAAGAAGAGGTTGATATATAGATCAATATTTACATGATAGTTTTTTTGCCTGGTACAAGCTTTCATTAATATTGCTCAGAGATTTCTACTCTTGGAGGCTAAAATGAGATTTTGTAATGTGTACTAGAGATAATATCATTAAATGCTTGTCTCCTTCAAATCTACAAACTTATACTTTACCTTTTGTTTAAATTTCGTATGTACCTTAATATCTTTGTATATATTATACCTTTTCAAGTGTACATGCTCATTTAATTCTTCCTGTACAACATGAATACATTTTCCCTCTTTGCCTTATGTCTACAGCCTTGCAAATATGTGTATCTATAGTTTATTCTTGCCTACTCATAATTACTTGTAGCCTTGCTTTAGTCTTATCTTTGTGATATAAAAAAAATATCTATAGTTTATTAACATATGGTTAGAATTTAGGTGATGTGTTTACTTAAGTGTTTACATAACATATATATTCCCTTTCATATTTATTTCTAACATATGTGTTTATTTTTATTTTTATTTTATTTTTAAACTTAAACTATTAAATACTTAGCCTACTATTATTTATTTTTATACTTATGTTTAATGTAAAGACCCAAAAGTTGGCCTTCGAAAATCGGCACCCGTACTTCACTTGTACTCAAAATGTCGTAGATTCAAATGCCAAATCTGGTTCTCCGGAGCTATAACACAATTAAGTAAATAACACAGCGGAAGAAAAGAATTGTACATTGATATACAATATCTGATACAATATCTGATACAACAGAGTGATACAATGAATATCAATATACATCAGAGATGATACAACAAATAGCAGCGGAAAAGAAAAGATAACAACAGCAGCGGAACAATATCAATAGAAGTGATAACTCCAAAATGATCTTCAAACAAGAATGAATCCACAACTCCAAGATAAGCAACTCCGATGAATGAACTAGCTCCAGATAATCTACTAAACCTGAATGTCTGAAAAGAAACCCAACTCTAGACTGCTCGTGTGGAAAATTATGAGCACCCAGAGTTTAGGAAAGGAACAATAAACTCCGGATCAGTCATGGGACTGGTGTGAGCAACAAAAACAGTTTATCTTTAAACAATCAACAACAGGATTTTAAAACATTGAAATCCGCAATGCTTTTGGAAAATGAAACTACCATAAGACCTCCCACCACACACACAATGCAAACGCAGACTTGGAGGAGATTTCTTCTTATGATAGTCAAACATGCTTACTACGCCAAAATCATTGGTTATTATTATTAGTGCATAGTGGAAAACAATTTGAAAGTATAATATAAATCTTAGCCAGCATAGGTACCATTATACTATGCCTACTATAGCTACCATATTAGATGGTAGGTTCTACAACTAAAACCGTACAAGTTCTGTATTGGAGAAATGGATTTCCAACAAATGGTCAGGCTAAGGAACTTCCTTCCGCCGCATGGGATCGCCTCTGGCGGGACGTCCCGAGAGACAAACTGCTCTCTGCAAACAAGGCCGGGTTACCCCTGTAACAGGTAACTCACGAATATGCCACCCCCCGGTCCTTTGGGACCTTTATCCGAGGCGCCTCTAAACCAACATCACACATAATAAAGTGTATCCACATGAGTAAGTATCTGGGCTCCATACCATGATACCACCCCTTTCCAGAAGGAAATGACATACCCTAAAGGGCGCGACCCTCATAACCTTGCCGCAACATTCCTGTTTCGACCATTTCCGGGTAGTGAGGTCCTGACGAAGTCTCGTCCACAAAGCTACGCTTTGTTCACAAAGCCATGCTTCGGGTCAAACAAATGATCAACCTATGATCACAAAGATATAAGATCAAACAAATGATCATATCGCAAATGATCAAACACTGATCATTTCACAGCAGCACTCAACATGCCACATTACCAAATTGGGATATATCGCTGATAAATTTCAACTACATAACCTCTGAGCTCGTACGTCTCAGAGAAGGGTGTTAAGCTAAGAGAATAAATTCTCCGCCACCAAACAGATATGTATTTGAAAGAAATCGGCTTTATATCTCAAAGTGTAATGTCAGACATGTATCCATACAAGTCTGTTCCGGGATCGAACAGAACCGAAGGCACTTCTCACGAAGCCCTTGCAAATCCGGATAATTTCCAATCACGTCCGGACTTCCCGTCACTAAGGATGATAAAACCTCTATACCGGGGATCAGCCGATGCAGAGTAACTCGACGGTAATCCTTCCGTTTTCAAAAATATCCGGTCTTCAACACCGGTCTTCAAATGCTATCCATATACGACGTATCACATATTCGGAATGGGTTATACGACCCAAAGGTCCTCTCCCGGCTAAACCGAATAGTGAGCGTAATATTTAAAAACATATGGATATGGGATTTCAATTAAGTCACAACTTAAACCCAAACTTCCTTTTCAAATGGTTTAACAAATTACCATTTTAAATCTTTAAACAAAAAGATTCAATCTTAAACAACCTTCAACGGTTTAAACAATTTCACCTTAATCTTTTAAACAAAAGATTCATTCACAGATTTTCCAAATTAATTTCCATTTCAATTTGATTAACTCGTTAAATCTTTAAATCAAGATTTAACTTATAGCTTTCAAAACAATTCCATTTCAAATGATTTAAACCAATCATTATTTTAAATCTGTTAAAGATAACAGATTCAAATCATAGCTTTTCAAAACAATTCATTCATAACTTGGAAAACCATTTTCGTTTCAATCTTGAAATTCCTTTAACTGAATTTGAATTTCATTGCTTATCTGAAAGCTTTTATTCTTTTAAAACAAACAGTTTCATTTCAGAAAATCTGATTTATTCATACGAGTTGAAATCCTTGGGTTAAGTTCAAATTCTCAAACCAATATCTTTAAAATGGTTTAAATTCATATAACTTGTACAGCATCTTAAATCCCTAGTTTTGAATCATAGAATTTAATTTCGAATCTTGAATTTAAGTTTAAATCAAATTATTTAAACTTCAAAACTCGATTAAGTTATTCAAAATAACTTTTATCTTTGAAATTCTGTTTCAAAAGCTTTTCACTTTAAACCCAAATTCCAATTTCAAAATCAATTGAAATTAAAATTTCAATTTCAAAAAAAAACATCGATTTAAATTATCTACGACTTAACCGATTTCCA
Source organism: Allium fistulosum (assembly GCA_030737815.1). NCBI lineage: Eukaryota > Viridiplantae > Streptophyta > Magnoliopsida > Asparagales > Amaryllidaceae > Allium > Allium fistulosum. The sequence goes on along the minus strand of CM060908.1, from coordinate 760,713,051 downwards.
CGTGAAATCCATATTTGTGTGTGTAATAGTGTAGTCCGGGGGTTTCACACACAATAGTGCAACGCAATGAATCATCACATATCAGAATACAGAAATATAATTCGATAAGCGGTATAAGAACAACGCTTATCGTTCATTCACAGATCATAAATATATAAAGGTCACAGATAAGTAAACTACAGATCACAACAAATCAGGATGTATCACAAAGCATCATATATCAGGGATATCAAACAATTCAATCATTATAGTCAAATCCAATCATCCATAAGTAAGGTAAGTTAATTATCTGATAAATAAATTTTTAAAACACGTGGATATGACAATCACAGAGATTCATATTCAGGGTTCGATGTGGGTTTCGGATAACAACTGAAATCCGACTCCCTGTCGCATCGAAGTAAAATGCCGTTATACGGGCAAAGGGGTTTTCACATCAATACAGAATTAAATCAAAAATCACAGTTCAGTTCCAAAACAATCACAGTATCACAGTAGAAATATCTATTCAGTACAGAATATTTGATGATTGTCGATTATTAGAGATAGGGTGAAGGTGATTTAAAAGTGAATTGACCACATAATTATCTTCATAAATCTTAATTTGATAATTAATTATCCTTAACTATAAATTAATTAGATTTTAAATTAACTTAACTAATTATCTGAATTTATTTATTCTTAATTGTTAATTTATTTAATCTTAATTATCTTTATTAATAAATCATTCTCTAAATTTATCAATTTCTTTATTACAAGATGATTACAAATTAGTGACTGCTTAATCATTATTTAATCATTATAAATAATTTTCGTTTTAAGTTAAAAACTTAAATATTTGATTTACCCTTCAAATATTTTATCAAATTAATTTTTGAACAAATTTTTTTTTTACTTTAAAAATTTAAGCCTTTAAAATACATTATTCATTTCAAATAATTATTTCAAAAACACATTTTAAACTCATGTTCGAAATTTTCACAAAAGACTCAAATCTTCACTGTTTTTAACCTGACCCGAGACCTCCCCGAGTCACGCGCGAGAAAATTTGCTTCATGCTTCGAGAATTTGCCAATTCGACTCGTGTGGAATAATTTTCAAAATTTTGTCTAAGTGCTAAAACCTACCCGGTACCCTACTAAAATAACTCGAGGTCGACTTCGAGTTTCCACTTCATTTCCCCGAGCAAGACTTCGAGTCGCATCTGCTTTCTCCCTCAAACATTACAACTGACACCATCAACCCCCTGTACACGTGCACAACCCATCGCCAACCTTCTGGCGAACTTCGCTAGCTCCGGCAAGTCATAGTCGATCTCCCCATCGACCTCAAGTTATCGAACAACTCGATCAGTCCCTCATTCAAAATCGAGCATAGCTCGAGAGACTCGAACCCAAACTCTCACCACCAATTCGTCTTGCCGACACGACGCCGACCATCTGAAGCCATGAAACTCCGGCCCAAGCACGACAACACCCCAAGCCATCATCCCCCGAGTTCACGTGACGCTCGATCAACTCAAGAGGGCGCAATCCTCTTTTTACTGAACACGTTCAAAACTGGAACTAAAACCCTAAAACGATCTCGAATCCAAGATTTACGAATTTATAAATTATGCTAGTATTTTTCTTGAAATCTCGTACCTCTAATCTATCCCTGACAATGAACTCGAGACCCACCATCGTTTGGATCACCAGAATTTGTTAAAAGTTCATATTATGATCACGGTCCATTTCCAGAGGAATGCCCAATGGAAAAATAAAATTTTTGTTTCTAAAATTATTATTTTTAGAGAGGATTCAAATAGTATTGCTGAGATAAAAATTTGTGAAGTTCGAAAATTTGCAAATTTGAATTGCGACTGTGTTTCATAATCCCAGGAAGAAGACTATATGTCATTGCTTTAATCAATTACTGGAACTTAGTATAGGTTTCTTTTTCTATTTTAAACCAAACTTCAATTTGTTCTTCTTCTTTTTTTTCTATTCACAGAAGAAATGGAGGAAGAGAATGATTTGAATTGGAGCTTGATATGGTTTACTTTTGTAAACCTGATACAAAAAAACTCTGTTTCCAGTAAAAGGAAACCATATGATCTTGCTACAATTTTTTTTTTTTTGTTACTGAAACACAATGCATAACAACCTGTTCACAAGCAAGTGTCTTTCAACATTCATTCAGGCATTCAAACAGCAGCAAGTGATTGAATAAAACAGGGGTTTACTCACCTTGTTTTCAGAAAAAGAACATAGTTCTTCCACTTTGAAACAGGCTGTGATCTGGCAAGCTAGAATCTTTCTTTTTCCATCCTCTTGTTTGAATTGGTTCAAATTGTTATTATACTGAGATTGAGCTGAATCTTTGTTTAAGTTTAAGTGATATTTACTCAGATTTATTTAGCTTAGTGGACGAATTGAAATGAAGTGGTTTGATATCTAGGAAATGAGTTTGCAGGGGATGTATTATTTTACATAAGTGATATAATTTGTTTTGTACAACAATACAGGGATATTTCAAACGAATGGGGGCTGAAGATTTCATTGCTTGTACTAGAGATGTTGGCATTAAATGCCTTGGTCTCTTTTCAAGTTTACATATACCATTGCTTTATTTTTGCATGTACAATCTTGCTTATCTCGGCTGATGGATATAAGGTAGTGTACTAGAGATATTAATTAGACTTGTACAACTATATATTTTATAATTTTCCTACTCTAGTTCGGCTGTTACATGTTTGAGAAAACATGATGGCTTCTATACCTTTATTCATTTTGTTCCATTACTTATAGTATTTATCCAATCTTGTTTCTTCATATTTAAATACGTTGTTTGACTTTACAGTTTATGATTTATTATTATATATATTCACATACACATATATATACAATATTTTTAAATTTAAATGATTCATACAAAATCTATTTTTAATTCGGAGAAACTCGCATCGCTTTACGATTAATTTTTTCAAATTCTTATTCAAAAATCAATTAATTATTAATTTAAATATATATAAAATCCGGGGTCGTTACAGACTTCCCCCCTTAAAAGAATTTCGTCCTCGAAATTACCAAGGAGACACAAAGATAGATGAAGAATATTTCATCAACTCAAACTGAACATCTATTCTGCATTTGGCTTACCAAATCAGAATATTGATAATATATACAAGAACGAATCTGTTTGACACTTCACAAGATACTCGGGTTATCCAGGTCTACGAAATACGGAGTGGCATCGGTTAGTTCAAAAGAATAACTAACCATTCGTAGAATATACTAGGACCCAAAAGAATAGATAGATATATCGATACAATTTCGAAATTTTTTAGTTTAAAACTAAAATATATCTATCAACCATAGCAAACAATTCATCCATACAAACAATTTGGCCTATCTGGAGTTTATTGTCCCATATTAATATATCGAATTCCTTTCTGGATCTACCAGAAATTATCAAAGAATTTAGAAAAGATAACGAACCAAATAGATTGATAGAGAAAAGATTATTTCCTTGTTGTTACAGAGTATTGACCATTTCTAGTCGTATTCCCCTGTCCCCTATCACATCCTCTTCTTGCACTCATACTCACTATCAGTGGATAGTAAGAGAATTTACTGAGACATTCGAACGGATATCTGAGGATACTCATTCTAGAGTTTACTTCACTCTATCTCTAATGAGCTACTTAACGTGTTATACTCCTGAGCTAAAGTTCAACCTTAGCTCTGATACCACATGTAACGACTCGGACATTTCCGGCAGCAGCGACCGGTAGGCTTTGCAACCATCCCAGCCCCACCGTGGCTTACACTGGCACCTCGCAGTTGTTTTTACGGCCAGCCTCTCGACTGTCACAACCAACCCATCCCACTCAGGGACATGTAGGGGTAAGAGTCTCCCGTTCGCCACCAAACCGCGAAGCGAGAACCCCCTATCATGCTGTAATATAGCAAATGCGATCCATATACGACGTATCACATATTCGGAATGGGTTATACGACCCAAAGGTCCTCTCCCGGCTAAACCGAATAGTGAGCGTAATATTTAAAAACATATGGATATGGGATTTCAATTAAGTCACAACTTAAACCCAAACTTCCTTTTCAAATGGTTTAACAAATTACCATTTTAAATCTTTAAACAAAAAGATTCAATCTTAAACAACCTTCAACGGTTTAAACAATTTCACCTTAATCTTTTAAACAAAAGATTCATTCACAGATTTTCCAAATTAATTTCCATTTCAATTTGATTAACTCGTTAAATCTTTAAATCAAGATTTAACTTATAGCTTTCAAAACAATTCCATTTCAAATGATTTAAACCAATCATTATTTTAAATCTGTTAAAGATAACAGATTCAAATCATAGCTTTTCAAAACAATTCATTCATAACTTGGAAAACCATTTTCGTTTCAATCTTGAAATTCCTTTAACTGAATTTGAATTTCATTGCTTATCTGAAAGCTTTTATTCTTTTAAAACAAACAGTTTCATTTCAGAAAATCTGATTTATTCATACGAGTTGAAATCCTTGGGTTAAGTTCAAATTCTCAAACCAATATCTTTAAAATGGTTTAAATTCATATAACTTGTACAGCATCTTAAATCCCTAGTTTTGAATCATAGAATTTAATTTCGAATCTTGAATTTAAGTTTAAATCAAATTATTTAAACTTCAAAACTCGATTAAGTTATTCAAAATAACTTTTATCTTTGAAATTCTGTTTCAAAAGCTTTTCACTTTAAACCCAAATTCCAATTTCAAAATCAATTGAAATTAAAATTTCAATTTCAAAAAAAAACATCGATTTAAATTATCTACGACTTAACCGATTTCCACGTGAAATCCATATTTGTGTGTGTAATAGTGTAGTCCGGGGGTTTCACACACAATAGTGCAACGCAATGAATCATCACATATCAGAATACAGAAATATAATTCGATAAGCGGTATAAGAACAACGCTTATCGTTCATTCACAGATCATAAATATATAAAGGTCACAGATAAGTAAACTACAGATCACAACAAATCAGGATGTATCACAAAGCATCATATATCAGGGATATCAAACAATTCAATCATTATAGTCAAATCCAATCATCCATAAGTAAGGTAAGTTAATTATCTGATAAATAAATTTTTAAAACACGTGGATATGACAATCACAGAGATTCATATTCAGGGTTCGATGTGGGTTTCGGATAACAACTGAAATCCGACTCCCTGTCGCATCGAAGTAAAATGCCGTTATACGGGCAAAGGGGTTTTCACATCAATACAGAATTAAATCAAAAATCACAGTTCAGTTCCAAAACAATCACAGTATCACAGTAGAAATATCTATTCAGTACAGAATATTTGATGATTGTCGATTATTAGAGATAGGGTGAAGGTGATTTAAAAGTGAATTGACCACATAATTATCTTCATAAATCTTAATTTGATAATTAATTATCCTTAACTATAAATTAATTAGATTTTAAATTAACTTAACTAATTATCTGAATTTATTTATTCTTAATTGTTAATTTATTTAATCTTAATTATCTTTATTAATAAATCATTCTCTAAATTTATCAATTTCTTTATTACAAGATGATTACAAATTAGTGACTGCTTAATCATTATTTAATCATTATAAATAATTTTCGTTTTAAGTTAAAAACTTAAATATTTGATTTACCCTTCAAATATTTTATCAAATTAATTTTTGAACAAATTTTTTTTTTACTTTAAAAATTTAAGCCTTTAAAATACATTATTCATTTCAAATAATTATTTCAAAAACACATTTTAAACTCATGTTCGAAATTTTCACAAAAGACTCAAATCTTCACTGTTTTTAACCTGACCCGAGACCTCCCCGAGTCACGCGCGAGAAAATTTGCTTCATGCTTCGAGAATTTGCCAATTCGACTCGTGTGGAATAATTTTCAAAATTTTGTCTAAGTGCTAAAACCTACCCGGTACCCTACTAAAATAACTCGAGGTCGACTTCGAGTTTCCACTTCATTTCCCCGAGCAAGACTTCGAGTCGCATCTGCTATCTCCCTCAAACATTACAACTGACACCATCAACCCCCTGTACACGTGCACAACCCATCGCCAACCTTCTGGCGAACTTCGCTAGCTCCGGCAAGTCATAGTCGATCTCCCCATCGACCTCAAGTTATCGAACAACTCGATCAGTCCCTCATTCAAAATCGAGCATAGCTCGAGAGACTCGAACCCAAACTCACACCACCAATTCGTCTTGCCGACACGACGCCGACCATCTGAAGCCATGAAACTCCGGCCCAAGCACGACAACACCCCAAGCCATCATCCCCCGAGTTCACGTGACGCTCGATCAACTCAAGAGGGCGCAATCCTCTTTTTACTGAACACGTTCAAAACTGGAACTAAAACCCTAAAACGATCTCGAATCCAAGATTTACGAATTTATAAATTATGCTAGTATTTTTCTTGAAATCTCGTACCTCTAATCTATCCCTGACAATGAACTCGAGACCCACCATCGTTTGGATCACCAGAATTTGTTAAAAGTTCATATTATGATCACGGTCCATTTCCAGAGGAATGCCCAATGGAAAAATAAAATTTTTGTTTCTAAAATTATTATTTTTAGAGAGGATTCAAATAGTATTGCTGAGATAAAAATTTGTGAAGTTCGAAAATTTGCAAATTTGAATTGCGACTGTGTTTCATAATCCCAGGAAGAAGACTATATGTCATTGCTTTAATCAATTACTGGAACTTAGTATAGGTTTCTTTTTCTATTTTAAACCAAACTTCAATTTGTTCTTCTTCTTTTTTTTCTATTCACAGAAGAAATGGAGGAAGAGAATGATTTGAATTGGAGCTTGATATGGTTTACTTTTGTAAACCTGATACAAAAAAACTCTGTTTCCAGTAAAAGGAAACCATATGATCTTGCTACAATTTTTTTTTTTGTTACTGAAACACAATGCATAACAACCTGTTCACAAGCAAGTGTCTTTCAACATTCATTCAGGCATTCAAACAGCAGCAAGTGATTGAATAAAACAGGGGTTTACTCACCTTGTTTTCAGAAAAAGAACATAGTTCTTCCACTTTGAAACAGGCTGTGATCTGGCAAGCTAGAATCTTTCTTTTTCCATCCTCTTGTTTGAATTGGTTCAAATTGTTATTATACTGAGATTGAGCTGAATCTTTGTTTAAGTTTAAGTGATATTTACTCAGATTTATTTAGCTTAGTGGACGAATTGAAATGAAGTGGTTTGATATCTAGGAAATGAGTTTGCAGGGGATGTATTATTTTACATAAGTGATATAATTTGTTTTGTACAACAATACAGGGATATTTCAAACGAATGGGGGCTGAAGATTTCATTGCTTGTACTAGAGATGTTGGCATTAAATGCCTTGGTCTCTTTTCAAGTTTACATATACCATTGCTTTATTTTTGCATGTACAATCTTGCTTATCTCGGCTGATGGATATAAGGTAGTGTACTAGAGATATTAATTAGACTTGTACAACTATATATTTTATAATTTTTCTACTCTAGTTCGGCTGTTACATGTTTGAGAAAACATGATGGCTTCTATACCTTTATTCATTTTGTTCCATTACTTATAGTATTTATCCAATCTTGTTTCTTCATATTTAAATACGTTGTTTGACTTTACAGTTTATGATTTATTATTATATATATTCACATACACATATATATACAATATTTTTAAATTTAAATGATTCATACAAAATCTATTTTTAATTCGGAGAAACTCGCATCGCTTTACGATTAATTTTTTCAAATTCTTATTCAAAAATCAATTAATTATTAATTTAAATATATATAAAATCCGGGGTCGTTACATTTAATATTAATAGGGTTTATTTTATTATAAACTTACGAATCATAGATTTCCAAAATACACACATATATATATAAATAAATTTAAAATAACAATTTCTATTTATATCAAAATCCCTTGTAAAGACATTACATTACTATTATTGCTCATTATTAAATTTTAAAATAATTTATAAAAGAAGTTATCTTTTTATTAATAAAATCCTTATTAAATCAAACTATATTTAAAAAGAACGGAACAACCTTTCTTGTTTAAGTTTAAACATAGCTAAAATCATTTAAAAAAAATAAACTTTTATCTTGAGTATTTTAAAATCATATGGTTATTTATTTAATATTACATTAAATCAAATTACCAAAAATATTAAAATTAGAAAACATGCCTTTATTTATTAAATTTAAAACAAAGCTGATCTATTTACAATATATACAAATATATATACATTATAAATAGAAAACAATTTATTAGCTTTTAAAAGATAAATTATTAGTTTAAATATTTATTTAAAAGAAGATTATTAAATCAATTTAAATCTTATTAACAAATATTATCAAATCAATTTAATTTTTAATGCAGATTATTAAATTGATATTGCCCAAAATTCCGGGATGTCACATTCCTCCCCCCTTAAAAGAATTTCGTCCCCGAAATTTAAAACAAAGGTAATTTAATAATCTCATTAATGATTTAATTTTAAAACACAAGCATATATTAATCATATGCTAGCAACCATAGCAACCAACTCATCCAATCAAACCAATCTAACTATCCAGGCAAAATCGGGATAGGACTATCCTAGAGTTTCCCAAGTAAAAATACCAGGATACTCGCCCTACAAAACCTAAACAAAACTATACTACTAAGCTACAGAGCTCCTACTCATCTAGATCTACAAAACTAGACAGGATATCAGACTATAGACAAGTTTGACTCAACAACCAAACCCTCTAGAACTCCTAGTTCCAAAACCAGAGATGGATCATACAAGTACTCCCTCAGAGATACGTGAAACACATCGAATCCCAGTTATCCAAACTGACATTCAATCTTGAAGACCAACACTTATCCTCACCAGAACAAGAGAAAATCCAAGATACCTCGGAGCTAGCTTCCCAATCTTACCCAATCTTATAGCTCCCTGAATCATAGAAAACTTACTCAAAATCAAATCCCCGATTTCGAAATCCAAATTCCTCCGTCTCTTATCCACAAAACTCATCTGACGATCCTGGGCTGCCTACATCTCTACTGATCAGCTCAACCTTCACTGATGCCTCAAAATCAACTCAATAAAATGATCCACTCACAATCAATCCAAGAACACAAACTCTACTCCTCAACATTAGAAGACTGAACTTACTTTTCTTATCCGAAAAGATAAAACAAACGCACTCCCAACTGTTTCCGCTGCACAACTCTGATCTGAGTAGATGAAAATGCTGATGATACACACAAGCACAAACTGGATAACACATCCCAGAAATAGTTCACCAGATCCATAAAGAGAAAACTCAGAAATCCCAAAAGAACTCTGACAAACCAAGAGAACACTCAACTATCGCAAGTCACTTTTGCGATCAACCCAATCTAATATCCAAAGAAAATTGTCCTCTCTTTACCAATCAGAAAAGCTAAAGCCTATTTAGCCAATCCATCGAAGAAATGGATCCACTCTACTGCTTCTGAACTTCACCTCTAGAAAACTACTGACAGACGACCTCCTTGCCTGCACACAGAACAATCTGAACTGCGACGCTGCTACTGATGCCAAAAACTTCTTAATCCAAAACTCCTTAAGAAACTCAGGCCTCAAAGCCAAACACAAACACCCAGCTGAAATCAGCCTCAACACCGATGCAGACACACTTCCTTAAACTTGTTCCAAAGAAACATCTTCGGAGATATCCATAGTCACTGTGTCTCATCACACAGCTACTAATTCCTGAGATATCAAGATACCATCACTAGCTTCTGCTCAACTGACAGAATCCAAATTCTGTTCATCCAAACTTGCACTTCAAAAATGGACTCCAAACCCTAACAAATATCCTTCAGAAATTGGTGAAATCCTTACACCACAACAAAAATTCACTCGAGACAGTATTGGGTCTACGGTCTCGGCAGATACACTTCCAACCTCAACAAATTCCAACCATTGGTAGTCGTGTTACACACACCACTACCCCATCTACCTTTATAACTTATATTGGAAAACCCGAACAGGTAACCCAACAGATAGGTAGAAATAAATAAATATATATATATAACAAATTACAAATACGCTCTCTCAAGATAGACACCACTCTAGAGCCTAGGTATTCACTCAACCTAGCGCTCTGATACCAAGTGTGACGACCCAACTTTCTACTACCAGAAAGTTGCATCATCTATAAGAAAGAAAGGGGTGAGAAATAGAAAAGATAAAGAAGACAGATGAAACAATATCAAAATCTCAACAACGGAACGAATAAATTATATTAATCACATAAGTATTACATAATATACAACATCAATCAGACTTACACAGATAATACATCACAGACTAGACAGTTATAAACACCTGTCTAGTTAATACAAATCGATACAACTCAAATACAACATAGAGATACCAACATAGCAGAAAACTATATATCTATAACGCTGAAGCCTCCTGCTCCATTGCTCATCCACAATTCGTCAATGCTAACCTGAATCCCTTGGCTACTCGTAAAAAATTTGAGTACCCGAGAGTTTAAGAAAAACAGTAATAAACTCCGGGTCAGACATGGGTTTGGTATGAGTAACAGGTTAAAGTTGCTTAACTTTGAAAATCCTTTGAAAACCAAAGGTATCAGGTAGGACTCCCCACACATAAACATGGGTAAGTTTTTACCTTACGCCAACCAAACATTTGATAGGAAATTCTATGATATTATAATAGGTCTAGGGTTTTCAAGTAAATAAGAAATAGCTGAAACTGTTACATGATTAAATTCCAGCATACTAGCCAACAAGTGGGTAATACAATCAAATCTGATGGCACTTATTGGAGATTGGATTCCATACAATGGCAGGGCTACTGGGGTACCGCCCGTCATAGTACCTGGCCTAGATCAGCGTACCGGGGATTACTCCCAATCCCCTACAACACAAAGCCGGAACCATCCCTTACTGGATAATTCCTGGACAAGAAACCCCACGGTTGGCGCGACCAACCACACACTAAGCCGAATAAAAAGGGACCCTAGACAGGGGAAATCTCATCCTACTTGGGTGCTACCCACTAACCTTGCTGCACCTCCCATGTTTTAGCCATTCCCGGTTGATGAGGCTTGAGGTTACGATTACCTCATCAGAACACATCACTTAGAATGCTCATCGTCCATCTGACGATGTTCTGAAAGCATTCAATCCATACAAGTTCGTTCCGGGTTCGAACGAAACCGAAGGCATTATCTCGTTGCACTCATTTTGGAATCATCCTCAGAGTTAACGACAATAAACCTTGCACTCTGAATCTTCATCTTCACTTGAGATTCACGACCTATCGTTAATTTGGATCGATGTGGTTTTCGAATATCCAAATCCGGAAACCCGATCCCGGTCTCATCGAAATCCAAACCGTATCTTTTAAGGCCAAGTTGTTTTAAAGTTAAAACAATTCATTTCATTATCCATATACACACAGATAGATAATTCACAATATCATAGATAGATAATCTACATTATCATTACAGCAGATAATTCACTTCATCCGAAGCATCCATATCACACAGCATTATTTATCTCATATCTGAGATTTCAAACCATTCAAGGAAATCAGTAACATCCATCCATACATAAACAAGGATTTATTAGTCATACTATAATTAATTTAAAATGAATTAAATTAATTATTTCATCTCTAATTAATTTAAAGTAAATTAAATTAATTACTTTACCATTTTAAATCTTGCTTACAAATCCATTGATTAATTACAAATCAATTAATTAATCATTCTCTAATTTCCATCTTAATTAATCATCCTTGATTTATTATCCTTTAATTACATTCAAGTAATTATCCTTTAATTAATTTCACAAATTAATTATCCATAACCAAATACAGTAATAAATCTTTAATTACTCTATTTATTAATTAACTATAATTAATTATATTAATCCTTAATTAATTACATTAATTAATTACTCAAATCACTTATTATTGATTAATTAATCTAAATTAATCAACCTTTAATTTTATCATTAATTATATTAATTAATGATCTATAATTACATTTTTAATTAATTATTCTATTTAAATTAATTACACCAAGTAATAAATCTAAATTTAACCACAATTATTAATCAATCTTGATTAATCCCATTCAGTAATTAACTATCCTTAATTACTTCATTAAGTAATTATCCATTGATTACTTCATATTAAGTAATTATTGTTTAATTACTTTCATTGATTAACTAACCCCTTTTAATTAATTAATTAATCCTTTAAGTAATTTCCTAATTTATCTTCCCTAATTAATCACACCCTAAGTAATTAAAGATAAATTCTTATTTCAACTAATTACTTAATTACATTTTTAATTAATTTCACTTTGAAAAACATCACATAATTAATCTAACATAATTACTTTTTGAAACAAAACAATTTTTAAAAACATTTCTCTTAAACATTTTAAATCCTTGAAAACTTTTACTTGGGAACTAGTTGAAAACTTCCCTTTGAAAACTTAATTTCTTTATAAACTTTAAAAAAACACATGTTTATATAAATTTCATTTTGAAAAACAAAACAAAATTTAAAACTTTAAAACTTAAAACTTGCTTAACAATTTCTTTTGGAAACTGTTTTGATTTACTTTAGATTTAAAACAATCAGGTTAAAATCTCTAAAACCCAAACCTGGCAATCCCACAAAAAAAACCCAAACCCGAGCAAAACACGAGAATCACTCGTTCCTATTTACTTCGAGTCGAACTGTAAAAGACTCGAGCCCAAACTCGAGTTCCCTCCTCTTCCCCGAAGCGCAACACTACCCAGTGTACAAACGTACACGCATACACGTGCACGTCACTTCCACCCATCGCCGACCATCCTTCCAGACCCAGACCAGTCGCCGATCATCCTCCAACCAAAACCCGATCACCAAACTTCAACAACCACTCGAAATTCAAAAACGAGCATACTAACCCAACTTGGAACCAAAAACTGGAACCACCATCAAAAGCCTGTCAACGCGATGTGCTCGCAGCTCCGACCATCTGAAGGTCCACCACTTCGGCCTCGACTTCGTAAACTCACCTGCTTTCTTCCTCTGAGTTCGGTTGAACTCGATCAACCATAGCAGGCGAACAATCTAAAACATCTGACACCACTAAAACTAGGGTTCCAGACTTCCCCAATCAACCACCATCGCCACGGCACTCAGATCAACTTGCTGGCATTTTTCCCCAAATCTCCGATCATTCCTCCACCTCCAGGAAGAACCCCGACCTCCAAAATCACGTAGACCACCAAGAATCACCACATTTCCATTTTCTGTTCAAACTAGAACTGCACTCTCTTGCCCAAACTAAAAATAGTAATTTCATTCTTAAAAATCATATTTTGGTTTAAGAATTTAGATTAGATTCCTGAATTGATGAATTGGGAAGTTTGATTTTTTTAACATATTATAAACATGCACTGTTGTTTTGATTTCCAGAGACTTTCCAAGTTTCTTTTACCTTAATTAAATTTTAAAACTTTAGTGTATGATAAACAAACTATTTTTGTCTCAGACTTAGGTACAAATAAAGATTGGGTCAAGAGCACTTGATTTATGAATTACTTTAAAACCTAGAACTAAAACCAGAGACAACATCCAGACATATAGTAATACACACAGCAAAATATTCACACATATATATACAAAGGTTCAAAAATATATTCACAACATACTTGTTTCCAGAGTTGATCAAGCAACACAATTATATACTTAATTTTTTTTTAAATAATGTTACTCACCTGTTTTTTCTTGAAAATGAAGAACAGAGCAACTTTTATTTTGAAACAGGCTTTAGAAAGTTGCAAACTGGAACCTCTTTGATCTTCATGTTTGTTGAGTTGAATTGTTGTTATAGTTGGGTTGAAGTAAAGCTTTAGTTGAAATATAATTTCTGGAATGCTAAGTCTTTTGAACGAAAAGAAGAAGAGGTTGATATATAGATCAATATTTACATGATAGTTTTTTTGCCTGGTACAAGCTTTCATTAATATTGGTCAGAGATTTTTACTCTTGGAGGCTGAAATGAGATTTTGTAATGTGTACTAGAGATAATATCATTAAATGCTTGTCTCCTTCAAATCTACAAACTTATACTTTACCTTTTGTTTAAATTTCATATGTACCTGAATATATTTGTATATATATTTTATACCTTTTCAAGTGTACATGCTCATTTAATTCTTCCTGTACAACATGAATACATTTTCCCTCTTTGCCTTATGTCTACAGCCTTGCAAATATGTGTATCTATAGTTTATTCTTGCCTACTCATAATTACTTACAGCCTTGCTTTAGTCTTGTCTTTGTGATATAAAAAAATATATATCTATAGTTTATTAACATATGGTTAGAATTTAGGTGATGTCTTTACTTAAGTGTTTACATAACATATATATTCCCTTTCATATTTATTTCTAACATATGTGTTTATTTTTATTTTTCTTTTATTTTTAAACTTAAACTATTAAATACTTAGCCTACTATTATTTATTTTTATACTTATGTTTAATACTAATATGGTTTATTTTATTTTAAACTTACGAATCATAGTTTTCCAAAATACACACACACACACACATATATATATATATAAATAAATTTAAAATAACAATTTATATTTATATCAAAATCCCTTGTAAAGACATTACATTACTAATATTGCTCATTATTAAATTTTAAAATAATTTATAAAAGAAGTTATCTTTTTATTAATAAATTCCTTATTAAATCAAACTATATTTAAAAAGAACGGAACAACCTTTCTTGTTTAAGTTTAAACTTAGCTAAAATCATTTTAAAAAAATAAACTTTTATCTTGAGTATTTTAAAATCATATGGTTATTTATTTAATATTACATTAAATCAAATTTCCAAATTACCAAAAATATTAAAATTAGAAAACATGCCTTTATTTATTAAATTTAAAACAAAGCTGATCTATTTACAATATATACAAATATATACACATTATAAATAGAAAACAATTTATTAGCTTTTAAAAGATAAATTATTAGTTTAAATATTTATTTAAAAGAAGATTATTAAATCAATTTAAATCTTATTAACAAATATTATCAAATCAATTTAATTTTTAATGCAGATTATTAAATTGATATTGCCCAAAATTCTAGGATGTCACATTCCTCCCCCCTTAAAAGAATTTCGTCCCCGAAATTTAAAACAAAGGTAATTTAATAATCTCATTAATGATTTAATTTTAAAACACAAGCATATATTAATCATATGCTAGCAACCATAGCAACCAACTCATCCAATCAAACGAATCTAACTATCCAGACAAAATCGGGATAGGACTATCCTAGAGTTTCCCAAGTAAAAATACCGGGATACTCGCCCTACAGAACCCAAACAAAACTATACTATTAAGCTACAGAGCTCCTACTCATCTAGATCTACAAAACTAGACAGGATATCAGACTATAGACAAGTCTGACTCAACAACCAAACCCTCTAGAACTGCTAGTTCCAAAACCAGAGATGGATCATACACGTACTCCTTCAGAGATACGTGAAACACATCGAATCCCAGTTATCCAAACTGACATTCAATCTTGAAGACCAACACTTATCCTCACCAGAACAAGAGAAAATCCAAGATACCTCGGAGCTAGCTTCCCAATCTTACCCATTCTTATAGCTCCCTGAATCAGAGAAAACTTACTCAAAATCAAATCCCCGATTTCGAAATCCAAATTCCTCCGTCTCTTATCCACAAAACTCATCTGACGATCCTGGGCTGCCTACATCTCTACTGATCAGCTCAACCTTCGCTGATGCCTCAAAAACAACTCATCAAAATGATCCACTCACAATCAATCTGTAACGATCTAGAAATTTAACTAATTTAAATAATAGTAGTTATTTAAATATATGAATTTGAATTCAAAAGTTATATGAGTTTATAGTTATATTCATTTGAATTTATAAAAGATAGCATGCATAGATAACTAAATAAATAAGAAAAGCTATGAAAACAAACAATAGCATGAAACAAATGCTACTAAAGAGAAGCCTTACACATGTCTTCTTCTTAGCCTCCCTTCACATGCACATGACACCTCTATGTAACGACCCGTATTATTGGGTCATCAAATTCGAATATTTTAAATGTAACGATCCATAATTTAATCACTTTGAACATGAATAGTTAATATGTTTTTAAATTATTAAATAATGGATTTTATATCTAGAATTATTAACCCTGCCTAATAAAACAGAATAGTATAATTACTTGCCTAATAAAACAAGAGAGAATTATTAACCTTGCCTAATAAAACAGAATAGTATAATTACTTGCCTAATAAAACAGAATAGTATAATTACTTGCCTAATAAAAACAGAACAGTATAATTACTTGCCTAATGAAACAAAATAGCATAATGATTATTATATTCCATGCGGATGATTGCCATTGGACCAAAATCTGGTCGAATCAGGTTCTGCCATGTGGATGGTTGTTATTGGACCAAAATCTGGTCGAATCATGTTATGCCATAGTTGATAAGGAGGATTTCTATTGGACCAAAATGTGGTCGAATCAAATTAGGCCATCAAGATGTTTTCTATTGGACCAAAATGTGGTCGAATCAAATTAGGCCATAAGGCTGGTTTCTATTGGACCAAAATATGGTCGAATCTGGTTAGGCTATAGGAAATGACTAAAGTACCCTTCTCTTCACCTATAAATAGCCAAGTCCATATCTCATTTTAATTCATTCAAAAACTAAAGAAAAGAACTAAAATTCATTATCAAAGGTGAAGTATTTTAAGTCTCCATCAAAGCAAATAGGATGTGAGTATATTCTTTGCTTTCATAGTTTAGTGGATATAACTTATTCTGTGAGTATATTCTTTGTTTTCATAGTTTAGCGGGTACAACTTATTCTGTGAGTTATTTCTTCCTTTAAGTTTGTTAAAATGATTGCTAAAGGAACTTTAAGTGTTAATTGTTGTTTGAAAACCCTTGTTGAATGCTTGTTTACTTTGTTTGCTTAAAAAATGGTTTTATTTCCTTGTTTGACTACTTGGATGGTTAATTAATTATTTTAAAATTTAGAAGTTAAATACTTAATGGGGTATGCAGAAATGACTAGTACACGTGTTTCGTTTGTGAGATCCAAGGACACTTGGACGAGGGATGGAACATGTCGAAGGGAAAGCCCGGATGCTCCAAAATAAATATCAAATCATTTTAACCCAAGATAAAATAAAAAAGTGCTACAAATATCTGATAGATTGAAGCGTTGATTTATCATTTATTGTCGTGTTTATTTTGTTAATTGTTTGGTTGTTTAGATTGCGCTCGACCAGATTATGAGCACTGATTATTATTTATTGATCGTTGACTTTTCTTAACCAGTTTATGAGAAATTAATTATCCATATGCATGGGCTGGGTAGAAAATAATTGTAAGATAACACCTTGTGATTTATTTCACGATTTGAGCTATAAGTGATCAATATTTTCCAAATTTGAAATAGTATGAATAAAGTAATTTAAATCGAGGTTTAAATCACTTAAATCAAATATGAATTTGATTTGTTGAGACTTAAATTAAAAACCCATTTGGTTCCGAATGGCTTTTAAAGAACGCTTATTATTCGGAAAGACCAAGAATGGGAATTTCCCATTCCGAATAATAATACGACGCTATGATTGTGATGAGTCGTATTAAAACGATGATGAAGACCAGGGATCTTCACATCTAATGGACTGCTTGTTGATTTCTCTTCATCGGTTTAGCGGCCGATATAGAAACGACACCCCTATACTTTTAAAGCAGCGGTCCAGATGATGTTTGAAGAATCTTCGGATACGCAAGGGCCTCTCACCTTTTGGGCAAAGGTTGAGGAATAAGTTGCCTTCAGTCCCAGAACGAACTTGTGGATGGATGGATTGTCTGCCATTACATTCTGACTTTATATGATTGATCTTTATTAACGTATATCTGCTTGGTGGCGGAGAATTTATTCTCTTAGCTTAACACCCTTCCTTGAGACGTATGAACTCAAGGGTTATGCGTTGGTAGAAATCGGTTATGTAATTTTGGATTGGTAATGTGACATTCCGAAGAATGCTATGGATGGATCAAGGCTTTTGTTGAAAAGCTAAGCCTTATGGGTACGAGACTTCACGAACCTCACACCCCGGGAATGGCCGAAACAGGAATGGATGCGGCAAGGTGTAGGATGTCTATTCCCTTCTAGATATATATAGTGATACCATGGTATGGAGCCTAGGTATTCACTTTGTGGATTATATATTTATATAGCTGTACTGTGGTCTTACACGCCCAGTATTTGCTTGATGTGGATGTTGGAAAAGATCGGGGCCCCGTTTTAAAGGTTGGTAACAACCGGGGGATGGATAGACTTGAGTAAGTAGTTACCATTGAGTGGTAACCCGGCCTTGTGTTGGCAGAGAAAAAGTAGTTTCTCGGGACGTCCCTCTAGAGGCGTACCCAATCGTGGATGAGGAAGTTCCTTTGCCTGGTCATTATTGGAAACCCATTCTCCAATACGAACCTTGTACGGTTTTGATTGTATTACTCACTGTTTAATACAGTGGCTATAGTAGGCATACCATCATGTAACGTATGCTGGCTAAATTAATAAGTTTATTTTGAAAATGGTTCTCAATCACTAAGCACTATAATAATATTAAAAGGATATTTTTAACATATCAAAGGCATGTTTGACTGTCATAAGGAGAAACCTCGACCATGTGTGCGTTTGCATCTTGTGTGCGGATCGAGACCTTATGATAGTTTCGTTTTTCAAAAGCATATACGGAACTTGTTTTCAGAAGCAATTATATACTTTTGTTTCTCACACCAGTCCCATGACTGACCTGGAGTTTATTGTTTTTCCCTAAACTCTGGGTACCCTTATTTTCCACACGAGCAGCCTAGAGTCAGGTAATAGATCACCCTGTAGATAGTTGGAGCTGGAGTTGGAGTGTTTATTTGGAGCTTTTGGATCAGAGTGAAGATGTCGGTTTTTGGACTCTCTCTGAAGACTTGTTTCTTTAGTTTTTATTTCCGATGTGTACCTTGTTTGGTTGTACTTCATGATGTTGTATATAGTGATGTATCTATAACTCTCTAGTATTACCTTGTATCATCTTTTGTTCTATATATATATATATATATATATGAGAGCATTTTGTTTCAGCTGTGCATTCTTATTTATACTGATGTTATTTACTGGTAGTAAACCCTACCAATGAGGATTTTAACATTTGGATCTCGACATTGATATCTTTGATATATGATATGTTGATTTTCAAAAGTGAAGAATCCAATTTGATTAGGGAAGATCGTGAATCCTTATCTGTTTGGATTTGACTTGTGTGGATTATAGTCGATTCAAAAGGTGAGAATTTACGGGTCTTCACAGTTGGTATCGGAGCTTAAGGTTAAGTAAGAACTTTAGCTTCCAGTAATAACATTAGTCACTCATTAGAGATAGGGTTAGTAACACCCTAGCATGCGTATATCTGAGAGAGCGTTCGAATTTCAAACTTTTCAATTCTTATCTAAATCCTAACTCTTTCTTCTTATCTCAGAGAATGAGGGGAAGAAGAGGAAGAAGAGGTGGCAGTACCACCACTAATGGACGGACTGCTCCAGTTGTTGTAGAAGCAGTTATTCCAGTCCAACCGGAAGTAGACTTCTCCGTCTTATGCAAGAAATTCACTAATCTGGGAGTAAAGACATATAAAGGCAAAGAGACGGTAATTGAGACACAAGCCTGGATCAAAACATGTGAAAAGATTTTCAAGGGCTTGAATATCAATGATGAGCAAAAAAGGTATCTAGCCACTTGGCAATTGGAAGATGGAGCCCAAATCTGGTGGGAAACTAAAACGATGGAAGAACCAGAAGAAAACTTTTCCTGGTCGAGGTTCAAAAGTGAATTTGAAGAACATTATTTGCCTTCAGCTGGTGTTGATAGATTGTATGAGGAGTGTGTGGAATTGAAACAAGGTGACATGACTTTTGAAGAATATGTGAAGCACTTTAATGAGCTTTCTCGATTTGGTTCCGAATTGGTTAGTGACCCTTTAAGAAAAAATCAATGGTTTGTCAAAGGAATGAAGAAGAGATACCACGGGCGGATGACCATTCATATAAAGCAATCCTTTGCTGATTTAGTGGATATGGGCTATCGTTATGAAGCAGCAGATAAAGAGGAGTCATCTGAAGAAGAGAAAAATGTTGTAAAGAAAGAAGGTGGAAATTCTGGGGGAAATAATAAGAAAAGGAAGTTCCAAGGCAGGAAAAATGACAATAACAATAAAGGAGGAAACCCGAAAAGTCGTCTATCTGAAGTTACTTGTTACAATTGTCAGGAAAAGGGGCACTATTCTCAAAAATGTACAAAGCCCAAGAAGAAGAACCTGAACTGCTTTGTTTGTCAGAAGTCGGGCCACTTCGTGAAAGACTGTCCCTTGATGAAGCAAGTTCAGAAATCAAATGTTTACGCACTAGAAAATAAGCCTTCATCTTCTAGAGATGCAAAGGGAAAGGGCGTCTTGGAAGGTACTCTTTCTATTTCCAATAGAGATATTCGAGTTTTATTTGACACTGGTGCTTCTCATAGTTTTGTCTCAAAAAATTTGGTTGAAGAACTTAAACTTAAATCTAAAGTAGTAGGAAATCCTCTTTGCGTTAGAAATCTGGTTGGTGGCCCTACGAATCTTCATTTACGATGTAAGAAGATCCCTATCTCATATTCCTATTATCAGTTTCCACAAAATCTTTATGTTCTTAACTTTGACGAATTTGACACTCATTTGGGCATGAACTGGTTATCAAAATATAAAGCTAATATAGATTGTACAAAACGAATTATATCAGTTAAAACCAGTTTTGGAAACTATATTGATATTCCCTACGAAGATCCTAGTCCGAAACGTGATAAATTGATGTACACCCTAGGATATCCAGATCTCGATATTAAATCTATTCCTGTTGTTAGAGATTTTCCTGATGTCTTTGAAGAAGTTAAATCTCTCCCTCCTCATCGTGAAATCGAATTTCGAATTGATCTAGTACCTAATGCCAGACCAGTTGTTCATTCTGTTCGAAGGATGGCCCCAAAGGAGAAACTAGAATTAACCAAACAAACCCTTGAACTATTGGAAAAAGGCTTCATACGTCCAAGCCGTTCCAATTGGGGTTCAGCTGCTGTATTTGTTGCAAAATCTGATGGATCACTGAGAATGTGCTTTGACTATCGAGACCTCAATAAACAAACTTTGAAAAATAAATTCCCTTTGCCTCGTATCGATGAGCTATTTGATCAACTTCATGGAGCTCGTTTCTTCTCTAAGATGGATCTTGCTCAAGGATTCCATCAATTGAGAATCGCTGAAGATAGTATACCTCTGACTGCATTCCGAGGACCGGACATCTTCTACGAATGGTCAGTCATGCCATTTGGACTAACCAATGCTCCCGCATTCTTCGTAGATCTGATGACTCGAGTATTTCGGGATGTATTGAACAAATTCGTGCTGGTTTTCATTGATGATATTCTCATCTATTCCAAAACAAAGGAAGAGCATGCAGAACACTTGAGAGTTATTCTGGAAATTCTGAGAAGCAATGTTCTTTATGCTAAATTTTCCAAATGCCATTTTTGGGAGAAGGAAGTCAGATTTATCGGACACGTAGTTTCTGAGAAAGGAATTGCGGTCGATCCAAGTAAGATTTCGGCGATAATGGATTGGAAACAGCCTACTACACCAAAGGAAGTCAGAAGTTTTCTTGGTTTGGCTGGATATTACCGGAAGTTTGTACAAGATTTTTCTAAGTTGGCTAGTCCCCTGACAAAGCTAACAATGAAAAATGCTAAGTTTATCTGGACACCCCGATGCGAAGAATCTTTTCAGGAATTAAAGAAAAGATTGACCACAGCTCCAGTATTAGCTGTGATTGATGGGAATAAAGATTTATCGGTTTACACTGATGCTTGTGGTGATGGAGTTGGCGCTGTTTTGATGCAGAAAGGAAAGGTGATTGCCTACGCAAGTAGACAATTACGACCCCATGAGAAGAATTATCCAACTCATGATCTTGAGTTACTAGCAGTTATCTTTGCTTTAAAGATATGGAGGCATTATCTGCTAGGTGAAAAATTCGATCTTTTTACTGATCACAAATCGCTTAAGTATCTTTTCACTCAGAAGGATCTTAATCTACGTCAACAACGTTGGTTGGAATTTCTAGCGTCTTATGACCTAGATATCCAATATACTCCTGGAAAAGCCAATCTGGTTGCCGATGCTTTGAGTCGGAAGCATTCTGTCCTTGCTTATTTGGTAATAACCCCAAATCTGATAGAGAAGATCGCTAACAAACAAAAGGAAGACCAGTTTCTCCAAAATATATATGGAAGAATTCAACGAGGCGAAGATACAAGTTTTGAGCTGGACAATAGAAACATTTTGAAATTGAAAGGATGAATTTGTGTTCCTGATGACAAGGAGCTAAAGAAGGAAGTGTTGGATGAATGCCACAAGTCAAAATATAGCATCCATCCTGGGGTAAACAAAATGTATCGAGACATCAAGAGAACCTTCTGGTGGAAGACAATTAAAAGAGACATCTCTATTTATATAAGCAAGTGTGCTACCTGCCAGCAGATCAAGAGTGATCAGCAAAAGCCAGCATGACTTCTACAACCCTTGGAGATTCCAGCCTAGAAATGGGATCAAGTTTCCATGGATTTTATTGATGGGTTGCCTCGAACGAAAAAGGGGAATGAAGGTATATGGGTTATTGTAGATCGCCTTACTAAAACTGCACATTTTATTCCAGTAAAACCCACTAGAACCGCAGCAAGGTTAGCTGATATTTATATCAAAGAAATAGTTCGGTTGCATGGAGTCCCAAGCAATATAGTAAGTGATCGTGATCCAATCTTCACGAGTCATTTTTGGGAAGCTTTCCAAACTGCGTTGGGAACGAAGCTAAATCTTAGCACTGCATATCAACCGCAGACAGACGGACAGACGGACAGACGGAAAGAGTTAACCGAATTCTGGAGGATCTTTTGAGGGCTTGTATTCTAGACTTCAAAGGATCATGGGAGGATCATTTGCATTTGGTAGAATTTTCATATAATAACAGCTACCAAGTAAGTATCGGGATGGCTCCATTTGAAGCATTATATGGTCGACCTTGTCGATCACCGGTATGTTGGGTTGAAACAGGAGATCGTCTTGTATTGGGACCAGATATGATTAGGGAAGCTTCAGATAAGGTTGAATTTATCAGAAAAAAGATGAAGGTTGCTCAAAGCCGTCAGAAAAGCTATGCTGATAATCGAAGACGTGCTTTGGAATTCCAAGTAGGGGATTCAGTATTCTTGAAGGTTTCACCAATGAGAGGAGTTATTCGTTTTGGGAAGACGGGTAAACTCGCTCCTCGATTTATTGGACCCTTCCCCATTCTGGAGAGAATTGGACCACTAGCTTATCGTATACAATTACCAAACTGGCTAGCTGGGGTCCATAATGTATTTCATGTGTCTCATCTGAGGAAGTACGTTCATGATCCCGATCAGATCATTGAAGAAATTGCTCAACAGGATGTGGAGATCACTCCTGAATTATCATTGAAGAGAGAACCACTTAAAATCATCGATCGGGATGAGAAGAAATTGAGATGCAAGGTGGTTAGGTTGGTCAAAGTCCAGTGGAGTGGAGATCCAAACGACTGCACTTGGGAAACTGAGGAAAGCATGAAGAAAGCTTATCCCAGATGTAGAGTCGACATTCCATCTTAGTTTATCTTATCGATAAATTCAAATTCCTTATCTTTTCAGTTTTTCCTTCTTATTAATTTCGAGGTCGAATTTCTTTAAGGAGGGGCAGTTGTAATGATCTAGAAATTTAACTAATTTAAATAATAGTAGTTATTTAAATATATGAATTTGAATTCAAAAGTTATATGAGTTTATAGTTATATTCATTTGAATTTATAAAAGATAGCATGCATAGATAACTAAATAAATAAGAAAAGCTATGAAAACAAACAATAGCATGAAACAAATGCTACTAAAGAGAAGCCTTACACATGTCTTCTTCTTAGCCTCCCTTCACATGCACATGACACCTCTATGTAACGACCCGTATTATTGGGTCATCAAATTCGAATATTTAAAATGTAACGACCCATAATTTAATCACTTTGAACATGAATAGTTAATATGTTTTTAAATTATTAAATAATGGATTTTATATCTAGAATTATTAACCCTGCCTAATAAAACAGAATAGTATAATTACTTGCCTAATAAAACAAGAGAGAATTATTAACCTTGCCTAATAAAACAGAATAGTATAATTACTTGCCTAATAAAACAGAATAGTATAATTACTTGCCTAATAAAAACAGAACAGTATAATTACTTGCCTAATGAAACAAAATAGCATAATGATTATTATATTCCATGCGGATGATTGCCATTGGACCAAAATCTGGTCGAATCAGGTTCTGCCATGTGGATGGTTGTTATTGGACCAAAATCTGGTCGAATCATGTTATGCCATAGTTGATAAGGAGGATTTCTATTGGACCAAAATGTGGTCGAATCAAATTAGGCCATCAAGATGTTTTCTATTGGACCAAAATGTGGTCGAATCAAATTAGGCCATCAAGATGTTTTCTATTGGACCAATATGTGGTCGAATCAAATTAGGCCATAAGGCTGGTTTCTATTGGACCAAAATATGGTCGAATCTGGTTAGGCTATAGGAAATGACTAAAGTACCCTTCTCTTCACCTATAAATAGCCAAGTCCATATCTCATTTTAATTCATTCAAAAACTAAAGAAAAGAACTAAAATTCATTATCAAAGGTGAAGTATTCCAAGTCTCCATCAAAGCAAATAGGATGTGAGTATATTCTTTGCTTTCATAGTTTAGTGGACATAACTTATGCTGTGAGTATATTCTTAGTTTTCATAGTTTAGCGGGTACAACTTATTCTGTGAGTTATTTCTTCCTTTAAGTTTGTTAAAATGATTGCTAAAGGAACTTTAAGTGTTAATTGTTGTTTGAATACCCTTGTTGAATGCTTGTTTGCTTTGTTTGCTAAAAAAATGGTTTTATTTCCTTGTTTGACTACTTGGATGGTTAATTAATTATTTTAAAATTTAGAAGTTAAATACTTAATGGGGTATGCGGAAATGACTAGTACACGTGTTTCGTCTGTGAGATCCAAGGACACTTGGACGAGGGACGGAACATGTCGAAGGGAAAGCCCGGATGCTCCAAAATAAATATCAAATCATTTTAACCCAAGATAAAATAAAAAAGTGTTACAAATATCTGATAGATTGAAGCGTTGATTTATCATTTATTGTCGTGTTTATTTTGTTAATTAATTGTTTGGTTGTTTAGATTGCGCTCGACCAGTTTATGAGCACTGATTATTGTTTATTGATCGTTGACTTTTCTTAACCAGTTTATGAGAAATTAATTATCCATATGCATGGGCTAGGTATAAAATAATTGTAGGATAACACCTTGTGATTTATTTCACGATTTGAGCTATAAGTGATCAATATTTTCCAAATTTGAAATAGTATGAATAAAGTAATTTAAATGGAGGTTTAAATCACTTAAATCAAATATGAATTTGATTTGTTGAGACTTAAATTAAAAACCCATTTGGTTCCGAATGGCTTTTAAAGAATGCTTATTATTCGGAAGGACCGGGAACGGGAATTTCCCATTCCGAATAATAATACGACGCTATGATTGTGATGAGTGGTATTGAAACGATGATGAAGACCAGGGATCTTCACATCTAATGGACTGCTTGTTGATTTCTCTTCATCGGTTTAGCGGCCGATATAGAAATGATACCCCTATACTTTTAAAGCAGTGGTCCAGATGATGTTTGAAGAATCTTCGGATACGCAAGGGCCTCTCACCTTTTGGGCAAAGGTTGAGGAATAAGATGCCTTCGGTTTCGTTCAGTCCCAGAACGAACTTGTGGATGGATGGATTGTCTGCCATTACATTCTGACTTTATATGATTGATCTTTATTAACGTATATCTGCTTGGTGGCGGAGAATTTATTCTCTTAGCTTAACACCCTTCCTTGAGACGTATGAACTCAAGGGTTATGTGTAACATTCCCCCTTTTGACCGCCTCCAGTCGGTAATTAAACCAACTAGAAACGTTCAAAAAGACGAATTGTTATTTAGTTTATAAGGTTTAAACAGAATCAGCCACAGAAACACAGAATAATAACAATGAATTAAAACAAATGAATCTTTATTTCATTACTATAAATCTTTTTATATACATCAGAGTTTATACAATTTTAATACTGATACAGCGGAATATTTAAAAATACAATTTTCTCGAAATAAATGATTCTTTACTCTCTCTCTCTAACTTCGCTGCTCGAAAATCTTCAAGCTGTAAAAATACTCGGTCTGACCCGAGTATTATATTCAAAAGAAAATAATACACAGGTCAGTCTAATTCAAACCAGTTTATTAGTGCATATAGGCAGTAATAATTTAAATAGACGACGGTCACAATAATTCTCGTCTATCCAATTCTTTTAACAAAGAAATCGGATAACGAAAATATAACACTTAACAGTGTTAAACAATAAATCAGCAGATTTAAATCATCAACAGAGATAAATAACAATTTATCAAATCGACTAAATCAATTTAAAACAATTGAAATTGTCACTTTAAGATCATCGAAGATTTGATTGGCTGCCGTACACGCACGCGTGTACGGCCTCGCCAATATGGCATAAAAATCAATGCATCACGACGCAAAGAAATATCCATTCAAAACTGTCGAGTTTAGGTGGCTGCAGTGCACGCACGCGTGCACTGCCTCGCCAATACGTATAAAATGTCATCACAACTCCAACTATAAATCAGCACATCAATACTGCAGGGGTCAAAATATTGACAAAATGCAGGGGTCAAAATATTGATAAAATGCAGGGGTCAAGTCATTGTTACCAAGACTCAACCCATCTACAAACAACTCAAATCGAATGGCCACATGCACAAGGCAGTGGTACAACATGAGGACAGCAAAATGAGGGTGAAAGCACCAAAACATGGCACTACAACAAAAATGTTCAAGAATCATAGAGAATCAGTGTCTAACAGAGGCAACTGGCAACACATATATGAAGACTAAAATGCACTGTACAGTGACAACCACAATAAGTGTTGACCAACCAACAACAAAATGAAATGTAACATACGTGCCAAAAAGTCAGAGTTCAACATACATGAACCATCAAGAATATACAAACTCAAGCTTACAAAAATGCAGACTCAACAATGACCAAATGTACAAGTCCAGATACAACATAGGGTATACAGATGTGCTCGAGACAACCCGGCTATATGCAAGCGAGGACGAAAACAAATGCAACCAGAGGCAACTGGCAACGAATAAAATAGTGAACAATCCTACATAATTGTACAAGCATCAGTAGATTTTGGCTCAAAAGAAACTACCACATCAAGACTGGACGAATGAAACCAGAATGCAACATGCCTCGAATACCAGTGTACAACCAACTGCCCAGACGTCAAAGACCCAAAATAATACATATATCCACACATACTCATGTGTACATATGGATACACATATGTGACAGCCCCAACTAATAAAATACAAGTACACCTATTCAATAAGAATCACAATTGATGTACACTAGGATATACAGGCCAAACAACTACACAATTTAATCTAATCAACCTGAATGCAAGTCCAAACACAAATGTGCAGGTACATGAAGATGCAGTGAAGCCAAAGTCAGATGGTCAGAGGATTACAAACATGAATGCAGACTTTACAGTAGTGAAGAATACTAAGGTAGTGCACCAAAATCAGTTGCCTCTAAGAGGTAGTCTGCAAACTCTAGCATATATGCAAATAGATGAATGTATATCCAAGTCAGTAAAATCAACATAGTGTCATGCAAGAAGAATTCGAAACCGTGGCCCATGGTAAACCAATTCAAAGCATACTACAATCGAGTCAACAGAAAAAATTCACGAAGCCAAGTCAGGGTATAGGAAGTGGCAGAGAAGCAAATTGCAAAATTCACAAAACGGGGAAAAAGGAAATACGAAGTTCGTATCTTTATTTTTTTGAAATCGTCAAAGGTCAAACGAGGTATAACTGAGGTCAGGGAAGAATCACAACGACCAAATCAACTGCCGAGCAAAATACTGGACAGTGAAAAATCAAAATCGAAGACAACATTCTCACAAGCCATAGTCAAAAGGATTATGCAGTCTAAAATCAAAGTCAGGCTTTGGAAATCAATGTTACCGGAGACAAAAATCACCATAACTCAAGTCAGTCGTGACAATGACGAAGTCACAAAGGAAAACAATAACCAAGTTCAAAAATCAAAGTCGAAGCAATCAGACTTCATGAAATCAGAAAACAGGGTTCGAAATCATCAAATACAGCAAAATCGAATGGCCGAAGCCAACAAACTTTAAACTGTCGAAGCATCATACTACGCGTGAATTAGATGTGAGTGAAAATTAAATCACTCACCTTGGAACGGAGCGCAGATCGAAGCAAAGATGAACGGAGATTGATCTCCCTAGTTGAAGACGAGCGAAGAGGAAGACGAAGCCATGGATCGATCGAATGCTGATGTCGATGCCTTCGATATTACAAAGCCCAGAGACCCAAAGAATCGCCGAAGCCCTAATTCGTCCAGTCGCCATTTTCGTTCGTTTCTTCAATTTAGGTTTAGGGTTTGAATGAGAAAAGTGAAACGGGTTTGGATTTATCACGGTATCAAAGAATCATGGGCCAGTATATATTTTTCAAAGCCCACTTAACCCTTAACCAATTTTTCTTTTCTTCTTTTTTTTCCAAAAGAATTTAACCGATTCAAAAATTTCAACAACAATTTTTATTAGACGAATTCCAATTCGAATCGAAACTCCTATAAGCAATTAGCTAGCAGAGAAATCGTTTAACGATGATATCTAATCGATGCAAAAATCCCGGTTATTACAGAAATTCAAATTGAATTCGATTTAATTTTATACGCGTTTATACGCCGTATGTTCATAAAACAATTCCGATAAATACGAAAATTGAAATCCAGTAATAATTCAATATTACGGACCCAATGGAACTGGTTTCGTTAAATTCCGAGACTGTGCCTCGGAAGGTTATTTTTAAATTCGATTTAAACGATAATATTTCAAAACTGAATAAATCGCTTTCAAATTCAATTCTGAAGCTTCTATTATCTTCAGTATTATCAATATGAATTTTCTAAGCCTTTAAATTATTTTTAACCGGCTTAAAATTGAAGATTCAAAATTTTATTCAACTTTCAATAGATTAAATTCAAAAATTTAATCGCCAATTCATTCTGATAATTTGAAATTCAAGTCAAATCATCGTTCAAATATTTAAAATTAATTAAATATTTTCAATTTTAATTGTCGAAATTTCAGGGTCGTTACAAACTCCCCTCCTTAAAAACTTTTCGTCCACGAAAAGGAAAGGTTGTTAAAATTTCATTAATATTTATACCCTACACAATTTTTTACTAAGCTTGAAGCTTATTACAAATAAATGAAGATAGGATTCATTTCATTTGTTTAATCTCACTAGTTCTGTTTATCTTCTCTTTTGTTCATTGATTTCTATAGTCAAAACACAAAAGTCTTTTACCAAAATTTCTCAATTTATAAACTCAGATTCGAACTTTAAAATTCTTCACGTTAGAGATTTGCATAATATATATCTTCCAAAACTGTGGACTTTCAAAACATTACAAAGATCCTCTTTCTTAATTTATTTGGTAGGAATTATGTAATTCTAATTTCAAACTATTGATTTGCCATTTAAAGTTTGAAAATACTTGCTAACTCGAAATTTAACAAGTCCATCTTCGTTCTCACAGACATTAGGCATACGCTGGCCAGGCGCAGGTCTAAAAATCTCCAAGTACTAAATATACTTGCTTCAATTCCCAGTGAAAATACTTTAAAAATTCTTTTTCAAAAATGGATATGGAAAGCACGTTCCCCCATGGATTACAGTTCCACCCGGCGGTTACGCTACTATCCCAGTAGAGTCGCTTGTGGCTGTAGATTTCACATCTCTTAAATTTCGCCATGGTTGTCGCCATAGATTGCAGTACACACGGCGGTTACGCTACTATCCCAGTAGAATCGCTCGTGTCTGTAGGCATCACGCCCCTCAAATTTCGCCTGGCATTAGATTGCAGTTTACCCGGCGGTTACGCCACTATCCTAGTGGTATCGCTTGTAACTGTGGGCATCTCGCCCCTCAAATTACGCTAATCATCAATCAATCTAATCTCATCGCGATGATCTATCGCGAAGGATTTCCGATTCAAATAGTCACTCTGACTAAATGTAAATTCTACGTAGCTACGAATTTCAAATGGACACTCTTCACGAGTTCCAATACCTTCTCTAATAATAAATGGAAGGTACTTTTCCACATCCTCAGTTTAGAAAACATAATGTCATATATATGTAGTACTTTCATTTCACATTTCGTACATATCATATCTATGTAAGCTTACATAAGATTTCCATAACAATGACTTTCTAAACTAACGGTTTCAAATTTACCGCATTCATATATATAAGTTCTAAAAACTTACATATCCCATATTCATAACAAAATAGAGGATTTCAAAATTTTCCTCTAAGTCGATTTGGAAATTTAAGGTTATCTCAAACCTAATTCATATTCATAATTCCATTCATTATCGACTTTCACATTCAATTTGGATTTCACGCTACATCGTCAATTCTCAACACAGAATTAATGTCTATCAATATATAACCTCTGAGCTCGTACGTCTCAGAGAAGGGTGTTAAGCTAAGAGAATAAATTCTCCGCCACCAACAGATACATATTTAATAGAGATCAATTGCTATGTCATCAATTCACAATGTTAGACATACAATCCAAATCATCATCTGAAATTCAAAGCTCAACTTATATTGTCTTTGATGTCGAAGTTAAACTCAATTTTAACTTAACGATTCAATCTTTTTGAAAAATTCCAAATTGAACAAATTGTTCAAATTCTCATTTAACTTTTCAACTTCGACTTCAAAAATGAATTTCAAATCATTTATTCCTTACGGAATATATTCACAACATTTCATATTTGGAAAAACATTTCCATACTTATTTAAAAATAAGTAATTCACAAATCCATTTATTTTCAACATTTGAAAATATTCGATATACTTTAATCAAAATTAAGTATATATTTCATCTTTAAGGAAATCATTCTCTTTCACATATTTATTTGAGTTAAAACGAATGTTACGTAAAACATCGTTACGACAACTCAAAATCATTAGTATAGGGATTCGAAATTTAGATAGATGTATAAATCCCAATACTATACAAAACATTTCCTTTCGGAAATCATTTACTATAACAACAGTGTTATAGTCCACCATTTCCTTATATTCGAAAACGTCTATTTCAACAATGAATTGAAATCTATGATTTCGATATTCAATGCCTTTGAAAACATCTTTTAAAACAATTAACTTCGTTTTAAAATATCGATTTTTCAAAACATGTCCATTTTATTCGATATGTATTCACGGTCCAAAATTGTGAATATACATCTTTTAACAAGCTATAAGAATTTACTTATCAAAATAAGTCAGTTTTGAATTTATAAACAACGTTTATAAATCCTATTCCTATTCATAAAGACTTCAATTTATAAAAATTGCTTTATTAACCAATTCCTTTATAACTCAATTTTATATCAGAATTTTAATTTACAAGTAAATTACTTATAAATTCTTTTATTTCGCAACTCCCATTCATTTTATAACTTCACAATTTTAATTCTGTAATTTCCATTCACTTATGAAATCCATTAAATATTTCACTTTTAACACTTATACAATTCCAATATTTTATCAACACTTTCAAATCTTCAATTTAAGCCGTTTATAATAATTCAAAATTTCGAATTTAAACTATTATATAAATTCATCAGTTTTCCATTTCCCAAAATAATCTACTAGTTCTTTAATAAATCATTCATCGATTTGATTTCCAATTTAATCGCATTTGATTCATTCACATTGGATTTTTTACTAACATTCATTCATATTCAATTAGTTCACATTCACTAATTCATATTCAAGTTAGTTTGCTTTCAATTCAAATCAAATTCGATTCTATTTAGATTTACTTATCTTTCAATTTGAATTCAATTACTTAGCTTCCAATTTCCATTAATACAATTTCATTAATACAATTTCATTAATACTTAATGAATTTCCATACGATCAACTAGCAAAACCAATGCACATTCAACTTAACCAAATTTATTTACTTTGCTTACATTCAATTTGGTTCAACACACTTAATTTCAATTGGTTTATATTCTAATTCAGATTGAATTCTTATACTCACCATATTCACAAATTCACTTTTACAATTAAAGTTGAATTTCCTTTATATACTCAAATTCATATTCATTACTTCACTTTATCAATTCATTTTGATATCAAATTCAATTTGATTCACTATTACTAAAGCCATGTTTCATTTTATCTCTACTTGCATTTATTTTCACCATAAAACTTAAGTTCGTCTCAAATTTATTTGAAATTCTATTTTATTTAACTTTACTAAAGTCAAATTCATATCACATTTCAAAATGCAGATTTTGTTTACTTAACAAAACTATTTAACCATTTAAAAACTGGTTTTACTTAAATTTTCTCATTTTATAAGTTAAACAACTTATTAAATTTAAACTTCCCAAATTCATATCATATAATCACTTATCTTTTAAGTTTAACTTTCCATCTCAACAATTTATCTAATCCAGTTCAATTTATTTAACTTCCTTTAGTTAAATTCCAAATCCATATATTTATTAATGCCAACTCAATTCAATTTAACTTTTCTTAAGTTAAAAATCTTTATTTTCAAAAACAATTTTATACTTCTTTAGATTTGAAAAACATTTTCTTTTAAAGTGTTTTTAGTAACTATTCATATTAAACATCATAAACTAAGCTTTGTGTAAACCAAAGCTCTGATACCACCTTGTAACATTCCCCCTTTTGACCGCCTCCAGTCGGTAATTAAACCAACTAGAAACGTTCAAAAAGACGAATTGTTATTTAGTTTATAAGGTTTAAACAGAATCAGCCATGGAAACACAGAATAATAACAATGAATTAAAACAAATGAATCTTTATTTCATTACTATAAATCTTTTTATATACATCAGAGTTTATACAATTTTAATACTGATACAGCGGAATATTTAAAAATACAATTTTCTCGAAATAAATGATTCTTTACTCTCTCTCTAACTTCGCTGCTCGAAAATCTTCAAGCTGTAAAAATACTCGGTCTGACCCGAGTATTATATTCAAAAGAAAATAATACACAGGTCAGTCTAATTCAAACCAGTTTATTAGTGCATATAGGCAGTAATAATTTAAATAGACGACGGTCACAATAATTCTCGTCTACAATTCTTTTAACAAAGAAATCGGATAACGAAAATATAACACTTAACAGTGTTAAACAATAAATCAGCAGATTTAAATCATCAACAGAGATAAATAACAATTTATCAAATCGACTAAATCAATTTAAAACAATTGAAATTGTCACTTTAAGATCATCGAAGATTTAATTGGCTGCCGTACACGCACGCGTGTACGGCCTCGCCAATATGGCATAAAAATCAATGCATCACGACGCAAAGAAATATCCATTCAAAACTGTCGAGTTTAGGTGGCTGCAGTGCACGCACGCGTGCACTGCCTCGCCAATACGTATAAAATGTCATCACAACTCCAACTATAAATCAGCACATCAATACTGCAGGGGTCAAAATATTGACAAAATGCAGGGGTCAAAATATTGACAAAATGCAGGGGTCAAGTCATTGTTACCAAGACTCAACCCATCTACAAACAACTCAAATCGAATGGCCACATGCACAAGGCAGTGGTACAACATGAGGACAGCAAAATGAGGGTGAAAGCACCAAAACATGGCACTACAACAAAAATGTTCAAGAATCATAGAGAATCAGTGTCTAACAGAGGCAACTGGCAACACATATATGAAGACTAAAATGCACTGTACAGTGACAACCACAATAAGTGTTGACCAACCAACAACAAAATGAAATGTAACATACGTGCCAAAAAGTCAGAGTTCAACATACATGAACCATCAAGAATATACAAACTCAAGCTTACAAAAATGCAGACTCAACAATGACCAAATGTACAAGTCCAGATACAACATAGGGTATACAGATGTGCTCGAGACAACCCGGCTATATGCAAGCGAGGACGAAAACAAATGCAACCAGAGGCAACTGGCAACGAATAAAATAGTGAACAATCCTACATAATTGTACAAGCATCAGTAGATTTTGGCTCAAAAGAAACTACCACATCAAGACTGGACGAATGAAACCAGAATGCAACATGCCTCGAATACCAGTGTACAACCAACTGCCCAGACGTCAAAGACCCAAAATAATACATATATCCACACATACTCATGTGTACATATGGATACACATATGTGACAGCCCCAACTAATAAAATACAAGTACACCTATTCAATAAGAATCACAATTGATGTACACTGGGATATACAGGCCAAACAACTACACAATTTAATCTAATCAACCTGAATGCAAGTCCAAACACAAATGTGCAGGTACATGAAGATGCAGTGAAGCCAAAGTCAGATGGTCAGAGGATTACAAACATGAATGCAGACTTTACAGTAGTGAAGAATACTAAGGTAGTGCACCAAAATCAGTTGCCTCTAAGAGGTAGTCTGCAAACTCTAGCATATATGCAAATAGATGAATGTATATCCAAGTCAGTAAAATCAACATAGTGTCATGCAAGAAGAATTCGAAACCGTGGCCCATGGTAAACCAATTCAAAGCATACTACAATCGAGTCAACAGAAAAAATTCACGAAGCCAAGTCAGGGTATAGGAAGTGGCAGAGAAGCAAGTTGCAAAATTCACAAAACGGGGAAAAAGGAAATACGAAGTTCGTATCTTTATTTTTTTGAAATCGTCAAAGGTCAAACGAGGTATAACTGAGGTCAGGGAAGAATCACAACGACCAAATCAACTGCCGAGCAAAATACTGGACAGTGAAAAATCAAAATCGAAGACAACATTCTCACAAGCCATAGTCAAAAGGAGTATGCAGTCTAAAATCAAAGTCAGGCTTTGGAAATCAATGTTACCGGAGATAAAAATCACCATAACTCAAGTCAGTCGTGACGGTGACGAAGTCACAAAGGAAAACAATAACCAAGTTCAAAAATCAAAGTCGAAGCCATCAGACTTCATGAAATCAGAAAACAGGGTTCGAAATCATCAAATACAGCAAAATGAATGGCCGAAGCCAACAAACTTTAAACTGTCGAAGCATCATACTACACGTGAATTAGATGTGAGTGAAAATTAAATCACTCACCTTAGAACGGAGCGCAGATCGAAGCAAAGATGAACGGAGATTGATCGCCCTAGTTGAAGACGAGCGAAGAGGAAGACGAAGCCATGGATCGATCGAATGCTGATGTCGATGCCTTCGATATTACAAAGCCCAGAGACCCAAAGAATCGCCGAAGCCCTAATTCGTCCAGTCGCCATTTTCGTTCGTTTCTTCAATTTAGGTTTAGGGTTTGAATGAGAAAAGTGAAACGGGTTTGGATTTATCACGGTATCAAAGAATCATGGGCCAGTATATATTTTTCAAAGCCCACTTAACCCTTAACCAATTTTTCTTTTCTTCTTTTTTTTCCAAAAGAATTTAACCGATTCAAAAATTTCAACAACAATTTTTATTAGACGAATTCCAATTCGAATCGAAACTCCTATAAGCAATTAGCTAGCAGAGAAATCGTTTAACGATGATATCTAATCGATGCAAAAATCCCGGTTATTACAGAAATTCAAATTGAATTCGATTTAATTTTATACGCGTTTATACGCCGTATGTTCATAAAACAATTCCGATAAATACGAAAATTGAAATCCAGTAATAATTCAATATTACGGACCCAATGGAACTGGTTTCGTTAAATTCCGAGACTGTGCCTCGGAAGGTTATTTTTAAATTCGATTTAAACGATAATATTTCAAAACTGAATAAATCGCTTTCAAATTCAATTCTGAAGCTTCTATTATCTTCAGTATTATCAATATGAATTTTCTAAGCCTTTAAATTATTTTTAACCGGCTTAAAATTGAAGATTCAAAATTTTATTCAACTTTCAATAGATTAAATTCAAAAATTTAATCGCCAATTCATTCTGATAATTTGAAATTCAAGTCAAATCATCGTTCAAATATTTAAAATTAATTAAATATTTTCAATTTTAATTGTCAAAATTTCAGGGTCGTTACATTATGCGTTGGTATAAATCAGTTATGTAATTTTGGATTGGTAATGTGACATTCCGAAGAATGCTATGGATGGATCAAGGCTTTTGTTGAAAAGCAGAGCCTTATGGGTACGAGACTTCCCAAACCTCACACCCCGGGAATGGCCGAAACAGGAATGGATGCGGCAAGTTGTAGGATGTCTATTCCCTTCTAGATATATATAGTGATACCATGGTATGGAGCCCAGGTATTCACTTTGTTGATTATATATTTATATAGATGTATTGTGGTCTTACACGCCCAGTATTTGCTTGATGTGGATGTTGGAAAAGATCGGGGCTCCATTTTAAAGGTTGGTAACAACCGGGGGATGGATAGACTTGAGTAAGTAGTTACCATTGAGTGGTAACCCGGCCTTGTGTTGGCAGAGAAACAGTAGTTTCTCGGGACGTCCCTCTAGAGGCGTACCCAATCGTGGATAAGGAAGTTCATTTGCCTGGTCATTATTGGAAACCCATTCTCCAATACGAACCTTGAACGGTTTTGATTGTATTACTCACTTTTTAATACAGTGGCTATAGTAGGCATACCATCATGTAACGTATGCTGGATAAATTAATAAGTTTATTTTGAAAATGGTTCTCAATCACTAAGCACTATAATAATATTAAAAGGATATTTTTAACGTATCAAAGGCATGTTTGACTGTCATAAGGAGAAACCTCGACCATGTGTGCGTTTGCATCTTGTGTGCGAATCGAGACCTTATGATAGTTTCGTTTTTCAAAAGCATATACGGAACTTGTTTTCAAAAGCAATTATATACTTTTGCTTCTCACACCAGTCCCATGACTGACCTGGAGTTTATTGTTTTTCCCTAAACTCTGGGTGCCCTTATTTTCCACACGGGCAGCCTAGAGTCAGGTAATAGATCACCCTGTAGATAGTTGGAGCTGGAGTTGGAGTGTTTATTTGGAGCTTTTGGATCAGAGTGAAGATGTCGGTTTTTGGACTCTCTCTGAAGACTTGTTTCTTTAGTTTTTATTTCCGCTGTGTACCCTGTTCGGTTGTACTTCATGATGTTGTATATAGTGATGTATCTATGACTCTCTAGTATCACCTTGTATCATCTTTTGTTCTATATATATATATATGAGAGCATTTTGTTTCAGCTGTGCATTCTTATTTATACTGATATTACTTACTGGTAGCAAACCCTACCAATGAGGATTTTAACATTTGGATCTCGACATTGATATCTTCGATATATGATATGTTGATTTTCAAAAGTGAAGAATCCAATTTGATTATGCAAGATCGTGAATCCTTATCTGTTTGGATTTGACTTGTGTGGATTATAGTCGATTCAAAAGGTGAGAATTTACAGGTCTTCACACAATCCAAGAACACAAACTCTACTCCTCAACATTAGAAGACTGAACTTACTTTTCTTATCCGAAAAGATAAAACAAACGCACTCCCAACTGTTTCCGCTGCACAAATCTGATCTGAGTAGATGAAAATGCTGATGATACACACAAGCACAAACTGGATAACACATCCCAGAAATAGTTCACCAGATCCATAAAGAGAAAACTCAGAAATCCCAAAAGAACTCTGACAAACCAAGAGAACACTCAACTATCGCAAGTCACTTTTGCGATCAACCCAATCTAATATCCAAAGAAAACTGTCCTCTCTTTACTAATCAGAACAGCTAAAGCCTATTTAGCCAATCCATCGAAGAAATGGATCCACTCTGCTGCTTCTGAACTTCACCTCTAGAAAACTGCTGATAGACGACCTCCTTGCCTGCACACAGAACAATCTGAACTGCGACGTTGCTACTGATGCCAAAAACTTCTTAATCCAAAACTCCTTGAGAAACTCAGGCCTCAAAGCCAAACACAAACACCCAACTGAACTCAACCTCAACACCGATGCAGACACACTTCCTTAGACTTGTTCCAAAGAAACATCTACGGAGATATCCATAGTCACTGTGTCTCATCACACAGCTACTAATTCCTGAGATATCAAGATACCATCACTAGCTTATGCTCAACTGACAGAATCCAAATTCTGTTCATCCAAACTTGCACTTCAAAAATGGACTCCGAACCCTAACAGATATCCTTCCGAAATTGGTGAAATCCACGCCACAACAAAAATTCAATCGAGACGGTATTGGGTCTACGGTCTCGGCAAATACATTTCCAACCTCAACAAATTCCAACCATTGGTAGTTGTGTTACACACACCTCTACCCCATCTACCTTTATAACTTATATTGGAAAACCCGAACAGGTAACCCAACAGATAGGTAGAAATATATATATATATATAACAAATTACAAATACGCTCTCTCAAGATAGACACTACTCTAGAGCCTAGGTATTCACTCAACCTAGCGCTCTGATACCAAGTGTGACGACCCAACTTTCTACTACCAGAAAGTTGCATCATCTATAAGAAAGAAAGGGGTGAGAAATAGAAAAGATAAAGAAGAAAGAAGAAACAACATTAGAATCTCAACAGCAGAACGAATAAATTATATTAATCACATAAGTATTACATAATATACAACATCAATCAGACTTACACAGATAATACATCACAGACTAGACAGTTATAAACACATGTCTAGTTAATACAAATCGATACAACTCAAATACAACACAGAGATACCAACACAGCGGAAAGCAATATATCTATAACGTTGAAGCCTCCTGCTCCATTGCTCCTCCACAATTCGTCAAAGCTTACCTGAATCCCTTGGCTACTCGTAAAAAATTTGAGTACCCGAGAGTTTAAGAAAAACAGAAATAAACTCCGGGTCAGACATGGGTCTGGTATGAGTAATAGGTTAAAGTTGCTTAACTTTGAAAATCCTTTGAAAACAAAAGGTATCACGTAGGACTCCCCACACATAAACATGGGTAAGTTTTTACCTTACGCCAACTAAACATTTGATAGGAAATTCTATGATATTATAATAGGTGTAGGGTTTTCAAGTAAATAAGAAATAGCTGAAATTGTTACATGATTAAATTCCAGCATACTAGCCAACAAGTGGGTAATACAATCAAATCCGATGGCACTTATTGGAGATTGGATTCCATACAATGGCAGGGCTACTGGGGTACCGCCCATCACAGTACCTGGCCTAGATCAGCGTACCAAGGATTACTCCCAATCCCCTACAACACAAGGCCGGAACCATCCCTTACTGGATAATTCCCGGACAAGAAACACCACGGTTGGCGCGACCAACTACACACTACGCCGAATAAAAAGGGACTCTAGACAGGGGAAATCTCATCCTACTTGGGTTCTTCCCACTAACCTTGCTGCACCTCCAATGTTTTAGCCATTCCTGGTTGATGAGGCTTGAGGTTACGATTACCTCATCAGAACACATCACTTAGAATGCTCATCGTCCACCTGACGATGTTCTGAAAGCATTC
Organism: Allium fistulosum; assembly: GCA_030737815.1. NCBI lineage: Eukaryota > Viridiplantae > Streptophyta > Magnoliopsida > Asparagales > Amaryllidaceae > Allium > Allium fistulosum. The sequence continues at coordinate 760,672,979 of CM060908.1, read as the reverse complement.
AATCCATACAAGTTCGTTCCGGGTTCGAATGAAACCGAAGGCATTATCTCGTTACACTCATTTTGGAATCATCCTCAGAGTTAACGACAATAACCCTTGCACTCTGAATCTTCATCTTCACTTGAGATTCACGACTTATCGTTAATTTGGATCGATGTGGTTTTCGGATATCCAAATCTGGAAACCCGATCCCGGTCTCATCGAAATCCAAACCGTATCTTTTAAGGCCAAGTTGTTTTAAAGTTAAAACAATTCATTTCATTATCCATATACACACAGTTAGATAATTCACAATATCACAGATAGATAATCTACATTATCATTACAGCAGATAATTCACTTCATCCGAAGCATCCATATCACACAGCATTATTTATCTCATATCTGAGATTTCAAACCATTCAAGGAAATCAGTAACATCCATCCATACATAAACAAGGATTTATTAGTCATACTATAATTAATTTAAAATGAATTAAATTAATTATTTCATCTCTAATTAATTTAAAGTAAATTAAATTAATTACTTTACCATTTTAAATCTTGCTTACAAATCCATTGATTAATTACAAATCAATTAATTAATCATTCTCTAATTTCCATCTTAATTAATCATCCTTGATTTATTATCCTTTAATTACATTCAAGTAATTATCCTTTAATTAATTTCACAAATTAATTATCCATAACCAAATACAGTAATAAATCTTTAATTACTCTATTTATTAATTAACTATAATTAATTATATTAATCCTTAATTAATTACATTAATTAATTACTCAAATCACTTATTATTGATTAATTAATCTAAATTAATCAACCTTTAATTTTATCATTAATTATATTAATTAATGATCTATAATTACATTTTTAATTAATTATTCTATTTAAATTAATTACACCAAGTAATAAATCTAAATTTAACCACAATTATTAATCAATCTTGATTAATCCCATTCAGTAATTAACTATCCTTAATTACTTCATTAAGTAATTATCCATTGATTACTTCATATTAAGTAATTATTGTTTAATTAATTTCATTGATTAACTAACCCCTTTTAATTAATTAATTAATCCTTTAAGTAATTTCCTAATTTATCTTCCCTAATTAATCACACCCTAAGTAATTAAAGATAAATTCTTATTTCAACTAATTACTTAATTACATTTTTAATTAATTTCATTTTGAAAAACATCACATAATTACTCTAACATAATTACTTTTTGAAACAAAACAATTTTTAAAAACATTTCACTTAAACATTTTAAATCCTTGAAAACTTTTACTTGGGAACTAGTTGAAAACTTCCCTTTGAAAACTTAATTTCTTTAATAACTTTAAAAAAACACATGTTTATATAAATTTCATTTTGAAAAACAAAACAAAATTTAAAACTTTAAAACTTAAAACTTGCTTAACAATTTCTTTTGGAAACTGTTTTGATTTACTTTAGATTTAAAACAATCAGGTTAAAATCTCTAAAACCCAAACCTGGCAATCCCACAAAAAAACCCAAACCCGAGCAAAACACGAGAATCACTCGTTCCTATTTACTTCGAGTCGAACTGTAAAAGACTCGATCCCAAACTCGAGTTCCCTCCTCTTCCCCGAAGCGCAACACTACCCAGTGTACAAACGTACACGCGTACACGCGTACACGTGCACGTCACTTCCACCCATTGCCGACCATCCTTCCAGACCCAGACCAGTCGCCGATCATCCTCCAACCAAAACCCGATCACCAAACTTCGACAACCACTCGAAATTCAAAAACGAGCATACTAACCCAACCTGGAACCAAAAACTGGAACCACCATCAAAAGCCTGACAACGCGACGTGCTCGCAGCTCCGACCATCTGAAGGTCCACCACTCCGACCTCGACTTCGTCAACTCACCTGCTTTCTTCCCCCTGAGTTCGGTTGAACTCGATCAACCATAGTAGGCGAACAATCTAAAACATCTGACACCACTAAAACTAGGGTTCCAGACTTCCCCAATCAACCACCATCGCCATGGCACTCAGATCAACTTGCTGGCATTTTTCCCCAAATCTCCGATCATTCCTCCACCTCCAGGAAGAACCCCGACCTCCAAAATCACGTAGACCACCAGGAATCACCACATTTCCATTTTCTGTTCAAACTAGAACTGCACTCTCATGCCCAAACTAAAAATAGTAATTTCATTCTTAAAAATCATATTTTGGTTTAAGAATTTAGATTAGATTCCTGAATTGATGAATTGGGATGTTTGATTTTTTTAACATATTATAAACATGCACTGTTGTTTTGATTTCCAGAGACTTTCCAAGTTTCTTTTAACTTAATTAAATTTTAAAACTTTAGTTTATGATAAACAAACTATTTTTGTCTCAGACTTAGGTACAAATAAAGGATCAAGAGCACTTGATTTATGAATTACTTTAAAACCTGGAACTAAAACCAGAGACAACATCCAGACATATAGTAATACACACAACAAAATATTCACACATATATATACAGAGGTTCAAAAATATATTCACAACATGCTTGTTTCCAGAGGTGATCAGGAAACACAATTATATACTTAAATTTTTTTAAAAATAATGTTACTCACCTGTTTTTTTTTTGAAAATGAAGAACAAAGCAGCCTTTATTTTGAAACAGGCTTTAGAAAGTTGCAAACTGGAACCTCTTTGATCTTCATGTTTGTTGAGTTGAATTGTTGTTATAGTTGGGTTGAAATAAAGCTTTAGTTGAAATATAATTTCTGGAATGCTAAGTCTTTTGAACGAAAAGAAGAAGAGGTTGATATATAGATCAATATTTACATGATAGTTTTTTTGCCTGGTACAAGCTTTCATTAATATTGCTCAGAGATTTCTACTCTTGGAGGCTGAAATGAGATTTTGTAATGTGTACTAGAGATAATATCATTAAATGCTTGTCTCCTTCAAATCTACAAACTTATACTTTACCTTTTGTTTAAATTTCGTATGTACCTGAATATCTTTGTATATATATTTTTATACCTTTTTAAGTGTACATGCTCATTTAATTCTTCATGTACAACATGAATACATTTTCCCTCTTTGCCTTATGTCTACAGCCTTGCAAATATGTGTATCTATAGTTTATTCTTGCCTACTCATAATTACTTGCAGTCTTGCTTTAGTCTTGTCTTTGTGATATAAAAAAAATATCTATAGTTTATTAACATATGATTAGAATTTAGGTGATGTGTTTACTTAAGTGTTTACATAACATATATATTCCCTTTCATATTTATTTCTAACATATGTGTTTATTTTTATTTTTATTTTATTTTTAAACTTAAACTATTAAATACTTAGCCTACTATTATTTATTTTTATACTTATGTTTAATATTAATAGGGTTTATTTTATTTTAAACTTACGAATCATAGTTTTCCAAAATACACATATATATATATATAAATAAATTTAAAATAACAATTTATATTTATATCAAAATCCCTTGTAAAGACATTACATTACTAATATTGCTCATTATTAAATTTTAAAATAATTTATAAAAGAAGTTATCTTTTTATTAATAAATTCCTTATTAAATCAAACTATATTTAAAAAGAACGGAACAACCTTTCTTGTTTAAGTATAAACTTAGCTAAATTCATTTTAAAAAAATAAACTTTTATCTTGAGTATTTTAAAATCATATGGTTATTTATTTAATATTACATTAAATCAAATTTCCAAATTACCAAAAATATTAAAATTAGAAAACATGCCTTTATTTATTAAATTTAAAACAAAGCTGATCTATTTACAATATATACAAATATATATACATTATAAATAGAAAACAATTTATTAGCTTTTAAAAGATAAATTATTAGTTTAAATATTTATTTAAAAGAAGATTATTAAATCAATTTAAATCTTATTAACAAATATTATCAAATCAATTTAATTTTTAATGCAGATTATTAAATTGATATTGCCCAAAATTCCGGGATGTCACATAAATCCTTTTTAAATTGATGTTTTAAAGTTAGTAAACCCTTAAAAAGTGTTTTAAAGTAATACTTGTAATGTAAGGCGAAGCACGAATTCGGGTTTTTAAAAGAAAAAGTTTGATTCGTTTATGGAAATGAATTAATTTCCGTAAAGCGATTCACGTATATAGAAACGATTTTTTTGTATACTTAGTAGTAAACGTTGAAAGTTAAGAATAATCGTGAGACATGACTTTGAGGTAACAATACCTTGACTTGTCCGGTATTATGTTAACCAAGAAATAATACAAGTTGGAATTCGATGAGTGGTGTTAAGTATACAAGACTTAATTTTCATATACGATCGTTTTATATCCTCGATAGGTGGTTTCTCAGCTATCGGTTACTTTAGCTTCTTTATTATCGTCATTCTAAGACGATGTGTTGCTTCGTTGAGCTTTGATATCCTTTGTCGAAATTGACTAAATCCAAAGAGCGAGTGGGAGCCAAGCTATGTGGGGTTGCTCCCATTAGGGTATTTTCACATCCACTCTAGATTGGATTCGGTGTTACGCATTGAGATGTGAAGTACTCAAATTCTCGGTAATAGTTGGCGGGGTGGCTTAGAGGTTTTCGAGAGCCATCGAAGTTCTCAAGTATATTTCTAGAGTTATATTTTCGATAAGGGGAGCGCACCCTCCTAGTCTTTGTTGGAAATATTCCTTTCCTTATTTTTTTCGAACCTTTGAATCTGTTTTCTTTAATTACAACAGGAAGTGTCAAAACTCTTCGCGGTGTTCAATTATTGGTTTTGTCCATTCTATCGAGTTTGGACAGTTATCTTGATTAGTCCATTCTATCGACTTTGGACTGTTGTCTTGTTTTATCCATTCTGTCCAGTTTGGATTTTTATTCAGGCTATTTCCATTCTTTCAAGTCTGAATGTTATACTAATTGTATCCATCATCTATGTTTGGATTTGTTTCCTATTGTTCATTTCCATTTTTGTTATGTTTGGTTGTTGTTTATGTGGGAGAAAACCCGTTCGTCGTTAGCGGCATGGTCCTACATATTATTGTTAAATGCATTTCCTTATTTTTAGAGTTTTACTCATACCAGACATTTTGTCCAACCTGAGTTATTTATTTTTTCTAAACTCTCAGGTGCTCAATTATATTTGGGTAGTCCAAGAATAGCAGGTTTTCTTTGGAGCTCTTTGAAGACGGTGATCGAGCAGGCGGCTCCTTAGTTATCTAGTTGTTTTTTTCCGATGTATAGTTACGTATGTGTATTTTGTATCAAAAAATAAAAAGTCAGAATGTGTAGCTGCAAATTCGTTAGATGTAGTACTTTTGTTTAACTTTGATAACTCCTTATAAGGAGTAACCTTTTGTACTATATCATTTTATATTATATGTAACCATTCTGATGTGATGTTTATCTATTCTGTCTTGTTCTGTTCTTTATTTTACTCCAAGACAACTTATCTTTCGGATGCTTCAGCAATGGCGCACAAATATCGAGGATGAGTGTCGTTCCCAGGATTAGAAAGGTGGGTTGTCACATTAAACTTTAATAAAATGTTGTTTAATATAGTCTGAATGGTAGGATAAGACCTTTTAGAGAATAGATATTTGACAAAACCCTATTATAATAAAGAAGGGTTATTATAATATAAAATGATTTTATATAAAGGAAATTTTATATAAATAGTTTATAAAATGTGTTCTTAATAGGATTTTTGAATCTAAATCCCGGAATTTCTGAAACATAATTTCAAAAGGATTTTGAGAAATAGTTTTGGGAAGTAATTGAAAGTAAAAATATTTTAGGAAATGGAATGCATTTTCTTTGGGATAATTCAGAGGAAATCATCTCGATTAGTTTTATGTTAATCTGAATAATCTTCTAAGTGACAATTAGCTCAAATCCAAACAAACCCAAAGTGAGCTTGAATAAATAAATCGCTTGAAGTTATTATATATAAAAATATATGTAGTATGATTTCAAAGATGAATTTTTGAAATGAAAAAAAAAATCGTGTATTTAATTTTTAAGTTTCCTTAAAGGTAATTGGTTTCAAAATAAAAAGAATTTTTGATAAGAGATTGTTTTGATAAATGATATTTTTACCTTTAGATAAATAGGGATAATTTAACAAAGGTTTAAATTGGGTTAAACTAGATAGGAAGGGTCTGACAAACATCGTTTTATTAAAACCATATAATTGTTTAAACCTTCAGAGCCATGTAAACTATTTGCAGTTTTTGGGTCAACCCATAAAACATGATTCATTTTAACACTCTAAGTTAAAGAGGTTAATAGGTTGACTTGGTTTTAAGGAACTATAATTTGATTTGATCCCCATCTAGATCTTTGAAAAAGCAAAATGAAATTTGTGTTTGTATGCGCTCTTAGGATATAAAGGAGTATTATACAAATAAATAAAATAAAGTAAGTTTTTTTTGATGTTTTATAAAAGAAATATCTTTATAAAATATTTTTAAACTTAGGTGAAAATTTATGAAATAATTCACAAATAATTTTAGTATTGAATAAAATACTGAATGCAAATTTAAGTGATTCGGTAAAATTGGTATAATTAAGAAACCAATAATTTTAGAGTATAATTTTTTATTTTGTCCGAATGAATTTGGATAATCTTCTAAGCAATAACTAAAAGCTATTGAGCAAAATGGTACGCTCAGTGAATTATCTATATTTTTGGGCAATCAAGAAAGTTTTGAACCTTAGTTAAGATTTGTTTGTTCGTCATTTGATATTTTGAAACAATGTTAAGTGATAGGCTTTCCCTTATGGAATTTGACGGATTGACTGATAGTGCTGGTTTATTCCTATACGGAATTTGATTTGATTTGATTGAATTTGATTGATTGGTTGTGTGATTTTATATACTATTGTTTATAAAGTTTAAATATATAGATGAAGGATTTTGAATTGTTGTTACTATGACCTAAATCCCGGTAATTGTAAAAAAAGAATTTGAAGATTTTGGGAAAGAAATAATAATTATTCACTCTAGTTGATGATTTTGGAAGAACCGGAATACCACTGGATGATCCATGTTGTTTTGATTCCAGAGTTTCACCATACTTTATTAAGAGGAATTCTCTTCTTGTCATTTTGATTTTTGATATTTGATTTAATTCCGTCTGATAAATTTTTGAATTTAAAGACCCGGGCTTTAGATCTTAATTTATCATTTGAAATTATTAGATGCATAGCATTTATTACAGAATATTCTCTGTATTTTGTCGCCTATGATTGTGATATTGTTGTTGGTTGCATGTAGCTTTATTTTATACTAGAGTTGCATGAAGGTTTATATCCAGCTAGTTTTTGCATGTAGAGTTACATCATATTGCTTTTGTCACCTTGATTCTCTTTTGGATTTCGTAAGTGCAGGTATGCAAGAGATTGCTATTTGATTTCTTGCGCATCTACATTTGCAACGAGATATTGAATTTCTTGCCAAAAATATAAGACAAACACAAAAAGGTATGTAACAGATTTAGAAATTTAAATTGGTTGATGATTTTATGCCCCAGATATGGGAGGCCACTTGGCTTTTCTTTCTTTGGTTGGTTTAGAGCCCTTAGTGGAAATTTTAGTTGTTTTGATCGAGCCAAGCAAAGGAAACGCTGCCGAACTTTTCCAGAAAATCTTAGAGTCTAATTAATAAGTTAGACAACTCATTTTAGTTAATAGTTTTAAACTTTAGTGTTTGGAAACATTTTCTCCCCTGGGAATTTCGGGGATGAAATTCATTTAAGGAGGGGAAAATGTAACAATCTTGAATTTTGATCATTTAATTTTAAATGTTTAATTAATTTTAAATATTTAAATTATATGATTTTTGAAATTTAATAATTTGAATTCAAATATGTTGATCATTTAAATATTTGAATTATGAATTAAATATTAATTAAATGGATTTAATAATATTTTTTAACTCCTTTTAATTAATAAATAATATTAATGAATTCAATTTCTAGATTTATTTACAAAAATAAATAGATCAGATAAATATCAATAATTGGACAAAAATATAAAACAATATTTAAATATGTGAAAATAGCATTCCGAGGCACTATCTTAGATTTTGACGAAACCAGTGCCATTAGATCCGGAATAATAAATTGTTGTACGTCGTCGAGTTTTGTAATGATCGGACGTACTATGTGGTCGTGCGAGCTCGAAATGCATAGCGATTAATTATAATTATAATTCGATTTAGAAAGCTAACTTCCGTATAGTTTGGAATTAGGTCTTGAACAAGTACCATTGAGTTTGGAATATGGGTGTTTAGTATAGAATGCCAATCGGCATGCTTCGATTGGAGTTCGATATATTTGGGTATGTAATATAGATTATTTTCGAACAATATAATAATACATACCCCATAATCAAAACCATACCCTATCCTTTCAAGTGTCATACCCATGTTTTCGCCCATACCCCTATGCGTGCTACCTTACCTCCTCTCCATATATATATATTCTTGGATGTACATCAAAGAGAGCTTCCTCTTCGTAATCAAAACTTTAAAAATCAAATTATAAATATCCACTCAGCGTAAAATCTTGAAATAAGCTTTGTTGAACTTGGGTCGTCAGGTGCTTCAATTCTATATCAGGTTTGAGAGGTGTGATCGAGTTTGGAGGGGGGTCGACTATCTTAGCTGATACTAGGGTTAGGTTTTTATGAGGATCTAGGGGGATTTAGGTAAATCGGAGGTTGGATTCTTGTTTCTCGTGGATAGGCGAAGGGAGGGTGATGATTTGATAACATGTGGCCGTTATTTGGGTGGGGGGGGGGGGTCGTCGGCTACAGTAGTAGGGTGTGGTGATGTCGCATTGGCCGACCTTTTGGGGAGTTGGGTGCGTTGCGAAGAGGAGGAGACAAGGAGACCGTCAGTAAAGTCGGTTCATCGTTTAGTGGAGCGTAGCTCCATGTCGTTGCTTAGATGTGCACGTTGGAGTGGGCACATGGTGTGAGGTGTGCATGTATTGATTAGGAAAAGGGGAAGAAGGTTTAAGGAGGGGATTTGTTTGTTAAGGGTGATTAAGGAATTAGTTAAGTTATTTAATTATTTAATTTAATTCGATAACTTATAAATGCAATAACTTTTCTGTACAAGGTCAGATTCGAGCGCCGTCTTTTGCATTGGACTCGTAACAGCGATGGCTTCATGATGGAGTTGGATTGGAGGAATTTGGAGCTTGTTGGAATTTATGCTAGAATCGAACGTCCGTTCGGTTTTAGTTCAAACCGGAACGCTTCGGCGAAAACTGGAATCAATGTGAGTTTAGCTCACATTCAAATTTACTATATCATATCTACGATGCTATAAACTATTATTGATCGCTTGGATGTTAGTTAAGCTGTTTGATTGATTGTTTGGTTGGATTTTTGTTTGGAAAATGGATGATATATTAACTTGATTGTTATGAACCCATATGATTATATATATTATCCGTAACCATTGTTTTGCAGGGAAAATTTGTAGAGAGACCCTGAGGGAATTCTCGCCAATAATTGTTTATTTACATCCTTATGCTATTATATTGATATTTAATTGAAATAAATCTTGATATTCCATTTAGATTGTTTAAATGTCGTTATAGTGATTTTCACTATACTGTCAGTTATTGACTTTCATCCCTAAAACCCCGTCGTGTGTGTTTTGAACTTAAGCTTGTATTTTCACGAAATGGATGTTTGAAATTATAATTGACCATTTTGATTAATGATAATTTTAATTAATTAATCGTTTTAACTTATGATGTTTAAAATTAATCAATCTTTTTTATTAATGAGATTTAGATTTAATTAATCATTTTAAGTAATGATATTTGAATTTAATTAACTATTTTAATTAATGATATTAGATTTTAATTAATCATCCTAATTTCTTATATTTGAAAGTAATTAATCATTTTAATTAATGATGTTTGAAACTTATTAATCTACTTGATTAATGAGATTTGAATATTAATTAAGTCATTTTAGTTAATGTATTTAAACTTTAATTAATCATTTTAATTAATGATTTTTTTAAATTTAATTAATTTTTTTAGCTAATGATATTTAAAAATTATTTAATCATTTTAATTAATAATTTTTTATAGTTAATAATATTTTAACAAATGATGTTCTGAATTTAATCTATCGTTTTAACTAATGATGTTTGAATTTAATTAATTCGATTAATTAACGGTTATTTGAACTTAATTAATTATTTTAATCAATGGAATTTAAAATTTATTAATCATTTTAATTAATGATGTTTGAGATTAATTATTCATTTTAATTAGTGATTATTTAAATTTAATAAATCTTTTTAATTGATGATATCTAAAGTTAATTAGTTGATTTAATAAAAGTGATTAATGTAAATTAACTAATATAATGAAAGCGATTTAAAGTTAATTAACTGATTTAGTGTTTTAAAGTTAATAAACTGATTTAATAAAGATTTTAAAGTTAATTTACTAATGATATAAAAGTGTTTTGGAAATAATTAACTATTTTATTTAAAATAATTGATTTGTTTATTTAAAAGAGATTATAAATGTGATCAATTATCTTTCAGAATAATTAATATTATTTTAAATTTATAAGGATATTCAAATTGTTTTATTATCTTTTGGGATAATAAACATTGTTTTAAATTTATAAATAATGGTTTATAAATGAGAAAATCCTTTAAAATGAATTATTTATAAATAAAGCTAAGAATAAATAGTTTTGGGTTTATAGTAAATAATGTTTTAATGACATTTGTTTTTTACCCTTGTTTTAATACACTTAATATTATAAATTTTTCCTTATAAAAGAACATTTTTAAAGAGTATTTCCAAAGTGTTTTACCAATATTGTTATATGGAAATCAAGCATAGGTTTAGTTTTTAAAAGTAAATTTTGGTTTCGGTTATTAAAAAGCGGTTCCATAATCGATATAGCTTATATGGAAAGGATTTAGTCATACTTTTAACGTTAAACGTTAAGGCTTGGACACATTTCCATCTTAAAGATTAAAAATGTCGTCAAGGCGACTCGTAGAGGTAACACTACCTCAACTTGACTGGCTGCATTTTCAATCGAGGGATAGCACTTATTTGGAATCGACGAGTTGTGGTAAATATATGTAATTTAATTTCCATATATGATCATTTTAATATCTCCGATAGTTGATTTATTAACTATCGGATTCAGCTTTCTTCTTAGTGTACCGTCACCTTAAAAACGATTTGCTGCTCTTTTGAGCTTTGTTACCCTTTATCAGAAATGACTAAACCCAAAGTGCGAGAGGAAGCCAGGCTATGTGGGGTTGCTCCTATTAAGATATTTCCACATCTCATCTAGGCGTATTTGGTTGTGCACTTAGAAGTGGAAATATTCAGATTCTCGGTAAGGTTTGGCGGGGTCCAGCTTGGTATTGTCCTAGTAGTGTCACAGAGTAAATGAGCTTCTCAAAAGTATATTTCTAGAGGTATACTTCAAGAGGGGTGCACCTTCCTAGTCATTTGTTGGAAATTTTCCTTTTCGTACTTGATTTGAACCTTTGAATATGTTTTTCTTTAATTGCAATGGGAAAAGTCAACCACTCGTTTCGGTGTTTAGTTATTGGTTTTGTCCATTCTATCATGTTTGGACCGTTATCTTGTTTTATCCATTCTGTCCAGTTTTGATTTTGCTCAGATTATTTTAATTCTTTCAACTCTGGTTTTTAATACTATTTATGCTCCTTTTTATTTGGATTTGTTTCCTGTTGTTTATCTATACTCTTTCCTGTATGGATGTTATTCTTGTGAGGTAAAAACCCGTTCTGCGTTAGCAGCGTGGTCTCACATGACTTTTATATGTTCCCCATTATTTGAGTTTTCTCACGCTGGTATTTCGAGACTGATTCAGGTATTATTTTATTATAATGCTAGGGTCAAACCGAGTATTTTTCAAGGTTGGTTATGGAGATCTTTGAGAGGAGCTGGAGGATCACCTATCGTAGTGTTTTATATTCCACTGTATTATATAGTGTTCATATCAGCAATTGTAAGGTCGGGATTTTATAACTGTCCAGTTGATAAGGTTTGTTTTTAACTCTAATATACTCTGATTTTTGGAGTGATGGTTTTTTCTGTCCTTGTTATATTATATGTTGTCAATTCCACTGTGAGATTTTGATTTTCTTTGTTCTCTATTTTTTTTCTTTTTATTTACCCTAACAATCTGCCTTTTTGTCGATTGGATGTTTGACATTTGAACATAGTGGAAGTATTCAGTGTCGAATTTTGATGGTCAAAAAGGTGGGTCGTTACATTAGGAAATGCAAATTATATGGTTTGATTCATTTGTAAGTGAGATATAAGTTCATGGAAGCGAAGGTTGGCTTGTTGCTTTGGGTTTCATGAGTAGAGTTTGATTGCTCGACTAATAGGTACACGTTTATAATTGTTTAGATGGTTTTGTGCCCCAAATATTGGAGGCCACTTTTGGATTTATTTTTTCTTTTATTGATTTGGCCCGTTGTGGCAAGTTGTAGTTTTTTCGGATTGAGTCACGCAAAGAAGTGCTGTCGAAATTTTCTGTAACATATGAAATTTTAAAAGTTTAATAACTCATTTTAGTAAATTGGTTTTAAAGGCCTAGGGATGTGAATTCATTTTCTTCCTTCGGGAATTTCAGGGACGAAATTCTTTTAAAGGAGGAGAATGCAACGACCTAAAATCTTTAAGTTTTTGAATGGGAATATTTAATTTATTTAAATATTCAGATTTGATTCAAATTTAATAAATAATAAGAAAATCAATTTATAATATAATGACTTGATTTTTATTGAGGTATTTTTATTTATTTGGTTTTTCCATAAAATTTAATTTGGAGAATATTTAAATCATCGTTTAATGATTTTTTGACAAACAGTGGTCTTTTGTGATTTTTCAGAATCAGTTAACCAATGTATATTATTATTATTTTGGGATCATATTGCCTTTTATGATCGTATTTTTGTTTTTTCGTTCGTGGTTCGTACGCGAACGAAATTTTATGCAGCAAAATGCCAAAAATTAGGATATAAACTAAAACAAAACCCTTAGAAAATTCAACGCATTTCTTTTTCTCCCTCTCTCTCCTTTTTTTCAATCTAGTAGTAAAAGAAAACATATCACCCACTTCAAAAGTCAAAAACTCAAAATCCACTCAACGGAAAAATTTAAAGTGGATATCTTTAGGTTCGTTGTCAGTAGATCTACGCATCTATATATGTTGTGATGGGTGCGACATCATTTGTAGGGCTCGACAATTTTGGGTAGTGAATGGTTTGAACTAGGTTTGGGAAATTCATGAGATCTAGGAGATGTGAGGCTGCGAGGTTCGTTTCTTTGAGTTTGTGGAGTCGAGGAGCTTCGACGGTGAAAAGATGGTGGTGTGTGGTCATTGGAAGATGAAGTGCGATATAATTGTTATTGCATCCGTGTGCTTATGTTGCAATCTCCCCAGGTGTGCCGAGCTTCACCTAATTAGGGGTGGTGGCATGAGGACACGAAGTGGAGGTGAACAAAGCAAGCAGTGGTTGATTTCATGAAGAATCGATGGAGTAAAGGAAGAGAGAAGGTATCATCCATTTAGTTTGTGTTGCGTATCATGTACAAGACCAGGCAGTTGATTTTGAATTGGGGAGGAAGAGTTTGCATGGGTAATTAAGGAAGTGGTTAATTTAATTAATTACTATAATTAATTCAAAAATTTATAAATTTAATAACTTTCTCATACGAGGTCCAATTGAGACATGGTCTTTTGTGTTATACTTGTAATGGAAATAGCCACATGATGGAACTGGTTTCGGCAAATTTAGGGCAAGTGAAATTATGGGCTAAAATTGAACGTCGCTCGATTTTAGTTTAAACTAGAGTGCCTAAGCATCCGTTGGAATTTCGGCGAGTTAAACTCACTATTTTTTGATAATCAACATGATATATAATAGATAAAATTTACTGTTTGTGTTTTAGATGAATTATTGGTTGGTTTGGTTAAAATATCTGATTGAAAAAGCGGATGTCATTTAATTGAAATACATGGAATTTAGTACAGAAACTCGGATTTTTCACCATTGTGAATTTTTCATTCCAGTTATATACTTGTTGAATTTAATTTCAGTTATATAGATTGATAAGTGTCAAAAATTTGATAGTTTGACCATATTGGATTGACATTGACATATGTTAGAAATTGAACCTTTTTAGTGAAAAAGGTAGCAATAGTATTGGTTAAGTGTTATAGTAGCTATTGGCCTCATTATAGTATTTTGGAATACTATTAATTGTTGTTTGGGCTTGGAATTTGTTTATTTTTAAGAATGATTTTTAAATATGATTTTTGGAAAGTTATGATATTTTATTTAAAATAGTTTTTAAACTTTTCTATTTCACTTTAACCTATTTAATTGTCTTTTCTAAATATATGGAAATGTTTTTAAATTATTTTGGAAAAGTATTTATTTTTATAGAAAAGTTATTATAATAATGAATGTTTATTTTAAAGTAAATATAAGGCGTTATCTTCTATTTTAAGGAGATTTTGTGTTTAAAGGAAGATAGAAATGTTTTAGAATAAATATTCATGAAACATTTATATAAAATGTTGTATAAAGGGATAGATTTATAATTATTATTTTATAAGAAAAGGATAGTTGTATAAGTAGTGTTTTATAAATAAAAGAATGGTTTATGAATGATATCCTATAAAGAGGAAATTAATATCATTTTGATGAATTGGAATAATTAATTCTATTTGTGGGATTATAGTGATATTGGAAATGATCATTTTATGGAAGTATTTGATTTTATTTTACAAACGAAGATTTTTGTTAAGAAAATAAGATTTATAAAAAAATTAGTTTTTGATCTATAAAGGATTTTTTTAAGAGCTTTTATAAAAGAGCTTTATAATTTTATTTTGGAGATTTATGGGAAGTATACGAGTCTTATAATTTTGTACTTTGGAAATTTATTAAAAGAAGTTTTATAAATAGAAATGGATTTATAAAAGGATTTATAAATATGAAAGAAGTGTTTATTAAAGGAGTTCATAATTATATTTAGAGTTTTATAAAAGGGTTTATTTATATAAATGAGTTTAGAAATAGAAAGGCGATTTATAGAGATGAGTGTGGCAAATCTGGAAAGGATTATTAAAAAGGGGTTTTGTAAGAAGTTCTAAAAAGACCAAGACCCAATTTCCATAAATGATCATTTCAAATTACGGTGATATGAAAAAGGTTCTTTCCATACTTCACGCAAAATTCCGAGGTATGGAAACTCATATCTATCTCAATAATTAAGAATGTGTGTCGATTTTCAAGGTTAGTTTTCTAACTTGTCCGATCTCATTATTAATCAAGGGATAATACTGTTTGAAATTGGAAAGTGGTGGTAAGTATATTTGGTCCAATTTCTATACGATCTATTTACTTTCACCAAAAGGAAGGTGTGTAGGTTTATTGTTATAAATGTTTTTAAATTAACATTTGTTTTAACCCAAATAAGTATAGTTTTGGAAAATGAAATCTTTCTTAAGATTTATGAATACACTTACACCATTGAGATAAGTATATGGATGCATTATCAAAGTATTGGAAATGCAGTTTTTTGTGAATATACTTAAACTGTTGATGTAAGTATATGGAAAAAATTTCTAAGTATTAGATGTGAAAGGGTTTGGGAATATACTTATATAGTTGAGATAAGTATCAATATTATTCAAGTATTGAAAGGAGTAGAGAAGGTTTTGTGAATATATCTTTTTAAAGTACTTTGATACAAGTATTTACAACGTGATTTTAATTAATGAAAAGATTCATTAAAGAGGGTTAACGGTTGCTTTGAGTTTAACCGTGCTTGGTTGAATCTCTGGTTTGATGTATATATATTACAGTTTTCTTTTGTAAAGATCTATTGTATATTATATATTACTCATTACTATCTGAGATTTTGTTTTGTCATTTCTTTCTTTTTCTTCCAACAATACGTCTTTTCAACACGTGGATGCTCGACACATTAATACCGTGGATGTATTATTGTTGGCTTTTGAGGGTCGAAAAGTAGCATTGTTAAAGAGGAAGTTTTGATTAATGAAAGAAGTTTTATTAGTAAAAAAGAGATTTACAAATAAGAAGGGTTTTAATTAATAAAGCGCAAATTAATTATTGATGGATTAAAAGTCGTCTAGGTGACTTGATCGTGCTTTGTATGAATTGATAGTGCTTGTATGTTTACTTTCTTATGGAAAAGTATATGGGACTTAGTTTCCTTGTGCGACCATTTTCATTGTTGTCGAATATGACTAAATTCATCAATTCTGTCTTGAAGAGACCGGGATCTGTAAGTGTTTTACTTATCGAAAACCACTTCAAAACTGAGATACATGATCTATCTCTTGGAAGTGGATATGTTCGAGGTGTTGGAATCCAACTGGGGATTTGTGTTCTGTTCGAGTGATGAAGACTTGTGTGAAAGATGCCGTACATATCCTCAACATCGGAAAAATGACTAAAGACGGAGTAGATTGCACAATCCAGGGGTTTTGCTAACACAGAGGGGTACATTAATTCCATTATCTAGAGTATGCTTATAGATGTTGCCCATGGGGAGTTATTAATATTCAGGTTCCATATGGTTTATATTTACATGTTCGGGCTTGGACCAGTTGTGTTTTCCTTATGGTATATTTTATGTAGGGATATACAACGCTTGGAAGGTATCTTCCGATCCTTGTCATAGAAGTCCACTTCGATTTTTAAGTTGAGGGAATCACCATGGAAAATCCTTTTAAACGAACGTGCCTTAGTAGTTTTAAATGTACTCTAATATGTTGTAGAAAGCAATCAATGTAACCATTCCGACTATGTTATATATTTATATTAAACCCTAGACATTATTATAATACCACTTAAATTAATGAAATGGTTTGGTTATCATAAAAACCCGTCTGTGTTTATTTGCGGCGTGGTCTTATGAGATACCTTTATTTTTGAAAAGTTTTATTGAGAATCCATAGATTGAGTTTCTCACTCTGGTTTACCAGACTGATCCGGGTGTTATTTTCTTATAATGCTCGGGTTAGCCTCGAGTACATTTCTAGATTTCGTTGATGTTCATTAGAGCTCTTGGAGAGGAGCTAGATATTTAACTACCGTAGTATTCTTATTTCTGCTACATCACTTTATGTTTTTATCAGCAATTGTAAGGACATGTTATTATAACTATCCAGGCTAATGATAAGTTAGTTGCTCTGATTATTATATACATACAGTTTCCTTTATGAAGATGTTTTGAGATCTTATATATTATTGTTCCATATGTAAGATTCTGATGTTTTCGTTCTCCTCTTCTTGTTCATTTTCTTTTAGCCTAACATTACGTCTTTCTAACACTTGGGTGTTCGGCACGTGAATATCGTAGATGTATTAGTATCGACATTCGAGGGTCGAAAAGGTGGTCGTTACAGATAGAATAAGATAAAAGGGAAAAAATCATTTTATAAATGAGTTTTATGCGAGTCGTAAAGAAGAGTAAAAGATGGATATTTGTTTTCTTAATTACTCTTTTGGATTTTTTAAATCACATTTGAAACCTCTCCACCTCATTATACATGGGTGGCCATAAAAAAGGCATGTGGGCCTAAAAAAATTTCCAAAAAACTCATAGCAATTAATCTATCCAATAAAAATATTTTATCGATATCGTATATCGATATACATGTTTATAAGTTTGATATACGTAATTTATCAAACACTAATGTTATTCAAAGAAATCAAATAAAATTTAATAATTAGTATTTCATAAATATTAATTAATTTAGTTAATTTAGCACTATTATAAATTGATTAAATCATGTTTTTTGGAGTATTAATCATTTTGGTTGTGTGATTCAAATCTGTAAATTCAGACAGTGATTAATATCGAACAATTAAGATATTAATGTTCAAATGCATCATCTTAGCTAGATATGAGACATTCGGGCTGAATTTATCGCTTACATATGTATTAAATAAAAATCCAATTTTACTATTATAAGTGATACCCGGTTGTAATGTTTATTTACACTAATTTTCTTTATATCACAGTAGGGCTTGCTGAATTTGGTTTTGGTCAAAATTTCAAAATCATCCACATTCAGCTGAACTAGTCCAAATAGAAAATCGTTAGTTCAATACTAAAAATTATTATTGACCAAATTTCTCTAGTTAAAGACCTTGACTTTGGCCTTACTACAATTGACCATGATACTAACCACATATAACTCAAAAGATGAATTCTCAACTGAATAGTGTTTCACTTCCCATGTTTTAAATGAGACTCATATAGTTGTTTGATGGACGTCATGCCGTGATTTAATAGAACAAAGTGGAGTGTCCACAAAAAAGTTCAAAGTTATTCTCAAGTTGATATAACTGTGTAATATTGCCACTCCGAGATTCTTTCTTCGACTTTAGTTATATTAACCAAATGAAAACTCTTGAGAGATTCATTCCATAGTTATCCAACAACTATTAGTACATAACTTCTTAGTTTCCCTAGCAGTCATGAGTAATACACTGCCCAACATTTGGAGAATATTACGTACTCTAGTCTCTACAAACGAATCGATATCTTGAAACATCTTTGTTACCCGGTATCTTGACCAAGCTATATTGGACTGATTACGCAAGACAAATTCATCCGCTGTCAAGAAGGATGACCAGGAAGTAATGGATATAGGACCCGGAAATAGAGTTCGAACAGTTATATGAAGCTCGGATTGAACGGAGTTGATAGACAGACAACACAGGGTGTTTAAAATATAGAAAATAGCTTGGATAGTCAAGGGATCGACATAGCAAGGCGAGACACTAGGGATCGGCATGATTATTTGAGTGGGTAGTCAACGTAGATGAGATACTAGAGGGATCGGCATAAGTGATAGTGCTTGGCTTGGCATAGATGATTCTCGAAGGGATCGACAGAGTGTATTGGAGTATAGGGTTCAAATAGACTCGTTGAACCAGAGGGATCGACATGTTGGATCAAGGGATAAGCGTGGATGCATAAGGATCTGTATAACATTATGGGTGATCAGGAGGGATCGACATCATGTGATGAAGTTCAAAGAATACAAATGGATGGCATATTATAGGGTTTGGCATGTTAAGTCTTTAGAGGGATCGGAAAATTGTAATGGAGTAAGCGGGGGTTGGCATGTAGACTTATATTAGGGGTCGGCATTAAATTCTGAAGCATTATGGATCAGCATAATCCTACAGGGCAGGAGGGTTCGGCAATGCAATACGGAACCATAGGGATCAGCATTATGGATCTCAGAGGATAAACGTGGATATGTAAGTATGGGTCGACGTGACATCAAATGAAGGGTTCGGCATGGGCTATTTTGTTATGGAAATGAATCTAAGATTGAGCAAATGCATGAGCTCCACACATCCATCATCATGATATTTTAGATACCATTATATCCAGCATGGAGAAACTACCATAAGGATCACTGCTCTAAATTCAAAAATGGAGGGATCGGTACCGATCCCTCTCCATTGAGATTTAGGCCTAGCGCCCCCTATGGTGGGCCCATATGGATGAGGAGGTCTTGTTGTTGTAACATCCACTATTTGGAGGCCCGAACTAAGCGCTACAAATGCTGTAGTCATCCATAGTATTAACTTCCGATGACCAAATACGGTAATGTTAATGGTATCCATAATATCAGAAGTAGTTGAATATGAAATAAAATCATAGATTTCAAAAGAAACAACATTTTTCATTATATTTCAAAACAAATTTTCATATCCAAGTTACATAATCCCATAATTGTTTCCCTGGTTCAAATAAAATATAATTATTACATAAGTATGCCAAGAGCGACATATGAAGATGCCCCCTTGGTTGACCAGAGTACTATATAGTCATAACAGACATAATACAACACAGCGGAATCAACAAAATAAAATAGCAACTCCTAAATAGTTATCCGTTAGCCACCTGCTCGTCTCCGGAAGCTTTATTCGCCAACCTACTAATAACCTGAAAACCTCAACCCTCATCCTACTCAAATCAATTTTGAGCACCCGAGAGTTTAAGGGGAAAACATAAACAGACATAAAGCATGGTGTGAATAATACTATACATCTCGGTTATTTGATATTAAATGAGACCATGCCGCTTAGCGAAATGGGTTTCTCCTCACTAATATCCTTTTAAAACATATCTTTTGAAAATCATTTCCTGCAACCAAAACTGGTTAAAACTGTAAAGCATATTCATGTAAACATACATATCAAGTAACAAATGAACTATCTGTCCGAACACTATAGTTTTGTTTGGCTAACTACCAACTTTTAGCTGACTCAGGCCTACCAGACAATATAAATAAAATAATCTAACACCTTTTACATACTCCTCTTTTGGACGGCCTGTCCCTAACTTATCTTCTCCCAGGGTCACCTGATCCTAATGGTTTTGCGGGCTCACCAATAACCTATGTGTATACAAATATATATTCCCTTCTATGTGTAATCATCATTTTAGTCTAACCAGTGACAAAACTCTACGCACTGGAATTTTGGACTAAATTAGCTGGGGCCAATAGCTAATGTATAGAGTGTGACCCTATACCAGTCCCATCTAGTATTCTAATATTTGATTCATTTTAGTTAGTGTAATCTTCCCAAAATTTTCCTTGAAAACCTTTTCATCTCAAATTGATTTAAAACCTTTAAACCAAACTTAAACAAGGAAAATACATATACTATATGCTTTACTCAAAATCACCTTGCCATTTATATATACTTTACTCAAATCTTTGTTGATGAAAACATTTAAACCTTTGAAAGTACGCCTTTCGAATCCATTGAAACTACCCCTTTCGAAACCAGGTAAACCCTTCTTTATAACCTAGGCCGAAAGGCCAAAACACTCCTTTCGAAACCATTCACATAAACCTTTCGAAAACACTTGAAAATCCTTTCTTTCGAAAGACCTTAGACACCCTATCTTTAAAACCTTTAAACATTGCCTTTCGAATACACTGGAAAACCTTTCCTCTCAAACCTTTCGAAACCATTGGGGAACCACCCCTTCGAAGCCATTCTTTAAACCTTTCGAAAGCATCAAAACCTCTGTAACCAACAAACCTTTCGTAAGCATTTGGGTTCAATTTAAAACATGTGGAAACACCTTTGAAACCATTTAAAATCATCTCTTTCGAAACCATTTAGGTACTACCTTCAACAGAGCAAAATGGTCACTAAAACAATTTAAGTCGAAAGCACTCTTTCGAAAGCAATTCCTAAGTAAAGAAGTGATGGCTTTGAAACCAACTTTCAGAAAGCATTGGAGAATTGGTAAAGTTTTAAAAACAAAGTATACCTTCCGAAACCATTGACTTCGAAAGGTAGTGTAACATCCCCCTACTTGGAGCCCCAAAACTAACGGCTACGAATGTTGCAGTCAATCATAGTTATTAATCCTCGGTGACCAAATACGGCGGTGTTAGATACATTGATACACAGATCACAATGATATGGAAAAAATTTAACAAATTAAAAACGCATTTCCACATTCCATTCAAAACATTTCATGTTCATTACATAATCCTACATCGTTAACCACTTTCAGAAAAATATAATTATTACACATACGCTAAGAGCGACATATGAAGATTCCCCATTGGTTGAACAGAGAATATAATAAGACTAATAAGTTTGCCTTTACATCCAAAATACACAGCGGAAAAAGATAACTCTAAATAACTAACTGCCTCATGCACGCCACCGGAAGCTTTATTCGTCTAAGAAGAGAACCTGAAAACCCTAAACCTCAAACTACTCAAAATAAATTGAGTATCCGAGAGTTTAAGGGGAAAACAAAAACTTTGAGTCAGACATAAAGACTGGTATGAATAATAATAACATCTCAATCCATTTAGATATCTAGTGAGACCACGTCGCTTAGCGAAACGGGTTTCCCCCTTACTAGTGTCCTAAAACCTTTTCAAAAGCATATACTGTGCTCCTGCATCCACAATGGTTAAAGTATAACATTTCAAAATATTAAGATGATATACATATATAAACATTTCGGATTTCCCATCCCCGGTTTAATTGACTCCCTGTCATATTTATAATTTCTAGGGTCACTATTAACCTATTGGTTTTCATGGGTTTACTAGTAACCTTTTTATAATTCATGGACATCCTGTCTTATTTTAGATTTTTCATGGGATCACTAAGAACTTATAGGCCCCTGCCAATTAACTTAATTAATTCCTGGGTTCCCCTGAACCTATTGGTCATTCCAATAACTCATCTTTTATCCTAGTTTTCATGGGTTGAGTAGGAACCTATGGATTACTCCAGTAACTCCCTTCTTAACCTAATTTTCATGGGTTGACTAAGAACCTACTGATGCCTCCAATAACATTTTTCTTATCCTAATTTTCATGGGTTAACTAGGAACCTTTTGACTAATGTCAATACTTAATTCGGATATAGTTTTCATGGGTTCACTACAAACCAATTGGCCCCTGCCAACCATCCTTAATACATAGTTTTCATGGGTTTACTATGAACCTATTGGTTACCCCCAATAACTTCCTAATCATAGATTTCATGGGTTTACTATGAACCTTTCTCCCGGACATCTACAAGATTTAGGCATCCTATATTTTGGTCTCCCTGACTCCCTGGATGCAATTCTACTCATTCAGGAGTTTAATCAATTTATATTCACTACTGGGTTAACCTAGCCGGTTCTTCTACCCCTTTATCCCTAAAATATAGTTATGGGTTCTTTATCATGTGAATATATACATATTTGAAGAAGCAAACATAACAACTTAACAATACCACTCCTGTGGGTTTAATATCTCTGAAAACATTTACATATAAAACATAATTAATCCCCTTTAACCTATACTTTTATCAAGGAAATACTTCTTCAAATTTACATACTTGAAATCCTTTCAAGACTCCTTTATTTAGCCATGGGTTTTTCCTTTAAAAATGAGTTTGGGTTTAAGAAACCTTTCGACACCTTTGAAACCTTGCTTTCGACATCATAGGATGACCTCATTCGAAAGCATTAAAATATATTTTCAAAACAATAGGCTCCTGCCTTTTGAATATTCTAAAACATCCCTTTCGAAACCATTCGATTGTATTAAAGCATTAAACTTTATCTTTAGTAGCATAGCTTCGAAACCAAGTGAAAGTACCCCTTTCGAAACCATTGGATGAATACTTTCAGAAACCATTGGAGGTGTAACGGCCCAAAGATTTTCATCCCCGAAAATCGACACTAATACGTTCACTGTATAGAGTGTCGAACAATTGAGTGCCGGAAATACTAGGCTGTTAGGGCTAAGAAGAAAAAGAGATAGGATAAGAACAGAAAACAACAGCACAGAATCTCACAATCGCAGCGGAACAAAATATAATATACAATAACAGCATTTATACAAGAAAAGCTGTAACTGTCAATATATATACAAGATATTAGAGTACAACAAATCTGGACAGTTATAATAACTTGTCCTCTACTGCTGTCTATACAGCTTACAATATACGGCGGAATATAGTCAAATACATCTCTGCCATCCAGCTCATCTCCTGGGCTCTAAAGCGTCCTAACCTGAAAATCTGTAATACTCGGTCTAACAAGATCATTACAATAAAGTAACACCCGAGTCAAGCTGGAAACCAGCGTGAGTAAATCAACTTAAATTGAAATACTTAAGTTCTGAAAGTCCTTTGAAACCAAGGTAACTCGTACGAAGTCATGAATTTTTATCTCATTTATAACCAAACACTTTTTCGAAATCCATTGATATCATAATAATGTCTAAATACAGTTGCTTATTTGAAATGGTTAAACTTCGTTAAATAAAACCAATCCCAGCTTATCAAACTCAATAACCAAACCCGTAAAGGTTCAAATCGAAGTGGTTCTGGACAATGCTGATATACGATCTCGGTCCCTTCGAATCCAAATAATAAATTTAATGGGTAAATTGTTTAAAATAAACAACTTATTACTTAGGGTGATAGTATTCTTATATGGGAAATTATTACAGTGTATATTTCAAATAAAAACATATCATTATTTTAATCTAGCGATTTAACTTGTCTGACTAACTGATTTAATGATCAATAACCAATATCAACAATTCACTTATTAGGATTAAATTTGCCTCGATTAACCATATCTATCTGTATTTCAATCCAAATTAATTCAAAGGAATTATAAAAGCAATTTATTTTTAGTTAATTAAAATTTAACATTCTATTTGATATCCCCTTAGTTAATTTATAAAATTATATGAACTTTTAAGTCAAATAAAAATATAATAAATTTTCCATTAAGTTTATAAAATATCATTAACTTTAAATTTTGGTTTAAAATGACAATAGCTTTTTTTTAGTTAAAAGAAAGAAAAATATAAATTATCTTTTATATGTAAATATGCAATTTATTCCTTTTCCTTTTTTCTTTTTCTCTTTTTCTTTATCTTTTTTCTTTACCTTTCTTTCTTTTTTCTTCTTTTCTTTTCTTTAATTTTTTCTTCTTTTTCACTCTTCGGCCCAATTCCTTTCCCTCACCGGCCCAATCCTTCTTCCCTTCCTTCTTCTTTTCTTCTTTCCAAATTCTTTCCCTCTTCCTTCAATTTTTCCCAGCTATGCACATATATGTGCACGTGCATGCTCACCCCAGGCGCCATCAATTGCTGCCGACCACCCATCCCAGTCGTCGTCGACTTCCTTCATGTAACGACCCGTAAATTTCGATAATTAAATTTGTTAATTTAACAGGAGTTTGTAATTAAATTTAGAAGAAAAAAAACTACTTATAGTAATTCGAAGTTAATTCAAATGATTTTAAATAGTGAAAAGAATTTTACCTGTATATGAATTGAATATAAGGATTTAAGGAAAATATTAAACTGATATAATGTAATAAACATTGTTAACAGTAAATGGAATATGATAATAAGAACAATTGCAAGTTTTGTATTTATGGGCAAATTAATATTGATAGGTAATAATTGTTGTAGAGAATAAATTTCAAATGTTAAAATTTGTAAAATGGTGACAACTATTGTCCGTTAACAATGCATGTAATTAATAGCGATTAAAATGAAATTAATCATTGTTTTTTTTTGTAAGTTAAGAGAATAACTGGAAATTTTGAAGGTAAAATCAATTTAAAGGTTAACTATATGCATAAGATGGAAAGTTGAATAGAATTCTAATAAATGATAATAATGGAAAACGTATACAATCAATGTAGGTAATTAGTAATTACAATGTTGTTGAAATTATTAAACGTTTCTTGTGACAATTAATAAATAACGAAAGGAGTAAGCGTATTTATTTAGAGTATTAATTACAATCGGATTGGGAATTTAAGCAACAATGTAATGCAAGGTAATTAATTCTAAATTTAAGTAAATAATAATGAATAGTGGTTTGAATAACGATTAATTCAAAATTTGTAAACATATATTATAAATTACCTACTTATTGTTAATGAAATTTGAATTGGTAATAAGTGATAAGGAAATAAATGTTACACTAATGGAAATGAAGTAACGTTCGTTTAAGTGTTGAGTAATAGTAAGGTCGTATTTATTATTAGCATTACTTTAATAATAGTGGTTAATTGTGAAATTTATGCAAGAAGTATGTAAATTAGTAACTAAGAAAGGAATACGTATAAATTGATTATGACCTAAATTTAAGTGTAAGTTAAAAAGTGAAATTGAATCTAATACATTAAATTTGGAAACTTATTTTAATAAATTAGATTCAATTTATAATGAAGGGGGTTATTTTAAGAAATTGAAATAAATACTATTATTTGGTAAATTTAGTTACTTTAAAATTTAGAAGGGAATTGGTTTAAAGAATTATGAATTAATGAGTAAATCAAGATGATGAACTTTATGAATTTTTGAAGTTGAACCTTTAATAATGAGTTAATTTGTTAATTTATAATTGTTGGACTTATTGAAATAAATGAAATGAAAATTTAATTATTACGTTAAATTAAAAATTTAGTTGAATAATGGGAAATATTTATGTAATAATTTTAAATCCAATGGCAAGCCTCCTATTTGAAATATGAATGGAATAATTATGGGTAAAGTAAAATTTATGGAAATTTTGGAAATTTACCTATAATTTTGAATTTTATGAAATTTAAGAGTTATATTGATTTAATCTTTAATAAATTGACATTTAAAAATTGTTAAATCATTTTAAATGTTTGAAAATTTTTAAGTGATAAAATTTGCCAATTCCGAAACTAAAATATAAAAATTGGATTTATTTACTAATTCTTAATTTATTTAATCAATATAAAAATAGCCATTTTTGTCACTGACTCGAATTTCGACGAAACTAGTTTCATCGGATCCGTATTAGTGAATTATTGTAGGGTTTCAAGTTTCGTAACGATCGGACTTGTCGTTTGATCGTACGAACGCGAAACGCCTTGAAATCGATTTAATTGAAATCAATTTTTGAAATCAATTTGAGAATTTCTTTTTCAGCATAACTTCTTCATACAATGGAATTTGGACGTGAAACTTTTTCCATCGCGCTCAGAATATTTTAAAACACCTATTTTGATATATGGGTTTACTCAATTTCGTTCCGGGGTCAGAACGGGCTTTTCGGGCCATAGTTTATTCCGCACGTTCATCTATCCAGTCTATCTACTCTATATCTAACCTACCTATATAAACACAGTTATAAACCCTAGCCTCCCTAATCTTCATTTGTCTGTACGTACAATTCATCTTCTTCTTAGCTCCTCATTCCAATGGCAGACAAAACCTAATTCCCAAATTCCAAAATCTAATTTCAAAAAAAAAAAATTCGAGATTTACGCGCTTCGGGTCGCGCTTGGGGTTTCAAGGGGAAAAACCCTGGAGCTACTTCGTGTCACGAAGAAAATGACTTGGGTCTCCGGGTTGTTTTGGCAAAAACTCGAAGCAAGCATCGGGTATTTGAGGCGGCGGACCGGGTTGAACTCGAAGTCGACTCAGGACTAGAATTTTCCAATCTTCAAATTTTCATAACTTTTGCATACGGACTCGGATTTGGACGCGGTTTCTTTTTTTAGGATCGTATTGAAATTCCAGATCTTTTGACGCTGGTTTGGATGAATTCTGAGACTGTAAAATTTTTGGGTTTAAATTGAATTTAAATTCAATTTAAATTCAAAAGGTGAGTGTTTTAACCCACTCACAACTTCTAAGATTTCTTATGTTTGTTAAATTAAATTTTGATGTGATTTAAAATTTATCTATGATTTTTTGGGCATATGTTTAATCATCATCTCAGTTAGATAACACTTAGTTAAATTTAATTGTTATTTAATTTTATTATTGCATAAAATTTGCGAGTTAAATTTATTTATTATTGCATATAAACTGCCAGTTGAACAGTTATTAATTTTTATTAAATATTAACTATTTGTTGATGCCTGTTATATTTTATATGCTTTATATTGATGTTTTGTTTAAATTGGATGATGATTGTAATAAATGGTTGTTTATTGATATTTGGATGAATGGGTGCTATATTTTATATTGTATAAACTGCAAGTTATTATGCATTTTCATTTCATTCGGGATTGCGGTTTGAAATGATATATAACCGTAAAGTTTTATTTTTAAATTACGGATTGAAATGATAAATATCCGTATCACTTGACCATAGGATAGAAAATTATATACAGGCACCGTGGTCTATATATAAAATATTTTAAAGTGATTTTTCTATGATTTGGAAAGAAATATACGGTTTAATAAATATTAAATTTTGATATTATATAAATATTATTTTATATATGGTTAAATTCTAAAATTTAAGCTATGTATAACTTGATGATGTTTTAAGTTTGATTTACGAATATTTCAAGTTTGAGCTTTATTTAAGTGATATTGAATTTATTA
Source organism: Allium fistulosum (assembly GCA_030737815.1). Classification (NCBI taxonomy): domain Eukaryota; kingdom Viridiplantae; phylum Streptophyta; class Magnoliopsida; order Asparagales; family Amaryllidaceae; genus Allium; species Allium fistulosum. The sequence continues at coordinate 760,644,986 of CM060908.1, read as the reverse complement.
AATAAATATTTCTAAACTAAATAATAGTAAATTGAATTAATGTATATATAAGATTATCATATTTTGGTTGGGAATTTTGGAATATTTAAAGACTTGAAATATATCAAAATTTAAATGTTTTATTGAAATTAAGGTATTATTGTTTTTCAAAGTATTGGTTTCGAAATTGTTATAACTTTGAAAGTAATATGGTTTGAAAAATGAATTTATTTGAAATAGTATTTATTTAAGAATTATCTTTAAATATATTGATTTGAAACCAATTGAAATTTTGAGATTAAGAATATGACTGCATTTTGTGATTTGGGTTTAAGATGGTTTTAAAGAATATTTCAAGTTTTATAATTAAAAGTAAGAATAGTGATTGAAAATTTGGATTTTATTTAAATGATATATTATTGAATTTGGTTTTTAAAGTATATACTATTTTGAAGTAAATGATATGTTTTGAAATAGCAATAATAATTCGGTTTTAAAGTATATACTATTTTGAAGTAAAGGATATGGTTTGAAATGGCAATAATATTTTGGTTTTTGATGTATATACTATTTTGAAATAAAGAATATGTTTTGAAAGGGCAATGATTGTGTTTTTAAAGGTATATATATTTTTAAAATGATCACGGTGTTATAATAACGATTGGTTGTTAAAGAGACCGGGATCGGATATGGACATACTCTCTGTCGATACCGAAAACCACTTTGACAACTATGTACGCGGTGGAGTTTCCAGAATGAAGTAGGATGGTGGCGACGATCCTAAGGTATATACGTGGACCCAACTCCCGCGAGTTGGCATAAGGTGGCTAAATCAGGAGCGATTGACGGACCAATGAGGTAGCACCTCTGATCGGACACACTTCTTCGATACCATTCTATTACTTTGTTATTTTGGTGGCCACCCTTCGATTTAGGAGTGTTGTTCGAGGTGGGCGGTAGTGGCTGCTATGCGTCACCACCAGTCCGGATGCGTAATTGGTATATCTACCCTGGCATTGCCTAGTTGTGCCGTGTCACCTACCATATCGAGCTTTACTACGATTATGATTTTAAGATTCGACCGCATTAAGGTTCTCCATCCCCTTAACGCTATTTTCTATATGATTATACTTTACTGATTAGACACTACTGTATATAGCGAATATTACTACATAGTAGATAGTTTAACGGATCCTTAAGAGATGTGAATCCCGAACATTTCTTAAGTTACTGCACTCACGTTAGACACTGGATAGGAGATGTCAAACCCCGTAAACATCTCTGACGCCGTTTACACTCATATTTATTTCATTGATTTAACTTACATAAGATCTTTTAGTTCTGACTCGAGTGTTTTGTTTTTTTCAATTCGCTCGGGTCAGCCTGAGCATTTCAGGATTTGAAGGCCCTATTTCTGAAGGACAAAGACGAAGATTTTATTATTACTATTTGTTATATATTCTACTACACCATTGTATTTCGCTGCATAATTATCATTCTCTGGTATGTGTAACTCTGATATGTATTGTATAAGTATAATCAAATGTTTTGTAAAACAGTTTCATGAACTGTTATTTGATTATTATATTTTATCGTTCCGCTGCAAGATTCTATTTTGTTTCTTTTATTTCTCCACTTTTTCTTGTTTACCCCATAACAATCCGCCCTTCTGTATGGTTTAAGTCGACATGTGTGTCTGCTTAAGCCTACAAAAAGGTGGGATGTTACACTTCAGCTCGCCTACCCCATCCCCCCGAACACTCGACGCAACCCTCCCTTCAAAACTTCGACATCGAACCCAAAAAAACAAACTCAGACACCACCAATCAACCCATCACGGCCACCATCATCGATTGTGTACCACCCAAACCCGCCAAAACCTTCATCACGACCACCACTACCTTTTCCCCCATGACTGCACGCCGCACTTCCCTCCCCGACATCTCCATTTGCCCAAAAACCGAGCACGACCCCACAATGATTTCTAACCCAAAATCGATCACGACCAGCCAAATCACACAAAAGAAAATTGTCGAACCATTTTTCCCAACTCCGTCATCACTCCAGCAACCTTCAGGCCAAGCGACATGCCCCCACGACCATATGGTCGCCGAAATTTGACCAAAGTCTTGCCTTCGGTCATCTCTCTTTTTCCCGTTCAAAACACAAGTAAAAACCTCCAAGTTACCACTAAAATTCCTAATTTTCTATAATAAACAAGATCATGTAATCTATTTATCAAATTTTGAAAGCTTGATCTTTGGTCCTTTACAGGTGATTTACTGTAAAATATATTTTTCCCTTCCTATGCTTAAATTCAGCTAATGTAACGAATTTTAGAAAAAAAATGCATTTAAAACAAGCAAGTTTCCATTTGGAGCCATAGTCAAAATTCCAATGGTTAAAGAAAAAAAATGATTTTAAAAGTTACAAATATCAACTAAAAAACAGAGGGGTTTTGCATCTGTTACTGTGAGTTTACAGGGATACACATGACTGAACCCACCTATATACAAACTAGGGACCAATTAACAAATACATGCTTGACTAAATACAAGAATTCGTGCGATTTTTACAAGCATATGGAGGTATTCTTAGTTTCCAGTAAGTGCAGGAGTTTATTTTACCCACAGTTCAAAGCAAAACTTATAGATATTTAGCCTGGACCAAGAATTTATTCACAAGTACAGGGCATGTTTATATATATATTTAACCAATCTAAAATGTTAAGATCTGTACTCACTGTTTGTTTTTGCTGCTGCTTTGTTTTTGCTCCAGTTTTGTTTTGTTTCCAGGCAGCACTTGTTTTACTTTTTTTTCATACGTGAACTCATCACTAGCCTACTCTAAATATATAGAAGAAAGAAAGGAAACAGGAAGGCCAAAATGTGGCTGTGGCTTGTACAGGCCATATATTTTCATTTTTATTTTATATTTTTGTTTATTTTGATTTGAACATATGTTGACCTGATTTAAACAAAAGGTGATTTGATGTTTTATAAAAGGCTTTTTTTTATCTTTGTTTTGACATTGATAAAATGTTTTGTAAGCTTGAAATGCAATTTGCCATAATGATGTCTCCTAGCATGTTTACATACACATATCTATGCATATATATGCACTATATTTCATAACATACACAAATTTTTTTTTACGCACTTATGTTTGTCATCATATACATGCATTTACATTATCACTTTCACCCTTCATATAACATGTATACATATGCATTTACTTTTGTATATTTTGTCATTATATATATATACACACACACATATACATATTCACATTTATACAACTTCCCTATATTTTACTTCATATAGGCATCTCTACATATACATACATTTATATACTTATATTATCAAACACCATAAGCTTGTATACACTATATATATTTTCCATGGATATTTTATCTTAATTTCAAATGGTGGAGTTTATATATACACATTTCTAGAATGTTTACCAATCTATATATACCTAGCTAGTTTACAATTTCAAATTTATATAGTTTTTAAATTAATATATTAATTCAGGTATTTTAACATCAGAAAATTTATTTATTCGACCAATAAAATCAATATTTCATTAATTAAAATGGTTAATTGCCCAATTAACAGATGTCAAAAATATGGGTCGTCACATTCCTTCCCCTTTAGAACTTTTGGTCCTCGAAAAGGAACGAAACGAAAATTTTAATTTCGATGTTTATTATTAGTTAAATCATTCTTTAAAATATTTAACTTTTTACTCTTTTTTATTATATAAAAATTTAAAACACTTTAAAAATTACATAATATACCAAATTAGTTTTATACAAAAATACTTTTCATAACTCGATGTCCCAACAAGTCCATCCTTGTTCTCACAGAAATTCAATCATATGTTGATCAAGCGCAGGACTGAAAATCTATAAGTACTTAGTAGACCCGTTTTTAACACCCAGTGAAAATACTTGGAAATACTTTTGTGAGAATGCTATGGAAATCATCACCCCCTCCATGGGTCGCAGTTAGCACGATGATTATGTTGCCATCCCGGTGAAATCTATAAGAAAACTGTAGGCATCCGCACCTCTCGACTTTCGCCATGGAAACTGCACATATCGCAGCTACACCCAGGGTTGTGTTGCTATCGCAGCAAAACCTGTGTAACTATAGGCATCAGCGCCCCTCGAATTACGCTGCCAAACGAAACTTTACCACATAGATCGTAGACTACACAAAGTGATGTCACTATTCCAGTGGAACCAGTGTAGACTGTAGGCACTCACTGCCACACGAATTTTGCTATAGAACCAAACCACATAGATCGCAATCTACCGATGTTACGTCGCTATCCCACCAAAATCAAACGTAGATTGTAGGCAATCACTGCCACTCGACTTATGCTATGGAACGGGAATAGATCGCAGTTAGAACAAAGGTTACGTTGTCATCACGGCAAAACCCAATGTAACTATAGGCATCAGCGCCACACGAATTACGCTACCCCAAACACAATCCTCAGGAACTACAGTTTTGTCCAAACGTCCTTTGGGATCCAAGTTTAGAACCCCCCTTAGGACTCAAGGCAGAACCACCCAATGGATCTCCTACTATAAGTTTCAACTTTCAATGGGAGTGCCTTTTTCTCCATACCATTCTCAAAACATTTCATACTATACACATATAGTACCTTTCAAATCATACTCTTTATATGTATTACATATAAACTTCAAAATCGCTATCTCAAAACCGATAGTTCTTAAACTTGGCTTTCCAAATTCCCAAAATTTACTTTTTGCCAAAACCAAAAGCCTTTCAAAATAAATGGGTTCCACAAACCTTTCCGGTTCCATTCTCATAAAATCATTCTTATATATATATATATATAAGTTTATTCTTTCAACTTGAATAATTTTTGGATCACTTCATACTTATATAGATTCCCCTTTTATATTTCAAATATCTTTCAAAGATCTTTTCTTCTAGTTATAATCTCGTTAATACCAAATCAAGGTTTCAAGTTCGATTTCCTTTACAAAGTCATTTGTACATTACTTACTCTTATAAAGTGAGTTTCAGTTATAATACTATCCAACCTTTTATTTTAAAATCATCATATTTACTCGAAAATATACTCCTTTATTTCAAAATCACATTTGCCATAATATCCGATTTCGGTTCCAATTCAAAATTTTGCTTCGAGTTCCATTTGGGTTATAACTTCTACTTGTTCCAATTTGTATTCAAATCCATGGTTTAAATATAAACAATTTCCACTCTGACCAGTCTGAATTTAGAAAATAGCTTGAATAGTTTTAAAATAGTTAAATAGTTAATATAAGATAGTTTGAATTTTTAAAAAGAATGTTTTGTATAGAAAATAGCTTGGAAAAATCCAAAATAATTTGAATATTTAAGAAGATAGATTTAAGATAGTTTATATTAAAAATAATTTATTTGAAAATAGATTCAGAGTCAAACTGGCTCAATTTCCAATCTCCAATTTAATAAATTTTAATTTTCACTTCCAATCACAATCCAGATTCCAATTCGAATTAACTTTGATTCTTATTCTAATTCAAATCAATTCCCATTTCGATTTCAAATTAATTCAACTCCGATTACAATTCCAATTAACTCAATTCAATTTCAGTTTGAATTAATTTCAATTCCATTCTCAAATTTTAAACCATCTCGATTTATATAAATTCGAGTTCAGTTTTCAAATACCGATTTAATCACTTTAATCAAATTAACCTTTAATATTTAATTTAACAACCCAAGCCTTTAAAATAATTAAATCCTGAGCCCAAATTCCATATATTCTTTTAAATTACTTCTACTTAAACTTATGTGAGGTTCTAGTAAGAGTCCAAATCTTTTAAGAACAAATCAATTTTTGAAATTCAATTGATTTCCCAATTATAACTTCAAAATTTTAAACTCAATCCTTTAAACCATTCCAGTTGACCAGTTCATTTTTAACATTTCAAACTTAAGTTCAAAATGATTCCATTTCCCTAAATTTAATTTTATTTCTAAGAATCAAAATCTTTAAATGGTTTCTAAATAAAGTTTTATTTCCATTTAATTTTCAGCAATGGATGTATATCATTTCAATCCACTTTTTAATTTCTTCGAGATAATCCACTTCACAGTTTTATATATATACTATTAATAACAAACAAGATGGTAGCAGGATATGTCAAAGTAAATAAACATCCAAATTATCTAAAACACCAATCAATAGCATCCACCCCACATTTCCAAAATCTGAAACCCATTTCTATTTCAAAAGTTGTTTGCAATTATTCATACACAATCTCTTACCAAATCCATACTTTTCTTTCAATTTAATCCATTCAACCTTACTCAAATTAAATTTCTATTCCAAATTTAAATTTCTTATCAATATCACTTCCCATTTATAAGTTTAAAAACTTATTTTTCTTTGGGTTATACATCTCATTCTAAGGGAAATTCCAGAATTCAACACTTCGTATTTATTTCAAATCAACTTTGAAATCATATATATATATATATATATCTACATATATATACATATTTATCCCATTCACACATCAAGTCACATTTTTAATTTTAAACCATCCTGGGTTTTTTAATCCAAAACAAATTCATCTTCCCACAACTCTTGTTTTTTAAAAAAGATTTCTATATTCAAAAATGTTCCAAATAATATTATTTATTATCTACTTAAACACTTTGAACAATTTCAAATTTCTTCTAGCTTAGATTTAAAACTTCATACTTATATAAATTTTTACTTCCTTAAAACATTTCACTCTATTTTATTATTGTTTATTCTATAATAAACATCCTTTCTTAAGATACAATACCCAATTTATGAAAATTATCATATCTAGAAATTATACACACCATATATTCCATCATAATTTGCTGGAAAAATAAAATCAGGGTAACTTATTTCAAATATTTTGAAAATTCTTTTGAATTTTCCAGGATTTAAATTCAGGTTTGAATCTATTTTTAGCTTAACTTATTTGTATAGTTAATCCTTACCCAAATTTCTATCTGGTTATATGTGTTTTACCACTTAAATCTTATAATCTTATTTAATTTTAATAATCACTGCCAATCACCTTGATATATTATAATAATTCAGAAAATTACTTCTTTATGTATCAAAATATTGCCTTATATAAAAATTATTATTTATAAAACCAATTTAAAATCATTTTATAAGAAAATAACAAGTACGCCCTCATATAATACTCTCAACTCATTCTAGGGTACTACTGACCCTATCTCTAATGAGTAATCTCCACTAGAGTCAAGGTTCTCGCTTAACCTTCAGCTCTGATACCAAATGTAACGGGCCAAAGATTTTCGACCCCGAAAATCGACACTAATACGTTCACTGTATAGAGTGTCGAGCAATCGAGTGTTGGAAATACCAGGCTGTTAGGGCTAAGAAGAAAAGGAGATAGAATAAGAACAGAAAACAACAACACAGAATCTCATAATTGCAGCGGAACAAAATATAATATAGGATAACAGCATTTATACAAGAAAAGCTGTAACTGTCAATATATAAACAAGATATTAGAGTACAACAAATCTGGACAGTTATAATAACTTGTCCTCTACTGCTGTCTATATAGCTTACAATATACAACGGAATATAATCTAATACGACTCTACAATCCAGCTCGTCTCCTGGGCTCCAAAGCGTCCTAACCTGAAAATCTGTAATACTCGGTCTAACAAGAACATTACAACAAAATAGCACCCAAGTCAGACTGGAAACCAGCGTGAGTAAATCAACTTAAATTGAAATACTTAAGTTCTAAAAGTCCTCTAAAACCAAGGTAACTCGTACGAAGTCACGAATTTTTATCTCATTTATAACCAAACACTTTTCCGAAATCCATTGATATCATAATAATGTCTAAATACAGTTGCTTATTTGAAATGGTTAAACTTCGTTAAATAAAACCAATCCCAGCTTATCAAACTCAATAACCAAACCCGTAAAGGTTCAAATCGAAGTGGTTTCGGACAACGCTGCTATCCGATCTCGGTCCCTTCGAATCCAAATAATAAATTTAATAGGTAAATTGTTTAAAGTAAAACTTATTACTTAGGGTGATAATATTCTTATATGGGAAATTATTACAGGTGTATATTTCAAATAAAGACATATCATTATTTTAATCTAGCGATTTAACTTGTCTGACTAACTGATTTAACGATCAATAACCAATATCAACAATTCACTTATCAGGATTAAATTTGCCTCTATTAACCATATCCATATGTATTTAAATCCAAATTAATTCAAAGGAATTATAAAAGCAATTTATTTTTAGTTAATTAAAATTTAACATTCTATTTGATATCCCCTTAGTTAATTTATAAAATTATATAAACTTTTAAGTCAAATAAAAATATAATAAATTTTCCATTAAGTTTATAAAATATCATTAGCTTTAAATTTTGGTTTAAAATGACAATAGCTTTTTTTTTGCTAAAAGAAAGAAAAATATAAATTATCCTTTATATGTAAATATGCAATTTATTCCTTTTCTTTTTTTCTTTTTCTCCTTTTCTTTATCTTTTTTCTTTACCTTTCTTTCTTTTTTCTTCTTTTCTTTTCTTTAATTTTTTCTTCTTTATCTCTCTTCGGCCCACTTCCTTTCCCTCACCGGCCCAATCCTTCTTCCCTTCCTTCTTCTTTTCTTTTTTCCAGATTATTTCCCTCTTCCTTCAATTTCGCCCAGCTGTTCACGTATATGTGCACGTGCACACTCACTCCAGGCGCCATCAATTGCTGCCGACCACCCATCCCAGTCACCACCGACTTCCTTCAGCTCGCATATTCTCCCCCCTCCCCCAAACACTCGATGCAACTCTCCCTTCAAAACTTTGGCATCGAACCCCAAAAAAAAATCAGACACCACCAATCAACCCATCACGACCACCATCATCGATCGTCTACCACCCAAACCAGCCAAAACCTTCGTCACGACCACCACTACCTTTTCCCCCACGACCGCATGCCGCACTTCCCTCCCTGACGTCTCCATTTGCCCAAAAACCGAGCACAACCCCACAATGATTTCTAACCCTAAATCGATCACGACCAACCAAATCACACAACAGAAAAATGTCAAACCATTTTTCCCAACTCCATCATCACTCCAGCAGCCTTCAGGCCAAGCGACATGCCCCCATGACCACATGGTCGTCGAAATTCGACCAAAGTCTTGCCTTCGGTCATCTCTCTTTTTCCTGTTCAAAACACAAGTAAAAATCTCCAAGTTACCACTAAAATTCCTAATTTCCAATAATAAACAAGATTATGTAATCTATTTATAAAATTTTGAAAGCTTGATCTTTGGTCCTTTACAGGTGATTTACTGTAAAATATATTGTTCCCTTCCTATGCTTAAATTCAGCTAATGCAACCAATTTTAGAATCTGGTATTCTAATATCTGAGACTCATCTGGTATTCTAATATCTGAGTCATTTTACATGGGGTAATCTTCCCACAATTTTCCTTGAAAACCTTTTCATCTCAAATTGATTTAAAACCTTTAAACCAAACTTAAACAAGGAAAATACATATACTCTATGCTTTACTCAAATCACCTTGCCATGTTATATATACTTTACTCAAATATTTGTTGATGAAAACATTTAAACCTTTAAAAGTACCCCTTTCGAATCCATTGAAAGTACCCCTATCAAAACCAAGTAAACCCTTCTTTATAACCTAGGCCGAAAAGCCAAAACACACCTTTCGAGACCATTAATATAACCTTTCGAAAACACTTGAAAAAACTTTCTTTCAAAAGCATTAAAACCTTAGACATCCTATCTTTAAAACCTTTAAACATTGCCTTTCGAATACATTGGAAAACCTTTCCTCTCAAACCTTTCGAAACCATTGGGGAACCACCCCTTCGAAGCCATTCTTTAAACCTTTCGAAAGCATCAAAACCTTTGTAACCAACAAACCTTTCGAAAGCATTTGGGTTCAATTTAAAACATGTGGAAACACCTTTCGAAACCATTTAAAATCATCTCTTCGAAACCATTTAGGTTCTACCTTCAATAGAGCAAAAGGGTCACTAAAACCATTTAATTCGAAAGCACTCTTTCGAAAGCAATTCCTAAGTAAAGAAGTGATGGCGCCGAAACTAACCTTTCGAAAGCATTGGAAAAGTGGTTAAGATTTAAAAACAAAGTATACCTTCCGAAACCATTAACGTCGAAAGGTAGGAAAAGCGGCAGCTAGAGGTTTCGACCCCATTCGAAAGCATTTACTTAAAACAAAAGGCGCAACCATTCGAAACCTTTCCTTTAAAACATTTGACTCAGCCGAAAGCCAACCAAGTCAAAAGCAAACCCTTCGGAAGCAAAGAAGGCGCTTTTACATTTGAAAGCGAAATAGCGCTTCCACCCCTTCGGAACCTATGGTCTTGACCTAGTACCTTTCGCCTTAGTCCAATTCACCATGTACCAAGTTATTGATACTGTGTGCATTAGTTTCGATGGCAATGGAGGCGGAACTACTAGGTCAGAACCCTTGGTGCTGAAAGTAGTGAAACATGAAAAAAGCATGTTTAAATTGATTTTTAGCCTTTTAAAGTAATCTTTTCAACTAACTTGCCTTATTTGTCAAAATCTAATTCGTTGCTATTTTTCTGTTCTAAAAGTGCTGCCAATATTTCAGAAATAAACAATTTAATTCATTTACAAAATACCTCTTCTCCTTTTATAAATATATAAAACATTTAAGTCCCATACCTTAAATAATTTTATATATTCATGAAAACACTTAGGAAAATTCTACAAAAATTCCAAAAATTCATTTTTAATATCTTTCTAACGTACATTGATTTTAGACCCAAAATATTAATTATTAGTCGTAAATAATTTAAAACCCAAACAATCATTTTCTATACTAGAAAATTAATATAAAATCCACATTACTTCAGAAAATTATGAAAATTGATACCCATCTCTAAAATAACATTTTTGATCTATATCTAAAATTGTAAGGCATTTAGATGTCACTAAATAGGGTTTTCACATTAAAACATATCATAAAATCTATATGAACAAGTATAAATCATCAACAAGCATATATAAACATTTAATCATTCAAAAACATGGCATAATCATGCAAAATACTTCAAATTCATCTTAAAACCGAAAATAAATAGAAAAATGAGATGTAGTCATTATTCACCTTAGCTTTGAAATTGAAGATTTGAGATTTGATCTTGATTAAGTTGCTTAAGCTTTTCATCTTGAAGTCTTCTCTTTGATTTTCCTAATGGTGGCCAGCCTTAGTTTATATTTTTTTATGAATTATGAATGAACGTGAGAATGAGGGCTTAAGGGGTTTAAGGTATAAGAATGTATCTATTCCTATATTCCCCCTTATCTATTTAACATTTTAAATCTTTAATTCATTGTTTACATGGCACGGCTACCCCTTATTAATCACAAATATTAATCCCCTAAATATCACATTATTTCATTTAATTTAGCTAATTAAAAATCCTAAATAATGTTACTAAATATTAGGGTCATTATAGTCGCTGAAGTTCCAGACAGATTGGTGGTCGCGTTCACCTATAAATACAGCCCTAGGGGGTTATTCTGAGGATCTTTACGCTGCCGGTTACATAACACTTTTGTTGTAATCAACTTCCTCCATTATTCACTTACCTCTTGCTGTTTCTTATTGTAATCAAGATTAAAGTGAATCAATAAAGAGAATATACAAAGTGGACGTAGGCATTCAACGCTGAACCACTATAAATCTTGTTGTTCTTGTTTTCTGCTGTGATTTGCTTATTGTTTTGATATAATCCTCGGTTTTCATTTATTTTCTTCATTTACTTCGCTACACAAACCTATTCTCTGGTGTTTGTGGCCAATTTGGTTGCGAACATTTTGGTGCTTTCATTGAGAACCCGATTCTCAGTGCTTAGGATCACCTTTGTTGCTACTGGTTGAGCAAATCTCCCGAAGGAGATCCAAAGTCATCTTCAAAAGCTTTCAGATACTACTCATATTTACTAGAATCTAAGCAAGGAAATCAATAATAGTTCGACATACAAGATTAACTTCTCAGAATGTGGATGCGAATGAAACTGCCAGCATTCAACAAGGAGCCCAAAGCAACCAACCTGCAAATCATAATGTGGAGCCTGCTGAAGTCCAAAACCCTACTGATTCTATAACCAGAACTGAGTTTAATAACTTGATGAGGGAGTTGATGGAAAGCCGTAGACAGCTGAATGAGCAGATTTAAACTAATGCTACCCTAATGAACTAGATTTCTCAACAACAGCATGAGATCGCTAGAAGGGATCCCACTGCTTACTCAGCGCCAAAGAGTTCCAGGTCATCAGATGAATACCATAGGCATAGGCGTCGCAGGGTTGAAGGAAATCAAGCTGAAACATCGGGGCATTGCTTGGCAGACCAATATGGTCTGCCAAGATGGATCGGTGTCGATCCTTCCCAAGGCGGTACCGATCCCTCCTCCAAAGAAGGGATTCCCCCACAACACTTGGGGAATCGAGCAGGAGCTATTTCCAGACGCTTGGATGCTGGAGTTTGACTAAATGCTGGCCAACTACCCCTCCGAAATGATGATGAGTTGAATGCTCAAGGTGCACGTCAAGAGGGTGGTGGACCAAGAGGGCGTGAAATGGCTCATAGATGTCGACCGGACCATTCACGTGAGGTGGAGCATGACCACCGCTTGGAACCACCCATCCAAAAACATGATTTGTTGGCAATGGTCAGACAATTGATGAGAAAAAACCAGGGTTTGACAAATGATGACTGGGGAATTTCGAGAAGTCATAGCCCGTTTATTGACAATGGTTTGCATGCGGAATATCTAAGGAGTTTCAACATGCCTACGACGCCTACCTATGAAGGAAAAACCGACCCCAGGTAGCACATCATGAGGTATGAATGGTTGATGAACTCAGCAAGAGCCAATGATGCAACCAAATGTAGATGCTTTCCTATAACCCTCTCTGGGATTGCGACGATGTGATTTACAAGATTAACCCCGAGATCGATTTCAAGATTTGATGAACTGGCAACTAAGTTTGTGGAGCAGTATCCACGCTGCTCGTCCTAAAGACGTGATGTCACTCTCCAACGTAATCCTGGCTCCGGGGGAATCGTTGAAGGACTATTTGGAAAGATTTCATGTCGCCGCTACAGAAGTCAGTAACCCAAATTACCATGCTATACCTATGGCTGTGACGAGAGGGATTGATCTGGAATCCGAGTTTAGTGATTAGCTAGCTGGAAAACTACCAACCACGTTGGAGCGCTTCTATTCAAAGGCAGCTTAGTTTCCGAGAAAGAAGGAAGCGAGGTCCTCTAGGAAAACCAATGTCGTGGGACTAAGAGTTGAAATAGTACAAAGCAACATTGCAATAAAGCAACTGATGAGAGCTCCGCGAAAGTTCAGTTTAATGTTCAGATCAAACCGAATCAACAAAAGAGGAATGGAGACGGGAATCGAGACTAGAAGAGGGAGTCTGGTAGGCCGAGGCCTAGGATTTCTATGTATGATGACTATACACCCTTAAACGCATCCATGGAGAATATTTACTTATCCACCATAATACTTTTCAATATAAGAAGCCACGTCCAAAGGAGTCAACAGAGACACAAAAATAGACTGGAAAGTATTTCCAGTTTCACAAGTGTTACGGGCACAATATGAACGAGTGCAGGCATCTCTAGGATGCTATCGAGAAGTTGATTCGGGAAAATAAGTTACAACAGTTTGTGAAAACTCCGCAAGATGGCGGACAGGGGACATCTGACCTTAATAGTGGACAAGCTCTGCGTAGGGCTGAGGAACCTGCGTGGACTGGAGGAAGATTAGTGATAAACACAATAGTTGGAGGACCGCATCCTACGGATAGGAGTTGGCAGGAAATGGAGCGCTATGCTAGCGCGATAAAGCATGTGGATTTTGAGTATTATTTAAATACGGAGGATGGAGCTCCATCCAAGCAGCAGCGTACGATGACTGATGATATAGTGTTCAAACGCAGAGATGCAGATAGAGTAGAGGCTTCTACAATTGACCCGATGGTCATTTCTGCCATGATTGGCCCTGCTTTTGTGAAAAGGATTTTAATTGACTGTGGAAGTTTGGTAAACATTATTTTCAAGAAGGCTTATGATCAAATGAGAATGGAGGCTAAAGATTTGAAACCATCGAAAGCTCGTATGCATGGTTTCAATGGTATGGCGACTAAGGCTGTTGGTTATGTGGAGTTGCCAGTTGAATTGGGGGAAGCTGAACGTAGGAGAGTGCGGATCCTACTGTTCATTGTTTTGGATGTTGACTCACCATACAACGTTTTTATAGACCGAATAGCCCTGGCTGAATTTCGGGCAGTTCTTGCCCCGTGGTGTTTAACTTTGAAATTTCCAACCGATAATGGAGTAGGAGTGGTGCATGGTGATCAGGCGACTGGATGTGCCTATTATGTGGCTGAGTTGAGAGAAGCTCAATGTAAGGAGAAGGGAAAGGGTATGGACAAATCTGTCTGCATCCAAGTTACCGAAGATTGACAAATGGTGCATGAGCCTTGGCTTGGGCGCCATAGTCGGTTCTATAGAGATATAGATCCAAGGGATGACGAAGAGGAGTCTAAGGAGACCAAGGCTACGCCGACTGAGCTGACGATTGATATAAAGTCAGCTACGATGACCTCTCACGGGTCTTGAAGATTGGATCGTAGCTCAGCCCTTCAATGATGAGAGAACTTGCTGATTTTCTTCGAGCAAACCTGGATGTGTTTGCTTGGACTTATTATGGCATGTGTGTGATCTCGCCTGCCATTGCGAGCCATGAATTAAACATTGATCCAAAGTATGTTTCGGTAAAACAGAAAAGGCGATGCATGGATCCGGAGAGATCCGTCGCTCTTAAAGAGGAAGTGGATAAACTGAAAGTCAATGGATTTATTCACGACGCCCTCTATCCTAAATGGATATCTATTCCCATGCTGGTGAAGAAGGCGAATGGGAAATGGAGAACGTGCATCGACTATTCAGACTTGAACAAGGCATGTCCTAAGGATAGTTTTCCCCTTCCAAGGATTGACCAGCTAGTTGATTCGACTGTAGGGCACGAATTGTCTTTTATGGATGCATACTTGGGGTATAATCAAATCTTGATGCATGTCCCCGATCAGGAACACACCAGCTTTGTGATGAATGTTGGATTATACTGTTACGTGGTGATGCCGTTTGGATTAAAGAACGTTGGAGCAACCTATCAACGCTTAGTTAACCGGATGTTTAAAGACCAAATTGGGAGGATAATGGAA
Organism: Allium fistulosum; assembly: GCA_030737815.1. Lineage (NCBI taxonomy): Eukaryota > Viridiplantae > Streptophyta > Magnoliopsida > Asparagales > Amaryllidaceae > Allium > Allium fistulosum. Next base: position 760,629,642 of record CM060908.1, on the reverse strand, counting down.
GTCTATGTAGATGATATGCTCGTGAAGTCATGACGATCAAACGACCACATTCGAGACTTGGCAGAGATGTTCGACATCCTCTTATTTTACAACATGAAAATCAAGCCTTTGAAATGTTCATTTGGTGTTGCGTGGGGAAAGTTGTTGGGCTTTATTGTCAATGCTCGAGGAATTGAAGTTAATCAAGAGAAGATTCAGGCAATCCGAGATATTCAAGTGCCAAGAACCATTAAGCAAGTGAAAAGTTTGAATGGGAAGGTTGCTGCTTTAAGTCGATTTATCTCTAGAGCAACTGACAAATTCATTCCTTTCTTTGATTTGATTAGGAAGGGAAAAAGAAACTTTGAATGGGCTTGGGATTGTGAAGACACATTTCGAGCTCTGGTGAACCATTTGGAGAGACCCTCTGTCTTATTAAATCCAGTAGATCACAAGGAGTTGTACCTTTATTTGGCTGTATCGACACATGCCATAAGTGCCGCCTTGATTCGCGAGGAGAACCGGATTCAGAGGCCGGTGTATTATGTTAGTAAGCGATTGACAAGAGCAGAAAGGAACTATCTGAAGATAGAGAAATTGGCGTACTGCTTGCTAATCGCATCACGGAAACTTCGTCCGTACTTCCAGGCACATCCGATTAACATTTACACCGACCAGCCATTATGACAGGTCCTACAGCGACCTGAGACGTCTGGGAGGTTGCTTAAATGGAACATCGAGCTCGTCCAGTTCAACATTACATATCTGCCTCGAAGAGCTATCTAGGATCAAGCATTGGAAGACTTTATAACAGAACTTACCGTGCAAGGCGATCTTCCAGAAGGTAGCGGAATCCCTACTATGCGATGGAAGTTGTATACTGATGGAGCATCTAATGATCACTGTTCTGGAGCTGGGATTGTGCTTGTAACCCTTGAGAACCGTTCAATTTGCTATGCTTTGAAGCTTGATTTTCCTACTACAAACAACGAGGCTGAGTATGAAGCATTGATTGCTGGACTTAAACATGCTAGAGAATTAGGGTGAAATCTCTTGAAATCTTTTGCGATTCGTAGTTGGTGGTGTATCAATTTAGAGGAGACTATCAGGCTAAGGGACAACAACTTGCCCCATATCTTACCCGAGTTTAGGATTTGTTGGTAGAATTTGAATACTATGACATGTCACAAATCCCACGCGAGCAAAACGGAGAAGCTGATTCATTGGCAAAGTTCGCTAGTACGGGCGATGCGCAACATATGGGCTTGGTTCCAGTTGAGATATTACACACCTAAAGTATAAATATGACGGAAATTGATCAGTTACTGTGAGCGGAATCCGAGAAGGAATCGTGGATGACTCCATTTAAAGATTATTTGTTGCATGGAATATTGCCTGAAAGGAGGAACGAAAAGCGACAAGTCCTTCGCAAAGCTTTGCAATATATTATGCAAGAAGAAACTGTGTACATAAAAGGTTTTTCAGTTCCTCTACTCAGGTGTATCGCTCATGACGAGATAAAGCGTGTTCCGAGAGAAGTTCATGAGGGAGAATGTGGCGAACACACTGGAGGTAAATTCTAGCGAAGAAGATACTCCGTTATGGATATTATCGGCCAACTATAAACCGGAACGTTGCTGGTTATGTGAGACGATGTGAAAGGTGCCAAATATATGCGAAAGTCCCAAGAGCTCCGCCAACAAAGATCACGCAAATGGTCAATCCTTGGCCATTCGCTATGTAGGGTATTGATATCATTGGCTCTTTACCAATCTCTAAGGGTGGTGTGAAGTACGCTATTGTAGCGGTTGATTACTTCACCAAATGGGCTAAGGCAGAACCGTTAGCCATGATCATAACTAATAAAGTGATCAACTTCATTGTTAGAAACATCATATGTCATTTCAGTCTTCCATGAACTATCGTAATAGATAATGGGACTTAGTTTGATAGTGCTGAATTTAAAGAATTTTGTCGAAGATATCGTATTGAAAAGAGGTTTGCAGCGGTCGCTCACTCTCAGGCGAATGGGCAGGTTGAAGCTATAAACAAAATTATCAAATCTATTCTGAAAAAGCGTTTGTAGAAGGCTAGAGCCAAGTGGGTGGATGAACTTCCTACGACACTATGGGCTTACAGAACTACTCACAAGTCTGCGACTGGCCATACTCCATTCGCTCTTGCTTATGGATCCGAAGCTATTATCCCGGTGGAACTCGAAGTCCCTTCTCATCGAGTGACTTACTACGACCCCAAAATGAATTCTCTTGGAATCTTTGGAGTTTATAGATGAGAAGCGCGAAGAAGCCCATTCAAGGGCAGCCACACACCGCCATCGAGTCGCTCGATATTACAACACTAAAGTGCGATCAAGATCTTTCGAAGTTGGTGTTCTTGTCCTGAAATGGGTTTTTCTGACCCCATCACATATGAATCCGACATGGGAAGGACCGTATGTCATTGAACAGAGGCTTGGAGAAGGAACTTTCAAGCTAGCGACTGTTAATGGCATTACACTCCTAAGTGCGTGGAATAGCGAGCATTTACGATGCTATTTTACTTAGAACATTTCCTTTGCATTTCAATTCTAGTTGCTTTCAGTGTTTGCTTTAGCATTTGATTTTTCAAATATGTAATAAGGTAGATTAGTTTGTTCCTTTCTATTTGGTGAATAAAGTCTCAAAATTCCTTTACATGAATGATTGTTGTTGCATTATATGCTAAGTACATATCGAAATCGATTGATATCGATATGTGTCGACAGGTCCCCGGAGTTCGAAATCTATCAATCGTATTAATCCCCGATGGGATCAAATAGGATGAGCTCAATTAATTTTCTCGATTAACTATTCTCGTAGATGTTTCAAAGGATGGGATATGTAATGAGAAACAAGTGTCGCCGACAATCTGGAGATTAGAAAATTTCCTGCCCGAATTGTGGGACTAAAACGAAATCAAGGCGACCAGAAGAAGTGTAAGCATCAAATGGGTGTGACTGACCACCCATCGACCAACTTTGGTCCCTAGAGAGTGGACTGGAGTATAAACATCAAACTGGTGTGACTGACCACCCATCGACCAACTCTAAGACTCCGGAGCGTGGACTGGAGTATAAACATGATTTGGGTGTGATCTGACCGCCCACGAGACAACTCTAAGTCCCCGGAGCGCGGACTGGAATATAAACATGATTTTGGTGTGATCCGACCATCCACGAGACTACTTTAAGTCCCTGGAGCGTAGACTGGACTATAAACACAATTCGGGTATGACTGACCGTCCATCGATAACTCTAAGTCCCCAGAGCGTGGACTAGAGTATAAACACAATTATGGTGTAACTGACCGCCCATCAACAATTTTATGTCCCAGGAGCACATACTTGAATATAAACATGATTCGGGTATGATCCGACCACCACGAGACAACTCTAAGTCCCAGTAGCGCGGACTAGAGTACAAACATGATTCGGGTGTGATCCGACCACCACGAGACAACTCTAAGTCCCCGGAGCGTAGACCGGAGTATAAACATGATTCGGGTGTGATCCGACTGCCCACGAGATAACTCTAAGTCCCCAGAGCGTGGATTGGAGCATGAACATAAACCGAGCGTGAACCGACCACTCGCCAAACAACTCTAAGTACCTAGAGTGCAAAATGTAGTAGAAACACATTTGAATAGATGGGTGGATTACAACCATTCTCTCTTCCACAAACTCCAACCTGAAATTTACGACTTAACGCAACGACCGCAAGGAGGCCTTGAGATGAAGATAGTGAATTGTTAACAAAATTTGCGATCAACAAATTACAAGTACTCTAAAGGGGAAGTAATCATTTAACTATCAAAATAACAATTCACATGATATCTAATCAAAAACAAAAAACATTTATTCACAAGTGTCAGAATTCCAGTACAAGTTATTTCAAAAAACCGGGATTCATAACCAGACACCTACGACTAGGGAAAGAAATAATTATGCAAATTATATACAATGATTTGAAGTAACAGTTACTTCTTCGACTTTCTTTCCATTTTGGATTTTTTAGGGGTGGAGCCGCTCAAGCTTCTCTTCCTGGATCCTTTGCTGCCCTTGGTCGGAGTGCTTGTGGAAGAAGGAGGGATTTCACCAGAGATTGACCCACCCGTTGGAATAACTTGCAATGGTACGAGATCAAGATCTTCGACTTCCACCTCGGCGGGCTCTCCTTTAACTTCTCGCTTCAACTTTTCCTCCTCCTTAATCCTCTCCTTCATGCTGGTTTCAGCAGCATGCTCTGAAGTGCCAGTAATTATCACATCATCACGGCCATCGAATGGGAGCGGATCTTCAGTTTTGTCTTCATCAAGAGCACCGATGATTTGGGCATCGGGCCCTGGAACTTCAACAGCAGTCGGGTCCTCGGATGCTCTCTCATGCTGTTCTGCAGCAGCACCGCTTTTGGGAGTCTGATCAGGGCTCAGAAGACCTGAAAAGTTTATCAAAACATGGACATTAGCTAAAGGCCATTGCATGTGAAGAACAAGAACTATTCGATACAAAGAAGTTTAGTATGATACCGGCATCCGGTTGACTTTCTGCCATCGTCGGAGTGCCTCCTTTGAAGATGGGAGATAGCATTTGTGGTCTGAAGCTAAGCTTGTTCGGATCATAGCTGAGATTTTGCTCTGTATCATGAGAAGATGATGGATCGACTACTTGAGTAGGAGAGGAACCTTAGGATCAGTTCTAGAAGACTCAACGATATCCTCTCCATCTTTAGTAGGTGTAGGAGCTTTGAAAAACTGAAGTTTAGCGGCAGCCAAATCCGAAGGCTTGTTTCCTCGAAGAACTTCTCTCACTAGTTCTTCTTCGTTGAATTCGGATCCTCCCAACTCTTCTTTCTTTATCTTGACGATGTGTTCCCAGACTTCGGTGAGTGATTCGAGGTAACCCTCGCCAAGAAAGCTTAAGTCATGGTGGAGCAGGACCTTCGCGTTATATTTGATAATTAGTGGATCGAACAAGTCCTTAATTTCGTTCCTACCAGACTCGGTGGTAGCCTCCACCTGAGAGTTGGCTTGTAAAAGCACTTCTCTTCTTCTCTCTTCTCGGGCTTCTTCCTTCAGAGCTTCGATTTTTGCAAACTGTTTGTCGAGTTTTGTTTTCAAGCTCCTTGCCTCGACTACTTCTTCGCAGTATTTTTGAGGCTCCTCTTGGGCCTCAATTTTCTCCTCCCTCTCTTTCTTTAACAATTATTCAAGCTCCTCAATGCGGAGAGCTATAGCGTCTTTCTCCTTTTGCAAGGAGTCCTTTTCTAAAGCAAGCGTGCCGTTGTGTTGAAGCGCCGTGTCATGTTCCTTCTTGTGAGAATTCTCCAAGCGACTTACTGCCTCTTATGTCTCCTTCGCATTCAGCTTCTGCAAGTTGGGTATTGTATTCAAGCAACTTAGTATCCTAATGCTTGATTATATCTTTGTCGTGAATAGTCTCCAACTTGGGACGATCGATTTCGTGCTGACGCACTATGGAGACTTTGGAAACTTTTTCGACCAAATGAATGAATGATTCATGCTGAACGAATATGTCGTTGAAGCATGCTAATGAGCTCTCTTTTGCATGTCCAGGAATAACATGTATAAAGGGGAGGAATTTGAGTCCATCAAAGCAAATCTTCGAAAAAGTGGCTTTAAGTTCAGCCAACTTTGCAGCTGTAGAGGAGTCAAGAGCAGTAGCCTGCGGAAGTGGATAAGAAGTGGCGAGTGGATGCTTGCTGGATCGGCTCTCACATGAATGCCTTAAAGTAGAAGAGCCAAAATGTTGCTCATGAGGCGCGGTGGCATGAGTGCCACGATAAGAAGATTTTTCTCCACTATGAGCAGGAAGGTTAGAATGTTCGTCATAACGGGACGCGTGAAATTGGGACTTCCTCTTAGAGGAGGAAGAAGACTCCCTCGAATAATAATCTTTGTCACGTCCTTCATCCTTCTCTTTACGTCATGCGGACTCAGAGTCCCGGCTTGGGCGGTGATAAGAAGAAGAGCCTCAGAGACGATCGAAGGCACATGACTGAGACATTGCACCTGTAAAAACCAAAATTGCACCTGTAAAATCCAAATAAAAATGTGTTAGAAGTTGTCTTACTAGAGATCAATAACAAGTGTATAGTGGAGTGTAAGTGATTGTGAGTGTCCTGGTGTTCCCCCTAACAGACCGGTAATGGTAACTTTACTCATGAGTGTGCTCTCCCCTCTATTAGAAGGTTGGGTGCCTTCACCGCTTCTCGTAGTAAAGTTAAGCCCTTCGAAGTTTATATTTGGAAAGTTATAGCACATAACGTCGTTTGGAATTTGGAGATTGGAGAGTGCTTTTGACGAGCTTTCCAAACGCTGAGAAGATGATTCCTCTACGAGAGGAGTAATAACGAACTCCGGGTATGATGTAGTTTTTCTTCTACGTAGCCGGTACACCAACTTCTTCTTTCTCTTTGAAGGTGTTTGCGATTGCCCGACCCATGACGGTCCAACCATTGATGCTTTTATAAGGCATGCATCATCATCTCCCAGCCTGTCAGCTTGAGAACCTTTGATTTCACCCTCCTCTGTATCGTCCCGAGTCCCCTCAGCAAGGGGCACGACGGGGTTGATTGTTTCCTCTCTTCGTTCGACAATGATCTTTTGAACTGCCTTTCTTCCAGGGAGTCTGATTCTGCGACCGTATTCCAACAGGCTGAATAAAGATAGTAGTTCGTCAGTCACGAGGAGATTAATATCTCGATCCTCAACGGGAGTAGCGTGGATGGCGGCGGTGGCTCTAGAAAATTCGACGCCTTGGGGACATGGACAAACAGTTGAAAGAGCTTCGGATGTTAGTATATTTAAAGGAGAAATTATGACTTGAATCATTGAACTTAAGGGAAAAGTGGAAGTGGCACTTACGTCCTTCTAACCATCTTCTTGTGAATCCAAAATGACATCGCACGTAGAACCATTTGTGCTTAAATAATGAAAGCTTGTTCCAGGCGCCTATCAAGACTTGACAATTCGACGAAGGTTCAAGGAAGACGTAAGAAGGGCTTCATGATCGTCTTTTGAAGTTATAGATAAATCTGATGTCTTTGGGAGTTGGCGGATGGAATAGAACATTCATGAATAAGAGGAAGGTCCCGTGAATAAAAGTGTAGTTGTTGGAATGCAATTGAGTAGGGGAGATCCCAAGATACCTCAGCATCTCCCGAACAAAGGAGTTAAAAGGTGGAATGCATCCAGGCCGGCACGTAAATTTGTTGCATGTTGTATATCCAGCTGGGGGCAAATAAGGTCTATCTTGCCTCATAGGAACTAAAACATCCTCAAACGGAATCCCATGGATGGAACATAATCGACGAAGAGTGGCTTCGCCGATTCAAGAAGCTTGTGAATCGACAGGTTTATCCAAGACAATGGCACCATCAACGGCATCAGGAGCATGGTTGATGGTTTCTGTTGAAAGAATTGGAATATCAGAAAAGAGATCAATTTGTGGATTAGAAGCTTCCGGTTGTTTTGCATAATGGCTTGGAGAAGGCCTTCCGGATATAGTGGTAGAACTTGATTTTGCTTCAGAACCAATGTGTTTCGCCGTTGAATCAGACGACATGTTGGTTGAACGCTTCGTGCGTCTGAAATCTATAGCAGCTATACTGAGTAGACAATCGAGATTAGAAATAATAACCTATTCCCTCCATGTCAAGTGTGAACTAGTGTAGTGCAGTGCAGTGTGAAACAAGCATAAACAGTTTGAAATCAGAAAAGCAAGAATAAAATGACGAGGCTTAGAGTTTTGTCTATAGAGACCATCATCGCTGACCATCTCAATTAACAAGAAAGTTGATTAGCAACATAAGCTTTGGGATTGATGGATCAGCATATTGAATTATGAAGACGGTTATCTAAGTTCGTTAGCAAATTTATTACTTAGACCAAATTGAGAAGTTCGGAAGTTTGATCGTTTAATCTTAAGTTCTACAGTCCAAGTATGCAAATCGCATTGTCCTTTGTCATCTTATATTTATGCAAGGCGATATGATGTTAAGTGCTTAAATGACTTAGATTAGATTGTTCTTTAGTATTAATACTGATCCCTTCAATCTATGTCGATCCCTTACCCCAGCCATTTTATACCGATCCTTACTCCAGACCAAACAACTCTGATCCCTCAACTTAAGACATCTACATTGATCCCTCGTCAATGTTACAACCTACCGATCCCTCTCCACAAACACTTCCTATCGATCCCTCTCCACAAACACTTCCTACCAATCCCTCACCAAGCGACCACAACACCGATCACTTATCAGTACAGCTTCCTACTGAACCTTTTCCTAAACCTGCTCACACCGATCCCTCACCAAATTATTCTCTACCGATCCCTTTCATTCAGTCTCACACCGATCCCTCTCCAACCAATTTTAGAACACAACTCTCCTTCATCCCTTTAACTACAAAGCACCCTCTCAGCCGAACCCTACTTCTCCATCTCCTTCTCCTTCTTCTTCTTCTCCTTTACCTTATATCCTATCGAAACCCATCAATCCATCTGCCTAAAAGACGCTCGAACTCACCACCCTACGCTCGCGGTAAAAGCTCATAATTCACAACTTAATTGCATGATTAAAAGAGATGTCGTACCTATATATATCAGGTTAAGCTAAAGGCGAGTGTTTGAGTTTGTGGATTGAAGATAGAGGAAAGACGACTTTGAGGAAGTACTTGATTTCGTGTTTTGGTTTAATTTTAAAGTTGGAGAATTTTCGTTCGTTAAGGAGATTTGGCAATGCCCAGGGTTCGGCAGAAAAGCTTGTGCGTGGGTAAGAGAATCAAGAATGATAATGTAAAAATGTGAAAGATGGAAAGGAAGAAGACTTGTATTTATATATGAAGCTACAGCGCATGAACAGGTCGCAGCAGGTGGAGCAAGTCAAAAGTGAAAAGGGATCGTTATAGGGACTTGCCGATCCCTATTCGCGTGTACCTAGCAAGGGATTGGCATGTCGAATGCTGATCCCTCCGCAAAAAAAAGGAGAAGAAAAAATGTAAAATGGAAAAGGAGAAATGACGGACAATTGGAAAGTAAATGACGATCGTTATCATAAAGGTTTGACTACAGACACGAACATACCGGATACTATAAAAATTGGCAATGACCTGTGAACGTTCGAACACGTCCAAGAGCCAACAATAGAAACATTTATGTGAATATGCATGGGTATAGTTTAAAAGTTTAGCTTTTTTGAAATTAGCAGAGATTGTGATCAAACCTAAAACTTTCAAGTTCGAGAATTCATCAGACAATAGGAAGATTATCAGTCCTTCATGACAAGATTTATGTATACTAACGGAATACGACATCGGACTTATGTCATTGAAAGTCGGAAAAGGAATAACAATTAGTTAGGAAGATGGATGGGCATCTTTTCAGCAATTCAGTCAATTTTCGATTCAAAGCACGTCATGTTACTCACAAGATGTACTTTGGGGGGCAAGTGTTATCCGGTATCCAGACCCGGCTATATTGGGCTGATTGCGCAAGACAGGTTCATCCGCTGTCAAGAAGGATAACCAGGAAGCAATGGATATAGGATCCGAAAATAGAGTTCGGACAGTTATATGAAGCTCGGATTGAACGGAGTTGATAGACAGACAACACAAGGTGTTAGAAATATAGAAAATAGCTTGGATGGTCAAGGGATCGGCATAGCAAGGTGAGACACTAAGGATCGGTATGATTATTTGAGTGGATAATCAACATAGATGAGATAATAGAGGGATCGACATAATTGATAGTGCTTGGCTTGGCATAGATCGTTCTCGGAGGGATCGGCAGAGTGTATTAGAGTATAGGGCTCGGCATAGACTTGTTGAACCAGAGGGATCGGCATGTCGGATCAAGGGATAAGCGTGGACAAATAAGGATCGATGTAACATTATGGGTGATCAGAAGGGATCGGCATCATGTGATGAAGTTCAGAGAATACAAATGGATGGCATATTATAGGGTTCGGCATGTTAAGTCTTTAGAGGGATCGGCAAATTATAATGGAGTAAGCGGGGGTCGGCATAACATACTGAAGCATTATGGATCGGCATAGTCCTACAGGGTAGGAGGGATTGACAATGCAATACAGAACCATCGGAACCGACATTATAAATCTCAAGGGATAAGCGCGGATATGTAAGTATGGGTCGGTGTGACATCAAATGAAGGGTTCGACGGGAGCTATTTTGTTATGGAAATGAATCCCAGATTGAGCAAATGCATAAGTTCCACACATCCAATCATCATGATATTTCAGATACCATCATATTCAGGTATGGAGAAACTACCATAGGGATCGCTGCTCCATATTAAAAAAATGGAGGGTTGGTACCAATCCCTCTCCGTTGAGATTTGGGCCTACCGCCCCTTATGGTGGGCCTATATGGATGAGGAGGTCCTGTTGTCGAAGTTCCAGACAGATTGGTGGTCTCCTTCACCTATAAATACAGCCCTAGAGGGTCATTCTAAGGATCTTTACGTTGCCCGTTACATAATACTTTTATTGTAATCAACTTCCTCCATTATTCTCTTACCTCTTGCTATTTCTTATTGTAATCAAGATTAAAGTGAATCAATAAAGAGAATATTCAAAGTGGACGTAAGCATTCAACGTCGAACCACTATAAATCTTGTTGTTCTTGTTTTCTGCTGTGATTTGCTTATTGTTTTAATATATTCCTCTGTTTTCATTTATTTTCTTCATTTACTTCACTACACAAACATATTCTCGGGTGTTTGTGTCCAATTTGGTTGCAAACAATATTGATTAGGAATATTCAAAGTAATAGTCATTTTAATATGGTAAATTTCTCATTATCACAACACATTGTAATTACTATTATATAACATATCATTTATGGATTCTATATTTAATATACTTTAGATCAATTTCATAGTAAATTGTATCACAATATACCAAAGTATATTGTAGAAATCAAACACCTTTATTATGAACAAGATTAGTTATTGAATTAGATAAGCACATGATTGCTTATAGGGCATACCTCTAACTCTATCACACGTAACATATCACTTAATGATTTTATATTTAATACACTTTAAATTAATTATTTAATTAATTATATCACAATATAGCAAGTATATAATAAAAAGAAAACACATTTTATTTTAAACAAGATTGGTTATCGAGTTAAATATATGTAACAAATTACATAATTACACACAAGGCATACCCATATCTCTATTATTTATAACTGTTATTGAATTTTTTACAACAATGCTAAATAACCATGTTAGTGCAGAGTTAATTAAACTTCATCCAATGAGCAAGTCACCCCGAATCATTGCATTAATATTTGTTGATGACTTGCTCCTCTTCACTAAATCATCACTCTCTTCCATTTTCAACACTTTTTACATGCTTCATGATTTCTATCCATTACTGGACCAAATTAATAGGACAAAATCCAAAGTCTCCATAGCTGACCAGATACTATTAATATTATTATGGCTTCTACTATACAACCCCTCCCTAATAACTCAACATACCTAGTAGATCCTCATGCCTCAACTAGAATTTTAACCTCTAACTATATGCCATTATATGAGACAATAACTAAAATTAGCTGTTGACCTTCCCAAAAACTATATGCTACTGGTAGACTTGTGAATGTTGAATCCAATAAAACTGCTATGTGGTTATTCTATTCTATAATTTTTGTGCTTTGTAAAAGACTAATATATGTGGCGGGAAATCTCTAAATTACTTCTTTTGCATGGGAATCCCACTCAAATAAGCTTATTCCCATTACTTCCAAAGTAGTGTAGTTTCCTCTCTCTAGTGCATGTGTGGACATACTGAACTTAAAAACATGGAAACAACCAACTGTTTTAGCTCGTATCAGCAAACTCTTATCTATCAGCCCTAACCTATGGATCACCTGGATCAAAAAACTTCTGGTTCATGGCCATTCCATGTGAATGCATCTTGACTTAATGAATATGCTAATGCACAGATCCTTTCTAACTTCCAATTCACTATAAACCCAACCAGAAATCTCTCCTTCTGACACTCTCAATGGGTTGGAAAGGAATTATTCTATCCAATTTGATTGATCACAACGTCCAAGGTAATTCTAGAATACCTAAAGGTGTTTTAGACTTTTAGTGTTGGACTATTATGTCAGTATATCAATATACTTTAAAATAGGTTAATCATGAAATTCTTGATCTGAATAGGTGATCCATTTTGATTTAATTGAGAAGAAATCAAAGGAAGATATATAAATAAATTAGCTAAAGCCATACCTGAATTCATAGTTGATGATTGAAAGAGAAGAAGAATTGGTTTGATCTTCCGAATTGACACATTCTAGATTAAATTATTTTCATAGAAGAGGTTAGGAGAATTACTAGAGCTTACCGTAACCCCTTATTTATAATGTTGGCATTTTTCTAATTTAGTCCTTCAACAAATTAGAATTGCCCCACTATCTACACATTAATACCATGACAATTATATCTTTAAGCCTTTTAGCTTTAATTCAAAATTTGACCACTTTAATTAGGCTTTACACCAAAATAGCACATCATGTTTTATTTTATATATATATCCCAAATTATGGAAATATACCAATAATTTCCCCTATGTCACATATGTAGTATCCTTATAAATATGTATAACTTTATAAGCTCCAAAATTTGCTATTTATAACATAAGGTGTTTTCGAAATAATCTTGTCCATTTACCATGGAGGTAAAGAATCAAAGCGACCTTTGTTACCTTTAGTGTAACTAAACCCATCAATGGTCACATATACTAATACAACCAAATGATGCAGATCAGTCATGGATGTGTAGCATGGAAATTACATAAACTGTGATATATACACATCTATTTCTAACTGGTCTAGCTTTAGTGAAGTTTAAAAAAAATGTTCAATATTTGAACTTCATGGAGTGTAAAGAAAACTTTATTATTTTATTTCCGATCAAAGAAAAAAATACTTAATATATTTGTAACCGAAATATAGAGTAATGTGTCATATGACTATATCAAATACAAACTCCCCTTGAACCATAATATCCTTAAATAAAAGTGACACGAATTAAGCAACATGCTCATGAAAGACTATAGGTGATAATCCTTTTGTAAGCGGATCCGCCATAATGGAGTTTTCCACGATATCCTTTATGAATTACAATTTATTTTGCACTCTTCCCTTATAGGAAAATTATATGTTGTTTACTGTCACAATATTAATTTAATGGCCTTTCAATTTACTTTTCAATATTCTATAACTTTGTGATAAAAAATTTCAATTATTTTCCATCATGGATGCCCCAAAATAGAAAATAAATGAGTTACATAATAGAGGAGGCTATAAGTATATGTATGACAACTTTCCTTATATAGCTCCACCTAAAAATTATTATTATTTACTGAAGTGGATCTTTTGTACTCTTGACATCCAAAATATTCAGATCGTAATGCTTTATGATCTCCAACAAATCCGATCTTTTATCTATGAGCGCATAATCTTTTTGTTCCTTAAAGATATCTCGTGGCCATATTGGTTACTAGCCGATGATCTATTTTCAATGTTAGTAAGATATCTGTAAAATAATACACGCAATATCCATGTGTGTGTATGCTTGAGTATGTATTAGACTCTACATCACAAATGCATGAGGAATCTTTACATTTCTTTAGCTTTAAGGATGTTATCATATTACTATATAAGACAACATTTGTTTCTTTTGGCAAAAGAAAATCGATTAATTCATAGTTTGCATAGCAAACTTTTTAAGCGATTATCCGCCTCACTCTCTTGTGATAATCCAAATATCACCCCGTGAAAAATAATGGTGTATTTGAATCCTCATTACAAAAGAGTAATCTATAAGTGCATTTCTTAAGTTATTTCATCAATGTCTCTATTAAGAAACATAATTTTATTATCCTTCCGATATTACTCAAAATTACAATCAGCAACAAGTTCCAAAATAATTCTAAAGAGCCTTTCAATAAAACGAAAGAGGAAGGCTCTTTAACGAAGGTATCATTTTCCTTTGGAGTATAGTCTTTTATTTTCTATAACAAGCTTTATACCTTTCCATATTACTCACTCGGATTAATTTGCAGTGTCAGGAGGTTAGCTAAACATATTAAATATAATGTCGCAACTTGTCAACACTTCAAATTCGAATATATATAAACATGATTAGTTCAAACTTGGCAACACTTCAAACAAATTGAAACAACATTCGAAAAAGTACCACGTTTAATTAAAGTAATAAAAAAAGAAAAAGATCAATTGCATAATTCTCAACTACCATCTAACTATTATGACAATTTTCCAAAATCTTTCCATTGTTGTCTTCTATCTCGTAATATATGCTCCCATTGTTCAACTTCAATATGATGATAAGCAAACCACTTCGAATATATAAGTGGTACCGGATGTTAGCCTATAAAACAGCGCACATAAACAAAAAAAACAGTATGGGTGAATATCTTCCATTTATTAATTTAAAATAAAATGCATAACGTATAATGCTTGGACATAATGATCGTTGTTTACATGAAAAATTCCTAATTCATAATGTCCCAATGGAGATGGAATTTTTCCTCTTAATGGTGGTATAGTCAAACTCAAATTCTCACTAGTGAGAACATTATATTTAGTTGCTATTATGGATCTAATCTCGGGTATAATCATCCATTTACTTGGTTCGGCACTGCCATTTTCATGATAAACACCTTTAGCAAATAGTGCTTCTATCTTATTCACAAAACATTTTGCCATAAGGCTATTGATGTTCTTCAAGTTCTTCCATTAGTTCTTTATGTGGGCTTCTCCCATTCCTAAAAAGGAAGCACCAGACCTAAATCTGCACTTACCATCTGTACTAACATCCATAATTTCTTCGATATATGACTTCCAATCCCTGTGTATGCAATTTCCATGCATGCCTAAATTTATCTTTTCAAGTCTTCGAACACCCAATTTTTCTTTTTTCATCAAAATACAAGGATCAAATATATTTTTTATTAGCTATGCTACATTGGATTGAAACATATTCACCTAGTTCAAATGCAGAAGGCGGTCTTTTTGTTGAATTGTCAATTTTGTTATGACATCTTCCACGAGTTTTGACTTTACTAACCATAAATGCAAGATTTGACTTTTGTAGATAGGCAACTTCTTTTATTTTCTTATAGGCTCGTAATTGATGCTGTAATTCTGATTTCTGATTTCATACCTTCATTCAACATTTCTTCAAACTCTTTCTTCTAATTCAAATCCCTTTTCTTCTCATTTTAATAATATGTAACCTAGTCCAATGAACATGAACCGAATCCAAAGGTATTTCTACATTTTGACCAAGTTTTTATAATTTATACAAGCATGGAAGTCTGTGTGTCTTACGAATAACATCCGCAACATAAGTCATCATCTATGATCCATAAGAATTTATTTTAAGAAGTTCTTAATGAGTAAGCTCCAATGCCGCAAATAAAACAACACCGCATATATTTTTAAATTCTTTCTTATGATAAACATGAATTACTTTTAATAAACTTGTTTCAAATGAAGCTTTTAGTTCTCTAAAAGATAACTCTAGCAATGAATATATACACTCCCATGCTCTTTTGATGTTACATTGAGTTGTTGCCAAACATTTTCCCAATTTAGCATGTGTGACATCAACTCTAGAAAACAAATAGATATTAAGTTATTGCTTAAAATATCTAAAATAATTAAATAAGTACAAGCTCTAGAAAACAAATAGACATTAAGTTATTGCTTAAAATATCTAAAATAATTAAATAAGTACAAGCTCTAGAAAACAAATAGATATTAAGTTATCCTTTAAAATATCTAAAATAATTAAATAAGTACAAAAGTAAATGTTTTACCTATTTGATAAACAATAACTCTAGCATAAATTTGATAAGATCAAACACAGTTTGCTGCCACTTATAAACCGATATAAAGACTAAAAAATTCAGTAAAAGGCTATTGCTATGAAACTTGATACAATAATGTACATACGTGTGAACTTATTTTGGTTAATATTAGTTACTTATGAACTCTTTCCTGAAGAATTATCAACGTAGTCATCATCGATACAAGAACTTCATAAGTCAAATTGTTTATCTAATATTTTCAATTCTGAAATTATACATTATATAAACGTTCTCAGTAAGCTAAAAGAAATGACATCAAATACCCAATGAAAGATCCAAGTTTGAATCTCCTTTTTTAATTAAGCGCCATATTATTAACATTCAAATGCCATCTAAACCAATACTCAGATGTACAGACAATTAAGATGCTTATGGTTTCAATTAATCTTTTTAATATACAACTGCCATCAGTACAGTAATGGATGTTAGAGGCCCTTTATAGTGAATGATATATTGTCCCACATCGCCAAAAATAAGTTAATGTTCAGGCTTATATACTACTTTCCTCAAACCCATATTGGCCCTTAGGGTCAGGTAATTTTGTGCGATGGGGAGGACCTATATGGCCATGAACTAACACACACGCACGCGCGCCACCCGCCCGTCCTGTACCAAGCCGGCTCGGGTGCGGGTCCAATAAGAGTGGACCGTGTTATATTTTTACTGCACAGAAGTAAACAGTTTTCTACTGTTTAAATTCGAATAGAAGCGACTGGTGGATTGGAAATGCACATTGCGAACTGTTTGACCAAACGCGGCTTTTCAAATAGAAATAGGTGTTGCAAATGAAGAGACGCAGCCGTTGCAAACAGCGAACTGTTTGACCGAACGAAATTTCCTTCTTCATACGGTTAGATTTCTGTTTACTTATATATTTATATACATGGTTCTGTAATCTTTCCGTTTCAACGTTGTGTTGTTTCTACGAAGTAGTACAACGCTTGTTTATCACTATAGTTTAATACAACAATTTGTTGTTGTTATTGCTATAGTTTGTTCTTGTAATTTAATTACAACATAGTTATTGTTCAAAATTACTAATATAGAATTCCAAAGTAGTGGAAATTTGATTTGTAAACTTGTGTGATGAGTTTATAACATATTGGTCTCTGTTTTGGTATACTGATCTTATAACATCTTAAGACTTTCCTATTTTCACTAAAACAGAGATGGCGACAGTTGAAATATCAGAAAAAACTGCTACCCACAACAGGCCTGATCCGTTTAAAGTAGATGGTGATCACTTCATAACATGGTAGAATCAAATGCTATTTTATCTCACCACGTTAGGGCTGCAGAAGTGCATTGAGGAGGATGAACCAAAGCCTAAAGACGGACAAACTAGAGAAAAAGATGCAGCTGTTTTTCTTGAAATTGACTCATGGAAGCATTCGGACTTCTTGTGCCGAAATTACATTCTGAACTGTCTGGATAAAGTACTATATAAAGTATATCTGCCACACCAGACAGCAAAATCCCTATGGACTGCACTTGCAAATAAATACAAGACGCAGAATGTCAGTTTGAAGAAGTTCATAGTAGACAAATTCATGAAATACAAAATGGTGGATTCCAAATCCGTAACTAGTCAAGTGCAGGAACTCCAACTTATAATTCATGTGCTTGAAGAAGGACATCCAGTTGGAGAATCGTTCCTTGTTGAAGCGATAATAGGAAAATTACCACCATCCTGGAGAGACTACCACAACTATCTGAAACATAAGAAAAATGAGATTTCCTTAGAAGATCTCATTGTCAGATTAAAAATTGAGGCAGATAATCATGGAATAACACAACCCAAAGGCGAAGAGGCACTTGTTACAGAAGGGTCAAAGAAGAAAGGACACTTCAACAACAAAAAGAAAAGGAGAAAGGCACCAGATAATAAATCCAAAGATAAGAAAACCAAGAAGTTCAAAGGCGAATGTTGGGCCTGTGGAAAGTCTGGGCACGCAACTAAAGATTGCAGGCACAAGAAGACGAATGACAAATCGGTGGCAAATATAGTGGAAAATTTGAGTTCAACCATTGAGGAGATGAACTTTTTAGGAGTTGTTTCAGAATGAAACTTAGTACAGAACCCTGCACAGTGGTGGGTAGACACAGGCGCTACTCGTCATGTCTGTTCTGATATATCTATGTTCTCCACTTACAAGAAATACGATCGGGAAGAAAAACTCTACATGGGTAATTCTGCAGTTTCCATGATCAAAGGTAACGGCACCGTCGTCCTCAAATTTACATCTGGAAAAACTATGACACTAAGTGAAGTTCTTCATGTTCCGGATATCCACAAGAACCTTATCTCTGGACCTGTGCTCTCAAAGAAAGGCTTTTGTATGGTCTTCGAGTCAAATAAAGTAGTTCTGCCTAAGACTGGAATTTATATAGGAAGGGGTTATTTATGCGATGGCCTATTTAAGGCAAATGTAGCCGTAGTCGGCAATAAAACTATGTATTTTGATTGTGCTATTAATAAAAATGAAGTTTCTTATTTGGTTGAGCATGAATTTTTCCATGGCATGGTAGATTAGGACACATAAATTTTCGAAAAATGAAAAAATTATCAAACTTGGGATTAATTCCTAAATTCCAAGTAGATAAAAACTACAAATGTGAGACATGTGTAGAAGCAAGATTGGTTAAAAAACCATTTCATACCGTTGATAGAAGTACAGAACCACTAGGTTTGGTTCACACTGATTTATGTGATTTTAAATCATTACCTACACGAGGTGGGAAAAAGTACTTTATCACTTTTATTGACAACTATACACGATATTGCTATGTATATCTTTTGAATAGTAAAGATGAAGCAATTACATTGTTTATAAAATATAAGGCTGAAGTAGAAAATCAGTTAAATAAAAAGATCAAGATATTGAGATATGATCGAGGTGGAGAATATGAATCACCATTTGAACAATTCTGTGCAGAAACTGGTATAATTCATCAAACAACAGCTCTATATTCACCACAACAAAATGGTATTTCCGAGAGAAAGAATAGAACATTAAAAGATATGATAAATGCAATGGTATTGACCTCTGGTCTACAGACGAACTTGTGGAGGGAAGCCTTAAATATGTCTAATCACATATTAAACAAGGTTCCTCACAATAAAAATGGAACAATTCCATATGAGTTATGGAAAGGACACATACCAAGTTTCAAATACCTCAAAGTGTGGGGGTGCTTGGAAAAAGTTCCCATGACGATGAAACTCATCGTGAAATTATGTCCTACTATCTAGGGCCAGTCCAAAATTATGTCCTACAAGTCAAACTTGGACCAAAAACTGTAGACCGTTACTATCTAGGGCCAGCCCAAAATAGTAGTGCCTACAGATTTTTGATATTCAAGTCCGATATAGCTGATATTAATGTCAATACAACCATAGAGTCTCGAGATGCCTCATTTTTTGAAGATGTGTTTCCACACAAAAGGATGAAGGAAATTATGTCCCTAAAAGGACAAGAGAATAATCAAGCAAGCCACATGGCGATGAAACTCATCGTGAAATTAAGGAAGTTGAACCAAGAAGAAGCGTAAGAGCAAGAACGTCCAAGACGTTTGGTTCAGATTTTCTAACATACATTGAAAGTGTATATGGATCGATAATATAGTTAAACTACGACTAGCAAGTGCGGAAATATAAATAATAGTAAATGGCAGTAATAAAAATGACACCAGGGATTTTTATACTGGTTCGAACTTTCCCGTTCTACGTCCAGTCCCAGACTCCTTCTGGAATTTCTCTAACAATCCTCACTTAACCCGGAGGAACAGGTATTACACCGCCTGAGCAACCGAACAGGACTTTTCCGCCTAAGAAACCGAATAGGACTTCAAATACAATTTGATAAATTGTTTCTTGACTTGTGTGTTCTTTGAATAACACGAATATAGTCAATGTAGTACACCCTTCCTATAATCTTCTTGATATGATGATTTGAATGTGCAAAGATAGGAAGTATAGATTGAAAATCACTTGTGATTATGATAATACAAAGCAAATATAGATAGAAAGAATTAGTTATTGAAATAGTGAATTTTCATCTCTATTTATAGTATTGAATAGTCTTAATTTAATAGTTGCAACTATTAGAAGAAGTGCAACTCTTGGTGAAGAAGACAACTCTTCAGATTTTGATATTTTATGAAGAGATGCTTCAGTTCGTCAAGTTCAGATGTCTGAGAGAAAAGTGACAGATGTCTGAATAAAGTTTGAAATTCAAAAAATAAAAGAAAGAAAAAAACAGTCATTTCAGATGTCTGTCTTTTAATTCAGACGTCTGTCTAGGATGACAGACGTCTATTATTAAATTGACAGACGTCTATTTCATATAGAAATAGAAGCACTAATACGTAGAGTTCAGACGTCTGTTATATTACCTTTAGACGTCTGATATTGATGTCAGATGTCTAATTCTGTACTGTTTTGTTCCTTCCTTTATTTTAGCACTTTTGAACTTGAGATATTATATAATTTTGAAAATACCTTTTTATATCTTTTAAATAATTAAAGATATTTATTTTAAAGCATGATTTTCAAAAGTATATTTGTGTGTGTGTGTGTTATCATCATATCAGAGATTGTACAAAGATATCTAAATAGAATTTTGAGAACTTTAATCTTGTTGATGATATGATAATAGCTTCTCTTGTAGATTCCTGCAAGAATATTTGACATTATAGTATATAGATTGAAATATATAGTTGTCGCATTAAAATCGAGGAAGGCAAGGTTCCAACATTCTCCCCCTTTTTGATGATGACAACTATATAATTCAACGGTTAGTATAACCATACCTTTTGCTCCCCCTGTCAATATGACCATATTATATAGTAGAAATGTTATTATTTCTCCCCCTTTGTCATTAACAAAAAGAGTTGTTGGGGGTGTTTAGATAAAAAGAAATAACAAAACCGTGAATAACAAAAATAATTAAGAAATGTAAACAAACCGAGCATGTACCAAAATGATAATAACAAATCAATGTTTAAGACAGAGCATTTGTTTACCCAACACAGTGGACTAAGAGAGACAGATAAAATTATACAATCAACTTAGTAGTTTTAAACATCACAAAAAAAAAGAATTTTTTTATGAAAGTGAAGTTTGTTTGAACCAAAAGACAAACCAAAAGAAAACCATCTTCATTCACCATTCTCCCCAAGTTGGAGAAGAAGGAGGAGAAGATCCATGAGACTTTTTCCATAATTGACGAAGAATTGTCTTGACATTTTTCAATTCTCGTGCATTCTCTTCGACTTTGGCATCTAAATTATCGAATCTAGAATTGATGGAAGAAAAGGCTTATGCAATTTGTTGAGAGATTTTCTTTTGATTTTTAGAGATGGTGATGTCAGACTTGAGTTTTTCATTTTTAGTATAAGAGCGTGAAGTACCAGAAATTAGTTCAATCTCGTAATTTTCCAGGTTTGGACTGTGGATAAAAGCTTGCTCAAAAGCTTCGTCTTCTCCTTCTTCATCTTCCCTTTCATCTTCATCATCCCTTTCTTGTTCAGTAACTCCTTCATCTCCATCATTTCCGGAACTGCCTACTTTTGTTTTTCCTTTTTCTTTTTGTAAAGCTAGTTGTTCCGCTTTATAATCATTATATGTTGGAAATGTCGGAGGAGATTCCGGTAATCCCATCAAACTAAAGAAGCGAATGTTGGATACTTTGATCTTTTCAAATTCAATTGACGGACTTTGAATAGACAAGTCAGATAGAATTCGAGTAATATAAGGAGCATAGACAATTGAACGCTTCTTGGAGTCGTGATAAGTACGAAATGCATCATAAAAGTATTGTGCCCAATTGATTTGTGTATTTGATAATATTGATTGAAGCGCCTTATCTTCATCATCATAAATGACCTCATGGCTTCCTTGCCGGGGAAAAATTATTTTTATTAGCATTCTAAGCAATAATCGAGGTCGAGGACGAAGATGATTTGATCTATCTGTGGACTTTTCTGGTTCAAAAAGATAATATTCTATTTGTTTAAGTTCCTCTCCTTCTAACTTAAAGTCATCTAAGTCGACCCCATCCGAGCTACATTTTAAAACTCGTCCAATGTCAGCAGGAGTTATTTCTAGAATGGTTCCAAATACGCTTGTCCAAAGCGTTCCTTTATCTCGATGAAGTCTAATTTTTGGATTGTTAACATTTGCAAGAAATAATAAGACACTAAGTCTACAAATGTTGACTTGATTATCTTTGAAATCAATAAGACTTGTAATCTGAGATCTATCAGTATAGAGCCTAAGTTTGTACGTAGGAAAATGATCAAGATCATGAAAAATACCATGAAATGATGGTAGAGAAGATAGATGTTTGTAACGAGCCATACTTCGGGGTTCGTGGTATAGCCAAGCTGCAATTTGATCTTCCGAAGGGAGAATATGAGGAGCTTGTTGAGAAGAATCTCCTTTTTGTTTCTTTGATTTGGGCGCCATTTATTTAATTTGAAGAAGGCTAGGGTTTTGAACTTTTGAGTTTGAGAGAAAATAGATGTGATGAAGAAGAGAGACCGTTGGTATGATTTATATTGTTTTCTTCTTAATAGGGTTTCAGACGTCTAAAAAATATACAGACGTCTAAGGTTCTGTAGATAAAAATCAATGAAGAGAAGTTTAGACGTCTAAATTTTTATAACAGACGGCTAAGAAGCATGGCAGACGTCTAAAAAATAGTAACAGACGGCTCAGTAGGTTCAAAATGAAACAGAGAGTAAAAAACATTTTGAACTAAAATCAGACGTCTGGAAATTTTATGTTAGACGTCTATATTGAAGAACAGACGTCTGTTATTTTCAAACAGACGGCTAATTTTATACCAGAAAAATTGAAAATTTTTAAACTTAATTTAGACGTCTGTGATAAATGATTCAGACGTCTGTGTGGCTGAAAACAGTAAAAGAAGGTGTTTTACAGACGTTTGTTGTAAAAGAATAGACGTCTGTATGTCTGATGTTGAATATTTTTGCTTAGTTTAACGACAATAAAAAAATTCAAATAATTATTTATTTTGAAAATACAAAGCAAACATGAATAACCAAATCAACATACAATCATATATATATTATCTACTTAGGAGTCTTTGGAGTTTTTGGAGACTTCGGAGACTTCCCTTTGGATGATTCGTGTTGATTTTGTTCATCAGACTGTTTAATGGGAGACCATTGAGGCTGTCGATCCCATGAATTTGGGGAAACATGAGGACGTTGAGGTGAAAGAATATGTGCATTTGTGTTGATCGGAGATGAACCACATATTTTTGCAGCACAACGTTCAAGAAAACTGAGTCGTCTTCCATGACTCTTTTGCTCAAAATACATTTCACGCTGAAGATTAAGTGTTTCCCTTTGATAGTGATGTAAGTCATCTATCTTTTCCTTAGTAGTTGGAGATGGAAATAAATTTCTTCGCGTGCGTTTATTTTCTGGCGTATACCCCGTATGATGACTTTGTGGTGGACATATCGGAATATAAGCTGGAGTTGGAGTTGGAAGTTTGGAAGACCCAGAACTAGGTGTTTCAAAATTAATTGACGAATATTCAGATGAATAGGAAGGCTCATCTGAAGATGAACCAGCCATGGTATATATGAATAATGCAAAGTTAAAAAACATAATTGAATTTTTGCTTTCACTGTTGTAAAAAGATAAGCTGAATGACAATTTTCTTCGGAAAGAAAGGATTTATAAAGAACTGAAGGCTAAATAATGAATGGTTAATATTAAAAGAAGAATAATCTAATTCTAACCAGAAACAATATGTGTGGATAAAAACAAGTTTTTTTTATATTAACCTTTAAATAAAAACAGAATTGAGTTGAAGCAAAGTTCATAAATTTTTGAAAGAGATAATTCCAAGTTCTCGTCTCAATTTTACAAAAGTGTTTTCATTTAATGGTTTGGTAAAAGTATCTGCTAATTGATTTTCTGAAGATACGAATTCTAGATTGATTATATCTTTTTCAATATTATCACGAAGAAAATGATGACGAATATCAATATGTTTTGTTCGTGAATGATTTACTGGATTTTTAGATAAATTAATAGCACTAGAATTATCACAGAAAATTGTAGATTTAGATAAATTAAAACCAAAATCTTGAAGAGTTTGTTGCATATAAATTACTTGAGCACATGCCAAAGCTGCAGATATATATTCTGCTTCACAAGTAGAAAGTGATACGCAATTTTGTTTCTTACTGAACCAAGATACTAGAGACCGTCCAATGAAGTGACAAGTCCCACTTGTACTTTTTCTATCCGTCCGACTTCCTCCAAAATCAGCATCACTATATGACACTAATTCAAAAGGACATTCTTTCGGATAAAATAGTCCAAAATCTTTGGTTTTGTTGAGATAACGTAAAATACGTTTCACTGCTCTAATATGTGATTCTTTAGGATCGGCTTGAAATCGTGCACACAAACAAATGCTCATCATTATATCGGGTCTACTAGCGGTTAAATATAATAATGATCCAATCATACTTTGATATAATTTTTGGTCTACACTCTTGCCATTTTCATCTTTTTCAAGATGTATGGTTGTACTCATAGGAGTTGGTTTGGTAGAAGTATTTTCCATACCAAAGCGTTTGATTAAATTATTACAATATTTTTCTTGATTTATAAAAATGCCATTATTAACTTGTTTAATTTGAAGTCCAAGAAAATATGTTAATTCTCCCATGTGATACATTTCAAATTCATTTGTCATTATTTTAGAAAATTCTTGACATAATTTATCATTAGTTGATCCAAAAATAATATCATCTACATAAATTTGAACAATTAAAATATCATGTTTCTTTTTCTTAATAAAAAGAGTTTGATCAACCTTTCCAATTTCAAAACCAGAGTCGATTAAATAACTTTTTAAACGATCATACCAAGCACGAGGTGCTTGCTTTAAACCGTATAAAGCCTTTTTAAGTTTATAAACATGGTCTGGAAATTGTTCGTGTATAAACAAGGGAGGTTGTTCAACATAAACATTTTCTTTAATAAATCCATTTTAAAATGCATTTTTAACATCCATTTGATATAATTTGAAATCATGAAAGCAAGCATAGGCTAATAGGATTCGTATTGCTTCTAATCTCGCGACAGGAGCAAACGTTTCTTCATAGTCAATTCCTTCTTCCTGATTATATCCTTGTGCAACTAATCTAGCTTTATTTCTAGTGATATTACCATTTTCATCAGCTTTATTTTTAAAAACCCATTTAGTGCCAATAACTGATTGATCATTTGGTCGTGAAACTAAATCCCAAACGTTATTTCTTTCGAATTGGTTTAGTTCTTCTTGCATCGCAATAATCCAATAATCATTAGTTGAGGCTTCCTTAATATTTTTAGGTTCTATATTAGAAAGAAAAGCTGTATGACCCATTTGATTTAGTTGATTCCTTGTTTTAACTCTTTCATCAATTTCTCCTATTATATTTTGAATTGGATGATCTTTTAAAATTCTTGGTGGGGATTTTAATTCAGTTTCAATTTGATTTAGAGAGGAGGTATTGTCAGGCACAATGTTGTCAAAAGTAGAGTTTGAATTTATTACAATGTCTTCATCATCATTTGTTTTAATTTTGAAATTTTCATCAAATGATACATGAAGTGTTTCTTCAATAGATTTAGTTCTTATATTATAGATTCTATATGCTTTGCTTCGTTCTGAATATCTGATGAATATACATTCATCCGATTTTGGATCAAATTTTCCTAATTGATCTTTCGTATTTAAGGCAAAACATTTAGAACCAAAAACTTTAAAGTAAGATATATTAGGTTTTCTACCGATGAAGAGTTCATATGGAGTATGTTTAGTTAAAGGTCGAATAGAGACACGATTTAGGACATAACAAGCAGTAGCAACGGCTTCTGCCCAAAATTGTTTTGGAAGAGTGGTTCCATTCAATAAAGTCCTAGCACATTCTTGAAGTGTTCTATTTTTACGTTCAACAACTCCATTTTGTTGCGGCGTTCTTGGAAATGAAAAGTTATGAAATATTCCTTTCTTATTACAAAACTTCTCAAACATTTCATTTTCAAATTCACCTCCATGATCACTTCTAATGTTTTTAATTTTTAGATTCTAATATTTTGAATCCATTTAGCAAAGATTTTGAAATTTTCAAATGTATCACTTTTGTTTTTCATAAATAAAGTCCAAGTATATCTAGAGAAGTCATCAACTATTACAAAAACATATCTATTGTGATTAATAGATTGAGTCTGAGTTGGTCCAAATAAGTCTAGATGTAAAAACTCAAGAGGTTGTAATGTTGAGATGATCTTCTTAGATTTAAAAGAAGATTTAGTTAGCTTTCCTAGTTGACAAGCATCACAAATGCTATTTACCTTAAAATTCATTTTAGGTAATCCTTTTACCAAATTGTTTTTGGATAATTTATTAATAGCTTTGAAATTTATATGACAAAATCTTTTATGCCATAGCCAAGGATCATTTTCTTTGACTAATAAGCACATATTTGTATTATGATTTATTTTCATATTCAAAATATAAATGTTACGATCTCTTACTCCTTCGAAAATAATATTTTTGTTATGATAAAAAATATTGCATTTATTTTCAGAAAATACTATGTTAAAACCTTTATCACATAATTGACTGATACTTAGTAAGTTATGTTTTAAATTTTTAACTAATAAGACATTTGTAATAAGAGGTAATTTAGATGTACCGTCATTGCTCACATCGCCTTTGCCGATGATGTAACCTTTGGAATTATCTCCAAAAGTGACAGATCCTCCATCTGAGTAGATAATGTTAGTTAACATATTTTTGTCGCCTGTCATGTTTTTTGAGCAACCACTGTCTAGAATCCATTTTCCTCTTTTCTTAATTGGTACCTGCAAAAAATATTGAAATTCTATTGGTACCCACTTCCTCTGTTAGGGTCCTAAGGGTTAAATCTTAGGAAGCCAAACCCAGTTGGGTTTAGAGTTCCCTTTAAAAATAAAATTTTCATTCTTATGTACAGACATAATGAAAGATTTAATGTAGTTTTTCCTAATCAAATTATTATTAGTTTTTGGAACCGAAATCATAATTGATTTTGGATGAATAACTTTTGAAGGAGCTTTTTGAATAGATATAGATTCCTTTTTCTTGAAATTAGTATATAAAGAATCATTATTTTTAGAATACTTTTGTATTGGTTTTTTATATCCTAACCCCTTTTTATTTGAATAGGTTTGAGAGTTCTCAATTATTTTAGAGAGACTTTCTCTTCCACTGTTAAATTTAGAAACGTTTTTAGAAATATTTTCCAGTTTTTTTTTAAGATTTGATACTTCTATATCAAGTGTTTTAATATTAGAGTTTAAATCATAATTCTCTTTTGCTAATTTAACATTCTCATATTTCTGTCTTTCTATTTCACTGCTTAAATCAGTGAATTGAGATGTTATATTAACATAAGATTCTTGAGATTTTACTAACTCTTCCTCTAATATTTTCTTTTCATCTTTTAACATGTCAGTTTCTATTTCAGTTCTATTTAATTTTCCTAAAGCATCTTTATATTTACTCTTTAGGATTCTAAGTTTATCTAACAATTCAGAGTTTATTTCTATTAAATCGTCAAAAGTTAGATCACTTACATCATCATTTGTTGCCATAAAACAAACGTTGGCTTGTTCTGAATCACTGTCATTATCACTGTCTGATGAAGAAGATTCTATATCATCCCATGTAACTGAGAAGGCTTGTTTCTTTTTATATTTGTCCTTTTTGAGATTATTTTCTTTCTTCCGATCAGGACAATCTTTCTTTATGTGGCCCTTCTTGTGACATTCGTAGCATTCAAGAGATGAGCTTGATGGCTTATTAAAACCCTTGTTATTTCCAAATTTATTACCCTTTTTGAATTTTAAAAACTTTTTGAAATTCTTAGCTATAAATGCCATATCGTCTTCTGATTCAGAGTCTTCTTTTTCTGCTTGAAAAGCGATAGTTTTCTTGTCTTGTGCTTGTGCTCGTCTTGCCTGTAAATTTACTTCATAGGACATTAGATTTCCTATTAACTCTTCCGTTTTTATGGTTGAAATATCATTAGCTTCCTCAATAGCTAAGACTTTTCGTTCCCATTCATTAGTTAAAGAGTTAAGGATTTTTGATACAACATCAGATTCAGTAAAAGTAACTTCTAAAGCTAAAAGAGAGTGATAAATATCCTGGAATCTAGAGTACATTTCACTTATACTTTCTCCTTGTTTCATTCTAAAATTTTGAAATTGGTTTTTAAGCATAGAAATCTTGCTTTGTTTTACTTTATTTGTTCCTTCGTGTGTAACCTTAAGAGTATTCGAAATTTCATATCCAGTTTTACAAATACCGACTCGATTGAATTCATTTTTGTCTAATGCGCAAAATAACATGTTCATTGCTTTTGCGTTTGCAGTAGCATCTAGTTTTTGTGTATTAGACCAAGCAGCATACCCTGTAGGAGGAATAGTATATTCAGTTTGAATGATATTCCAGGTTTCAAATCCACTAGCTTGCATAAAAATTCTCATTCTAGTTGACCAATAACTATAATTTAATCCGTTAAACAATGGTGGTCGTGTAGTGGCTTGTCCCTCAGTAAAACTATTGCTAGTGTTATTGTCCATATTATTAAAAGAATTAGATAACTGTGTTATAGTTATGTGAAAACCTCGCTCTGATACCAAATGAAAGTGTATATGGATCGATAATATAGTTAAACTACGACTAGCAAGTGCGGAAATATAAATAATAGTAAATGGCAGTAATAAAAATGACACCAGGGATTTTTATACTGGTTCGAACTTTCCCGTTCTACGTCCAGTCCCAGACTCCTTCTGGAATTTCTCTAACAATCCTCACTTAACCCGGAGGAATAGGTATTACACCGCCTGAGCAACCGAACAGGACTTTTCCGCCTAAGCAACCGAATAGGACTTCAAATACAATTTGATAAATTGTTTCTTGACTTGTGTGTTCTTTGAATAACACGAATATAGTCAATGTAGTACACCCTTCCTATAATCTTCTTGATATGATGATTTGAATGTGCAAAGATAGGAAGTATAGATTGAAAATCACTTGTGATTATGATAATACAAATCAAGTATAGATAGAAAGAATTAGTTATTGAAATAGTGAATTTTCATCTCTATTTATAGTACTGAATAGTCTTAATTTAATAGTTGCAACTATTAGAAGAAGTGCAACTCTTGGTGAAGAAGACAACTCTTCAGATTTTGATATTTTATGAAGAGATGCTTCAGTTCGTCAAGTTCAGATGTCTGAGAGAAAAGTGACAGATGTCTGAATAAAGTTTGAAATTCAAAAAATAAAAGAAAGTAAAACAGTCATTTCAGACGTCTGTCTTTTAATTCAGACGTCTGTCTAGGATGACAGACGTCTGTTATTAAATTGACAAACGTCTATTTCATATAGAAATAGAAGCACTAATACGTAGAGTTCAGACGTCTGTTATATTACCTTTAGACGTCTGATATTGATGTCAGACGTCTAATTCTGTATTGTTTTGTTCCTTCCTTTATTTTAGCACTTTTGAACTTGAGATATTATATAATTTTGAAAATACCTTTTTATATCTTTTAAATAATTAAAGATATTTATTTTAAAGCATGATTTTCAAAAGTATATTTGTGTGTGTGTGTGTTATCATCATATCAGAGATTGTACAAAGATATCTAAATAGAATTTTGAGAACTTTAATCTTGTTGATGATATGATAATAGCTTCTCTTGTAGATTCCTGCAAGAATATTTGACATTATAGTATATAGATTGAAATATATAGTTGTCGCATTAAAATCGAGGAAGACAAGGTTCCAACATACATGTTAGAACACGAACCTCAAACATACAAGGAAGCACTGTCATCTTCTGAATCTTCATGTTGGAAAGAAGCAATCAAAAGTGAAATTGATTCAATTCTAATTAATAAAACTTGGGAAATAGTTGATCTTCCGCCTGGAATAAAACCGATTGGTTGCAAATGGATCTTCAAAAAGAAGATGAAACCAGATGGCTCTATTGACAAATATAAAGCAAGATTGGTAGCCAAAGGATATCGTCAAAAGGAAGGTTTAGACTTCTTTGATACTTATTCACCGGTTACATGAATAACCTCTATAAGAATGTTAATAGCAATTGCATCCATATACAATCTAGAGAATTTATCAAATGGATGTAAAGATAGCATTCTTAAATGAAAATCTTGATGAGGAGATTTACATGGAGCAACCCGAGGGTTTTATTTCCAAAGGAAATGAAAACAAAGTATGTAGATTAGTAAAATCATTATACGGACTAAAACAAGCTGCAAAACAATGGCACGCAAAATTTAATAGTGTCATGATGAAAAATGGTTTCTGTATAAATGAATGTGATAAATGTGTTTATTATAAACAAGTTGGACAATCATATGTGATGATTTGTTTATATGTAGACGATATGCTAATCTTTGGTCCAAATAGTAAAGTAATAGAGACCATAAAGAAAATGTTAATCAACAATTTCGACATGAAAGATTTAGGAGTTGCAGACGTTATTTTGGGAATCAAAATAATAAAAACACCTAATGGAATTGAACTATCTCGGTCACACTATGTGGAAAAAGTGATTGAAAAATTCCAAAATTACGGAATTAAAGGAGTAAGAACACCTTTTAATCCATCGGAAGTACTGCATAAAAACACTAATGAGAGTGTAATGCAACTGGAATACTCTCGTGTAATAGGATGTCTAATGTACCTCATGAATTGTACAAGACCAGATATAGCTTATGTAGTAAGTCGAATGAGCAGGTATACAAGCAACCCAGCGAAGGAACACTGGAAAGCACTAATGAGAGTGTTGGGATATTTAAAGAGTACCACGAACTTTTCCCTACATTACGGAATATATTCTGCCGTCTTAGAAGGATATAGCTATGAAAACTGGATTTCTGATTCAGAGGAATCTAAATCAACTAGTGGTTATGTCTTCACCATAGCAGAAGCAGCAGTGTCATGGAAATCTACTAAACAAACGTGCATAGCTCGATCCACTATGGAATTAGAGTTCATCGCTTTAGATAAAGCATGCGAAGAAGCAGAATGGCTTCGTCAATTTTTAGAAGAAATTCCATTTTGGCCTAAACTTGTACCGGCCATATGCATACACTGTGATAATCAAGCAGCGTTAAGCAGAGCGCAAAACTTTGTGTATAATGGAAAGTCACGACATATTCGTCGACGCCATAACACAATTAGGCAGTTACTCTCAAATGGAACTATTTTCATTGATTATGTGAGAACTACTGATAACCTTGCAGATCCATTTACTAAAAGATTATCAAGAGAGAAAATTGACCGCGCATCGAGGGGAATGGGTTTAAAAGCCTAAACCAACAAGAGTCATCTTATACGGAAACCTATCCTAGCGACTAGAGATCCCACGGACTAGGATCAATAGGCAAACCAGTTTTGAGTAACTCAAGAAGTAATGCATTTGTTTGGACTTAGTCCTACTCCATTCCTATGGTGCACAATAGAATGCATGCCTATAGAAGTATTAAAAGGATAAAGCTATGCTTTTTAATGATGACCATATCTTGAAAATAACAAGTGGGGTATATGTAGGATACTCTTAATGGTTCTGATCACCTATGTTAGTGTGTGCTAGGTCGGCTCTATGAGAATATTAAAGGCCTAAATTCTCTAAAACACTCGCAGAACCAAATTTTTTTAGGACCAAAATTGTTAACGCCAAAATCGGATAACGCTAACACCCGGTGTATGTTGTGACAATGTGAAAGCACCACCCGTCTACACGGGACCTAAAAGTGAACAGAAAAAGGGGAAAACAGTAAAAGAGACAGCAATTTTTATAGTGGTTCGGCCTAAAGTTAAGCCTACATCCACTTTACATCCTTCATTATGTTCTTTGATCACACTTTACAAGATTACAACACTTTTACAACACGATTTCTCGATTACAACACCTTTACAACACTTTTCAATGATTACAACACAATTGAAGCAAGAGATTGGAACTTTGGTGAATAATTGCTCTTGGATCCATGTTGAATGAAGTAGAACTGTCGATGAGGAATCTTTGATGATTGAAGTGTTGGAGGAGTCCAAAAAATGGCAGAGTATCGGCGCTTCAGAGAATGATCCAAAAGTCCTCCCTCTAGTTGGAGTTATGGTCGTATTTATAGGGGTGTTTCTGGACGTGATTCAGTTTCTAAGTGTTAGGTCGTGAGCGACCTAAGTTAGGTCGTAGGTCGTGAGCGACCTAAGATAGGTCGTGGGTCCTGTCTGAACTGAAGTGTGTCTTATCTGGACGAGTCAGTAGGTCGTGAGCGACCTAAGATCGTGAACGACCTAAGATAGGTCGTGAAGCTTTCCTCTGCTATAGCTCGTTAGGTTGTTGCATTGCTAAGTCGGTAGGTTGTGAACTCCTTAAGTCGTTAGCTTCTTAGGTCGGTAGCTTCTTAGGTCGGCAGCTTTTAGGTCGCTGAAGACTGAAGCCACTAGGTCGCTAACTCCTTAGCTCGTTAACTCGTCTCTGTAGTTAGGTTGTTAAGTCGTGAGCGTTTTAGGTCGCAGAGTTTTAGGTCGGAGGAAATTAGGTCGGAGGAAGTTAGGTCGCGAAGTTTGTTAGGTCGCGAAGTCTGTTAGGTCGAGGTCGCGAAGTCTTGTTAGGTCGCGAAGTCTGTTAGGTCGCGAAGTCTGTTAGGTCGCGAAGTCTTGTTAGGTCGCGAAGTCTGTTAGGTCGCGAAGTCTTGTTAGGTCGCGAAGTCTGTTAGGTCGCGAAGTTTGTTAGGTCGCGGAGTCTTGTTAGGTCGCGAAGTCTGTTAGGTCGCGAAGTCTTGTTAGGTCGCGAAGTCTGTTACGTCGGAGGGATTTTAGGTCGGGGAGTTTGTTAGGTAGTAGGTCGCTCTTCAGTAGCAGATAAAACGTGCCGTTTTGGACGGGGCGCTGCCCCCTGGACCCCTGCGACCTCACCGGGCAGGTCGAACCCCGTAGCGGGGGTGTTGCCCCCGCACCCCCACCTTGGGGGTTTCCACCCCCCCGGACCCCCCCTCCGTAGGGGATCTTATCTGAACAAACAATCAGCAGGGCTTGCTCTGTTAAGATGTTGCATTGACCATTCTCCGAGACGAATTGTCTTTAGCTTCTCGGTCGATCTTTTGGTATCACGGCCTTGCGAAAAAGGCGGGATAACAAAAATGAACACAACCAAGATATTGGATGTGAAGGAAAACAATGCTTTGTAAAGCTTATTATCTGGTTATGCACAAACGGTTGACGGTTCAAGATGAAATAACTCACTGATTAGCCAAGTATATCCGATAAGTTTTAACTAGGGAAAGTTCAAAGTGAAATATCTACTTATCCTCGATATAGCATTATTTTCATATGAACTGTGTGATATTACACTTTGTGTGGGGGAGACATATATCATCATTCATGTGGGGGATTGTTAGAGGCCCTTTATAGTGAATGAGATATTGTCCCACATCGTCAAAAATAAGTTAATGTTCATGCTTATATACTACTTTCTTCAAACCCATATTGGCCCTTAGGGTTAGATAATTTTGTGCGAGGGGGATGACCTATATGGCCATGAACTAACACACGCGCGCGCGCGCCGTCCTCCCGTCCCGTACCGAATCGGACCGGGTGCGGGTGCGGGTTCAATAAGAGTGGACCGTGTTCTATTTTTGCTGCACAAAAGTAAACAGTTTTCTACCGTTTAAATTCAAATAGAAGCGATTGGTGGATTGGAAATGCACGTTGCGAACTGTCTGACCGGACGCGGTTTTTCAAACAGAAATAGGCGTTGCAAATGAAGAGACGCAAATGTTGCAAACCGCGACTGATTTTAGCCATTGCAAATGAAGAGACGCGGCAGTTTTTGGCCGTTGCAAATGAAGAGACACGACTATTGCAAACCGCGACAGTTTTTGGCCGTTGCAGACGAAAAGATGCGGCTGTTCCCAACGGACATAACTGTTGGGAATTAGCCTATAAAAGGGGAAGGAAACCTGATCAGTGAACTACTCCGAATTTTCTCTTCTTCCTCTTCATTTCTTAATTTCTACAATTTGTGCGCTTCTGCATATCACACAGAAGATAATACACATCACAATCTCGAGCAGATCACGTCTGTTGTATCTTGGGAAACTTTGAATAAGTCTTAAAGAAATTGTTACGACAAGCCTCAAACGAAATTTCCTTCTTCATACGGTTAGATTTCTGTTTAGTTATATATTTATATACATCGTTCTGTAATCTTTTCGTTTCAACGTTGTGCTATTTCTACGAAGTAGTACAACGCTTGTTTATCACTATAGTTTAATACAGCAATTTGTTGTTATTATTGCTGTAGTTTGTTCTTGTAAATTAATTACAACATATTTATTGTTCAAAATTACTAATACAGAATTTCAAAGTACTGGAAATCTGATTTGTAAACTTGTGTGATGAGTTTATAACATATTAGTCTCTGTTTTGCTATACTGATCGTATAACAATGGAGTCAGTTGAGATGGATTCCCATTGTTGGTTTCGCTTGTCCATTTAATGTTGCTTATCTCATTTTGTGATGTACCGATAATATATTTGCTAGCCGACAGCCAACAGTAATAATATTGTTTAATTAAGACTATCACCGTTGAATGTTTCTTCGCACCACTACACATGCACACGGAAGAAGTGCAGCAAAGCTGGGATCAAAGGCTTAATAAAATACTAAACGTGCTATGGTCCGTCCACCATTCATTACTCCTCGATAATTACACATTGACAGTTGACATTATGGGTTAAGACTGAAAATCTACTCTAACTACTTCCTCCTTATTAAGATTAACGAGTTTGCATGGAGCGAGAAGCTTGAGAGTACGTACATTTGAAGAAAGAAAATGAAATAATACAGTAAATGAATTTAAAGGACGTATATCTATTTCTCAACTAAATGCATTTCATGCTGTCGTTATTTTTTGAACTTTTCGTTTCCTTTCTATTTGTCCTTCTGTGTATAATTTGATGCTCAGTATTCCAATCTTCTTTAGAAGACTGGCTGAGAGCAATTTATACTGTCAAATATGAAATATAATAGAAGGCTCTTAGCTACCGAGATTAAGCATCTATAAACCACAACAGTTTTTGATTCCTTTACATGGGACCGCCAAAACAGTATAAAAGTTGGAATTAATGAAATTTTGATCATCAATTGAAAATCCAGGTGTCAACGTGAAGATCATTGAAATTTTGATCAAATATGCAAACAACGTCTTGATCAAATGCAGTAAAAAGTGGAACTATTGAAATTTTGATCATCAATCTGTTTTTGGGCAAATTCATTTCTTTAAAACGTTTGGTTGCTAATACGCTAGGATCTAAACCATAAACTTTCAGACCCCAACTCTTCACGTTTGTTTCAACAATAAATCATTGTTGCCACTAACTTTCAGACCCCAACTTTCAGACACCAACCTGTTGTCGAAACATAAAACTGGATATCTTAGACTTTGATTTTTATTTATCATATATATGTATCAAAATTACTTTTGGAAAACATAAGAATGATAAATTAGAATACTTTAACCATTTATTTATGTTTTATTTTAAATTACAATGAATATTCCAAACAAAAACTGTAAAATATTTTTAGTTCGGTTAAATGGATAACCAATCGAACCAATCAAATTTAATTTGGTTGGTTTGGTTTGGTTTTTATTTTTATTGGTTTTAGTTCGATTTAACAATTTTCATCATCGGATAAACTGAACAAAACGCTCACCTCTAATATCAATGAGTACCGTGGAATTAATATGCATGTAAGTAGAGTAAAATTCTCATTACATCAATTAAAAAGGTGGCGATGAAAGCGGTTAAGGTTGTTTATAATACATATGAACAAGAACCTACATTAGCAATTAGCATACCATCTTCGTTGATTTCTAACGCTGCGATGCATAGAACATTATGATACGACTAGTTTGAACTGAAATCCTGAATTTTCAAAATCCAGTCATACAAATTCTTTAATGTCATATAACAATCTTAAATACATGACATCATCTCGATTGGACTCAATTTGACCATGCATCTATTATGCATGTTATAATTGAAAAACATTAATTCTAACTCTTCATTAAGTTTCAAAAATACATAAAATAACAAACATCATTTATAAAAGTTAATAAATTATACACTATTAAATGAAAATTAATTATACGTACTCTCTACCTTAAGAAGTATCTCAACACCTTTTGTCATGTAGACGCTTTAATGGCATACGGAAATTTTCGATCGTAGGAAAGACGTAGCGAATTTCTTATGTCTTCCCTAAGTCCTGTTCTAAAAAATTCCATTCCACCCCAACCCAATCCCCTCCCCCTCATAACATAGCAAAGATTAAGCAACAAAGTGTATGAAAGACACGGAGAATTCTTTATGTTACATCCACCAACAACCCTGCTTGTCGATAGGACTGCGTTAGTAAATGACCGTCATATTTTAGGCTTTTGCTAGAGCAAGCAATTGAAATTATATGCATAATCCCAAACCAAATGAATGAACAAGAAATAAACCCTACTGAACCGGATGGACCTTGGATCATATATTGATGAAAAATAAAAAAATCAAAAAACCCAATTAAATAATAATTGATTGATATGAAGCAAAAAGCCAGTGAAAGTCTATATGAGTGGATCGTCTAGATTATGTGCAAGTATAGACAGTTAACTATATAATATAATACTATAAAGGATAGTAGCAAAGTAAATAAAACTAATCACACCGGTATTTTATACTGGTTCGGACCTCCCGTCCTACGTCCAGTCTCGAAGCTCCTCTTCGGAATTTCCTTTCAACTAACACTCACTTAACCCGGAGGAATAGGTTTACAATAGCAGAGTTTCTTTGTCAAGAATGTGTTCTGTAACACGGATGTTGACTATTGAGTACAAAGGTACTTCCAATATATATCGATCTTGATAATATTTGAATGAAGAGTTCTATATATATATGGAAGGATTGATTACAGGTATTTGATTGCTTATAGATTAGGAATAAATCAGAGTTCAAGAGATAA
The DNA here is from genome assembly GCA_030737815.1 of Allium fistulosum. Taxonomy (NCBI): domain Eukaryota; kingdom Viridiplantae; phylum Streptophyta; class Magnoliopsida; order Asparagales; family Amaryllidaceae; genus Allium; species Allium fistulosum. The sequence continues at coordinate 760,592,528 of CM060908.1, read as the reverse complement.
GAGTGTAAGTAAGTCAGGTTGTTATCTTCTCTTGAATTCCTGATGCTATTTATAGTGATGAAGAGTCTCTATGTATAGTTTCCTTCATTAACAATCGTTGTATAGTTGCTCCTTTTGGTGATGAAGAGTTGCAGCGAAGAGGAGCGGATGTGTCTCTTCGGATGTGACAGTTGGTGTTTGAATTTACACAGTCGAGCCCATTTTCAGACGTCTGGAAAGTAGCCTCAGACGTCTGGCCTTTACTTCTGTTTTGTGTCTGGATGTATGTCAGACGTCTGAGTTCTAGATCAGACGTCTGGTTTCTTCTGAGATTGTGATCCAGAGGAATCATTCAGACGTCTGATGTTGGTAACCAGACGTCTGGTTGCTTCTAAATTATGAACCAGAGGAATCATTCAGACGTCTGGCTTGTGCTCTCAGACGTCTGAAAGTGTGCATGTTGCTTTATCTTGTGCATGTCGTATTTTTCTTCAATCTCTTCTGATTTAACGTCTTTTGATTCTTGTCTTGAGTGTTGCTTTAGTCTCTTTGGTGACGTTACTTTATCAACTATCTGTAAATATAGATATATATGTATATTCGATTTCCATTATATAGTTGTTATCATCGAAACCATAGAATTGATTTCCTAACAATCTCCCCATTTTTTATGATGACAACTATTCAATGTACTTATATATATATTTCAAATCTCCCCCTGAATATGTGCTTAGTTTTGTTGATACGATTATATATATATATATTTCTCCCCCTTTGACATTATCAAAAAGAATATGTAAACGATCAAGTCAAAAAGAAATTTTCATTAAAGATAAGAAGGAGATATATGAGAGAGATATCAAAGCTTAGACAATATCTTGAAGTGAACAAATTCCTAAACTTCGTCTGAGTTTTATGAAAGTTTGTTCATTTAATGGTTTTGTAAATATGTCGGCTACTTGATTTTCGGTACTTACATATTCTAAAGATATAGTTCCTTTTTCAACATGGTCTCGTAAGAAATGATGTCGAATATCTATATGTTTAGTGCATGAGTGATTTACAGGATTTTTTGACAAATTTATAGCACTTGTGTTGTCACAATATATTGGAGAATTTTTTATGATTTTACCAAAATCCATTAGTGTTTGTTGCATGTATATTACTTGCGCACATGCTAGAGCTGCGGAGATGTATTCAGCTTCACAAGTGGATAAAGAAACACAATTTTGCTTTTTACTAAACCACGAAACTAACGATTGTCCGATAAAATGACAAGTTCCACTAGTACTCTTACGGTCTGTTCTACAACTACCAAAATCCGCATCGCTATATGAAACAAGTTCAAAAGGTGATCCTTTAGGATAAAACAAATCATAATCTTTAGTACTAGATAAATAGCGTAAAATGCGCTTAACAGATCGTAGATGAGATTCTTTTGGTTTGGCTTGAAATCGGGCACAAAGACATACACTCATCATAATATCTGGTCGACTAGCCGTTAAATATAGTAAAGAACCAATCATACTTCGATATAACCTTTCATCAAAATCTTTTCCATTTTCATCTTTTTCTAAGTGAATAGTGGTACTCATTGGTGTTGGTTTGCTTGAAGTTTTATCCATTTTAAATCGATGTAATAGATCGTTACAATATTTTTCTTGGTGAATAAAAATTCCATTTTCTAGTTGTTTTATTTGTAATCCTAAGAAGAAATTTAATTCTCCCATGTGTGACATTTCAAATTCATTTGTCATAATATTTGAATAATCATTACATAGTTTTTCGTTGGTCGAACCAAAGATGATATCATCAACATAAATTTGTACAACTAAAATATCGTCATCTTCTCTTTTTATAAATAAAGTTGTATCTATTTTTCCTATATGGAAACCAGATGTTATTAGGTGATTTTTAAGACGTTCGTACCATGCACGAGGTGCTTGTTTTAATCCATATAGTGCTTTATGTAATTTAAAAACATGATATGGATAATTCTCATGAACAAAAAGTGGTGGTTGTTCAACATATACATTTTCTTTGATAAAACCATTCAAAAAGGCACTCTTGACATCCATTTGAAATAGTTTAAAATTGTTATGAGTTGCAAAGGAGAGTAAAGTACGAATGGCTTCTAATCTTGCAACCGGTACAAAAGTTTCATCATAGTCTATGCCTTCTTCTTGATTGTAACCCTGAGCAACTAGTCGTGCTTTATTTCTAATAATATTTCCATTTTCGTCCGCCTTGTTTTTAAATACCCATTTTGTTCCTATTACTGATTGATCTTCAGGTCTTGGTACTAATTCTCATACATTATTACGTTCAAATTGATGTAGTTCCTCTTGCATAGCTATTATCCAAAAATTATCATTTGAGGCTTCTTTATAATTCTTTGGTTCAAAGTTTGATACAAACGCTATATGGCTTATTTGATTTAGTTGATTTCTAGTAACTCTTGAATTAAGATCTCCAATAATATTATCTATTGGATGATTCTTAAGGATCCTAGGAGATGATAAAATAGTGTTATTTTGTATATTGGCTTCATTATTACTAGAATTTGTTGAGTTTGTTGGTAGAATAATTTTTCTTCATCATTAGTTTGTTGTTTGAAAGGATTTTCGTCAAACGAGACATGTAGACTCTCTTATATAGTATTATTCTTTTTATTAAAGATTCTATATGCCTTGCTACGATCTGAATATCCAACAAAGATACCTTCATCGGCTTTTGGATCAAATTTTCCTAATTTGTCTTTTGTATTTAATATAAAACATTTTGAGCCAAACGTTTTAAAGTATGATACTTTAGGTTTTTTACCAAAAAATATTTCAAAACAAGTTTGTTTAGTCATTGGGCGAATAGTTACTCGATTCAATACATAACAGGATGTAGCAATAGCTTCGGCCCAAAAGTGTTTTTGTAATCCGCTACTATTTAATAATGTTCGTGCGCATTCTTGTAATGTATGATTTTTTCTTTCTACGACACCATTTTGTTGGGGTGTACGAGGAAAGGAAAAATTATGAGTTATTCCCTTTTTATTGCAGAAATTTGAAAAAAGATCATTTTCGAATTCTCCTCCATGATCACTTCTAATATTTTTAATTTTCAAATTCATTTGAGTTTTAATCCGTTTTGCAAATATTTTAAACATACCAAAATTATCGCTTTTATGTTTTAGAAATAAAGTCCATGTATATCTTGAGAAATCATCGACTATTACAAAAACATATTTGTTATGATTAATAGATCTTACTTGTGTTGGACCAAATAAATCTAAATGTAATAATTATAATGGTTGTTTTGTAGAAATATTTTTTTTAGATTTAAACGAGCTTTTCATTAGTTTACCAATTTGACAATCATCACATAAATTTTCTACCTTGTAACTCATTTTAGATAACCCTCTTACTAACTCATATTTAGCTAACTTATTAATATTCTTAAAATTAATATGACAAAATCGTTTATGCCATAATCATGGATCATCATGTTTGGCAGTTAAGCATAAGCTTAAATCTTTTTTAATATTCATGTTTAATATATAAATATTTTTGTTTCTAAAACCTTCAAAAATGAGTTGTTTGTTATTATCTAAAATGTTACATCTATCTTTTTCAAAATTTATTTAAAAACCTTTATCACATAATTGACTAATGCTTAATAAGTTGTGTTTTAAATTTTCTACTAGTAAAACATTTGTAATAACAGGAGAGTTAGATATACCAGAGTTGATGACTTCTCCAATGCCTATGACAAATCCCTTTGAATTGTCCCCAAATGTTACCGTTCCACCATCGATGTATGTTATATTCGATAACATTTTTGAATTTCCAGTCATATGTTTGGAGCATCCGCTATCTAGTATCCATTTCTCCTTATTTTTTATTTTGGGTACCTGCAAGATAAAAAATATTTTAATTGGTACCCACATATTTGATTAGGGTCCTAATTGTTAGAGAGAGGTAGCCATACCCAAGATGGTTTGGTACCTTTATAAATATAATTTTTATTATAAACTACATTTTCTAAGTAATTATTGATATGCTTTTGTCTAATCAATTTGTTATTTGTTTTAGGAACCCAAATTTTCATATTTTTGGTATTCAATTTTTGTTTAGATAATCTTCTAGTTTTTATATAACTAATATTTTTAGCCTTATTTTCTCTTTGTTTAGAGCCTTTTTTAAATCCTATTCCATTTCTATTACCTGATGGTTTTGATGTTTTGATAAGATTTTCCAAGTCTTGTTTCTCTTTGTTAAATTTTGACACATTATTGGTAATTTTATCTAATTTTTCTTTTAACTCTCTATTTTCTGTTGTCAATAATTCAATATCCTCTTTAAAATCAATATTTTCTTTTATCAATTTCTCTTTTTCTAGAGTAATGTTCTCACTTTCTATCACAATATTTCTTAATTTTTCTTGAGATATTTCAAGTTCTTCTTCTAAAATAGTTTTTTCATCTTTCAACATTCCTACTTCAAGTTCTAATCTATTTACTTTTACTATATATTTATTTGTCTAAATTTATCATCTAATTCTATGCTAAGTTCAAGTAATTCTTCATAGTTAAGTTCTGGACATACCTCATCTTTTTGTGCCATAAAACACACATTAGCTTGTTCTCCATCGCTATCACTATCACTTTCACTTTCTGAAGATGAAGACTCGGAGTCATCCCACGTTACCTTGAAAGCTTTCTTCTTTTTGAGTTTTTCAAATTTGCTCTTCTTTTTATCATTGTTAAGTTTTGGGCAATCCTTCTTCATGTGTCTGTATTGATCACATTCATAGCACTTGATTTGAGATAGATTTGTTGAATTAGTTTGTCCTTCTTTTTTAAACTTGGTCATCTTTCTAAATTTCTTGAATCTATTATAGTTTTTGGCAATGAATACTATCTCATTTTCATCTAAATCTGAGTCATCATTCTTTATTGATGGAAATGCTATGTTCTTCGTTTCTGAATTTAATTCTTTACGTGCCTGCAAATTAGCTTCATAGGACATCAAATTTCCTACCAACTCTTCAACTTTGAGAGTAGAGAGATCATTAGCTTCTTCAATAGCTAATACCTTTCTTTCCCAATCAGGTGTTAAAGAGTTGAGTATTCGAGAAACTAAATCAAAATCAGTAAACTTAACTCCTAATGCCATAAGATCATGTTGAATAGTTTGAAATCTAGAATACATGTCTACTATAGTTTCATTTTGTTTCATTTTAAATGATGAAAATTGATTTTGCAAAATTGAAATTTTAGTTTGTTTGACCTTTGTTGTACCTTCATGTGTGATTTGTAAGGTACGCCAAATATCAAATGCAGTAGTGCATAACATGACACGTGAAAATTCATTTTTGTCAAGTGAGCAAAACAGGACATTCATAGCTTTAGCATTATTTGATGCTAAGGTTTTTTGTGCATCGGTCCATGTGTTCATAGCAGTAGTTGGAGCTTCATATTTATCTTGAGTGGCTGACCAAATTTCTAAACCATTAGCTTCCATAAAAATTCTCATACGTGTAGACCAATATGAATAATTAGATCCATTAAAAAGTGGGGGTCGTGCTGTGGATTGTCCTTCTTGAAAAATACTTGCCATATTATAATGATTTTAAAAAACGTGTTACTGTTTTTCTAAACGAACCTTGCTCTGATACCAATTGAAAGTCTATATGAGTGGATCGTCTAGATTATATGCAAGTATAGACAGTTAACTATATAATATAATACTATAAAGGATAGTAGCAAAGTAAATAAAACTAATCACACCGGTATTTTATACTGGTTTGGACCACCCGTCCTACGTCCAGTCCCGAAGCTCCTCTTCGGAATTTCCTTTCAACTAACCCTCACTTAACCCGGAGGAACAGGTTTACAATAACAGAGTTTCTTTGTCAAGAATGTGTTCTGTAACACGGATGTTGACTATTGAGTACAAAGGTACTTCCAATATATATCGATCTTGATAATATCTGAATGAAGAGTACTATATATATATATGGAAGGATTGATTACAGGTATTTGATTGCTTATAGATTAGGAATAAATCAGAGTTCAAGAGATAAGAGTGTAAGTAAGTCAGGTTGTTATCTTCTCTTGAATTGCTGATGCTATTTATAGTGATGAAGAGTCTCTATGTATAGTTGCCTTCATTAACAATCGTTGTATAGTTGCTCCTTTTGGTGATGAAGAGTTGCAGCGAAGAGGAGCGGATGTGTCTCTTCGGATGTGACAGTTGGTGTTTGAATTTACACAATCGAGCCCATTTTCAGACGTCTGGAAAGTAGCCTCAGACGTCTGGCCTTTACTTCTGTTTTGTGTCTGGATGTATGTCAGACGTCTGAGTTCTAGATCAGACGTCTGGTTTCTTCTGAGATTGTGATCCAGAGGAATCATTCAGACGTCTGATGTTGGTAACCAGACGTCTGGTTGCTTCTGAATTATGAACCAGAGGAATCATTCAGACGTCTGGCTTGTGCTCTTAGACGTCTGAAAGTGTGCATGTTGTTTTATCTTGTGCATGTCGTATTTCTCTTCAATCTCTTCTGATTTAACGTCTTTTGATTCTTGTCTTGAGTGTTGCTTTAGTCTCTTTGGTGACGTTACTTTATCAACTATCTGTAAATATAGATATATATGTATATTCGATTTCCAATGTATAGTTGTTATCATCGAAACCATAGAATTGATTTCCTAACAGCCAGTACAAATTATAAAATATAAATATTATCAAATTCTATTAACCTATGTAAATGCCAAAGAGATCGAACATGATTCCTTGCAGTAGGTTATTTCTAAATTTTGAAATGCATGGCGTGAACACAACAAAACCCAACTTGATTAGATGTGATATATCCTTTGGTCAAGTCTAATTATGAAAAATATACAAAGTATTTTTTCCTAGAAATTAGAAATCTAATTTACACTAGCAATATAATATGTATGTATGTATGCAAGGTGGATGTAGTGACTACCCAGACCTATGTACGTACGTACGTAGGTCTGGGTAGTCACTACATCCACCATCTTTTATTTCCCTAAGGTTCTCCTATCGTCTTTCTCGTGTTAAAAAACACCAGATTGAGCTATAGTGCACATATATTTTTATTATTCAGATCATCTATATAAAATTTTAGATCTTTTCGAAACATCTAACATTTTCCCAATCATTGTTCAACTTAATGTTAAAAATATATTTTTGGCCATTCACTTATGATCGTGGAAGAGCCAAAAGTTTTGAAATGCCACCAACTTAAGGAATACAATTTATAAGCATGCTTGCTCTCACATACAAAAACACATCTGTGCGCACACACAAATATACACGCACATACACATACATGTGTTAGCGTGTGTATCTGTATATGCATGTTTGCTTGTACGGGGTTAGGGGTATTATAAATCCTCCTCTTACAACCCTTATTTGTGTGAAGTGCTTTGGAAGTAAATAAAATTTATGCAAATATGCTACATTTGTTATCAATATCATTTACAACAGATTTTAATTGTTTCGCAATTGTAACTCCTTCAGAATCACAAGTCAATGTAATAAGCCAAAAATATCGATTTTAACCACTGGTTCAAACCATAATTTTAAAGGCCTTTATGTTTCAAAATAATGCAATTTCTATACTGGTGAGATCTCTCACTAGTATACTGTATTTATAGAAAAAACATTCTCTAATAAAAAAATATAGTGAAAGACAAATGGGGATGAGGGGTACTTTATAGTAAGGGGAACTAGAACCCTTCAAATGTGTGTGTACACACATGCACATTCATATCACATATGCATACATACAAACGTTTGATAGAATAAAGGGTGTACGCTAGGAGTAATTATGTAATTGTCATGTAATCTTAATTTTGTAAACAATCTTGTAAGAAACAAAATATATTTTTGTTTTTGTTTTCTATTATATGTGCTTGTTATGTTGTGATATAAGTAATGAAGAAATAAATATTAAACATACATAAGTAGAAAATCATTAGGAGTAATGTTTATCGATTGGAATTACGAAATGTTTTAACCATGAGTATTGAATGACACAAAGAAAATACAACTCCTTAAATGTTCATAGTTAAGAAATATCAAGAAAAGAATATCGATATGTTAGTTGAGAATAGTGTACGTAATGCTCCCCATACGATGGTTGGTGATTTATTAATGATCGTTGGAGGCACTTAGGGTTACGTATTTGTGGTTGTTTGGAACGATCACCGAATGACTCAACGAGATTCTTATATAGGTTATATAACTTAGTCAAATAGAAGATCTCGGAGTAATGGCGTACAATAAGTCTTTTGACTTGAGAGTACCGTCGAACTTAAGTATGGAGATTGTACTTTGATTATGGATTAGTACATGGTACAACAACCTTGTTACAGTCATAGTGAGGTATATGCTGAAACACTTGAAGTGAATTGCTACTCAAGAGATGAATCACCTTCTTCGTCATAGAAGGTCAATATCGTCGTAATTGGTAAGTCAATTAAAGTCAAAGTCTTTGGCCAAAACAAATCGGTTAATCGATAAGCGCTATCAAGTTAAACCAAGGATCACTTTAAAACTGAACTACAATTAATCTCCGCATTTATATAGATATTATTACTTGGGGTTGAAGTAATTGATTTATGGTCATAAATCAATGCCTCATTAATCCTCCTATTCATATAGGAAATATTTAGCCATTTGATTTTCAGTTTCCCCCAATTTACATGCGCTTGATAAGATTCCTTTTTTAATCAGTTAATTAGAGAATTAATTGACTGCCTCGATCTTCAAAATAATTCTTCTTCTCAGGTAGGTAATTTATTACTGTCTTTAATGCTATAAAAGAGACAATATATATTTGAGTAATTATCTCAAATATCTTTCAAATCATCTGCAATTGGAATATTATATCATTAAAATTAACAATATTTTTTAAATCTTCTGTAATTGGAAATATTGTATCACCAAATCTTACATGTCTAAATTTATCTTTTTAGGTCTTCGAACATCTAACTTTTCTTTTTTCATCGAAATACAAGGATAAAATATTTGTTTTTTAGCTATGCTGCAATGGATTGAAGCATATTCACCTTGGTCAAATACGAAAGGCAGCCTTTTTGTTGACGTGTCAATTATGTTATGACATCTTACATGAGTTTTGACTTTACTAACCATAGATGCAAGAGTTGACTTTTGCGAATAGGCAACTTCTTTTAATTTCTTATAGACTTGTAGTTGATGCGGTAATTTTGGTTTCTAATTGTTAAATTTTCTGACACTATATGATGGAGAATTGAAGGGGATGAATGTAGCTTGGTGTCGGTGAAGATGGTTCGCAAATTGGAGTTCGGAGGAAGAAGATAGGAGGGATGAAGCTGGAGTTCTGCTGTAGGTCAGACATCTGGTTGAGAGGGCCAGACGTCTGACGAGGTTCAGACTATTTCCAGAAACATCTCTCAGACGTCTGGTCCCTCTGGCCAAACGTCTGGTTCTGCCTGTGCCAAACAGAACCTGGCCTCAGACGTCTGAGGTCTGAGGCCAGACGTCTGGTTCTGCCTGGGTTTGCCAACCAGAACCTGACCTCAGACGTCTGAGGTCTGAAACCAAACGTCTAAAGTGGCGTTTATCTGTTTTTCTGGGCCGAGTCTTTGAGCTGTTTTGTGATTTGTTGAGGGGAAAAGTGGACTTTCGCCAGGGTTTTCTCCATTGGTATATATACTCTATTCAGGTTTAGAAGACAAAGAGTCTGATCATCTCTATTCAAGGGTTTAGTCCTCCATTAATTAGGGTTTTAGGCAAAACCCTATTTCTTCAATTCTAATTTCCTCAAACAGATATTCTTATTGAATAGATCATTATAATCAATCTCTTGTACTCTTCTCATTTGGTGATAATAAAAGATCTCTCTCAAAGTGGATGTACACTAACGCGACGTTAGTGGAACCACTATAAATCGGTGTGTGATTTATTGCTTTCGTTATTGCTTGTTATCATATATTGCTTGTGGTGTTATTGTGATCGTGTTTGGATTTAGTTTTATTGAATTCTTCAAGTGTTTGGTTGTTTTGCACTATCTATCACGATCTAGCTTTTTCGCGTGCGTTTGGGGATTTTAGTTTGAGTGGTCTCGATCGAAATCCACCATAACATTTGATATCAGAGCTTTGGAGTTGGTAGGTGGTTGTTGAAATGCCGGAAACGGAAACCTCTGAAAATTCAATGGTTAGTCCAAGTAGTATAGCACCGTATGTACGTGGGTCGTATGTGGCGTCGGGATCGCAATTGGTTATCGTTAAGTGGAATGGCGATAATGATTTTGAAAAATGGCAATGGAAGATGAAAGCGGTTCTAAGGAGGAATCGGGTACATCGAGTGGTGTTTGATACACATTTGTTGTCAGCGGACATCTCGGATGTTGAGAGAGAGGAGATGGAAGAGTGGGCATTCACTACACTTCAACTTGCAATGGGAGAGAATGTGATCTCCGAAATTAGTGGTGAGACCACCGCTAAGGGAATTTGGGACAAGTTGGAAGAATTGTATATGAAGAAGTCTCTAACTAATCGTTTGATCTTGTTGCGAACGTTTTTCACCTATAAGATGAAAGAAGGAACTTCGCTAAAGGCACATTTGAATGTGTTTGATGATTTGCTAATGAAGATGAAGGCAGTAGATTTGAAGATTGAGGAAGAGCAAAAGGCAATGATATTGTTATGTTCGTTGCCGGACCGTTATACGAGTTTCTCAAATAGTTTTATCTATAGCCGGGATACATTGACGTTAGATGATGTCAAGACGGGTCTTCTTAGTGAGGAATTGAGAGATCAAATGAAGGAGTTGAGTGTTGGTGGTAGTAGTGCCGGAAATGGTCAAGGTTTGATTGTGGAGAAGGAAAGATATGTGAAGAAGGAGAACCGGGGGCGTTCTAAATCAAGGAATCCTAGTTGGAGAGGAAAATCAAAGGAGAGGAAAGGCAAGTGCTATATTTGTAAGAAGCACGGTCATTGGAGAAATGAATGTCCGGACAAGGAGAAGGGTAAAAGGGAAGTAGCATCTTCATCTGTAGCGGTGGAGAGAAGTGTTGGTGAGGAAGACGTAGATGTGTTGACGGCGGTAGCATCAGATGTTTCTGGTAGTGAGTGGGTGCTCGACTCGGGGGCGTCGTATCATATGACGCCTAATAGGAATTGTTTTTCTTCTCTTGTTGCTAAAGAGGGAAATTCAATTATTATGGGAAAATGGTGCTATGTGTAGGTCTCAAGGCATTGGTTCCATGCAAATTCGAATGTTTGACGGGGTGGTTCGTACTCACACCAATGTGCGCTATGTTCCGGGACTTCGGAAGTCTCTTATCTCTTTGGGGCAATTGGATTCTCTTGGTTGTAAGATCACTATTGAGAGTGATTGTTTACGGGTTTCGAAAGGGGCACTTGTGGTCATGAAAGGTGCTAGGGCTCATGGTGGTTACTTGCTTCGTGGAGAGACCGTAGAAGGTGAAACTTGTGTAGGTGTTGATAGTTCTCGTGGCTTGGATGCGACAAGGTTGTGGCATTTGAGGTTGGGTCATAGCTCGGAGAGGAGTTTGGAGATTCTTCGGAAGAGGGAGATGATCGATGGTGAGAGTTTCAACAAATTGGAGTTTTGCGAAGAGTGTGACTTGGGGAAGCAAACAAAAGTATCATTCGGTGAAGGAAAACATGATTCAAGAAATGTTCTTGAGTATGTGCACACGGATGTATGGGGACCGGCACCGGTAGCTTATTTGGGAGGAGCAAAGTATTATATTTCCTTTATAGATGATTTTTCTCGGAAAGTTTGGGTGTATGTAATGAAGGCTAAGTCGGAGGCATTTGCAAAGTTCAAAGCATGGAAGGCTCTTGTTGAGAATGAGAGTGGTAAGTCTTTGAAGGTTCTTAGGTCCGACAATGGTGGGGAGTATGTTTCCGGAGAATTCTTAGAGTTTTGCAAGCATCATGGGATTCGGAGACATTTTACTACACTGGGAGATCCGCAATCAAATGGAGTTTGCGGAGAGGATGAATCGTACTCTACTAGAGAAAGCTCGATGCTTGAGATTGACATCGGGTTTGTCTAAGGGATTTTGGGCCGAAGCGTTGTCAACCGCGGTGCATATCATTAATCGAATTCCGTGCTCGGTTATTGATAACAAAATTCCGGAGGAAGTGTGGAAGGGAAAGAGTATTGACTTGAGCTATCTTCGTGTCTTTGGAAGTCCGGTTTATGTGCATGATCCGGGTAATGATAAGCTTGAACCTAGAGCTTTCAAGGGGATTTTGCTTGGTTATACGGATGGAGTGAAAGGCTATCAGATTTGGAATCCGGAAACGAAGAAGGTGACAAACTCTCATCATGTTACTTTTGATGAGTCGGCATTGCTTAAGGAGAATGAGAGCTCATCGGATATTCCGGTCTTGGTTCGTGATGAATCGAAGGAGAAGGAAATTATTCCACCATTTCGTCCCAGTGGTAGAGGAGGTAGAGTAGTTGAAGATGCTTGTGAAGAAAATGCGGTTGATGTTACATCACAAAGTCCACGTGGTGCCTCTAGTAGTGTTGGTGATGTACACGAGCCTGGAGAAGTTTCGGTTCAAGGTGGAGCCGAAAGGAGTTTGGGTGAAAATATTGCTACTCGAGTTGGGCGTCGTCCCATAAGACCACCCGAAAGATATGGTGATTGGAACTATCTTAGCTTTTGTGATAAGTTGGACTATGCGCTTCATGTAGTCCAAGATGAGCCTTTGGACCTTAATGACGTCATGAATTCGAGTGATAGCTTGAAATGGATTTGTGCCATGGAGAAAGAGATGCAATCATTGTTGAAGAATCAAACTTGGGATTTGATTCCACTTCCTAAAGGAAACCGTGCTATTTGGTGCAAATGGATATACAAGGTAAAGGACGATGGAAGATACAAAGCTAGGCTAGTGGCTAAGGGGTTTGCACAGAGAAAGGGTATGGAGTATGATGAGATATTCGCACCAGTCGTGCGTCATACTTCCATACGGATATTACTTGCCATAGTTGCTATTCACGACTTGGAGTTGGAGCAACTTGATGTAAAGACCGCCTTCTTGCATGGTGACTTGGATGAAGACATTTACATGGAGCAACCGCAAGGTTTTGTTGTAAATGGTAAGTCAAATATGGTGTGCAAGTGGAAGAAATCACTATATGGGTTGAAGCAATCACCTAGACAATGGTACAAGAGATTTGATCATTTTATGCTTGAAAACGGTTTCAATAGAAGCATCAAGGATGCTTGTGTGTATTTCAAGAAGTTGGGAAATGATTGTTGGGTGTATCTACTCTTGTATGTGGACGACATGCTCATTGCTTCGAAGGACAAGAATGAAATCAACAAGTTGAAATTGCAATTAAAGTCGGAATTCGAAATGAAGGACCTTGGAGAAGCAAAGAGAATATTGGGCATGGAGATAGAAAGGGATCGAAAGCATTTTGAGTTGAAATTGACTCAAAAGGAGTACCTAAAGAAAGTGCTTTGCCGGTTTAGCATGGAGAATGCAAAGGTGTCAAATACACCTTTACCTTTGCATGTGAAGCTTTCGAGTAAAGGGTCACCTATCTTGGAGAAAGACAAGGCTTATATGGCAAAGGTGCCATATGCAAATGCGGTTGGAAGCTTGATGTATGCTATGGTGTGTACAAGGCCCGATATAGCAAATGCCGTTGGGGTGGTTAGTCGTTTTATGTCTAATCCGGGAAAATCGCATTGGGAAGCTGTGAACCTTATATTGAGATACCTTAGGGGTACGTCATCTCATGGTCTTGTTTTTGGCGGTAGTGGGAAAAGGAGTTGCAACTTAGTTGGTTATTGTGATTCGGACTACGCCGGTGATAGAGATAGGAGAAAGTCAACTTCCGGTTATGTCTTCACACTTGGTGGTACGGCCATAAGTTGGAGATCTAGATTGCAGACCGTAGTAGCTTTATCCACTATGGAGGCGGAGTTGATTGCCGTGGTGGAGGCGGCGAAGGAAGCACTCTATTTGAAGCGATTGTTGTGTGACTTGGGTATTGAACACGATAGCATTGATGTTCAATGTGATAGCCAAAGTGCTATTCACTTGGCGGAGAATTTGGCATTTAGCTCACGGACTAAGCACATAGAAGTGAGGGAGTCATTATTGGTAGCCATGGATGAGGATAAGCAAGTATATCTTTGAAAGGTGCACACAAAGGAGAACGCAGCGGATATGTTCACTAAGGCATTGCCAGTTGGGAAGTTCGAGCATTGCTCGGACTTGATTCGCTTGGAGAAGTGCTAGGTGCCACGGGGGGGCACGGTTGAGAGAGATACTTGTGTAGATGAGGAAGAGTATTGGTATGAGATTGTCGTTCTATCTTTTTGGTGTAGAGCTAGTGTACACTCCTAGTGCTCTTGTCTTTGGTGAGACGGTGTTGGATGTTTTCAACATTTCGTTGGCGGGTGGGGGCTTCGTGCCTGAACTCGTTGATGAAGTGCAATGGGGGGTGGCTGTGCCGGAACCCGTTGGGGAAACATTCATGCTTGGTTGAAGGTAGAAGTGTTGGTAGTTGGAGCTATCGGTTGCTGATGGTATGGTACCATTGGTGTTGGAGATGGATATAGTGTCAAGGTGGAGTGTTAAATTTTGTGACACTATATGATGGAGAATTGAAGGGGATGAATGTAGCTTGGTGTCGGAGAAGACGGTTCGCAAATCGAAGTTCGGAGGAAGAAGATAGGAGGGATGAAGCTAGAGTTCTGATGTAGGTCAGATGTCTGGTTGAGAGGGCCAGATGTCTGACGAGGTTCAGACTGTTTCCAGAAACATCTCTCAAACGTCTGGTCCCTCTGGCCAGACGTCTGGTTCTGCCTGTGCCAAACAGAACTTGGCCTCAGACGTCTGAGGTCTGAAGCCAGACGTCTGGTTCTGTCTGGGTTTGCCAACCAGAACCTGACCTCAGACGTCTGAGGTCTGAAACCAGACGTCTGAAGCGGTGTTTATCTGTTTTTCTGGGCCGAGTCTTTGAGCTGTTTTGTGATTTATTGAGGGGCAAAGTGGATTTTCGCCAGAGTTTTCTCCATTAGTATATATACTCTATCCAGGTTTAGAAGACAAAGAGGCTGATCATCTCTATTCAAGGGTTTAGTCCTCCATTAATTAGGGTTTTAGGCAAAACCCTATTTCTTCAATTCTAATCTCCTCAAACAGATATTCTTATAGAATAAATCTTTGTAATCAATCTCTTGTACTCTTCTCATTTGGTGATAATAAAAGATCTCTCTCAAAGTGGATGTACACTAACGCGACGTTAGTGGAACCACTATAAATCGGTGTGTGATTTATTGCTTTCGTTATTGCTTGTTATCATATATTGCTTGTGGTGTTATTGTGATCGTGTTTGGATTTGGTTTTATTGAATTCTTCAAGTGTTTGGTTGTTTTGCACTATCTATCACGATCTAGCTTTTCCGCGTGCGTTTGGGGATTTGAGTTTGAGTGGTCTCGATCGAAATCCACCATAACACTAATTTCATAACTTCATTCAACATTTCTTCAAACTTTTTTTTCAAACTTAAATCCATTTTATCCTCATTTTAAAAATATGCAACCTAGTGCAATGATGCTAAATCAAATCCAATGGTATTTCTACATTTCGACCTAGTTTTTCAAATTCATGCAAGTATGAAAGTCCGTGTGACTAACGAATGACACATCCACAGCATAAGTCATCATCTATGATCCATAAGAATTTATTTTAAGAAGTTCAGAAAGAATAAGCTCCAATGCGGCAAGTGAAACAGCACCGCATATATTTTTTTAAATTCTTTCTTACGATAAACGTGAACCATTTTCAACAAACTTGTTTCAAATAAAGCTTTTAGTTCTCTAAAAGATAGCTCTAGCAATGAATATATACACTCCCATGTCCTTTTGATGTTGCATTGAATTGTTGCCAAAAGCTTTCTCAATTTAGCATGTGCGACATCAATTCTAGAAAACAAATAGATATTAAATTATTGCTAAAAATATGTAAAATAATTAAATAAGTACAAAAGTAAATGTTTTACCTATTTGATAAACAATAACTATAGCGTAAATTTGATATTTTATTCGTGCACGTTCGTCAAAAAGATCAAAATTCAGTAAAAGGCTATTGCTTTGAAAGTTCATACACTAATGTAAATTCTTAACGTGTGAACTCATTTTTGTTAATAATAGTTACATATTTAGTCTTTCTTGAAGAATGATCAGTGTAGTCATCTTAGATACAAGAACTTCATAAGTGAGATTCGTTATCTAATAGTTTCAATTCTGAAACGATGCGTTTTAAACTTTCTGAATATGCTAAAATAAATGACAACAGATACCCATTGAAAGATCCAGCATTGGATGTCCATTTTTAATCTCCATATTGTTAACAGTCAAACGCCACCTAGACTTATCCTCAGGTGTAAACACAATTAAAATACATAAGGTTTCAGTTTAATCTTTTAATATACAAGCGCCATCAATATATATAGTAATGAAGTCGCTTCATATTATTCGCCATTGTTGGGGTCGCTTTGTATATTTTCCTATGTTGCTTATCTCATTTTGTGATGTGCACGTCTTTTGAGTGTACATTTGTTAGTTGAAAGCGGACGCTAATATTGTTTAATTAAGACTGTCACCGTTGATTTTTTCTGCGCCACATTTCACATGGAAAAAGTTCAGCAAAGTCGGAACCAAAGGATTAATAAAATACCAAACGTGCTATGGTTTACTATTAATTACTCCTCAAAAATGATACATTGATAGTTGACATTACAGATTAAGACTCTAACTACTTCCTCCTTATTAAGATTAATGAGTCTGTATGGAGCGAGATGCTTCATCGAAGGGGAAAAAATGAAAGACGGTAAATGAATTTAAAGAAAATATGTCTATATTTTCAAATAAATGCATTTCATACTGTCGTCATTTTTTGAACTTTGCATTCCTTTTTTATAAATATAAATATGATAGAAGACTCTTAGCTAGCAAGCATAAGCATCCATAAACCACAATAATTTTTGATTCCTTCACATGGAACAGCCAAAACAGTATAAATAATTTGTTGTTGCAAATGTCAATGTGCTTGGAGCTATATATTTGTGTTAATTAGGGAACCGAAGAGGAAGAAAAAAAGTGCTGTTCTTAATCAATTGGAAATCCAGGTGCAGGTGTCAACTTGAAGAAGATCATTCAGATACCTTACAAAATATGGAAACAATGTCTTATGCAAATGCGGTAAAAGATGGAATTATTGAAATTTTGACTGCATCTGTTTTGGACAAATTCATTTCTTTAAAACGTTTGGTAGCTAAATATTTGCGATATGACAGTTGACATTATTGATTATAAGACCACAACCATCAAAGAACAACACGTCATAAATTTTCTAACCAACACTTTGTGACCGTCTATGATGGAACCCACATTCAATATTATGAATGGTTGGATTTCATGAGCCCTTCACATATCGATTTGGATACGGTCGAATTAATGTGCATGTAAAAAAACTCTATTCCTCCGTGTCTCAAGTACGTGCGTTTCATGTCCTCAATCAATCTAATCCATTCATTTTGAAGATGGATACCACAATTTTTTTTTCTAATGATATAGTAAATTGATAATATTTAAATGGCGACAGTGCTACTCTGATAAAAATTAGTGGATACGTGATGTGCGGAAAACAAATGGACAGGTGGATATTAGAAAAGTTAAAATTTATTTTTGTTGAAATAGGGTATTTTGTTGTAGTGATTTAAATGGACACATAGGAGCACATAAGAGGAGTACAAAGGATGTGCATGTAAGTAGAGTAAAATTCTCATCAAACCAATTAATGAAATGCCAATAAAAGCTGCTAAGGTTGTTTATGATACATCTGAAAAATTAAAAGAATCTACCGTAGCAATTAGCATATCATCTTCGTTGATTTCTAACACCCCGATGCTTAGTGCAAACATTATGGTATGACTAGTTTGAACTAGGAATCCTATTTAGTTTTGAATTTTTAGGATCCGACCATACAAATTCTTTAATTTCATATAAGAATCTTGAATATATGACATCATTCCTTTTGGATTCATTAAGTTTTAAAAATAAATAAAATAAGAAACATTATGTATAAAAGTTAATAAATTATACACTAATAAATGAAAATTGATTATATGTATTCTTGATGCAGCAACGTATAACTGAAATGGATGAAACGGTGAAAGTAGCAATCGGTGGATTGAAAGATACCAAAGACCCAAATCCGTTGATCCAAAGATACCGGATTCTAGCTATCTCAAACACGTTGATCGCGCACGATACCGTGTTTAAAGAACTACGATTCTTCGACGTTGATCAAGCGCACTTGATTCCGTGAATCGGTTTCAACAATCGTTGATTCGAGCGCACTCGAATACCGAAGGTGGAGATAGGAGATCACACTCAACTACCAATTTGAGAAGTGACACAAAGCACACAAACAAAGTTTTATTCAAAATCAATCAATCATTACAAATGACACCACCATTCCTATTTATAGGGTTACAACTCACACGACTCAAATCTGGACAACACATAGGTCATGAACGACCTAACACACTTCCACGACTTACGACTTACGACCTAGTATAGGTCGTTAACGACCTAACAGATAGGTTACAACACACGCGGCCTAAAAACATTACAACACATCAACATACATCACAAAGCCTTCACGACCTAAAAACAAGTAGCAACTTACGACTTATAGTATTTACAACACAATAGCGACTCAACAATTACACATAACGACCTAACATACACGGCAGCAGCGACTTAAGGTCTTGCGATCTATTCTTGAGCGACCTAAGAACATGTCTTCAGGAAATCTTGCGGCATACACATCAGCGACCTAACACAGGTCGTAACTCGGTTCCGCGACCTAACACAGGTCGTAACTCTTCTCCGCGACCTAACACAGGCCGTAATTCTTTCCCACGACCTAACTTAGGTCGTAGCTCGCAAGGTTGTGTTGTTGAGCGACCTATCTTAGGTCGTAGCTCGAATAGGTCGGAGCGATCCAAAGTAATGAGTTCTGGAATGCTTAACTCGCTAGGTCGTTCCAGCGACCTATCCCTCTGATTTAGCTCGCTAGGTCGTTCCAGCGACCTATCCCACAGTTTTAGCTCGTTATTCTTCACCTCGTTAGGTCGCACGCGACTTAACAGTTCGTTAGGTCGTTCGCGACCTAAGACTTCTTCAGATTGCGCTGCATCATCCTCCCCCGGTTGACAAGAATTCGACCTCGAATTTGCACCTTCCTTTTCCACAACAAGTTCATCCCCATGATATGGAATCAAGTATTTGACGTTAAAAACGTCTGCAGTGTGAATATCATCCGGCAATTTCAACTGATACGCATTATCATTGATCTTCTTCAAAATTTCTACTGGACCAATTTTACGAGCTTTCAACTTATTATACGTTCCCACTGGAAAACGATCTTTTGTTAACACGGCGTAAACCAAATCACCTTCTCTGAAATTCACACTCCTTCGCTTTTTATCTGCCAGTTGTTTATACTTCTCATTTGATGCAAGCAATCGTTCATGCACAGTTCTATGGCACTCCTGCAACTCAGTCACAAAATCACAAGCTCGCTTAACAACTCCCTTCTGATATGGCACAGTCGTCAAATCTAACGGTCCCTTTGGACTTGCTGAGTATACAACTTGAAACGGACTAAAACCCGTACTTCGATTAACAGCGTGATTATGTGCAAACTCCGCCTGACATAATTTCATATCCCAGCTCTTCAAATTGTCTTTCACAAGACATCTCAGTAAATTTCCCAACGATCTATTCACCACTTCTGTTTGTCCATCTGTTTGCGGATGATATGCGCTACTAAAATTCAGCTTCGTTCCAACCATCTTCCACAAACTTAACCAAAAATGGCTTAGAAATCTAGTATCCCGATCAGAAACAATTGATTCAGGTAGCCCATGTAATCGATACACCTCTTTAAAGAATAATTGAGCAACACGAACGGCGTCAGCTGTCTTCTTACAAGCTATGAAATGCATCATCTTGGAAAATCTATCTACCACAACATATATTGAATCATTCCCCCTCTGAGTTCTAGGTAACCCCAAAACAAAATCCATACTGATATCAACCCATGGTCTAGTCGGCACGGGTAAGGGCATATACAATCCCGCATTCGTCGCTGTCCCTTTGGAAATTTGGCAAATATGACATCTCTCCACAAACCTTTCAACTTCCCTTCTCATAGATGGCCAAAAATATGATTCGGAAATCAACTGCAAAGTACGATCTCTACCCACATGACCTTCCTCATGCAACTCCTTCACAATCTTCATTCGTAAGCTGCACTCTGGTATACACAATTGGTTCCCCTTAAAAAGAAAATCATCTACCAACACGTACTCATCCGTCTTCCTTTTATTGACTTCTTAAACAAGTTTCGCAAAATAAGGATCATCAACAAACAATTCTGGCAACACATCAAACCCCGTCACTTCAATCTTCATTGTAGTCAACAAATGATTCCTTCGACTCAATGCATCTGCTACACGGTTTGTAATTTCGGACTTATGCTTCACCACAAATGTAAATTGTTGCAGGTATGCGATCCACGAAGCATGCCTAGCTGCAATTTTGTCCTGTCCCTGCAAATGTTTCAGTGCTTCATGATCAGTATATAGAACAAATTCTTTATGGAACAAATAGTGTCTCCAATGTTTTATAGCTTGAACAATAGCATAGAATTCCACATCATAAGTATTGTATCTCATCTTGGCTCCCGATAGCTTCTCATTGAAATATGCAATAGGACGTCCTTTCTGACTCAACACCCCTCCAATTCCAACCTTAGATGCATCAGTATGTAGCTCAAACAACAACTGAAAGTCCGGCAATACTAGAATTGGTGCTGACGTCAAAAGTTCTTTGATTCTCTCAAAAGCAAATTCCGCTTTCTCCGTCCATGAAAATTGCTTCCCCTTCATACAATCAGTAACTGGTGCCATCACACTACTGAAGTGCGGAATAAATCTTCGGTAGAATGATGCTAAACCATGAAAACTTCTTACTTCTGTTATCGTTCTGGGTTGTGGCCAATTTCTGATTGCTTTAACTTTATTCTGGTCCACCTGTATACCTCCTTCTGAAATAACATATCCTAAAAATAAAACACTATGCGTCATGAACACGCATTTCTTCGTTGCAGCATAAAATTGTTCTTGTCGCAGTATCAATAATACTTCTTTCAGATGTTGCAAGTGTTCTTATGTGCTTCTAATATATATCAGTATATCATCAAAATACACCACCACGAACTTCCCAATAAAAGGTCTAAAGATCTGATTCATCACCCGCATAAATGTACTCGGTGCATTCGAAAGACCAAACGGCATAACCAGCCATTCATATAATCCTTCTCTCGTCTTGAATGATGTCTTCCATTCATCCCCTGGTCTAATTCGAATTTGATGATAACCACTCTTCAAATCGATCTTCGAAAAGATAGCAGCTCCACTAAGTTGATCCAACAAGTCATCCAATCTAGGCATAGGAAATCTGTATCTCACTGTAATCTTGGTTAGTGCTCGACTATCAGTACACATCCTCCACGTTCCATTCTTCTTTGGCACTAACAAAGCTGGCACTGCACAAGGACTTAAACTTTCCTGTACACGTCCCTGTTCAAGCAACTCTTCCACCTGCCTTCTCAACTCCTCGTGTTCCTTTGGACTCATTCTGTAATGTGGTCTATGTGGTAATATAGCTCCTGGAACAAGATCTATTTGGTGTTGTATGTCCCTCAATGGTGGTAACTCCGTTGGCAGCTCTTCAGGGAATACATCTTCAAATTCTTCCAGTACTGGCTTTACTTCTTCAGGAATTTCAACCACTTCGTTACTCTCACGTCCAATCAACAAAAACACTTCAGGATCCTCTTCTACTTCCTTAACAAACTCCTTCAAAGATAGCAAAGTTTTAAGTTCTTCAATCTCCTCCAACTTGCTTTCTTCTTGTTGTCTCTTCTTAGGAACTAAAGTGATTTTAGTACCTTCAAACATGAAACTGTAACTGTTAGTACGACCATCATGTTGCACAGCTCTATCATACTGCCACGGTCTCCCCAGCAACAGATGACATACATCCATGTCCACAACATCACACCAAATTTCATCTTTGTATTTCTTTCCAATCGAAAAATTAACACAAGCCCTTCGTCCAACCTTCACCTCCCCACCTTTTCTCAACCAAGCTAACTTGTAAGGTTTCGGGTGCTTCTCAGTCTTCAATGCTAACTTCTTCACAGCTTCTGTAGAGATAATATTGTCACAACTTCCTGCATCAATAACAAACTTGCAAACCCTTCCCAAGATAGTGCATGTTGACTGGAAAATGTTACTCCTCAACCAACTTGAATCATCCTCTTGCTTTGCTGTCAAACACGACCTCTTCATCATTAATGAATACCCTTCATCTCCCGACACATTTTCTTCCTCCTCAGTATGTGGTGAATTAGAACATTCAGCTTCTGCATCCTCATCTTCAACCTCAGAAATCATCGCTCGCTTCTTTGGCTTCGGACATTCATTGCTCTTGAGACCAAACTCCTGGCAATTGAAACATTTGATACCACTATTGAACTTGGTTTTCGCAACTTCACTAACAACCGGTTTTGCAACTGCCTTTGAAACATTCGCATTGCTACTAGCCCCTTTTATTGGATTGTTGGAATTTGTAAACACACCACCACCTCTCCTACCTTGCTTCTCCTAAGTTAGAGCTTTTTGATGTGCTTCAGCAACAGATCTGGGATCAAACATATTCACCATATCTTGAATCTGCATTATCAACCCTCCAACAAATCTAGCTGTCAACTGTTCCTCCGTCTCCATGATATCATTCCTCGCAATTAATTGATAAAATTTATCCGCATAATCATTCACTGACTTTGTTCCCTGTCTCAGATTCTGCAATCGTTGATACATAAGAGATTGATAATTGTAAGGTAAGAAAGTAGCTTTCATCAATTTCTTCATCTACTCCCATGATTCAATCTTTGACTTCCCCATTCTCTCCCGTGTAAGTTTAGTTTGCTGCTACCATGCCATAGCTCTTCCTTTCAATCGTGTAGCAACCAACTTCACTCTACGATGTTCGGGTACTTCTTTGAAGTCAAAAATTTCTTCCACATTAGACAACCAATCCAAAAATTCTTCCACTACCATTCCACCCTTGAATTCTAGAATTTCAGTTTTCATCCCCGACTCCCATCGTCGATCATCTTCTACATCCCGATATGCATTTCGTACTTGGTCTCGATCTCGAGAATGAACACTACATCTCCCACCATCTTCATCAAAAACAGATGTACTTCGATAACGATCTCGACCACCCACATCTCTATGATCTCGCATATCTCTTCTACTTTGTCTTTCATCATCACGGTATGGCTCATGTTCAAACTCGCGTGGAGTTCTTCTCTCTTCACCTCTATACTCATGATGTTCTCTTCTCAATGAAACTTATAAATAATATTGGCAATATTATTGACAATGCTAGTAACTTATCTAATGCTTATGACAGAGTAGTTAATGATGCTGTTGAGTTTTATGAGAAGCTATATTTCTTTGACTCTAATGAAAAAAAATTCCTCAAATTATTGGTAAAAATATTTTGAATGACAATGCATCTGAAATTTTACTTGCCCCTATTACTTTAGAAGAGATAAAATATATTATTTCTAATGCTGGTGATAATAAAAGCCCTGGCCCAGATGGGTTTAATGCTAAATTCTATAAAAAATCACTGGGATGATATAAAGGGACAAATATTTGAAGTCATAAATGAATTTCTGGTAAAAGGTAAAATTCTTATAAGTTTAAACCATACTTTTATTACTCTGATCCTTAAAATGAAAAATCCCACTAATATAGGTGACTATAGACTCATATCTTGCTACAATTTTATTTATAAAGTTATTGCTACTATTGAGTAATAGAATAATTTTTTTTTTGCCTTTTCTCATTTCTGATAATCAGTGCTTTTGTGCCTGGCAGGCTAATATATGAAAATTCCCTGTTAGCACATGAGATGGTCAGAAAATTTAATACTAAAAATGGTGACAATGTTTGCATTAAGATAGATTTACAAAAAGCATATGACAAAGTGAATAGGTATTTCATTTATCATATTATGAGATGTATGGGATTTCCTAGTAAATTCTGTGATTTGATTCTAGAATGTATTAATACCCCTACATTTCTTTTCTTATTCAAGGAAAATCAGAAGGATTTATCAGAAGTAATAGAGGTATAAAAAAAGTGACCCTTTCTATTGCAGGAAGATTAGAATTAATAAAAACTATGGTTTATGCAATCATTCTTTACTGGTTGCAAACATTTCACATTCCTGCATCATCCATCAAAAAAATAGAAAGTAGATGTGCTGATTTCTTATAGAGGGGTAAATATCATAAAATCAGTTGGGATAAAGTATGCGGACCAAAAAATGAAGGGGGTTTTGACATTAGAAATATGAATGATCTCGGTTTAACTTGTCACTTAAAATTATTCTGGAGATTTATTAGTGCTGATTCTTTGTGGGTTAGATGGGTGAGGGTAAAATATCTTAAGAAGGGTAATTTTTGGAATATGTTATCAAATAGCAATCAATCTAATGCATGGAAACAAATCTTAAATTGCAGAAATATAGGTAAATCTTTATTAGAAAGAAAATTTAAGCTAGGTGAAGAAACTAGCTTATGGTTTTACCCATGGTTTAATAACGATTCTTTTATAAATAAAGTGAGTTGGAATAATTTAGTCATTTGTGGAGGTTCCAATGCTACAGTGTCTACAATAATAAAAAACAATCAATGGTAACCTCAACTTCATCCAATTACTAACCCTCATAAATATGGTATATGCAAAATTCATCTTGATCTTAGTGCAGACAACGATTATTGGGAGTGGAAAGCAAACAATAAAGGGAAGTTTTCCTTTAAAAATACATGGGATGCTATTAGAAATAAAGTCTCCAATGTTGATTGGAATAATTGCATTTGGAACAAGGTGAACAGTCCCAAAATGACTTTCTGTACTTTTTTGCAGTGAATAACAGATTGCCAACTTGGAATAAAATTAACAAATGAGGCAAAAAATCTAGTTCACTTTGTTTCCTATGCAATTTGGTTAATGAAAGCACTGATCATTTGTTTTTCGAATGCAGCTATTCATATTTTATATTAAGTCGCATTCTAGCTAAACTGGAAATTATAAATAATGGCCAGATGGACCTCAAGCAAGCTATTCATCTTATTAACAACAAATTTAAGGACAAATCTATCGAAAGAGACTTAGCTCACATTCTAATTACTACTTCAGTCTACCATATCCGGAGAGAAAGAAATGCGTGTACTCGTAATAAAGCAAGTAGCAATAAAGAGCAGAAGTAGTTACTCATTGAAACAGACAGCAAAATACTGCTTAAAAAATCAAAGAAAAAGGTGAAAGATCAAACCAAATTTGCTAATTTAGCTGATGACTGGACAATCGAAGTTGGTAGTAAACATTTGGAGCATTTTTTAATCCACCCAAAGAGCTTCCAGATTACTCATCAACCTTTTGAAGTTAATACTTTCGACAGTGCTTCAAATCAAGTTTGTGCTGACTTCCAGAGGGATGAATTAATAGATCTGAGTTGTATTGACCATAGATCTGCTAATTCCCCTAATTTGAACCTTATTCAGAGAGACACCTTCATCAACAAAGAGATTAAGAGCATAAGAGGGAGATTTAACGAAGGTTTGTCGTACTAGGAAAGGTGAGAGACCAGTGAAGTGAAAGAAGTTGGTCGAGATGTATAGAGAATTGCATCGGCGAGTCATCATTTTTTTTCTTTTCTTTTGGTAGAGGAGAGGTTGTAAAATGAAAGTGTTTTGTCGGCGCTTGCCCTAATTAGGGTTTGAGCTTTTGATATACGGGTTGTAGTATTATATCCGTTCCTCTTGGTTTGTGGGCTGGGCCCGGTTTACTTCTATTCAAAAAAAATATGCAAAATTTTAAACTATTTCAATATTTTAAATCGAATTGAAATTCAATTTCAAATCAATGACTAATATAAGTATTTTTTTATGCTTAGTGCTTGTTAGCGACATAGAGGGGTTAAGCGTGTAAAAATAATTCAAATTTTGTATGAACATAACAAGTTAAATACATATATACACACGCACTTACATACGCTCCAGACTAAATATGTAGTAAAGAAATAAGATATTAGTCTTACCTGTAGTTATTTACAATTAATAAACTTGCAAAACCAAGTGCTTAATCTGCAAGCAGCTTCTAAAACAAATCAGTTATTTTATTCGATAATCAAATTGCTCACTCTCCCATAACACTATAAATATACAAGTCCTGGATTACTTCTTACAACACACTGATCAAACATGGAATCTCCACTCTTCTACATTCTAATCTCAACCATCACACTTCTCATCACAACCCTAATAAAAACCATATTCACCAAAAGCCCATCTCCTCGTCTACCACCTGGGCCTCCAAAACTTCCGATAATTGGAAGCTTGCACCACCTCCTCGGAATAGAACTAGCTCACCATGGATTATGGGACTTATCCAAAACTTACGGTCCCATGATGCACTTACAACTAGGCCAAATCTCCACCATAGTTGTTACATCAGGTAAAGTAGCCAAAGAATTCTTCAAAAACAACGATATTAGCATCGCTTCAAGACCCGAAAACATAATGGCAGCCAACGTCATACTGTACGGACCTATAGACATGTTGTTTTCACCCTTTGGTGAATACTACAAGAAAGTACGCAAACTGTTCGTAGTAGAACTCATGAGTCCTAAACGAGTTCGGTCTTATCAAAATTTCAGGGAGGTCGAAACAGTCGAGATGTTAAAAGTAGTCCACAGCAACAAAACCGTTAATTTCACTGTGCTGTTTCATGAGTACACAAACAATTTGATAGCAAGAGTTGCCTTTGGACAAAGAAGCAAAGACGGGAAAGAATTCCTCGACGCTTTTAAGGAGAGTTTGGTGTTAGCAAGTGGTTTTAATGCAGTGGATTTGTTTCCTTCAGCTGCCTGGATCATTGGAAAGGTTAGCGGGATGAGTGGTAAGATTGATAGGTGTCATAAGAAGGTTGATAGGATACTACAAGGGGTGATAAACGATAGAAGAGAGCAGAAAGAAAAAAATATCGATGATGATGATGATAACAATATATTAGATGTTTTGTGTAAGATTAGGGATGAAGGTGGGTATGATCTAAAGCTCGATCACACAAGCATGAAGGCTATTCTTTTTGTAAGTTCTTTATTCTTAACTTTTCACTTCTTCATATAGACAAAATCTAACTTGTGATGAATATATTTCAGGATATATTTGCAGGAGGAAGCGGAACATCGGCCTCAGCAATGACATGGACGATGTCGGAACTAATAAAAAACCCAACAATAATGAAAAAATCACAGGCTGAAGTAAGACGAGTGGTAGCTGGAAAGTCGAAAATAACTGAGAAAGAGATCAAAGAATTAAGATACTTAAAACTTGTGATAAAAGAGTCATTACGACTGCATCCTCCAGCTCCACTACTAGTACCCAGACTGACCACAGACGATTTTGAAGTATTAGGGTATGATGTTCCAGTAAAAACACAGGTGGTGTTCAATGCTTATGCAATGGCAAGGGACCCGGACTGTTGGGAGGAAGCCGAGGTGTTTAAACCAGAGAGATTTGAAGAGAGCTCGGTGGATTTTAAGGGAACTGATTACGAGTTTATTCCGTTTGGGGCAGGAAGAAGACTGTGTCCAGGGATAATGTTTGGACTGGCTGGAATGGAGATTGCACTAGCTAATTTACTGTATTATTTTGACTGGAGTTTGCCGGAGGGGGTTGCTGATTTGGATATGAGTGAAATTGGTGGACTGGGAGCTCGAAGGAAGTATGATTTGTGCTTGTGTCCTACTCCTTTTCTTCCATTGCCGGTCAATATGTAATGGCTGTATCAATATTGGAGGCATGATATTTTTACCTGCATATTCGTAAGATTTTAAATAAAGTGGTTTGCGTGTTTTGTGATGCATTATGTGAAAGTTTGTTATAAATTGTTGTGTAAGAACCATGTATGTAGTGAAGTAGTGCATGTTTTCAGGTATGATTATTATTGTCTAATTGGACTGATTCAGCTGAGCAATGTAAATTTCCTGTAGCAGCGCTATTGTGCAACAAATTCATAGTCGTACCTTGTTGGAATGAAGGAATAATAGTGACGTCAAGTATTCATTAGAAACAGGTAGAAATAAAATACGACCTTGTTGGAGCAAGAAATAAATCAAGGTCAAAGTTGAGAGATTATGCTTGATACGATGATTTTACTAACCGCATTTTGTACAATTGATTAACAATTCTTAGAGCGTGATAATCGCGCAAGTAATGGTAGAAATAGAAGCTTCATAGAAAGGCCTCGTCCACAGTCGACAAGACACATCATATGCATTGTGCTGGCCGTATATTGTCGAATCTAAACATAAAAGAATAATAAAGATTCAAAGGCCTACTGAAGATGAAAACGACTTAGATGCAAATTATATTAGCTTCTTACAGTGGAAAAAAACTTCTGACGTCGCTGTTGGTTGTGGTTTATGCTATTTGAGAGTCTGTTCGTTATAAGCATCTCTTGCAGATGGATTATTAGGGTGGGTAAGAAATTAAAACAAAAAATCAACTCCCGCCACTCTTCCATCCGTCAACATGGAGAAATTGTCCCTTTTTTTATTTAAAAAAACAAGTATGAACCCTAGGCTTCGTACGTGGACAGTTTTGAAAGAATGCTGTATTTATTTAGTGATGATTATTTAATTATGATAATTAATATGTATGCATTCGTTGTAAATTTTGTGTGCATATAGTAGGAGATGTGAATTGCGAAGGTTTTAGAACGTACATTAGATCATTAATTCAGTTTGGATATAGTTGGAGAATTATGAATTTAGTTTTATTATAAATTAAATGATTAGAGCATGTATAACAGATGATGAATGTGTGCGCGCGTAGACATATACATATACATAGAAAGTGACTATTTAAACATAAAATATGATATATTAAATCTTGACCGTTGGATCCATTTATATTATGTTTTGGGTTGAAATCAATGTGCAATCTAATAGTTAAGAGTTATTATTTCATCAATTTATGTTTCAATAGAATCCCTCAACACACGTGTGTGTATGCGATACACAATCAAATTTAGCTAATCAAGCGAAAGACAATGTGCATTCCTTTATGTGGATATTGTTATTAGTTTTTCCATATTCAATATAGCATGCTTTTTATTCATTCCCTCGTACCATTTCACAGTTGCAGTAAATATTTTATATTGAAGTAAAGTGGAAGGAGATATGTAGCTTATCAGTAACTTTTCTTATTGTTTATAAAAAGATGGTTCTTATGTTAACCTATAAGCTATGCTTCATTCGATGCAGATACAAATACAAGTAATCCAATGTATAATGTTGGAATATTTCAATAATTATGGCCACATACGTAAAATAAAATGTGTTGTACTATTTTTGTGTAAAGCGTAATTAAAATGATCAAATTATGAATTAAAGCTAAAAGGCTTAATTAAAGATATAACTGTTATGTTGTTAGTGTGTAGATGCCGGTGCAATCCTAATTTGTTGAAGGGTCAAATTAGAAAATACCAACATAATAAATAAAGGATTGTGGTCCCAAATTACACAAGCTCTAGTTATTCTCCAAATCTCTTTTATTAAAATAATTCAGATCTAGGGTTTGTGTCAATTCGGAAGATCAAACTAATTTTTTTTTCTTTCAATCAGAAATTGTGGATTCAGTTATGCTTTTTCCTAATTTATTTACCTTCCTATGATATTATCTCAATCAAATCAATTGTAACAATTCAGAATTTTGAACATTTAATTTTAAATATTTAATTAATTTTAAATATTTAAATTACATGATTTTTGGACTTTAATAACTTATAATTCAAATATAGGGAATGTTTAAATATTTGAATTATGAATTAATATTAATTAAACGGATATAATAACTTTATTTAACTCTCTTTAATTAATAAATAAATTATTGAATTCAATTTATAAATTTATTTACAAAAATAAATAGATTAGATAAATATCGATAATTGGATCGAAAATATAAAACGATATTTAAATCTGTGAAAATAGCATTCTAGGGCAGTGTCTCGGATTTTGATGAAACTTCCATTAGATCTGAAATAATAAATTATTGTACGCCGTCAAGTTTCGTATTGATCAGACGTACCGTTTGGTCGTGCGAACTCGAAACGCATAGTGATTAATTTTAAATATAATTCGATTTAAAAAGTTATCTTCTGTATATGATCGAATTAGGCATCGATGCTAGTTCCATTGTGTTCGGAGTAGGGGTATAACATATAAAACGTCAGGCGGTACGGTTCGATTGGAGCTTGAGATTTTTGGGTTTGTTATGTTTAATATTTTAGAATAAAATAAAAATAATATATATAAACCCTATTGTTTATGGCATACCTTGTCATCTCAAACTCATACCCACGTTTTTTTGGCCCATACCCGCATGCAACCCGTTCCCTCCTCTCCCCTATTTATATTAGCCTGGTAATGAGAAAGCAATTTAAAAAAAAAAAAAAACTTTATAAATCCGAGTCGATTAAATCACTCTACCTAGAATCACGAAACAAGTTTCCTTGAATTCGTATGAAGGAGGTCTTCAATTCTATACCCATTTCTAGTTGCGCGCCTTCAGTTTGTGATGATCGATGTTTGACAGCAAACTAGGGTTGTGTTTTAGAGTTGTTTGAGGCGATGGTTGTTGAATTGAAGGTTGGCGATGGGTTTCTCGGATGGAGTAGCTTCTTCGGTCAGAGTTTCGGAGCTTGAGACGTCACTTGGTGTTGTGCGACATTTTTTGGGGCTGCTTGGGACCCATCAGGTCACGACTTCTTAGGGAGGTGCGGTTTTGTGTTCAGGGTATCCGGGGGAAGGAGATCGCGTAGTGGAGTCGATCGGCGAAGTCGATATGCATTTTCATGGAGAATTGAGGTAGTATGGAGGAGAGAGTGTGTGGAAGGTTTGGACGTGTAGTGTTTGTGCGTGTATAGGTGATATTTGTGGTGGGAGGAAGAAGAAGTATTAGGCGGTGTTGGTAATTAGTGAAATTGATTTGTTATTTATTAATTTAAATTTAATTGATAACTTGTAAAATCTATATCTTTTGCATACGAGGTCGGATTCGAACGTCGTTATTTATGTTGCACTCATAGCAACGATGGCTATGCAATGGAGTTTCTTTGGTTGGATTTGGAGCTAGTGGAATTTTTGGCTAAAATCGGACACCTATTCAGTTTTAGTTCAAAACGGAACGTTTTAAACTAAAAATCAATGTGAGTTTAACTCACATTCAATTTTACTATATCATATTTATTATGCTATAAATTATTATTGATTGTTTGGAAGTTAGTTAAATTGTTAGATTGATTATTTGGTTGAATT
Organism: Allium fistulosum; assembly: GCA_030737815.1. Taxonomy (NCBI): domain Eukaryota; kingdom Viridiplantae; phylum Streptophyta; class Magnoliopsida; order Asparagales; family Amaryllidaceae; genus Allium; species Allium fistulosum. The sequence goes on along the minus strand of CM060908.1, from coordinate 760,560,926 downwards.
TCCGTTTGGAAAATGGATGACATATTAATTTGATTGTTATGAACCCATATGATCCGTAACTATTGTCTTGTAGGGAAAATTTGTAGAGAGTCCCTAAGAGGTTTCTCACTAATAATTATTTATTTACATCCTTATGCTGTTATATTGATGTTTAATTGAAATAAATCTTGATATTCCATTAAAATTGTTTAAATGTCGTTATAGCGATTTTAGCTATATCGTCATTTATTGACTTTCATCCCCAAAACCCTGTCGTGTGTGTTTTGAACATGAGCTTGTGTTTTCACTAAACACAATTTTAAAATTCATTAATCATTTTGATTAATGGTAATTTAAATAAATTAATCATTTTAATTAATGATTTTGAAATTAATTTAGCAATTTAATTAATGATGCTTAAAATTGGTTTATCTTTTGATTTAAATGAGATTGGATTTAATTTATCATTTTAACTATTGATTATTTGAGTGTAATCAATTATTTTAATTAATGATATTTAAATATAATTAATCATCTTAATTAATGATAATTGATTTTAATTTATCATCCTAATTTCTGATATTTGAATGTAATTAATCATTTTAATTTATAATGTTTGAAAATTTATTAATATATTTGATTAATGAGATTTGAATTTAATTAAATCATTTCAATTAATGACTTTGAACTTTAATTAGTAATTTTACTTAATGATTGTTTAAATTTAATTAACTGTTTTGACTAATGATATTTGAAATTTACTTAAATCATTTTAATTTATGATGTTTTATAGTTAATCAATTATTTTAACAAATGATGTTTTAATTTACCATTTTAACTTTAGAGTCCTAAAGGCCTTTTTGAGATATATTCTCGAGTAAATGGCTTTTGTCTGGTATAATCCGAGGACTATCATAAGAAAGTCCTTGAAGTAAGTCCATACTTAATGGACGAGAAGCTCATCATCATGAGGAAATGGATGATGAAGATCTTTTAGCTTCTATCCCCATATGGGTGAGATCGCTTGGTCTAAACTTCACATGTTAGAACCCGAAATCGCTAAGTAATATTATTAGTTTCATTAGCAAACCAATTTTATGGATGAGTTCATCAAGAACAGAAAGTGACTATCGTTTGCAAGAGTATCCGTGGAAATGGAGGCTCGTTATGAGTTTGATGGGGCAATTTAGATTTAAAATCCTAGAGAGGATCCATTTCTCAAAGTCGAATATGAATTCAAACCTCCATCATGCAAGAATCGTGTTTTTTTGGACATACCATTAAGCAATGCTGAATTAATTTTGAGTGTAAATGGATCCCAAAATCTCTCGAACTTACAAGTTACAAACCATATAGCAACAGAGAAAAGAATGTCGATGAGGTAATTCAAGTTGGTGAAAGCGATTTGGAAAATGACAATACATTGAATAACACAGAAGAAGAAGAAGAAGGCTGTGACTTGCTATACAAGTGCATTAAAGAAGTGGAAGGAGTGGCTCAAACAACCACTAATATTTTATCAAAAAATGATAAAAGGTAGTATGAAAAACAACAGCAATGACTCACTTCACATGTAAGTGGATAAAGTGCATTCTGGCGTAGCCAACAGCAGTAATGGTAATAACATAGAAAGCAACAACAATAAGTCATCAAATACTGGGGTTCAAATGTTAGCAGACATGAATAATAGAAAATAACTAACAATGAATGAGTCCCAGTCCAATCATATAGTTCAAACAACAAATGAAAAGAACACTGCAAATAATACAAACATTTCAATCAAAAATGTACATCATAAGAGGCAGGAGAAGAGCAGTATGAGTTATCCTTAGGAGGGTTCAATATACAAGAAGTTCATCAAACTCTAAGCAAAACCTTGCCAGTAAATTTACAGGCTGCTGTGATCAGGGACAACCATCTCTTTGAGCCACACTGCGAAGAGACTAAAGCAGCCAACAAGACATCGCTGGAAAATCCAGAATTGGAGCCGAACATAAATTGTCCTTTATCTTCCTACAATAGTAGTTCTATTTCTGATAACTCCAAATCAGCTAATTTGGAGGTACCTAATGGTCCGAATGGAGCAGAGACAGATGCTAGCTTGCCAAAGTTAGTGAATATACATTAATTATTCAACTACATCATCAACCAACGCTTTTACCTAATCATATCGGGAATGGGATGACATAGTAGAACAGAACAGAATTTTTTTTTTGGGTATAAAACTACAATAAATACAAACGTCATTACTAAAAACAATATAAATAAGGTTACTACTTCAGCTGTTAATACCAGAAGCAGAATCACCAAAAAGAAATGACGATAATTAGTTGGAATGTGAGGGGTTTAAATAGCCCAACTAGACAAAGAGTATGATCATCACCAAATATAAACCATCGGTTGTAGCATTGTTTGAGAATAAAGTTAAGGAAGGTAATATGGCAAAATTGTAAAGAAGTTATGAAAGCAAAATGGCTCTGGTATAATAATTTGAAATTTCGAAAAAAAGCGTAGAATAGCACTCTTAGTTGAAAAACATCTGGTATAGCCATTTAATATCATAAAGTGACCGACATATCACTTTAATGCTAAATAACAAAGGGGGTGCTCATCTTATAACAACTTTCATATATGCTCACAGTGTTGAAAATGAAAGGAAAACTCTATAGGAACTGCTGGAAAAGGAAGCTAACATTTTCAACATCCTTGGTGTTTAATAAGGGATTATAACGGTGTCAGGAAAATAAGTGAACAATCAAGGGGTAACAACTTAAGCCCAACAAATATACTGGAATTAAATGACTTTATCTTTTATACTGGGCTTACAGAACTAAATATTAATAGGGCTAAAAATTCCTTGGAGATCAGGACCATACAAAAATATAGCCACAAAAACAGATATAGCATTCACTTATACATTCACACAAGCATTTTATCTTCCTCCAGACTAGTGACCATAATCCAATTATTTTGCACATGGCCAATTATGTCATCGCATCCTATCCCAAAACCTTTTAAGTTCAGAAATCATTGGATATTGGAATCAACATATGAAATCACAGTGGAACCACAACTCAGTTTTCCTTAGAACCAATATATCATTTATAATTTGTTGAACATATGGAAAAACTTGAAAGCTTCTTTGAGAAATTGGCAAGAAAAAAAAAAAAAAGCATTGTAACAAGAGTGGAAGAAAGTAGAGAAAAATGTCGGTATTTGCAAAACATGATGGATAAAGACCAATGTCAAACAATGCAATAGAATACTTTAACTCTCAAAGAAAATTGGAAACCAATTTGAAAATGCAAGCCCAGGATACAGAGCAAAAATAAAAATGCAATTGACTGAAATATGGAAATAATAACAATAATTTTTTTCTTGCCAAAATGAATATGAGAAAGTTCAACAACATGCAGAACTTATTTCTGAAAATGGTAGTGTCATCAAAGCTCAAGAGGAAATTGGAGAGGAATTAGTCAAATATTATAAAGAGCTATTCAACAAAGAACATCAAGCAAAGAATATCTCATATATCATTGTCAAAAGGAACTCTGATTGTTGAAAAATTTTCATCAATAACAGCATATCGGAATTTGAAGTCAAAAATGCTTTATTTAGTGTTACTAATGAAACAACATCGGGACTAGATGGATTTAACACGTATTTCTATAAGTATAATTGGGAAAAATTAAAACATCATACAGTGGATGCAATGCAAAATGTATTTGAAATAGGCAACATCATAATAGAAAGCAGCCACGCATTTCTAACAATGTTCCCAAAATGCAGCAACCCCAGTTCATTATCACACTTGTTATCCCGCCTTTTGGCAAGGCCGTGATATCAAAAAGTTGATTGCAAAACTAAAGACAGTTCGTTGTAGAAGTTCGTTATACACCGTTTCACCATGGATATCGATGAATTTTGTCCGAGTCCGTATCAGGCTACAATTGATAAGACACGTCAAGCAAAGCCATAAGAGCCAGCATTCCAAATCTCAAGTCAATCCGAGTTCGTACGCTCAAGATATCATCGATGCAATTTGGAGTAGATAGTCATGTGTTCGAATCCATAGAAGGAGCTTGCGTTCGAATCCATCTGGTGACCAGGCTTCGTATCCACGAGACAGTCTTTGTTCGACTCCATTGAACTTCTCTGCTTCGAATCGATGAGAAAGGATACCATTCGAATCCATCGAGTGAGGGCGCTACGAATCGATTCAGACAAGTCACGTCGAATCTGTAATGCTACTTCACCCAGAATCCATCACACTTCGAATCCATCCTGCAGGAGTGACTTCGAATCGAGTGGATATAGCATAGCGTAATCGATTCGAAGGAGCCTACGTTCGAATCCATAAACTTCGAATCCACCGAATCAAAGTAACGTGAAACGCGGGAACGACCCAGTAAAACTCGGAGAAACGACCGGGTCAACCCGAAGAATGCGCGTGCTTCGTCATCACTCGCGCGCATCAACCATCGATTGGACCCTATCGAGTCGAAGGGATCGATTCGAAGTGTTCAAGATCACCAGAAATGCAATATTGAATCGATCATAACTCGAGTTCTACAAGTCCAAATGCCATGAAATTTTCACAGAAGCTTAAGCACATGATGAAGAATGTCCACGCCAAATTTCAGCTCGATCAGACTCTTTCTTGATCGATTCGAACCAAGGGTCGAATCGATCCCAAAGTGGGCCCGGATCTCCAAATTTCGGCCATGTGGGCCCCCTCACGTGCCAGAACTAGTCTCCCTAATTTTAGGCGAAATATCAGCCTCCTACACCTATAAATAGAGCCCCTGGTCATTCAGAAAAGGGGTCGGATAATTTTAAGAGCTAAAGAATGCCCAGATTCTGCCAGATTTACTCCAAATCACCGCTGACTACCTTAGATTCAGACTTAGATTATAAAATCAGTTGTACTACATTATAATAAATTGTAATCTTCAACGACCGAGCAATAAAGTCATCAACTTCAGAGTGGACGTAGGCAAGATCGCCGAACCACTATAAATCCTGTGTCATTTACTGTTTTTATTAAGTTTCCTAAGTGATTTTCATACTTATTTCTCTACATAGTTGATATTTGTGATCTGTGATTGCGTACTGGTGCTTTCAACGGCTATTGGGTGTTTGTGACCAATTTTGATGCAAACATTTTGGTGCTTTCACTGAGAACTGAACTCAGGAGTTCTATCATTTGGAAGTTGAATCAGAAGGCTAAGAGATTTAGATTCGAAGAATCATGACAAGACAAACAAGTAGAAGGCAGAGACCAGAACAAAGTCAGCATGAAGGGAGTCAAGAGGCTTCCTCAGGAGCAAACCAAGCTTCATTTTTCATCACCAGGGATGAGATGGAGACAACGATGAAGAGACATGAGGAAATGATCCAGAATTTGCTTCAACAGATTGGACGATTTGGAGCGCAAAATCAAGGAGCGACCAGAATCCAGAACGGAGCAGGACCATCTAGCGCAGCGCCGGAGCTGGGGGGCACACACTTAGGACATGTTGATCCAAACCTGGGAAGAGAGACAAGGACATCCGAGCAACCTGGCGGCGATAGAGGGATGAATGCTCAGCCAGGGGGGCAGACACCCGAAAGCTCACACGGACTCGGGGGGCAGATCGAAGGTAGTGAACGAGGACTACAGCTTGGAGACAATGATAGATTGGCAGAGATGGTCAGGCGAGCCATGAGAGGCGGATTAGTAAACAGAGATCTCGAAGACGTGAACGAGAGTCCCTTTTCTCCTGCGATTAGGTTGGCTAGGAACCCACCAGAATTCAAACTGCCAACAGTAGAAAGGTATGATGGGAGGATGGACCCTGCGGTCCATCTAACAAGGTATATAAGGCACATGGAAGTGCTGGGGGCATCACAGGAAGTCATGGCCCGGTGCTTCCCATTGTATTTGACAGACATAGCAGCTTTATGGTTCAGACAGCTAGAGAGCGGCTCCATTGGGACATGGACCGATTTGATTGAGAAATTTATGAGGCAATTCAGGGTTCATATTTCAAGACCCAAGAATGTGATGAGTTTGGCAACGCTAAAGCAGAAAGCTGGGGAGTCTTTGAGGAATTTCTTGATGCGGTTCAATGCGGCAGCAGCATCGGTGTATCGGCCATATCCATCCATGGTTATGATGGCAGCTGTGTCCGGAGTAGCTGACGGCACAGAATTCAAAAATTCATTACTAAGGATCTGCCTATGGATCTAGGAGAATTCTATCACGAGGCAGAAAAGTTTTTACGATTGGAAGACGCTAATGCTGAAAGAGAAGAAGGAGAGGGAATAGAAGTTTATGCACTTAAAGACAAAAAACCTTTTGAAAAGGCTTCAGACCAGGATAAAGGAAAACGAAAGGCTGAGGATAGTGGTGACGGGCCAAAGCGACTGCGGAGAGAGCCACGATTCACCACCTACTCAGAGCTGAATGAGAGTTTGGAGCGAATCTACCGAGATACACAAGAGCAAGTTCCCTACCGTAGGTCAATACGAAGGGACCCCACTGTTGACGAGAGGAAATCAGACAGATATTGCTTATTCCACGAACTGAATGGTCATAACACTAACGACTGTAGACATCTGAAGGATGAGGTGGAAGGGCACATCAGGAACGGTGCGCTACTTCAGTATGTGAGAAGGCGAGCTCAAGCGGTGGAGCCAGAGCGACCACCGTCTACATCAGCCAGGAGTGCCCCTGAGCCGGGACATCGTATGATTATCAATTAGTTGAAATAACGATGGACAAGTCGTAAACCTCTCACCAACACGGGTAAGTCATTTACACATGTGCAAGATCACGAGCGGTCCATAGGCATGCTCTAAATGACTATTAACCCTATCGTTGTGGGAGTTTACACTTTGACATCCTTGCTTTGCTTTTGTTTCATCTTGATTTGAATATTTGAACTTGATTTTGTTTAACATTTCTGCTGAAGACTTATTTTCAATGAAAAAATGCTACTTGTGATTTCATAACGGCTAAGCCACTTACACATGTACGGGATCGCGAACGGTCCCTAGGCATGCTCTGAGATGGCGATAAACCGTTGCAACAAACAATCCGGGAATTCACCCGAACGTGAAACCGGGTATTGATGATACTAAGTCCCTCCCCGGGCACACTCAATTCACCACGAACGGCACCCGACCGCGAACGGTCACAAATCGCCTCGAACGGCACCCGACCACGAACGGTCACAATTCGCCACGAACGGCACCCGACCGCGAACGGTCACCAATCGCCTCGAACGGCACCCGACCGCGAATGGTCACATTCGCCTCGAACGGCACCCGACCTCGAACGGTCACCATTTGCCTCGTACGGCACCCGACCACGAACGGTCACAATTCACCTAATATGACATTCGATCGCGAACGATCACATTTTTGCCTCGTACGGCACACGATCGCGAACAATCACGTTCCTCTTTCCACGTCATCCGACCGCGAACGGTCATAATTCGTCTAGAACGACACCCGATCACGAACGGTCATAATTCGTCTACAACGACACCCGATCACGAACGGTCATAATTCATCTAGAACGACACCCGATCACGAACGGTCGCAACTCGTCTAGAACGACATCCGACTTCGAACAGTCACAATTCGTCTAGAACGGCATCCGACCTCGAACGGTCCCATATTACCTCAAATGACATACGGTCGCGAATGATCGTCATTCATGGTCAGATAAAACCTATCAATTTCTTTACAGGTCATCAACAGGGTATGAACATCCAGCTTATGGTATTACAAAACACACCTTCCTATCGCAAGGCATGTTTTGGGGGGCAAATGTTATCCCGCCTTTTGGCAAGGCCGTGATACCAAAAAGCTGATTGCAAAACTAAAGACAGTTCGTTGTAGAAGTTCGTTATACACCGTTTCACCATGGATATCGATGAATTTTGTCCGAGTCCGGATCAGGCTACAATTGATAAGACACGTCAAGCAAAGCCATAAGAGTCAGCATTCCAAATCTCAAGTCAATCCGAGTTCGTACGCTCAAGATATCATCGATGCAATTTGGAGTAGATAGTCATGTGTTCGAATCCATAGAAGGAGCTTGCGTTCGAATCCATCTGGTGACCAGGCTTCGTATCCACGAGACAGTCTTTGTTCGACTCCATTGAACTTCTCTGCTTCAAATCGATGAGAAAGGATACCATTCGAATCCATCGAGTCAGGGCGCTACGAATCGATTCAGACAAGTCACGTCGAATCCGTAATGCTACTTCACCCAGAATCCATCACACTTCGAATCCATCCTGCAGGAGTGACTTCGAATCGAGTGGATATAGCATAGCGTAATCGATTCGAAGGAGCCTACGTTCGAATCCATAAACTTCGAATCCATGGAATCAAAGTAACGTGAAACGCGGGAACGACCCAGTAAAACTCGGAGAAACGACCGGGTCAACCCGAAGAATGCGCGTGCTTCGTCATCACTCGCACGCATCAACCATTGATTCGACCCTATCGAGTCGAAGGGATCGATTCGAAGTGTTCAAGATCACCAGAAATGCAATATTGAATCGATCATAACTCGAGTTCTACAAGTCCAAATGCCATGAAATTTTCACAGAAGCTTAAGCACATGATGAAGAATGTCCACGCCAAATTTCAGCTCGATCAGACTCTTTCTTGATCGATTCGAACCAAGGGTCGAATCGATCCCAAAGTAGGCCCGGATCTCCAGATTTCGGCCATGTGGGTCCCCTCATGTGCCAAAACTAGTCTCCCTAATTTTAGGCGAAATATCAGCCTCCTACACCTATAAATAGAGCCCCTGGTCATTCAGAAAAGGGGTCGGATAATTTTAAGAGCTAAAGAACGCCCAGATTCTGCCAGATTTACTCCAAATCACCGCTGACTACCTTAGATTCAGACTTTGATTATAAAATCAATTGTACTACATTATAATAAATTGTAATCTTCAACGACCGAGCAATAAAGTCATCAACTTCAGAGTGGACGTAGGCAAGATCGCCGAACCACTATAAATCCTGTGTCATTTACTGTTTTTATTAAGTTTCCTGAGTGATTTTCATACTTATTTCTCTACATAGTTGATATTTTTGATCTGTGATTGCGTACTGGTGCTTTCAACGGCTATTGGGTGTTTGTGACCAATTTTGGTGCAAACAAAACTACAGACCCATTGCTTGTTGCTTAATGATTCGTAAAATAATAGCAGAAGTGTTAGCTCCCAGAATCAAATTTGTATTGAAAGAACTGATTTCGCAAAACAAAACTGCATTTATACCAGACAGAAACAGCCCTGAAGGCATCATGCTAGCACATGAAAATATCAGGAATTTCAATTTAAAAGGTAGTAATAAAATGTGCATAAAAATGGATTTGATAAAAAAAAGCATATTACACTGTCAATTGGAATTTCATTCTCCACATGATGACGGAAACAACATCTCCTTAAAATGGATCGAGGCTATTTAAACTCTTATCGATTCTCCATCATTTTCAATTATAATGTAAGGTGGCCCATTTGGATACTTAAAATTAAATGGGGGAATTGGGGGATCCATTATCCCCATATTAGTTCCAGGCCCGGCCCAAGCCCAGGACAAACAAGACTTATGTCTAGGGCAACGGGCACACAAGGGGCAAAAAAAAAGAAAAAAAAAGAATTCTCGTTCGCCGTCCATGATCTTTCGACAGTCGCAGTGTCGCAACTTGCAGATGGTATAATTATGTAAATGTTGAATGATTTCAATATTTAATTTAAATGGTGTATATATCATCATCTTTATATAAAGAAAAATGACAGACTCTAAGCTTGTTGTTTAGTTCATAATGTTGATCTACCCTTGCATACAAAGTAAATAAAACTTTCAGTGATCCTTTATGTGTTTTTGAGTGAAATTAGCATACTAAATTACATTTCGATAAAGTTGTCTTATTTATTCATGACCATTAATGTATAAAGTTGTCTTGTCTATTAAAATAAAATATAAAAAAACTGTAATGCCATAGAAAACAAACACTGAAGTCAATCAATTACAAAAACTTAGCTCGGTTAATAAAACCGAGCTTAGCTCAGCTTTTATTAAGGAGAAAGGCTTATTTGCTTAAAAGGTTTCAATTGTTAACCGCTTTTACCAATTGCTTTGGAGGCAATGGTTTCGAAAGGATAGCTTTCGAATGTGTTTTCTTTTATAGTTTGTAGTTTGTTTTGTTTTCAAACTATGGTTTCGAAAGTAATACTTTTGATTGGTTTCGAAACTATGCTTCCATAACTTCTTACTTGAACCCAATACCTTCGAAAGGTATGTTTTTAATGCCTTCGAAAGGTATGATTTTAGTGTTTCGAAAGACATGTTTTTAAGTGTTTCTAAAGGAATGTTTCCAATGCTTTCGAAAGATATGTTTAATGGTTTCGAAAGAGGATGTCTAAGGTTTTAAGCAATGATTTCGAAATGGACGCTTTCAATGATTTCGAATGGGATGCTTTATATGATTTCAAAAGGGGTCGTTTAAGGTTTTAAACAATGGTTTCGAAGGTACTGTTTTAGCTTTAAAGCCTAATGCTTTTTGAGCTAAAAATGGCTTAACTTATTTTAAAAGGATAGATAACCCTATTGATATTAGGTTTTCATCAACATTGTTTTGTAAAGCATATATCATAGCATAGGTATTTTGAATAAAGCAAAGAGTATAGTTTCCTTATTTAAGTATAATTTAGAAGAGTTAAATCAATTTGAAAGAAATGTTTTCAAGGAAAATTGAATAGGGAAGCTAAGCCTAAGTATATGACTCAGTATTAAAAGACCAGATGGGACTAGTATGAGATCACACCCTATACTTTAGCTATTAGCCCATAGCTAATATAAGTCCAAAATATTAGTGTGTAGGGCTTTGTCCCACGTAAGACTAAAATGATGTTACACACAGAAAGGAATACACAAAGTAGAGGTAGGTTATTGGTGAGCCCACAAAACCATTAGGATCAATTGATCTTTGGAGAAGTAAGTTAAGGACAGATCGTCCAGTGTTATATCTAGCAGAAGTTGGAATATTTATTATGTCTGGTAGGCCCGAGACAGCCAGTGATTAATAGTTAGCTAGACAAAACTATATATGCATATATATTATTGCTATTGTTGTTATAATCGGTTTGGTTGCAGGATTTTGATTTGCAAAAGATATGATTTTAAAAGGATATTGGTGAGGGGAAACCCGTTCCGCCAAGTGACGTGGTCTCACTTAATATCAGTAAACCGAGGTGTAATAGAATTATTCACACCAGGCTTTATTCTGACTTGAAGTTTATGTTTTTAGCTTAAACTCTCGGATGCTCAAAATTATATTTGAGTAGACAGTGAGTTAAGGACTTTTCAAGTTTAGTAGGTTGGACGAATAAGCTTCTGAAGACGTGCAGAAGGCAAAGCTAGCTACGTTGAAGTTATTTAGTAGTATTTCTGTTGTGATGTATTTATGACTGATATGTCTATCTATCTAGTACTCAGATCATCCAAGGGGCATCTTCATATGTCGCTCTTGGCATAATTGTAATAATTATATTTGATCAAAACCTGAGAATCGTTTTATAATTGTGTATTGATTATGAAATATTGAATTGAAATGTAATCAGAAAAGCTGTTTTTGAAATCTATGTTGATTTTATTTCATATTCATGTGCCTCTGATATTATGGATACCATTAACATTAACGTATTTTATCATCAGAAGTTAATACTATAAATGACTGCAACATCTGTAGCGCTTAGCTTCGGACCTCAAAATAGGGGATGTTACAATTGGTATCAGAGCATGGTTTATGAAAACTTAAAATAAATTTTAAATTTGAATTAACTTTTGAAAAACATAATCCTAAGGAATTAGAGAAAAGATTAGGGTATGTGATAACGCTACAGTAACGTACTTATATTTGTTATACATAGGTATATGCTTCATCTCTATTCTCCCATCTCTTTTAGGCTATTTCTCTGTATCTTACAAAGAATCGAATGTAGATTTAAAGGAAGTAAGATATGGATGCTAGAAATAAAAGAGTTAACCTTGGTGGAGAAAGCACCACAACAAATGGAAACGCCAGACCAAACACTAGAAGGAATCCCGATCGGGAACAAGCTGCTAATGTGGGTGCTGGAGTGCCGCAAGTTGATATGGGAGCTATGTATCAGTTCTTCATCGGCATGAAGCAAGCTGGAGCTGTTGTGGGATTAGTTGGAGGAGACATTGGAGGAGGAAGGAAGCTCCGGTGGTTAGTAACTATGTAGTATTGAGAAAAAACTATGTTAGGCTTGGAGGAAAGCCATTTATTGGCATTGAGGATGAAATTGAAGTGGAGAATTGGTTGCTTCATTGCAAAAGGATTTTTTTTCTGATTTAGGACTTAATAATGAGCAGAAAAGGAGATAGGCATCCAGATAGTTGCAAGGCGCAGCACTGTATTGTGGAATAGTGTTACTGTAGGAGTAGTTGAAGAGGCTATGACTCGGGCAGCATTCAGAAGGAGAGTTAAGGAAAGATTCATGTCGGAGATCGCCAAGTCAACTCTACTCAGGAAGTTTGTTGAGTTGGTGTAGGGAAACATGACAGTGCCTGAGTATGCTACCAAATTTTAGGAATTATCGAGATACAGATATGCTACGGTTATCAAAAGGAATGAGAAGTTCATCTGCGGATTAAGAACTAAGCTTACTAAAGCAACTTTATTGCATATTAGTGATTCGTGCAATGCAGTTGTTGAGATGGCTTTGAGGAATGAGGAGATGCTCGCTTTATTTAATGATAATAAAGCAGTGGAAACTCAAGGTGGGAAGAACCAGAAGAGAAAGTTTTGCCATAAGAAAGGAGCTCAGAATGGAGGAGCAACCAAGAAAGGGAAGGCTGATGTAGTTTGCTACAAGTGAATAAGAAGGGACATTTTGCTCACGAGTGTCGGATGAGCAAAGCAAAGAAGGTTGTTGACAAGAAAGGAGTGAAATGTTTCAATTGTGATTAGATTGGACATTATAAGAACCGGTGCAAAGAACTGGCCAAGGATGGAAAGGGCAAAGTGTTTGCATTTGAACCAGCTACCTCAAGACCAACAGCGGAGGAAAAAGGACAAGCTATGATGGGAGGTACGCTTTTGATTCGTGGTGTGTCAGTTACAGTTCTATTTGATACTGGTGCATCGCATTCTTTTATATCTCATTATTTGGTAAACAAGCTTAACATAAAACCTTAATAACTAGTTACATCCTTAAGGGTTGCGAACCCGATAAGAGGATACGCGATGTTTGGGATGAGATGTGACCAGTTAGAGTTTGAATTGTTAGGTCATATATTTGCTAGCAGTTTGCATTTGTTTGTTTTTGTAGGGTTCAGAATTATTTTGGGTATGGATTGGTTAAGTAAGTACGATGCCAGGATATTTTGCCATGATAGGAAAATATCACTTAGACACCCTAGTTTTAATGATCGGATTATATACTCCACAGAAAAACCTAGTTTTGAAGTTAATGCTTTGTTGGGTGTTATGGACAAAAAGATGAGTTGAGTCGAGTCTTCGTTGTTAGAGAATTTGATGCAGCGCGATCTACTAGCTCGTCAGATTTAAATTGTTCAAAGCCTTTAGGTCGCTCACGACCTAGTGATTCCTTAGGTTGCTCATGACCTAGTGAAGGTCGCTCACTAGTTACTGGATTCAGCGTAAAAGCATGCAAACGACCTAAGGAGATAGATGAACAAAAGTGCATTTTATTAGGTCGCTTGACCTTATGTTGTGGAAAGAAAGACGAGTTACGACCAAAGTTAGGTCGCGGGGAAATATTATGGCCTATGTTAGGTCACGAAGAAGTGTTACGACCTATGTTAGGTCGCTGGAAGATAGGTCGCGTGAAGATAGGTCGCGTAAAGAAGATTCCGTTGCTGAAGAACTTAGGTCGCTCAACTATAGGTCGCTCGAAGATTTCCTGAAGCCGCTTCTTTTTTAGGTCGCTCGACCTTATGCCGCTATTCTTTAGGTCGCTCAAGATAAGTCGCTGCCGTGTATTTTTAGGTCGCTTGATTTTATGTAATGTTGTACTTAGGTCGCGTGTGTTGTACTTAGGTCGCTTATTGATGTTATGTGTAAACTGTAGAGTCACTGCCTGTGTTAGGTCGTTAACGACCTATACTAAGTCATAGGTCCTAAGTCGTTGCCTGTGTTAGGTCGTGGACGACCTAAGTGTTGTCAAATGTTGAGTTGTGTGTGTTGTAAAACTCTATAAATAGTGGGGTTGAGTCATTTGTAAGGGTTGGTTGATTTTGAATAAAAACTTGTTTGTGTGCTTTGTGCCACTTCTCCAATTGGTAGTTGAGTGTGATCTCCTATCTCCACTTTCGGTAATCGAGTGTGCTCGATTCAACGACTGCTGAAGCCGATTCACGGAATCTAGTGCGCTAGATCAACGTACGAAGAATCGTAGATCTTTAAACACGGTATCGTGCGCGATCAACGTGTTTGGGATAACTAGAATCCGGTATCTTTGGATCAACGGATTTGAGCCATTTGGTATCTTCTATTCCATCGATTGCTACTTTCACCGTATCATTCATTTTTGTTATTCCGCTGCTGCGTCATTTGGTATCAAATCTAGACTTAGCCAATCATAGCTAAGCCGAGCCTTGGAGCCAATTCTTATTGAAGTGTTGAAGATTGGATTTGCATTGAAGTTTGTTGTTCATCGTGTTCATCGCGAAGTTGCAACAAGTTTGGAGTTTTCGATCCGTATCATTTTGGATCAAAGGGTTGTGAGGTGTTTGAATTTGGCCGTGGGAGTTTGCGCGCCAAAATTTGAAATTGTGTGAGAGAATTGAAGCGGGCTAAGGCCGTTAAGTCGCGAGTGGTTGTTTCCGAGCTATTGCACTTGTGCGAGCTAAGTTAGGTCGCTTGACCTTGAATCGAGCTAGTAGAGTTGAAGTTTTTGAAGATTACATTCGAATTTGTTGAAGTGTTTGTGAAAATCAATCATGCCACTGAGGAGAGCTAATCATCATCAAAACGTTGAAGCATTGTATAGAAGAGAAGAAGCCGAGCAAATGGAACAACGTATCAACGAGAAATTTGATGAAGGCATTGGGAAGTTAGAGAAACTGATGAATGATTTGAACCAGGGTCAAAGGAGAAGGTCGCCAATCTCGAACCATGGAGGAAACAAAGTTTCGCCATCGGTTACGGAAGCGAGGAGGGTGTCGCCACAATTTGATAGAGGTAGAAGAGAATCATCAGTTTCGATGAGAAGAGATCACCATGAGTATCGAGATGAAGGAAGAAGAACTCAACGAGAGTTTGAGTATGAGCCATATCGCGATGATGAAAGACAAAGTAGAAGAGACATGCGTGATCGAAGAGAAGTTGATGGTCGAGATCGTTATCGAAGTACATCTGTTTTTTATGAAGAAGGTGGAAGATGTAGTGTTCATTCTCGAGATCGAGACTAAATACGAAATGCATATCGGGATGTTGAAGATGATCGTCGATGGGAATCGGGGATGAAGACTGAAATTCCAGAATTCAAGGGTGGTATGCAAGCTGAGAAGTTTTTGGATTGGTTGTCTAATGTGGAGGAGATTTTTGACTTCAAGGAGGTTCCAGAACATCGTAGAGTGAAGTTGGTTGCTACAAGGTTGAGGGGTAGAGCTTTGGCGTGGTGGCAGCAAACCAAACTTACACGTGAACGGATGGGAAAGTCAAAGGTTGAATCATGGGAAAAAATGAAGAAGTTGTTGAGAGCTACTTTCTTGCCTTACAACTATCAGTCGCTTATGTATCAATGGTTGCAGAACTTGAGACAGGGGACGAAGTCTGTGAATGATTATGCGGATGAATTTTATCAACTGATTGCAAGGAATGACATCATGGAGACGGAGGAACAATTAACAGCTAGATTTGTTGGAGGGTTGCGAATGCAGATTCAAGATATAGTGAACATGTTTGATCCCAGATCAGTGGCGGAAGCACACCAGAAGGCGTTGGCTTGGGAGAAGCAGGGAAGACGAGGAGGTGGTGTGTTTACAAATTCCAACAATCAAGTAAAGGGTGTTAGTGGAAGTTCCAATGTTTCAAAAGCTGTTACAAAACCAGTTGTGAATGAGGTTGTGAAGGCGAAAGCCAATAACGGTTTCAAGTGTTATAATTGCCAAGAAGTGGGCCACAAAAGCAATGAATGTCCAAAGCCGAAGAAGCGAGCTATGATAGCGGAGGTTGAGGATGTAGAAGCTGAATGTTCCAATTCACCATTTGTTGAGGAGGAAGAAGAGTTGTCCGGAGATGAGGGTTGTAACTTGATGATGAGGAGGTCTTGTCTAACACCAAAGCAAGAGGAAGATTCTAGCTGGTTGAGGAGTAACATTTTTTAGTCTACATGCACTATCTTGGGAAGAGTGTGCAAGTTTGTTATCGATGCTGGAAGTTGCGATAACATTATTTCTACAGAAGCTGTGAAGAAATTGGCATTGAAGACTGAGAAACATCCGAAACCATACAAGTTAGCTTTGTTGAGGAAAGGTGGGGAGGTGAAGGTTGGACGAAGAGCTTGTGTTAATTTTTCGATTAGGAAGAAATACAAAGATGAAATTTGGTGTGATGTTGTGGACATGGACGTATGCCATTTGTTGCTGGTTAGACCGTGGCAGTATGATAGGGCGGTACAACATGATGGTCGTCCAACAGTTATAGCTTTATGTTTGAAGGCACAAAGATCACTTTAGTTCCCAAGAAGTGACAACAAGAAGAAAACAAGTTGGAGGAGATTGAAGAGCTGAAAACTTTGTTATCTTTAAAGGAGTTTGTTAAAGAAGTTGAAGAGGAGCCTGAAGTGTTTTTGTTGATTGGGCGAGAGAGCAATGAAGTGGTTGAAATTCCTGAAGAAGTAAAACCAGTGCTGGAAGAATTTGACGATGTATTTCCTGAGGAGCTGCCAACGGAGTTGCCACCGTTGAGGGATATACAACACCAAATAGATCTTGTTCCAGGTGTTGTGTTGCCACATAAACCACACTACAGGATGAGTCCGAAGGAACATGAGGAGTTGCGAAGGCAGGTAGAAGAATTGCTTGAACAGGGGCGTATACAGGAGAGCTTGAGTCCGTGTGTAGTACCAGCATTACTAGTACCCAAGAAGGATGGTTCGTGGAGGATGTGTACAGATAGCAGGGCACTGAACAAGATAACTGTTTGATACAGATTTCCGATGTCGAGGCTTGATGATCTGTTAGATCAAATCAGCGGGTCTGTGATCTTTTCGAAGATTGATCTTAAAAGTGGTTATCATCAAATTCGAATTAGACCAGGAGACGAGTGGAAGACAACATTCAAGACGAGGGAAGGATTGTATGAATGGCTGGTCATGCCGTTTGGTCTATCGAATGCACCAAGCATATTTATGAGGGTGATGAACCAAATTTTCAGGCCGTACATTGGGAAATTTGTGGTGGTTTACTTTGATGATATTTTGATTTACAGTGCTAGTACAGAGGAGCATGTTCAGCATTTGAGGAAAGTGTTAATTATTCTTCGTGACGAACAATTCTATGCTGCTACGAAGAAATGTGTGTTTATGGCACGAAGTGTCTTATTTCTGGGGTATGTTGTATCGGAAAAAGGAATACAGGTGGACCAGAGTAAAGTTGAAGCGATCAGAGATTGGCCACAACCCAAGACGATAACGGAAGTTCGAAGTTTTCACGGGTTGGCTTCATTTTATCGAAGGTTTATTCCACACTTTAGTAGTGTGATGGCGCCTGTTACTGATTGTATGAAGGGCAAGCAGTTTTCATGGTCAGAGGAAGCAGGGGTTGCTTTTGAGCGAATCAAGGAACTGTTGACGTCAGCACCAATTCTAGTATTACCAGACTTTCAGCTGTTGTTTGAGATACATACCGATGCATCTAAGGTTGGAATTGGAGGGGTATTGAGTCAGAGGGGACGTCCTATTGCATATTTCAGTGAGAAGTTATCAGGAGCGAAGATGAGATATAGTACGTATGATGTGGAATTTTATGCTGTTGTGCAAGCCATTAAACATTGGAGACATTACTTATTTCACAAGGAGTTTGTGCTATACACTGATCATGAGGCTCTGAAACATCTGCAAGGGCAAGAGAAGATCTCAGCAAGGCATGCATCGTGGATTGCATATCTGCAGCAGTTTACATTTGTTGTGAAACACAAATCTGGAGTTACAAACCGTGTGGCGGATGCGTTGAGCAGAAGAAATCATTTGTTAACTACAATGAAGGTTGAAGTGACGGGGTTTGAGGTACTTCTAGAATTATTTGTTGAAGATCCTTACTTTATGAAGATTATAGATGAAGTAAAGAAGGGGGGACAGATGAGTTTATGATGGTGGATGGTTTTCTATTCAAGGGAAATCGAATATGTATACCTGATTGCAGTTTATGGTTGAAAATTGTGAAAGAGTTACATGAGGAAGGCCATGTGAGTAGAGACCGTACATTACACCTGATTTCTCAATCTTATTTTTGGCCGTCGATGAGAAAAGAAGTTGAGAGGTTTGTGGAGAGATGTCATATTTGTCATGTTTCGAAAGGAACCGCTACAAATGCAGGATTATATATGCCGTTACCTATGCCTACTAAACCGTAGGTGGATGTGAGCATGGATTTTGTTTTGGGATTGCCTAGAACTCAAAGGGGGAATGATTATATATTTGTTGTGGTGGACATGTTTTCGAAAATGGCACATTTCATAGCATGTAAGAAGACAGCGGATGTCGTCCGTGTTGCTCAGTTATTCTTTAAAGAGGTGTATCGATTGCATGGGCTACCTGAATCTATTGTTTCAGATCGGGATACTAGATTTCTAAGCCATTTTTGGTTAAGTTTGTGGAAGATGGTTAGAACGAAACTAAATTTTAGTAGTGCCTATCATCCGCAATCTGATGGGCAAATGGAGGTGGTTAACAGATCGTTGGGGAACTTGTTGAGATGTCTCGTGAAAGATAACTTGAAGAGCTGGGATATGAAGTTATGTTAGGCAGAGTTTGCACATAATCATGCAGTCAATCGGAGTACTGGATTCAGTCCGTTTCAAGTTGTATACTCAGCAAGTCCGAAAGGTCCATTGGATTTGACGATAGTGCCATATCAGAAGGGAGTGGTTAAGCGTGCTTGTGATTTTGTGACTGAGTTGCAGGAGTGCCACAAGACTGTACATGAACGATTGCTTGCATCGAATGAGAAGTATAAACAACTAGCGAATAAGAAGCGAAGGAGTGTGAACTTCAGAGAAGGTGATTTGGTTTACGCCATGTTGACAAAAGATCGATTTCCAGTGGGAACGTACAATAAATTGAAGGCGCGAAAGATTGGTCCAGTAGAAATTTTGAAGAAAATCAATGAGAATGCGTATCAATTGAAATTGCCAGATGATGTTCATACTTCTGATGTTTTCAACGTCAAATATTTAATTCCGTATCATGGGAAGGAGCTTGTTGTGGAAGAAGAAGGTGCAAATTCGAGGACGAATTCTTGTCAACAGGGGGAGGATGATGCAGCACGATCTACTAGCTCGTCAGATTTAAATTGTTCAAAGCCTTTAGGTCGCTCACGACCTAGTGATTCCTTAGGTCGCTCATGACCTAGTGAAGGTCACTCACTAGTTACTGGATTCAGCGTAATAACATGCAAACGACCTAAGGAGATAGACGAACTAAAGCGCATTTTATTAGGTCGCTCGACCTTATGTTGCGGAAAGAAAGACGAGTTACGACCTAAGTTAGGTCGTGGGAAGTTAGGTCGCAGGGAAATATTATGACCTATGTTAGGTCGCAAAGAAGTGTTATGACCTATGTTAGGTCGCTGGAAGATAGGTCGCGTGAGGATAGGTCGCGTAAAGAAGATTCCATTGCTGAAGAACTTAGGTCGCTCAACTATAGGTCGCTCGAAGATTTCCTGAAGCCGCTTCTTTTTTAGGTCGCTCGACCTTATGCCGCTATTCTTTAGGTCGCTCAAGATAAGTCGCTACCGTGTATTTTTAGGTCGCTTGATTTTATGTGATGTTGTACTTAGGTCGCGTGTGTTGTACTTAGGTCGCATATTGATGTTATGTGTAAACTGTTGAGTCACTGCCTGTGTTAGGTCGTTAACGACCTATACTAAGTTGTAGGTCGTAAGTCGTTGCCTATGTTAGGTCGTGGATGACCTAAGTGTTGTCAAATGTTGAGTCGTGTGTGTTGTAAAACTCTATAAATAGCGGGGTTGAGTCATTTGTAAGGGTTGGTTGATTTTGAATAAAAACTTGTTTGTGTGCTTTGTGCCACTTCTTCAATTGGTAGTTGAGTGTGATCTCCTATCTCCACTTTCGGTAATTGAGTGCGCTCGATTCAACGACTGCTGAAGCCGATTCATGAAATCTAGTGCGCTAGATCAACGTACGAAGAATCGTAGATCTTTAAACACGGTATCGTGCACGATCAACGTGTTTGGGATAGCTAGAATCCGGTATCTTTGGATCAATGGATTTGGGCCATTCGATATCTTCTATTCCATCGATTGCTACTTTCACCGTATCATTCATTTTTGTTATTCCACTGCTGCATCAGAATTCACAGATGTCTTTGAGCCTGTGATAGGGCTACCTTCGAAACGAGCTATTTCATATAGATTTAGTACCAGAAGCTGAACCTGTGAGTAGACCGCCAAGTAGAATGACACCTACTGAGATGAAGGAGCTAAAGGTGCAGTTGGTGGATTTAGAAGGTAAGAATTTTATCAGACCAAACTGTTCATCTTAGGGAGCAGCCGCAATATTATTTAAGAAACCGGATGGATCGTTGAGGTTGTGTATCGATTATCGTAAGCTGAATGAGAAGACGATAAAGAACCGCTATCCGTTACCTAGGATTGACAATTCGTTCAACCAGTTGAGTGGAGCCAAAGTATTTTTGAAAAGACCCTCTCTTTTATACTGAATTTGTAAGGATTTTTTCCCATAGAGATATATATATATATATATTATCATATATATATATATATTTGTAGCCTAGAGTCATTTGGTCTTTTTTTTTCAAAACAACTTATCCAAGATCAAAATCTTTACCAATATAAATATATCAGTGTATTCATAAGGAAATGCACATACATGTGAAGATGCATGAGCCTCTCTTGTTTAAATCAGAGTTAGGGTAAACAAGAGAATAATTTGATTGATTAAATTTAATAAATCCACACATAGTTCAATTTAATTCATGCAATAAAATTCCATCCATATAGGTAACAATATGATTTTTAACCCTTGATTACTTGCTGGGTTCTCTATGAAGTGTAATTCCTAGAATCAAGGAAATTGTGTCATGATCACATATAAATTAATGGTGTAGTGCTTATGCTCTAAAAATGATATAAGTTTATATCATTTTCTATGTTTGATTTTCTAAAAAATTTGCCTTAGATACAAACTCTTTTCTAGAATATTTTTAAGTGAGATATCATATTCCTAAAGCTTAATTCTTTGATGTCATGATGCTATGCTAAAGGAAATGCAAACATAAGTGAGTTTCCTGAGGCCCTGAGTATCCAAAACATGGTTCAGCCACACTCTTAGTTCTGGAATAGGCCATGTTGTTTTAAAATGCATTTTGAACAAATCCTTAGTGAAAAGGAGTTCAGATTCTTGTAAAAATACAGAGGTAACTGATGTGCTAATATCTGAACAAAATATATTTAAACATGTATATATATATAAACTATCATGGACATGACTTTCAACTCCTATGTTACAGATTCTTCCTTTTCAAGAATAAGGTATAAAACATTTGCGTAGTACAAATTGCATTATGAAAACATGTAGACACATAATACATTTTCCCTATGCCATTAAACTCTAATATACAAATGCCATAATGAAAGAATTGACCATATTGTTTATTGAGACTCAACTATCCAGATTTGCAATACTTAATCTTTTTCAAAGACGCAAGATTGACTAATACATTTATAAAATGTAACCATCCTATTTATCATAATATTCTTGCTCAGATTTTCATACAAAATCATAGGTTAACTTCTTCAACTTTTTAGATTATATCCAGATTTGTAAACTCGGTTCAAGTCAATTCCTTAGCAAAATATTCATCCATCATTCAGTACATAATACAAGTGATAATTTAAAAATATCAATACATGCAGATTTCATCTTTTAAGCTCTTATCTAACTAATTTTAGCATGCCATAATCTTCTTCTCAAGCCTTGTTCCTACTCCTACTTAGTTGCTGCAGTCCCTGAAAATGCATTTGAAGTTGCCCCATATTAAATGAGACACCCCATATGCCATTAGCACACTAGGGTCAGACACATGTCTGGTATGAGAAAATCCACTAAAACATTTGGTAAATCAAATTAGAGTTGAAACATATATAAATCAGTATATCCTGCCTTTAGAAAACAAATAAATCATGGTGTGCATGTTCTGTGTCAGTGTGCATGTGCACACTTAAATCTTTCTTTCCAGAAATCTTATAAAGATATGGAACATGCATACATTCATACAAATCAGCCATAAATCAAATAAGCATCCATACAAAACAAGGAAATCACCAAAATGAATTAAATCATTTATTCCCTGCTCAGATTTCATTCCAGGAAAACTCTAGTTCCTTCTTATATCAAATTTTCTTACATTGATATATTTATCTATCTTGGTCTCATCTGCAATTATATGAATCAATTGGACACATTGTAATGGACTAATTCACTCCATTAGACAAAGATCTCAGGACTTAAACAAGCCATGTGTCAACTTGTATTACTCAAGAACACAAGTCATTCCTGAAGTGCTCTTGACCCCATTTCCTAATCAGTTTTAAGTTAATAATAACACTTTTGATTTTTCATGACTAAACCATTCAGTGAATCCTTTCACTAAAACAAGCATTCATGTCATGGCATTCCATATCATTCATAACCAAACAAAGACAAATAGGCAATTAAACATAGGTGTCTATTAAATAAGATTCTGCATATATATATATATATATTCTTGCATTTTAAAAGTGGTATAGACAACTAACATTGGCTTATGGGTTTTTGAGAGAGTTTTTCTTTTTGCAAACATCTGTGCTTAAGTTAAACTCAGAATGACCAAGTTTCACTGAATCACAAAATTTATTTGCTATATGTATGACTATTTATATATTTTCATTGAATCAGGAGCATCAGCACATAGGCAACCCCATTGCACCCCTAATTCCTTTTTGTCTCAAGCCTCAGCACTTATACACAAGTATATTGCAGCTCAACATGTTTATATTTTCTGGGTTATGCCAAAACCAACACTACTTGCCTATATTCATCATTTGAATTTCTGGGGATTCA
Organism: Allium fistulosum; assembly: GCA_030737815.1. Taxonomy (NCBI): domain Eukaryota; kingdom Viridiplantae; phylum Streptophyta; class Magnoliopsida; order Asparagales; family Amaryllidaceae; genus Allium; species Allium fistulosum. The sequence continues at coordinate 760,537,577 of CM060908.1, read as the reverse complement.
CTTATTATATTTTTTTCTCCTATATTAACACAACAGAGAGATCTGGGTTTATAAAACATATTTACTAATAATACTTAGAACTTTCACATAATAAATCAAGCAGACCAACCAAATTAAAGATCAAAGCATTTTCATCTTAGAAATCAAAGAAAGATAACCACATATGAAAATACATTTTTAAGAAAAATCAACTTATAAACTGGCTGCCTTCATTAGGACTTAGTGCCTTAGATTTTTGAGTGAGTTTTCTCACCTAGCTCTCTTTCACTTCTTAGTTGATTGATAAGCTTCTGCCCTCAAACCCTTTTCTTCACTTTTTTTATATTTATGTGATTTATATATTTTTCTCAAGAGCTATCAGGGAAGAAGAGAAGGCCCTTCATATCACTGCTTATTTATGCAGGGTTCTTCTTAGGGTTTAAGGTGCTAGCTAAAGTCATTTTTGCCCATCAGAAATCATGCCATTTGCATTTAGTTTAAACCCAAAATCTTACCCTCCCCGGCTCAAGTTTGTGGAGAGAAAAGTGGTTTTATCATTTTGGTTATTTTCAAAAATTTTGCTTTTCCAGAAAAATGCTTTTTCTCTTGTCTACTATCATGCTAAAAGTGTGACTTGATTTCCATTATTTATTATATATATATATATATATCAAAGGTTCTTCCTAATTCTGCCTATACAAAACATATCTCTGTTTTATCTTATTTTTCTATTTTTAGCTTTCACTTAAATAGCATGTACTTCCCTTATTTATTTATAAAAGGATTACTCCTTTTTATATCTTCATTCTTTTCTTTCTGCCTATAATTTAAAATATATTTGTGTATTTTTATTTTACTGGTTTGAACTCTGGTATTTGATTAGCATACATATATGTATATATATATATATGTCTTACAGTAATAATTAATACACACATATATATCTATACATTATTTTTACTGAACACATATGCACATGTTCACTCAAATACAACCAGTAGCACCCATATATATATTTATGCATATAGCTTTTAAGGATTTAATCTATTTATATATATATATATATTTCCATACATATCAACATATGTTCATTCATATCATTCAGGAATTAAGCTTCTATTCATGTGTATTTCCTGTGCACACATGTACACACATATAGTTACACCATATCAAGCCATATCAATTCCCCCCTTTTCTTTTTAAAATTGGTTTAAAAATTATTTTAAACTTATTTATATTTTCAAAATAAATTCCTAAAATCTTGGGTCATTACATACACCCCACCTTTTAGAAATTGTGTCCCATAATTTTCCTAAGCTTAAATCAATTTTAAACTTAATTTAGAGAACAAATACATTCTCAACCAAATAGATTTTTAGTTCTGTCACAATAACTAAAAACACATGCATCCAAAAGGAAAGCAAATTAAAAAAAAATCAGAATTACCTTTAATATGAAAATAGCTTAGGGTAGTTCATCCTAACTTTGTCTTCTAATTCCCATGTGCAATCACTAGGATCAAGACTCCACTGTACCTTCACAAGTTTCAGTGATTTTTTCCTCAACTTCTTCACATCCTTTGCCAAAATTCCAACTGGATCCTTTTCATAAATCAAACTAGGATTTATTTGCACTTGGGTTGGGGTCTCAAGAATTTCTGCCTTGTCATGGACCCACCTTCTCAATTGTGATACATGAAAAACATCATGCATCCCTTGCATGTTTTTTGGTAATTCCAACTTATATGCCAAGGAACCAATTCTTTCCAGAATTTTGTATGGCCCAATATATCTTGGGGTTAACTTGCCTTGTTTCCCAAACCTCAGTACATTTTTCATAGGTGAGATTTTGATGAAAACAAAATTCCTAGTTCATATTCCACCTGCTTCCTTTTCATGTCTGCAAATTTCTTTTGCCTGTCTTGAGCTGCTGCAATTCTTCTCCTTACCAACTCAATTTTCTCTTTAGTTTCTTGAATGTACTCAGGCCCTAAAATAGCTCTTTCTCCTGTTTCTACCCAACATACAGGTGACAAACATGGCTTGCCATATAAGGCTTCAAATGGAGCCATCCCTATGGTGCTTTGATAGCTGTTATTGTATGTAAATTCAGCTAAATGGAGATAGTCTTCCCAGTTACCTCCAAAATCCAGTGCACATGCCCTTAACAAGTCCTCTAAAACTTTGTTCACCACTTCAGTCCGCCCATCTGATTGTAGATGGTAGGCAGTGCTTAAGCATAATTCACTTCCCATGGCTTCTTGGAAACTTTTCCAAAACCTTGATGTGAAGATGGTATCCCTATCACTCACAATAGTTTTGGGAATGCCATGCAATCTTACCACCTCCTTCCACTACAAGAAAATACACTTTTAGTAGCACTTATTGCCAGCGTTTTAAAGGTAAGTGCTGCTGTAAATATTTGGTTTTATGTTTTTACTGCGCGCCAGAACCCCGCCAAAAATTTTCGTGAAATTTTCTAAAGTACCAAGTCTCTCAATTTTCAAAACCCCCTTATTTCCACTTCGCAGCATTATCATCCAAAAGCTCTAAATCGCCAACCTCAACCTCTTGTTCCTCTACCTTCAAACAAAACCCCAAAAACCACATCGTCGGTAAAGTTGAAGAGGAAATCGCTTTGGGCCACGTAAATTATATGGCACCAACATATATAAAACATCAAAATACGTAGCCGAAAGAGAAAAAATTGGCAACCGAATCCAAATCACTGCTAAGGATGAGGCGAAGATGGCACACGATGCGACTGGCAACTCCAGACTTCGATCGATGGAAAGCCCACGCACTGCGCTCGACGATGTCACAAAAGATATTTCCATGGTTGCTTAGTTGTGCTCTGGTACTTGCGTTAGTGTCTTAGCTCCATCACGTCGCATCTACCACCTATACCTCCATTGCTGCCATTGGTAAGCACAAAACTGCAAATTCTTGCTCGACATTGAATTCGTTCAAATCTGATTATTATTTTTGGGTTCACTTTGTTTAATTGCTATGTGTGATAATTTGACTGCAATCACCAATGAATTAAATGAATGGCTGAATATCGGGAAAAAAACCCAAATTTCTTTGATCTTGTATGTTACATTTAATTTCTTGCTGCATAAATGTTTGATTCGTGTCGTTTGTAATGAATTGGAAACAACCACAAGCTCAGAAGGGAAAAAATGGAAGGAATGAAAATGGTGAGGGAATTATATTTTACATTATATATTCTGACAAGATCATGGGGAGAATTTCTAATTGAAGAATGGAACATTATAGAAAAGGATGAGTTGATGAACTGAGAGATAAGGAGACGGTAGAATTAGTAGATCTTATTAAGATGAAGAAGTTGATGAGAAACAAAATCTCTACAAGGTGAAGTATTTGAAAATGAAGTTACTGAAGAGCTACTGCATAATTAGTAGGAGCAGTATCTGAGTTTAATTTTCTTTTTTCTTTCTTCTTCTTGCAGGATTTTTAGGAACCTTTTGGATTTTAAGTATCTTTTTTATTTGGATTCTTCATAATTAATTAAACCTACTTGCAAATTATTATTGGGTGATTATTTAAGGTAGGCTGTTAATTTCTTCTCCTTTGAGATAACGCCTTCAGCAATGATTTGTGAAGATGCATGAATTCATTAGGGTGCAAGTACTAAATTCCTAAAATAACAATGGTAAGAAAGTGTTTGTTTGTTTTATTAAAAATTGAATGCTTTTAATTGGGAAATAATTTTGATAATAATCCACAATATATGATAAGATAATGGTCAGTTATATTTTGATTTTTTTGGCCGTGCACATGATTATAAACAGTAGAATTGTACTCCATACATGGAACTTTTATATTGACATCTTTGATATTATTACAATCTGTTGAAATTATACATGCAATGCCGAGATTAGAACTACTTTCAAATAGAAAAAGCTTAGCCTTACATTCCACTTTCGTATGACTTTCTAATTTGAGAACAGAACAAGTTTTTCTTTGGTAAATATTTTGCAATATCCTGCATTTCTTAATATGCATTATATGTGGACGATGGTTGCAAGGGCTGCTTGAGTGTACAATGTATCCTAGATCGTGCGTTGCAATTTTTGGGTTTGTCTTTCTTAAATGATAAACATTGGCACTTCGGTTATTTTAAAAAATTTGTACGTATTAAAGTGAAATTTGGTAGTAACCATAACAGGAGACTGATAGGTGGCCAAGTACTTTATGCTCTTTGCTATTCTAATGGGCCTAAAAACTCATATCATCCATAAAAATCATATCATCCATCATATATATCAAATGAATTTATTAAATTTGCTGCAGATGCACTTGGGATACAGAACTCAAACTCCCACGATAGCAGTTTGTTATGACACCGAGGCATTTAATGAATGCCTTAGGCTCCGTATACGAACGCCTTCAACACACTAGTGCCTTCAACGCCAGACTTAAGGTAGGTTTATTCTTGCAATTGGTAATGAGTGCATTGAGTTAGTGTGAATAATATAAGGATTTATTTTGAAATTCTAATAATACATAAAATTTAAATTTAAAATTGGTTCAGGTTTGGATTTAATTTTTAAAGGTTATGAATGTAGAATGGTGAGGGAATTATATTTTACATTATATATACTGGTTGGTTATTTTCTCCCCTCTGTGAAAGTGGCTCAAGTGCAATGTTTTATCTAGATTTTGTTGGTCTTGAAAAATAAATAACTAAAGTGTTCTTGGGATGAACCTCCCTATTTGATAATCATATCATGTATTTTTCTTCAAATCAACTTAGTGTTGGACTTGAACTTAGTGTTGGAAATAAATGCATAGATGTGGTTGTGCATAGCGATATATGCACTGATTTGCATAATTAAGTACATGTATCTTCTCGTTATGATATGCACAAGGCAGAACCTGCTCCTATTGCATTGACATGTTGCGGCTATGAGTGTGGTTTAGGGGACTATGCATATGATAGTTTCATGAGTACTTCTATAAGTTTAAGTTAAATGAAGTTTTTCAGACTTTTTATTCAAATAAAGAAGCAATATCTTAATTAGTAAGTATGTATAAACATAATATGTAACGCTAATAGTTACTGACATCGTCTTTTGAGTCTTAAAACGTTTGTGCAGCCATGCAAAAAGGCAGATGTGATGGAAGTGAGATCAAGTTCGACGACGATGCAGTTGTTTTGGTTATCAAGCAAGGAAAGCCGATATGGGCTTGTGTTTTCGGACCTGGAGACGCCATGATATGTGGTAGAGTGGATGTTGGCTATGTTGTATGGTAGAAAGTGAACTTTTGTATGGTTGTTGTTTGAAAAAGTGTCGGTACAATAGAACAAATACTGGAGTGGTATCAAACAACAAAGTGATCTATTGTTGGGCAAATGAACTGTTAATTGAAGTCTATTAGCATACATAGATCCTTTATCCGGCATATATTTATGGTATGTTGTTTTCATGTTAGCATTTATATGTTTGCAGGCTTTTAAAGTGCATTCAGAAGGCCAATCTCCCATTGCTCTTAATGATACCCAGGTTAGTATAATCAACAGGAATTAATATGCTTGATCATGATACTATATGAAGCTAATTGTTTATATCTTTTCTTCTTCTTTTGCAGTTTTGATTTGTGTTGTTGTCTCTTGAATTGGGTGCTCATATTTTTGGTGAGATGATTTATCATGAAGATGAATTGGACTGATAAACGCAGTAGTACAAATACATATATAGGTAACAAGAAGACAGAATAGATTCTCATAAAGCAAGCAAGATAATAAATTGTAAACACCAAAAAAACTTCTATTATCAAATAAAAAAGAAAGAGACAAGACATAATTGTAAATACATATCATGGAATGACGCAAAGGACATTGAACTACTGGGAGACAGTTAAGGGTTGGGCTGTTATGGACTCGTCCGGGAAAGTTGTCCCTTACGTTTTCAAAAGAAGGTAACTTTTCTTGCTTCAACTTTTTTTCTTGAAATTCCTTCCATTGTCATAGCCTTTAGCAATTATAGGTTAGAGTAGGAATACAACCTACATTATATTATGTACACGGAGCTATATATGTCAGTTATGGAACATCAACCGACACAACCAATCTTTCAGAAATCTACACGTTTTTAATATTAGTGCAAAATCACATTATTTTTATTTATTTTTTGGACAAAAACAAGTCAATGCCATGTTTTTAATATTTTAGCTCCATTATAGGGTAAATGGATCAGTTTACCCTCACAAGCCTATTGAATTCAAATTTTATCAAGGGGTATTTCAATACAATACCGAAAGCTAGTTGTATCTGTTGTGTCGAGTTGACTCGAGTCATATTGCTTGTTTGAAAAAACGAGTCACTATATGTTTTTCCATTCTAACCATACTGTAAGTTAAATTGGACCAATTTAACCATACATATATATATTGTTGATTGTTAAACTCGTTTGCAGGTAATTAGCTATTTCGAAGTGAAGACTGTCGACAACAAAGAACTATTGGTAATCAAGCAACGAACATGAATTTAATTGTTATATATGTTGTCGTATTTTGTTAGTACCATTTGTGGAAACTTGTCTGTGAATGCTTGTAGTATGTGACTTATTTTGTTGAAAAACTACTATCGAATTGATTATGGATATTATATTTGATTATGAGATTAGCATGTTTTTGCAATTATTTGAATATGATGATCATATAATTGATTGTTTGTATATGCTAATTATGTGATTTAATTGTTTGTTTGAATATATGAAAATTATGCGATTGATCGTTCGTTTTAATATGAATAGTATATAAGCAAAAAATGCAACCAAAAAATGAAGACTTATGGTAGCGTTTTTTTAACCCTACAGAAAAAACCTATAGCTGCATTTAAAAGTGACTTTTGGTAGCGTTTTTTAAATCCTACAGAAACTACCTATAGTTGCATTTAAAAGTGACTTTTGGTAGCGTTTACTACAACACAACAAAAAAATTTAGACTTTTAGTTGCATGTCGTATAACAGCGTTCTCTAAAACGCTACCATAAGTTATGGTAGCGTTTTTTCAACGCTACCAAAAGTCTTTTCTGGTGTAGTGTTCATAAATACTTGTGCTAACTTTAGTGCATTCCTTTCTGATTTGACTGGGATGAAATGTTCCACTTTAGTTAGTCTATCTACTATCACCCATATACTTGTGTTTCCTCTTTTAGATCTAGGCAGTCCATCTATGAAATCCATAGATATATCTTCCTATTTCCACTGTGGTATGCTAAGAGGTTGTAACAACCCTGATGGCTTTTGTGTTTCTGCCTTGACTTGTTGGCAAGTCATACATCTTGCAATGTATTTGGCTACATCTGATTTCATTCCCTTCCACCAAAAATTTCTTTTTAAATTTTGATACATCTTTGTACTGCCTGGGTGTATGGAGTACTTACTTCTATGATATTCATTCAATATTTCCTCCTTCAACTCCATGTTTTCTGGAACACATATTCTATTCTGGTTTCTTAAATAACCATTTTTATTAATATGGTAATTTGTCACCTCTTCCCCTTTTGATATGAGAATTTTCATTTCCAATAAGTTTGTGTCTTGTTCTTGCATTTTTCCTACCTTCAAAATTAAATCTGATTGTAGAGACATTAAACTTAATTTTCCTTTATTCTTATCTCCTTCTACTGGTACCATTTGTACCTTATTACTTGCTTCAATTTCCAAGTCAGTGAGTATAGACAAATCTTTAAATTCTTCCATCATCAACATAGCCAACTTAGCATGTTGTCTACTTAGAGCATCAGCAACTTTGTTTGCTTTACCTGGTGTATAGAGTATGTCCAAGTCATAGGCAGCTAAGAACTCCACCCATCTATGTTGCCTCATGTTTAAATCTTTTTGTGAAAATAAATACTTTAAAGACTTGTGGTCAGTGTAAAGTTCAAACTTAGTTCCTAACAAATAATGCCTCCAAAGTCTCAAAGCATTGATCACAGCTGCTAATTCAAAATCATGTGTGGCATACCTTACTTCATGGGGATTGAGTTGTCTGGATGCATATGCAATGACTTGGCCTTGTTGCATCAACACTGCACCCAAGCCAAACCTACTAGCATTAGTGTATACCACTAATTCTTCATTTCCCTGGGGTACTTTCAAGATTGGAGCATTCACCAATGCCTCCTTCAACTGTTCAAAAGACTTCTCACACTTCTCTGACCAAACAAAAGCTTGGTTTTTCTTGGTTAGGTTAGTAAGTGGCGTAGAAATTTTTGAAAAAACTTTTATAAATCTCCTATAATATCCTGCCATCCCCATAAATGATCTTACTTCACTCACAGTGCTAGGCCTCTTCCATGCTTGAATAGCTATTACCTTATTGGGGTTCACAGAAATTCCTTTGGCAGAAATGACATGGCCAAGGAAATGTACTTCCTCTTTCCAAAATGCACATTTTGAAAATTTTGCCTTTAAATCTTTTTCCCTCAATCTAGACAAAACCAGACGCAAATGACTTTTATGTTCTTCCACTGTTTTGGAATAAATTAAAATGTCATCTATAAAAATCAGCACAAATTTGTCTAAATAATCTCTAAAGGTTCTATTCATTAAATCTACAAAGTATGATGGTGCATTAGTCAAGCCAAATGGCATAACCAGAAATTCATACAACCCATACCTAGTGTTAAAGGCAGTGTACTTGATACTTGACTCCTCCACCTTCATTTGATGAAAACCAGATGCTAAATCTAGTCTAGAAAACACTCTTGCCCCAGCTAATTGATCAAAAAGATCATCTATCCTTGGCAATGGGTATTTATTTTTAATAGTTACCTTGTTCAATTCTCTATAATCTATACAAAGTCTTAAGGATCCATCTTGTTTCTTAACAAATACCACTGGTGCTCCCCAGCAAGAATTACTTGGTCTTATAAAACCCTTATCCTCTAATTCCTCTAACTGTTTCTTTAATTCTTTTAGTTCATTTGGCCCCATTCTAGTTGGCTTTTTAATTACTGGGCTTGCTCCTGGAACTAAATGAATTTGGAATTCCACTGGTCTATGGTTTGGAACACCCTTAACCTCCCCAAACACATCCAAGTATTCATTGACTATGGGAATTTCTTCAATAGTAAGTTCACCGAAATCTTTTTCCAAGTCAATTAAATGATACAATTTTCTTTCCTTAGCTTCTTCACACAAAATTGTGATTCTCTGGCCTCTAAGGTTTTGCAATGATATGGTGGATGAATCTAAGTTAATTATGGCTTTAAATTGCCTTAACCAGTCTACCCCCAATATAATACCTATGTTTGGGTAGTTTAAAACATATAAATTGGAAATAAAACTATCTCCTCCTATGTTTAATTCCACATCCACACAAATCATATTTAAAACACTAGAACTCCCCAGAGGACTTTGTATGTGCAATGGGGTTTCAACCAATATGCAATTCAATCTTAGCATTTTAACTAGTTCATAAGAAATCAAAGAGTGGGTTGCTCCAGTATCATATACTACTGCTATGGGTATGATACAAATAAATAATGTACCTTCCACTTGACTGTGATTTTCAGCATTAATCTCCACTGTGGATTTGCCTTTGCCTTCCAAATTTGCCAATTTTCCTTGCTGTTTATACTCAGGACAATTTCTCTTCATATGCCCCTCTTTCCCACATAGATAGCACTTGAAAGCTCCTCCTTTCAATTCTGGGCACCTTGGTTTGATATGTCCTTCCTTTCCACATTGATGACACACAATTTTCTTCTTGGTTTCCTTAGCTTTGATATCTCTAGTGCCTTTGTTACTGGACTCTTCTTTCTTCTTATCATAAGGGTGATATCTCCCCTTACCCTTCTTAGTGTTATTATTCTTAAAATTTCTGAACTTTTCCCTTTCCTTGTCATGCTACTCTAATCTCAGAGCCAAGTCTATTACTTGATCAAAAGTCCTGTCAGCATAAGGTAACATGGCTCTGCTAAGTCCTGCATTCAAACCTTTTATGTACCTATCATTTTTGGATGCTTCATCTGCCACTAGCATTGCTCCATATGTGGATAGCCCCTCAAACTTTTGAGTGTATTCAGTGACATTTAGAGTTCCTTGCCTGAGTCTAATAAATTCTTCTAGTAAAGTGGTCTTAGCTAATGCTGGTACAAATCTTGCTTCCAACATCTCCTTGAATTGATTCCAAGTGATTTCATTCTCATTTTTCCCTGTAATGATTACTTCCCACCAGCTTAAAGCTACCCCTTTCAGCTGTCTTGAAGCCACTTGCCTCTTCCTTTGATCATCAAGCTGCATGTCATTGAAAATCCTATCCAATGTTCTCAACCATGCTTGAATTTCCATAATACTTTCTGTCCCTTCAAAGCTTTTGCCTCCTAAATGAGTATAAGTCTTGAGTAATTTTGAGAGCTCATCATGGGGATTTTCTTGCCTTTGTCCTACCCCATCCCTAAATGCTCTCACCAAATCTTGTAGATTGACCATTAGAGGTGCATTAGAGGATCCTGCTCCCTAATTTGGTGGTCTTCCTACCATAGTTTGCTAATAATAATTTACATAGCTGGTTAGTTTTTTTTTAATGTCTATCTCAAACTTGATCATCCAGTGATCAATCTGAAATGACCCTCCTATTTCCACCCTAATTTCATAAGGATTTTTTTTAAGAGATGATATATAGATATATCATTCATTACAAATATATTTCCCAGGGTCATTTTCTTTCTCCAATAAACAAAATATATCCAGGATCAAAATAATTTACCAATATAAATATATCAGTGTATCCCTAATAATATACACATACATATGAAGATGTACGTGTTCCTCTTGTTTAGATTCAGAGTATAGATTTTTTTTTTGTTAAACAAGAGCATTCTGTTTAATTTGGATTCTAGCAATTCTGACTATAGGTAATTACTGTATACTTTTGAATATTTGTAACAAGTCAGTAAATCCTATGCATATTTAATCTATATGAACTTGCTCATTCTAATTGATAGTTTTTAATGTCAATTTACAATGACAGTTAAATCTCTAGATCCTTGAGATTTTTATTTCAGATCATGGATCAAAGGTATTGATATTTGGCTAAGGCCAGAAATGATATATTCATTTATCATTTTCCACTTATGTATTTTCTAAAAACTTTCTTATTTAAGATTCAATCTATGTGACTTGTTTGCCTTAATCTTAGCTCACATGACACATAGTGAGTTGTGTAATTGCATAAGATTTGCTATGTCAAGAATTTGAACTTAAAAATATTCATGAGAATAATTTCCAGGTTTGCTTGTGCAAGCCTGTCCAGATTGTATATCTGTTATGGCTTTGAAAATTGGTTATGGTACAACATTTGCTAAATGACCTAAAGCTTTTTGAATGACATTTTACTGCCAAAACACCACCAAACATAATCAACCAAAACTTCACTTATTTGAAGCTGGTTAACTCATGTGCCTAGTGTCATGCCAGGTACCTGATCATGGCAATTGAAATGCCAATCATTTGCACCATACCTGTAGCCTTCCCATACAATTACTTTTCTCAAAACAATTTTAAAAGTAGACTCGAACCATTTATAGACATAATTCAGAGGAAAAACAATTAGATACCTAAAGGTATTTTTCAAGGTAAATTCTAAATTTACTCCAAAACTCAGTGTTTTTAAAATAACTTAAGATTGTCTAATACATAATATAATTGCAAAGCAATTGCTCACATAATTGTATATTTCTTTACCAGATTTTCATAGCTGATACTTGAGCATATTTTTCTTGTTTATGTTTCAGACACTACTTCAAAAACAAATCAAACCTTAACACACAACAATTTCGACAGAACAACTAATTTAATCTGACACTTTACAGAACATAAGAGCAACTTGATCACTAACCATAGAATATTCATTACATGACTGGAAATCTTAGAAACATAATTTTTCCTGAATACATGCAGATATAATCAATTTAAGTTCTTATTGAAACTAGCTAGCATGTTCATTCACTCCTCCATAATAGCCATAACTTCATTTTCTACTTAGTGCCTGCGTTCCCTGAAAGAGCATGAGTGGCTGCCTCATTTTAAAATGAGACACCCCATATGCCATGAGCAAACAAGGGTCAGATCTAAGATCTGGTATGAGTAACATCAATACATTCATGATATTAAGCAATAGAGAATATAAGAGCACCAACTAGTTATTTAAGCAAATTCCTGCAATCAATTACTTTAACATAGTATAAATAAGTTGATTCAGGTATGATATATTCATTTATCATTCTTACACTTGCATACATAATCATGCAAACATAATTATCTATTTGCAACATTTGCATTCACTGGGACCATCTTGGTTCCATACCATTCAACCTAAGAAATATCCATATTCCTATTTCTTCATTTACAGGTTGTATAATTCAATTTAAATTCCTGCCTCATCTGCTATTAAGGAATCACAGGGACACATTGCAATGAACTAATTCACATCATTGCACAAAGATCTCAGGGCTTAAACAAACCATGTGCCAACTTGCATACTTCAAATATGACAAGCATTCCAGCAGCCTTCTTGGCCTTCCCTTCCCTAGTTTATTTACTAGTGTATTGTCTTAAATCCTATCATCAAATATGCTAAGTGAACATGTCACTGCAAACATGGAAACATCCATAATCTTTCCTAGCATAATTCTCCTCAGAAATAAGCAGACAGTTATTTCCTAAATGGGGTCAATATGTCTTGATCTCGGTAAGATATAAGAATATTTTCAACTGTAAAAGAGGCATGGCATGTTCTTATTATATTGATCTGCAAGCCTTTATGATTGATTCAGATTCATGATCTGGTTCAATCATAATCTTAGCTTGTGAGTTTTTTTTTTGATTTGATTAAGGGCTCAGCACTTAGAAAATTTCTATTGCACCCTTAACATCTTTCTTTTCAAGCCTCAGCACTTATACCAAGTATAATGCAGCTCCCAACATTTTTTTGTAAAGTTTCCATGCCATAGATCTATAACAGTTGAGAGTATTCTCTATATAATTTTAAGATTCTGGACTTTAACATTTTTGAGTATAAATAAAATAGTATGATACACATCCAAAGACAAATGTCTCAACAAATCAAAGATCACCAAAATCATCCATATTAAATCATATCAGATTTAAAATAAGACATCCAAAAAGCATTGATGAAATCATATACATCAAAACCAGCAATATATAAATGGCAATATAAAAAGTGGCTGCCTCATCTCAGGTCTTAATGCCATGAACTCAGTGAGGTTACTCACCTAAATATTTCTTCTTATTAATCCAGAAATTCCTTGTATGAGTGTTTTCTCCTTCCTTCCAATATTTTTTTCTTCCTTTCTTATTTTTGTGCAGCTCGGGGTAAAGATAATTTTACTGGCTAAAACTGCCTATTTATATGCATTTTTCCATTAGGGTTTGGTTAAAACAAAATTCCATTTCTGACCTAACCATCTTCATGCATTTTCATTCATTTTCCTCCTTAATACCCCGACCATAATAATTTGTTGAAGGCAGTATTTTCTTCCCTTTACTTTTTTAGAAAAATGGCCACTCACCTAGTCATGTTAAAAGTGTGACTACCATATTTTATATTTATTCATTTGCTCATTTTTTGGAAATCCCCCTTCTTTCTATTTCTGTCTATACATAACATACATACCTGTTTTATGCTTTATACCTATTTAATGTTACTCTTTTGCTTAGCTTGACATTTTTCTGCTCACAGAATATACATGTGAAAAGAGAATAAAAATATTTATTTATTTAATCTCCCCTTGTTTCACAGAAAATACATTTAAGCATATACTTCATTTTTAACTTATGCTTAAATTACAATCCAATGCTTTAAATAAGGAATTTACTTTCTTATATATATATATATATTTCAGAAATTTTTAAATCTCTTCCTTGTGCTATTTCCAATGTACATGTGCACACATATCCTTGCACACTATTTATTCCAAAAATTTCACCATATTTAAATCTAAATATTTCAAAAATTAAATCATTTTATAAAAATGATTTTTCATAAAATTTTGGGGTATTACATTCACCCCTCCTTTTAGGAATTGTGTCCTCACAATTTTTCTAACATTTATAACAAGCATCATTTTCTTTTCTGAAAACTTATCAAACATATGCATAAGCAAACAAATTCAACCATATCAACCATGCATAACAAACTTTTCCAGAAAAAAAAAATTACCTTTTAATTTGCAAAAAGCTTAGGATAATCCATCCTAATCTTATCCTCTAACTCCCATGTGCAGTCATTAGGATCACTACTCCACTGGATCTTAACTAGTTTCAAGGTTTTGCTCCTTAATTCCTTTTCTTCCTTGGCTATAATCCCCACTGGCTCTTTTTCATAAACCAAGTCAGGATTTATTTGAATTTTGGTAGGCTCTTCCAAAATGTCTTCTTTATCATGTACCCATCTTCTAAGTTGGGACACATGAAAAACATTATGCATTGCTTTCATTTCCTCTGGTAATTCTAATTTGTAAGCCAATGAACCAATTCTTTCCAGAATTTTATAGGGTCCAACATACCTTGGTGTGAGCTTACCTTGCTTGCCAAATCTCAAGACTTTCTTCATAGGTGAAATCTTGATGAAAACAAAGTCTCCCACTTCATATTCCACTTGCTTTCTCTTCCTATCTGCAAATTTCTTTTGCCTATCTTGAGCTGCTGCTATTCTTTTTCTTATTAACCCAATTTTCTCTGTAGTTTCTTTAACATATTCAGGTCCTAGAACAGCCCTTTCTTCAGTCTCTACCCAGCATATAGGTGATAAACATGGCTTGCCATATAAGGCTTCAAATGGTGCCATCCCTATGGTGCTTTGGTAACTGTTATTGTATGTGAATTGAGCTAGATGGAGGTGGTCTTCCCAGTTGCCTCCAAAGTCCAGTGTACATGCTCTCAACAAATCCTCTAAGACTTTGTTCACCACCTCAGTTTGACCATCTGATTGTGGATGGTAGGCAGTGCTTAAGCACAATTCACTCCCCATGGCCTCTTGAAAACTTTTCCAAAACCTTGAGGTGAAGATGGTATCCCTATCACTCACAATGGTTTTGGGTATGCCATGCAACCTTACTACCTCTTTCATGAATATTTGAGCCAATTTTGGAGCATTTCTTTCTGTTTTAACTGGGATAAAATGTGCTACCTTAGTTAGCCTATCCACTATTACCCATATACTTGTGTTTCCCTTCTTAGATCTAGGCAGACCATCTATGAAATCCATAGATATATCCTCCCACTTCCATTGTGGTATACTAAGGGGTTGCAATAGTCCTGATGGCCTTTGTGTCTCTGCCTTGACTTGTTGGCAAGTCATGCACCTTGCAACATATCTGGCCACATCTAACTTCATCCCCTTCCACCAAAGATTTCTTTTCAAATTTTGATACATCTTGGTGCTACCTGGGTGTATGGAGTACTTACTCCTATGGTACTCATTTAATATTTCCTCCTTCAATTCTATATTTTCTGGAACACATATCCTATTTTTATTCCTTAAATAACCATTTTTATCAACTTGATAATTTATTACTTCCTACCCTTTTGATATGAGCATTTTCTTTTCCACCATGTTTAGGTCTTGTTCCTGCATTTTCCCAATCTTAAGAAGTAAATCTGATTGCAGAGATATCATACTTAATTTCCCTTTACCTTCACCTTCTTCAATGGGCATCATTTGTACCCCACTGTTTTCCTCAATTTCCAAATCAGTAAGTATAGACAAATCCTTAAATTCTTCCATCATCAACATGGCTACTTTGGCATGTTGTCTACTCAAGGCATCTGCAACTTTATTTGCCTTGCCTGGTGTATACAGTATATCTAGATCATAGGCAGCTAGGAACTCTACCCATCTATGTTGCCTCATGTTCAAATCTTTTTGTGAGAATAAATATTTCAGTGCCTTATGATCAGTGTACAAAATGAATTTGGCACCTAACAAATAATGTCTCCAAAGTTTCAAAGCATACACAACTGCTGCTAGTTCAAGATCATGGGTTGCATATCTTGTTTCATGTGGCTTTAATTGTCTAGATGCATAGGCTACCACCTGGTCTTGCTGCATCAACACAGCCCCTAACCCAGAGCCACTTGCATCAGTGTACACAACTAAATTTTCATTTCCTTCTAGTACTCTCAATACTGGTGCATTAATCAGGGCTTCTTTTATTTTGATAAAAGCTTGCTCACATTTTTCTGTCCATACAAAGGCTTGGTTCTTTCTAGTTAAATTGGTAAGTGGTGATGATATTTTTGAGAAATCTTTTATAAATCTCCTATAATATCCTGCCATCCCCATAAATGATCTAATCTCACTGATGGTACTAGGCATTTTCCATGCTTGGATTGCCACTACCTTATTAGGGTTTACTGATATTCCTTTGGCAGAGATAACATGCCCAAGAAAATGCACTTCTTCTTTCCAAAATGCACATTTTGAAAATTTTGCCTTTAAATCATTTTCCCTTAGTCTTGACAAAACTAAATGCAAATGATTTTTATGCTCTTCCACTGTCTTAGAATAAATCAAAATGTCATCAATAAAAATCAGTACAAACTTGTCTAAATAATCTCTAAATATTCTATTCATTAAATCAACAAAATATGAAGGAGCATTTGTCAAACCAAATGGCATAACCATAAATTCATATAAGCCATATCTGGTGTTAAATGCAGTATACTTAACACTTGAGTCTTCAACCTTCACTTGATGGAATCCTGATGCTAAGTCTAGCCTAGAAAATATTTTAGCTTCACTGAGTTGGTCAAAGAGATCATCTATTCTAGGCAATGGATATTTATTCTTGATGGTTACTTTATTTAGTTCCCTGTAATCTATGCACATTCTCAAGGTACCATCATGTTTTCTTACAAACACTACTGGAGAACCCCAGCAGGAATTGCTTGGCCTTATAAATCCCTTGCCTTCTAATTCTTCCAACTGATTTTTCAATTCTTTCAGTTCACTTGGCCCCATTCTATAAGGTTTCTTGATTATTGGACTTGCTCTTGGAATGAGATTAATTTGGAACTCAACTGGTCTGTGGTGTGGAACACCCTTAACTTCCCCAAACACTTCCAAGTATTCATTAACTATGGGAATTTCTTCAATGGTTAGTTCACTCAGATCTTTTTCTAAGTCAACTAAATGATATAATTTCCCTTCCTTAGCTACTTCACATAGAACTGTGATCCTCTGGCCTCTAGAATTTTGCAATGATATGGTGGATGAGTCTAAATTAATTATGGCTTTAAATTGCCTTAACCAATCTACCCCCAATATAACTCCTATATTTGGGTAATTTAAAACATATAAATTGGAAATAAAAATATTTCCTCCTATGTTTAACTCCACATCCACACAATTCATGTTCAAAACACTAGAACTCCTAAGGGGACTTTGTACAAGCAATGGGGTTTCAACCAATATGCAGTTTAATTTTAACACTTTAACTAATTCATAGGAAATCAAAGAGTGTGTTGCTCCAGTATCATATACTACTGGTATGGGTATGGCACAAATGAGTAATGTACCTTCCACTTGGCCATGATTTTCAGCATCAATTTTCACTGCAGATTTGCCTTTACCTTCCAAAGTTGCCAATTTCCCTTGCTGTTTATTCTCAGGACAGTTCCTCTTCATATGCCCCTCTTTCCCACATAGGTAGCATTTGAAGGCTCCTCCTTTTAACTCTGGGCACCTTGGTTTGATGTGTCCTTCTTTTCCACAATGATGGCAAACCAATTTCTTCTTAGTATCATTGGCTTTTGTATCTTTACTCTTCCTGTTGTCTGCCTCCTCCTTCTTTTTATCATAAGGGTGATATCTTCCCTTATCCTTCTTGTTGTTGCTCTTAAAATTCCTATATTTCTCTCTTTCTTTGTCATGTTGTTCCAGTTTCAAGGCCAGATCAATTACTTGATCAAATGTTCTATCTGCATATGGTAGCATAGCTCTGCTAAGTCCTGGGTTCAGTCCTTTTATATACCTATCATTTTTGGATGCTTCATCTGCCACTAGCATTGCTCCATAATTAGATAGCCCCTCAAACTTTTGAGTGTATTCAGTGACATTCAAAGTTCCCTGCCTAAGTTTGATAAATTCTTCAAGCAAAATGGTCTTGGCTGATGCTGGTACAAATCTTGCCTCCAACATCTCCTTGAACTGATTCCAAGTGATTTCATTTTCATTTCTTCCAGCTATGATCACCTCCCACCAGCTTAAAGCTACCCCTTTCAGTTGTCTAGAAGCTACTTGCCTCTTCCTTTGGTCATCCAACTGCATGTCATTGAAAATCCTATCAAGTGTTCTCAACCATGCTTGAATTTCCATCACACTCTCAGTTCCTTCAAAACTCCTGCCTCCCAAATTGGAATAAGTCTTCAGTAGTTTTGAAAGCTCTTCATGTGGATTCTCAGGCCTATGCCCAATTCCATCTCTTAAAACCCTCACAAATTCTTGCATATCAAGCATTTGAGGTGCACTGGGTCCTGCATTGTGATGAGATCCTCTTCCTACCATGGTCTGCTAACTAAATTCTGGGCAAATGGTATTAGTATATTATGAGTACTTCTGTAATTTCTATTTTCTTATCTAAATTATTTCATCCAAAACAAACAGACATAATACATTTCTATAATACTTAACAATCAATGCAACCAAGTGCTCTGATACCAACTGAAATGACCCTCCTATTTCCACCCTAATTTCATAAGGATTTGTTTTTAAGAGATGATATATAGATATATCATTCATTACAAATATATTTCCCAGGGTCATTTTCTTTCTCCAATAAACAAATTATATCCAGGATCAAAATAATTTACCAATATAAATATATCAGTGTATCCCTAATAATATACACATACATATGAAGATGTACGTGTTCCTCTTGTTTAGATTCAGAGTATAGATTTTTTTTGTTAAACAAGAGCATTCTGTTTAATTTGGATTCTAGCAATTCTGACTATAGGTAATTACTGTATACTTTTGAATATTTGTAACAAGTCAGTAAATCCTATGCATATTTAATCTATATGAACTTGCTCATTCTAATTGATAGTTTTTAATGTCAATTTACAATGACAATTAAATCTCTAGATCCTTGAGATTTTTATTTCAAATCATGGATCAAAGGTATTGATATTTGGCTAAGGCCAGAAATGATATATTCATTTATCATTTTCCACTTATGTATTTTCTAAAAACTTTCTTATTTAAGATTCAATCTATGTGACTTGTTTGCCTTAATCTTAGCTCACATGACACATAGTGAGTTGTGTAATTGCATAAGATTTGCTATGTCAAGAATTTGAACTTAAAAATATTCATGAGAATAATTTCCAGGTTTGCTTGTGCAAGCCTGTCCAGATTGTATATCTGTTATGGCTTTGAAAATTGGTTATGGTACAACATTTGCTAAATGACATAAAGCTTTTTGAATGACATTTTACTGTCAAAACACCACCAAACATAATCAACCAAAACTTCACTTATTTGAAGCTGGTTAACTCATGTGCCTAGTGTCATGCCAGGTACCTGATCATGGCAATTGAAATGCCAATCATTTGCACCATACCTGTAGCCTTCCCATACAATTACTTTTCTCAAAACAATTTTAAAAGTAGACTCGAACCATTTATAGACATAATTCAGAGGAAAAACAATTAGATACTTAAAGGTATTTTTCAAGGTAAATTCTAAATTTACTCCAAAACTCAGTGTTTTTAAAATAACTTAAGATTGTCTAATACATAATATAATTGCAAAGCAATTGCTCACATAATTGTATATTTCTTTACCAGATTTTCATAGCTGATACTTGAGCATATTTTTCTTGTTTATGTTTCAGACACTACTTCAAAAACAAATCAAACCTTAACACACAACAATTTCGACAGAACAACTAATTTAATCTGACACTTTACAGAACATAAGAGCAACTTGATCACTAACCATAGAATATTCATTACATGACTGGAAATCTTAGAAACATAATTTTTCCTGAATACATGCAGATATAATCAATTTAAGTTCTTATTGAAACTAGCTAGCATGTTCATTCACTCCTCCATAATAGCCATAACTTCATTTTCTACTTAGTGCCTGCGTTCCCTGAAAGAGCATGAGTGGCTGCCTCATTTTAAAATGAGACACCCCATATGCCATGAGCAAACAAGGGTCAGATCTAAGATCTGGTATGAGTAACATCAATACATTCATGATATTAAGCTATAGAGAATATAAGAGCACCAACTAGTTATTTAAGCAAATTCCTGCAATCAATTACTTTAACATAGTATAAATAAGTTGATTCAGGTATGATATATTCATTTATCATTCTTACACTTGCATACATAATCATGCAAACATAATTATCTATTTGCAACATTTGCATTCACTGGGACCATCTTGGTTCCATACCATTCAACCTAAGAAATATCCATATTCCTATTTCTTCATTTACAGGTTGTATAATTCAATTTAAATTCCTGCCTCATCTGCTATTAAGGAATCACAGGGACACATTGCAATGAACTAATTCACATCATTGCACAAAGATCTCAGGGCTTAAACAAACCATGTGCCAACTTGCATACTTCAAATATGACAAGCATTCCAGCAGCCTTCTTGGCCTTCCCTTCCCTAGTTTATTTACTAGTGTATTGTCTTAAATCCTATCATCAAATATGCTAAGTGAACATGTCACTGCAAACATGGAAACATCCATAATCTTTCCTAGCATAATTCTCCTCAGAAATAAGCAGACAGTTATTTCCTAAATGGGGTCAATATGTCTTGATCTCAGTAAGATATAAGAATATTTTCAACTGTAAAAGAGGCATGGCATGTTCTTATTATATTGATCTGCAAGCCTTTATGATTGATTCAGATTCATGATCTGGTTCAATCATAATCTTAGCTTGTGAGTTTTTTTTTGATTTGATTAAGGGCTCAGCACTTAGAAAATTTCTATTGCACCCTTAACATCTTTCTTTTCAAGCCTCAGCACTTATACCAAGTATAATGCAGCTCCCAACATTTTTTTGTAAAGTTTCCATGCCATAGATCTATAACAGTTGAGAGTATTCTCTATATAATTTTAAGATTCTGGACTTTAACATTTTTGAGTATAAATAAAACAGTATGATACACATCCAAAGACAAATGTCTCAACAAATCAAAGATCACCAAAATCATCCATATTAAATCATATCAGATTTAAAATAAGACATCCAAAAAGCATTGATGAAATCATATACATCAAAACCAGCAATATATAAATGGCAATATAAAAAGTGGCTGCCTCATCTCAGGTCTTAATGCCATGAACTCAGTGAGGTTACTCACCTAAATATTTCTTCTTATTAATCCAGAAAATCCTTGTATGAGTGTTTTCTCCTTCCTTCCAATATTTTTTTCTTCCTTTCTTATTTTTGTGCAGCTCGGGGTAAAGATAATTTTACTGGCTAAAACTGCCTATTTATATGCATTTTTCCATTAGGGTTTGGTTAAAACAAAATTCCATTTCTGACCTAACCATCTTCATGCATTTTCATTCATTTTCCTCCTTAATACCCCGGCCATAATAATTTGTTGAAGGCAGTATTTTCTTCCCTTTACTTTTTCAGAAAAATGGCCACTCACCTAGTCATGTTAAAAGTGTGACTACCATATTTTATATTTATTCATTTGCTCATTTTTTTGGAAATCCCCCTTCTTTCTATTTCTGTCTATACATAACATACATACCTGTTTTATGCTTTATACCTATTTAATGTTACTCTTTTGCTTAGCTTGACATTTTTCTGCTCACAGAATATACATGTGAAAAGAGAATAAAAATATTATTTATTTAATCTCCCCTTGTTTCACAGAAAATACATTTAAGCATATACTTCATTTTTAACTTATGCTTAAATTACAATCCAATGCTTTAAATAAGGAATTTACTTTCTTATATATATATATATATATATATATATATTTCAGAAATTTTTAAATCTCTTCCTTGTGCTATTTCCAATGTACATGTGCACACATATCCTTGCACACTATTTATTCCAAAAATTTCACCATATTTAAATCTAAATATTTCAAAAATTAAATCATTTTATAAAAATGATTTTTCATAAAATTTTGGGGTATTACACAATCCCTACAAAATATTTTACTTATATTTTGTTTCTTAAGTTTTTAGTTTCACAGAAGGATTTGATTTCAATTTTCATCTATGTTTTAGTAACATAGCTTTGATACCAAATGAAAAGACCCTCTCTTTTATACTGAATTTGTAAGGATTTTTTCTCCCATAGATATATATATATATATATATATATATATATATTATCATATATATATATTATCATATATATATATATATATATATATATATATATTTCTGTAGCCTAGAGTCATTTGGTCTTTTTTTTAAAACAACTTATCCAGGATCAAAATCTTTACCAATATAAATATATCAGTGTATTCATAAGGAAATGCACATACATGTGAAGATGCATGAGCCTCTCCTGTTTAAATCAAAGTTAGGGTAAATAAGAGGATAATTTGATTGATTAAATTTAATCAATCCACACATAGTTCAATTTAATTCATGCAATAAAATTCAATCCATATAGGTAACAATATGATTTTTAACCCTTGATTACTTGCTGGGTTCTCTATGAAGTGTAATTCCTAGAATCAAGGAAATTGTGTCATGATCACATATAAATTAATGGTGTAGTGCTTATGCTCTGAAAATGATATGTTTATATCATTTTCTATGTTTGATTTTCTATAAAATCTGCCTTAGATACAAACTCTTTTCTGGAATATTTTTAAGTGAGATATCATATTCCTAAAGCTTAATTCTTTGATGTCATGATGCTATGCTAAAGGAAATGCAAACATAAGTGAGTTTCCTGAGGCCCTAAGTATCCAAAACATGGTTCAGCCAGACTCTTAGTTCTGGAATAAGCCATGTTGTTTTAAAATGCATTTTGAACAAAGCCTTAGTGAAAAGGAGTTCAGATTCTTGTAAAATACAGAGGTAACTAATGTGCTAATATCAGAACAAAATATATTTAAACATGCATATATATATATATAAACTATCATGGACATGACTTTCAACTCCTATGTTACAGATTCTTCCTTTTCAAGAATAAGGTATAAAACATTTGCGTAGTACAAATTGCATTATGAAAACATGCAGACACATAATACATTTTCCCTATGCCTTTAAACTCTAATATACAAATGCCATAATGAAAGAATTGACCATATTGTTTATTGAGACACAACTATCCAGATTTGCAATACTTAATCTTTTTCAAAGACTCAAGATTGACTAATACATTTATAAAATGTAACCATCCTATTTATCATAATATTCTTGCTCAGATTTTCATACAAAATCATAGGTTAACTTCTTCAACTTTTCAGATTATATCCAGATTTGTAAACTCTGTTCAAGTCAATTCCTTAGCAAAATATTCATCCATCATTCAGTACATAATACAAGTGATAATTTAAAAATATCAATATATGCAGATTTCATCTTTTAAGCTCTTATCTAACTAATTTTAGCATGCGATAATCTTCTTCTCAAGCCTTGCTCCTACTCCTACTTAGTTGCTGCAGTCCCTGAAAATTCATTTGAAGCTGCCCCATATTAAATGAGACACCCCATATGCCATTAGCACACTAGGGTCAGACACATGTCTGGTATGAGAAAATCCACTAAAACATTTGGTAAATCAAATTAGAGTTGAAACATATATAAATCAGTATATCCTGCCTTTAGAAAACAAATAAATCATGGTGTGCATGTTCTTTGTCAGTGTGCATGTGCACACTTAAATCTTTCTTTCCAGAAATCTTATAAAGATATGGAACAGGCATACATTCATACAAATCAGCCATAAATCAAATAAGCATCCATACAAAACAAGGAAATCACCAAAATGAATTAAATCGTTTATTCCCTACTCAGATTTCATTCCAGGAAAACTCTAGTAACTTCTTATATCAAATTTTCTTACATTGATATATTTATCTATCTTGGTCTCATCTGCAATTATATGAATCAATTGGACACATTGTAATGGACTAATTCACTCCATTACACAAAGATCTCAGGACTTAAACAAGCCATGTGTCAACTTGTATTACTCAAGAACACAAGTCATTCCTGTGGTGCTCTTGACCCCATTTCCTAATCAGTTTTAAGTTAATAATAACACTTTTGATTTTTCATGACTAAACCATTCAGTGAATCCTTTCACTAAAACAATCATTCATGTCATGGCATTCCATATCATTCATAACCAAACAAAGACAAATAGGCAATTAAACATAGGTGTCTATTAAATAAGATTATGCATATATATATATATATATATATATATATTCTTGCATTTTAAAAGGGGTATAGACAACTAACATTGGCTTATGGCTTTTTGAGAGAGTTTTTCTTTTTGCAAACATCTGTGCTTAAGTTAAACTCAGAATGACCAAGTTTCACTGAATCACAAAATTTATTTGCTATGTATATGACTATTTATATATTTTCATTGAATCAGGAGCATCAGCACATAGGCAACCCTATTGCACCCCTAATTCCTTTTTCTCTCAAGCCTCAGCACTTATACATAAGTATATTGTAGCTCAACATGTTTATATTTTCGGGTTATGCCAAAACCAACACTACTTGCCTATATTCATCATTTGAATTTCTGGGTATTCACTTATTATATATTTTTTCCTCCTATATTAACACAACAGAGAGATCTGGGTTTATAAAACATATTTACTAATAATACTTAGAACTTTCACATAATAAATCATGCAGAACAACCAAATTAAAGATCAAAGCATTTTCATCTTAGAAATCAAAGAAAGATAACCACATATGAAAATACATTTTTAAGAAAAATCAACTTATAAACTGGCTGCCTTCATTAGGACTTAGTGCCTTAGATTTTTGAGTGAGTTTTCTCACCTAGCTCTCTTTCACTTCTTAGTTGATTGATAATCTTCTGCCCTCAAACCCTTTTCTTCACTTGTTTTTATATTTATGTGATTTATATATTTTTCTCAAGAGCTATCAGGGAAGAAGAGAAGGCCCCTCATATCACTGCTTATTTATGCAGGGTTCTTCTTAGGGTTTAAGGTGCTAGCTAAAGTCATTTTTGCCCATCAGAAATCATGCCATTTGCATTTAGTTTAAACCCAAAATCTTACCCTCCCCGGCTCAAGTTTGTGGAGAGAAAAGTGGTTTTATCATTTTGGTTATTTTCAGAAATTTTTCTTTTCCAGAAAAATGCTTTTTCTCTTGTCTACTATCATGTTAAAAGTGTGACTTGATTTCCATTATTTATCATATATATATATATATATATATATATATATATATATATATATATATCAAAGGTTCTTCCTAATTCTGCCTATACAAAACATATCTCTGTTTTATCTTATTTTTCTATTTTTAGCTTTCACTTAAATAGCATGTACTTCCCTTATTTATTTATAAAAGGATTAATCCTTTTTATATCTTCATTCTTTTCTTTCTGCCTATAATTTAAAATATATTTGTGTATTTTATTTTACTGATTTGAACTCTGGTATTTGATTAGCACATATATGTATATATAAGTCTTACAGAAATAATTAATACATATATATATATATACACACATTATTTTTACTGAACACATATGCACATGTTCACTCAAATACAACCAGTAGCACCCATATATATATTTATGCATATAGCTTTTAAGGATTTAATCTATTTATATATATATATATTCCGTACACATCAACATATGTTCATTCATATCATTCAGGAATTAAGCTTCTATTCATGTGTATTTCCTATGCACACATGTACATACATATAGTTACACCATATCAAGCCATATCAATCCCTCCTTTTCTTTTTAAAATTGGTTTAAAAATTATTTTAAACTTATTTATATTTTTAATATAAATTCCTAAAATCTTGGGTCATTACAATTTTCTCAATTGGATTTGGCAACATGATTCCATTAACTTACAATAGCAGAGGATAGTGTTACTTTGATGACGTTTAGGACCAGATGTGGATCATACGAATGGCTAGTGATGTCATTTAGTCGAACTAACATGCCAACATTCTTCATGGACTTGATGAACAGAATCTTCCAGAAGTATCTGGATAGAGTTGTATTAGTATTCATAGATGACATATTGATATATTCTAAAGATGAAAGAGATCATGAAGTTCACCTTAGTATAGTGCTTGAGACATTGAGACAACATCAGTTGAAGGTAAAGTTTTTGAAGTGTCACTTTTGGAAGAAGGAAGTGAAATTTATTGGTCATGTAGTTTCGTAGAAAGGGTTGTCAGTAGATCCGGCTAAGATTGAGCCAGTGAATAATTGGAAGAGACCTGAGACAATGATTGAGATAAAGAGTTTTGTTGGGTTCATTGGCTACTACCGGAGATTCATTAAGGATTTCTCGTGGATAGCCGCACCGATGACTAAGCTAACTCTGAAAGATGTGAAGTTAATTTGGACTGATAAGTGTGAGGAGGCATTCCAGAAATTGAAACATTTATTGACTAATGTACCTGTGTTAGTTGTTCCAGAGCGGAATCAGGACTTAGTGGTATACACGGATGCATGTGGAACAGGATTAGGAGCTGAGTTAATACAGAGAGATAAAGTGATTGCCTATGCTTCTCGACAGCTCAGACCGCATGAAGTTAGATATCCAACTCATGATTTGGAATTAGCTGTGGTAATTTTTGCATTGAAGGTGTAGAGACATTACCTTTTGGGAGAAAGATTCGAGTTGTTTACGGATCATAAGTCACTAAGTTATTTATTCTCTTAGATTGTGTTGAATATGAGATAGCAGAGATGGTTAGAGTTCATAGCTGCATACGACTTTGGTATTGAGTACACACTGAGAAAAGGAAATAAGGTTGCAGATGCTTTAGCACAAAACATCAGAATGCAGTATTGGCAATGATAACTGAGTGGAAATATTTATAAGCATTGACTACATGCGGAGTACAATGGAGATCTAAGGCTAGTTCTAGTAGAGAAACCGTCATGTTACAATTTTTAGAAGTTCAGCTGATGATGATCAAAAGGATTGCATCTAAGCAAAAAGATGACCCAGTGTTAGCTAAGAAGATTATAAGGCTAGAGGCCGAAATCAAGGTTGATGATCTGAAGGATTTTAGTCTTGACCAGAGAAGTTGGTTGAGAAAGAAGGGATGATTGTGTGTCCCGAATGTAGAAAACCTAAGAAAGGAGGTCCTTAGAGAATGTCATCGATCAAAATTTACAATTCATCCTGGAGGGACTAAGATGTATCGGGATATGAAGAGGAGCTTCTACTGGGAAGTCATGAAGGGAGATGTAGACTTATGGGTGAGGTAGTGTTTGAACCGTCAACAGGTGAAAGATGAACTTCAAAAACCGAGTAGGTTATTTCAGCCTTTGGATGTTCCAATCTGGAAATGGAATTCTATCTCAATGGATTTCATAGACGGGTTGCCAAGGTTGAATAAAGAAAACGAGAGTATCTGGGATATCGTGGATAGACTGACTAAGAGTGCACACTTTATACCCGGTAAGCTGACCAGAACAACACTAGATTTAGCTAAGTTATCCATGAAGAATAAAGTTAGACTGCATGAAATTCCTAGTAGTATAGTAAGTGACAGAGATTCCTTATTCACTAGTGAGTTGTAGAAGAGTCTATATGAGACTTTAGGTACCAAGCTCAATATGAGTATCACTTACCATCTGCAGACGATGTGCAAAAAGAGAGAGTTGATAAAGTCCTAGAGGATTTGTTAAGAGCTTGCGTGCTAGATTTTGGAGAATCATGGGAAGACCATCTACATTTACTCGAGTTTTCGTATAAAAACAGTTATCATACTAGTAAAGGAATGGCACCATTTGAAGCTTTGTATGGAAGGCCATGCAAATCTTCTGTATATTGGTTAGAGATCGAGGATAGATTAATTCTTGGTCGTTGTAGAAAAGGTTGAGTTAATTCGGACTAGAATAAAGGTAGCTCAATCTAGGTAAAAGAGTTATGCTGATAAGAGACAAAGAGAATTAGAGTTCTTAGCTGGAGATCATGTTTTTGTCAAAGTATCACTGATGAAAGGTGTGATCAGATTTGGAAAATCAGGAAAATTGGCACCAAGATTCGTTTGACCATTTCCTATTTAGAAAGGATCAGGAAACACACGTATAAGGTAGAGTTACCGAATAGTTTGATAGGAGTCCATAGTGTTTTTCATATTTCTCATCAATGGAAGTGTGTTCGAGATCCAGAGACTACTATCACACTAACTATGTTAGAGGATCTAATAGTGGAACCGGATATGACTATAATTAGAAAACCAGTTCGTATAGTTGCGAGAGATGTGAAGAGGTTAAGGAACAAGACAGTCAAATAAGTCAAAGTCCAATGGAATGATGACAAGAGAGACTGTACTTAGGAAACCGAGAGTGGGATAGAGATACTTATCCTAACAAGTTTGATGGTATGCTTTACCTTTATGTTTGATTGTTGTGAGTACCTTATAATAATTTTGAGGACAAAATTCTTTAAGGAGGGGAGTCTGTAATGATCCTAATTTTGACTAACATTATTTAGAATATTTAATTGAATATATAAAATAAAATAATGTAGATAGTTAAGCAATTGAGATATCTTAATTAACAAGTAGTCGTGCCTTAATGAATGTATTAGCTAAAGAGAACTAAAAATAAGTAAGTAGGAGGAATATGGCAAGGGTAAAATGGAGATAACCTTTATTTCAGTACCCTCGGCCCTTCCATTCTTCATTCCTTATTCATTTTAACTATCACAAACAAAAATAAAACCCTAAGAACTCAATCGGCCACCCTTAAGAAGGTCTAAAGGGAAGATAAGCTAGGATTCAAGTAGAAAGCTTGAAGAAATCAATCTAAAGGCAAATCTCAACTTCTTAACACAAAGCCAATGTGAATAATTAGTTTACATCTCACTTTTGATAATGATTTCGGTTTCATGTTAGATCTGAACTATGTTTTCAAATAATATGCCATGTTATATTTGTTAAAATGAATATATATATATATATATATATATATATATATATGCTTGTTGATGATTTATATGGTTTAATATAGATTTATAATGTGTTTGGATTAGAAAACCCATCAAATGACATCCAAATGAGTTGCGTTTTTGATATATGGTCAAAAACATTATTTTAGATATGGGTTTCAAGTTTCATAATTTTCTAAGTGATTGTGGATTCATTATGAATTTTCTATGAGAGAAAATAGTTAATTTTGGGTTTAAATTATCTAAGGCACTTAAATAATGTTTTTGGGTCTGAAATTTGTATATGTTAGGAAACGTATTAAAAGTGAATTATTGTGATTTTTGGGGATTTTTCCCAAGTGTTTTACTATGGTTATTAAATTATTTAAGTTAGAGGACTTAAATGTTTTAAATGTTTTATTAAGAAGAAGAGCTTATTTGATTAAAAGATTTCAATTGTTAAATGTTGAATTCGGTAGTTTTTTTTGTAAAAAAGAATTTTGGTAAACAATTGGCAACTAGTCATATTTTGGTAAATTTTGGAAATTAGGTGAAAAGGTATTACTTTAAAAAGCATAAAATACTGTTTTTATTTTAATTACAACTTTGCCACATCCATTGCTTGCTTCCATCACCATACCTAGTAACCCTTTCACACACATTCGAAATCAATGCACATGGTACCAAGCAATTGCTATTTAGTGTATTGGAGAAAGACAGAAGGAAAAGATGGTGTCAAATGTATGCTTTCGAAAGGGTTGAAGCTACTTTTATTAGCTTTCGAATCCATTGACTTGCCTTTATTTCTAAAAGAAGCTTTCAAATGAGTTACCGCTTTTGAACTTCTTCGATACCCTAGCTGCCGCGTTTATACCTTTTGCATTAGCTGGAGACCGCTTTTCTTTATAACCTTAAATCCATGTATTCGAAAGGAAGGCTTTCGTCATCTTACTATTGATGCCGCCTTCCCAATCAAAATTGGTGTCTTAGCTGCTTTTACCAATTATTTCGGAGGAAATAGTTTTGAAAGGATAGCTTTCAAATGTGTCCTCTTTTATACCTTGTAGTTTTTTTGTTATCAAACTATGGTTTCGAAAGTAATACTTTTGATTGGTTTCAAAGCTATGCTTCCTTTACTTCTTACTTGAACCCAATGCCTTCGAAAGGTATGTTTTCAATGCCATCGAAAGGTATGATTTCAGTGTTTCGAAAGGTATGTTTTTAATGCCTTCGAAAGGTATGATTTTAGTTTTTCAAAAGGTAAGTTTTTAAGTGGTTCTAAAGCAATGGACATTCCAATGCTTTCGAAAGATATGTTTAATGATTTCGAAAAAGGATATCTAAGGTTTTACAATGGTTTCGAAAGGGATGGTTACAATGGTTTCGAAAGGGATTCTTTCTATGATTTCGATAGGAATTGTTTAAGGTTTTAAACAATAGTTTCGAAGGTATTGTTTTGGCTTTAAAGCCTAATGTTTTCCAGGTTAAAAAGGGCTTTAACTTATTCAAAGGGATAGATAACCTTATCGATTTTAGGTTTTCATCAACATTGTTTTGTAAAGCATATATCATGGTATAGGTATTTTGAATAAAGCAAAGAGTATATTTTCCTTGTTTAAGTATGATTTCAAAGAGTTAAATCAATTTGAAAGAAAAGTTTTTAAGGAAAATTGAATAAGGCAGTTAACCCTAAGTATATGACTCAGATATTATAAGACCAAATAGGACCAGTATGAGGTCGCGCCTTATATTTTAGCTAGTAGCCCCTGGCTAATATAAGTCCAAAATTCATGTAGGGCTTTGTCACAGGTAAGACTAAAATGATGTTTCACACAGAAAGGAATACACAAAGTAGAGGTAGGTTATTGGTGAGTTCGCAAAACCATTAGGATCGATTGACCCTTGGAGAAGTAAGTTAAGGATGGATCGTCTAGTGTTGTATCTAATAGAAGTTAGAATATTTATTATGTTTGGTAGGCCAGAGTTAACCAGTGGTTAATAGTTAGCCAGATAAAACTATAATGTTCGGACAGATAGTCCATTGATTACCCGATTTATATGCATATAGGTTATTACTATTGTTGTTATAATCAGTTTGGTTGCAGGATTTTGATTTGCAAAAGATATGATTTTAAAAGGATGTTAGTGAGGGGAAACCCGTTCCGCTAAGCGACGTGGTCTCACTTAATATCAGTAAACCGGTATGTAATAGAATTATTCACACCAGGCTTTATATCTAACTCGAAGTTTATGTTTTTCCCTTAAACTCTCGGGTGCTCAAAAATAAATTTGAGTGGATGGAGAGTTAAGGACTTTTTAGTTTTAGTAGGTTGGACGAATAAGCTTCTGAAGACGTGCAGGAGGCAAAGCTACACTACACCAAACAATCCATTTTGTAACACTTTTCCGCTTTCAATTTACAACGCTAATAACCGTTACAAATTTCTAGCGGTTATATCCGTTACAACCGTTTACAATGGTTATAACCGTTAGTAAATATGGTAATTTCGTAAATAATTAAAAGCACCGTGGATAAGATTGTAAATTTATTTCTGTCAATCGTTATCTCATTTGTCACGATAATTTTTCATTTCTCACTCTTTCACGTTTTACTTCTCTTTCATTCGTACTGCCTCTATTGAGTGCCACCACCTCCGCCGTTCTGCCACTGTCGCCGTCTTGTGCCACCGCCTCCATCTTCTGCCACTGCCTCCTTTCTTTACCCTATTAAATCGACAAAGATGAAGGCAGAACTGGACTGCGAACTGCAAATCTAGGGTTTCCCTTTTCCACCTCCGTCTACTCAGGTATGAACATTTTTTTCAAATTCATATCAATTTCTTACATACGAATTTGAATTTAAGCTTAGCAACAAGTACCCTAATATAAGAGTGTATAGTTACTGCAATTTAATAACAAAAATTATGATGTCCGCAAGTTGTAAATCCATGTTATTTTATTATAAAAGATGAATAGTGAACTAATAAATACATTTATTAATAGCTAGAAGGGCAAGAATTTATGGTGTAATCTGGACCTAATATATCCATCTGTTAATAGCTAGAAGCCTGTAAGTGCAAGAACCTTAGGGTACAATCTTTTTGAAGTGCATGGGCAGTGCCTGTAAGTGCAAGAAATGCAGCGTAGAAGAACCTCATTCACCTTATCTTAAAAGTGTTCAAATCTCATAATATGAATGAGCTATTTCACTTTTGGTAAATAGAAAAATTATTTTTGCATATAGTTTTAGGTATTGAACACTTCAAAAAAGAAGAGTTAGGGCATCTTGGTTAAACTTGCTGTTATCTTCAAATGAACTGTATTATACTTCTATTTATGTATTCTACTGAATTCCTGATTTGATTAGCCATAACTTAACATGTGAGGCATTGTGATAATGACATATAGTTTTCTACAAGAGAAAAACAAAGACAAACAGATATCCTAAAGATACTACTAATGTCACTTCTGATTTCTTATTTGTAGCAGATTTATATTCAGTGATGGTTTTATACAACTTCATATTATTGAAGGAAAAAACTTTTAGGATCATAACTGCCACCACAAATCAGGTATTCTCTTCAAAGATTTCTGAGTATTCATTCAAATTTCATTAAAAAAAATTCAAATGTTCATTACAGACTCTAGGACTGAACATAAACACAGAGTATATAATGGGATATCAGTTTCGTTATCTTTGAAAACGGAATATGAAGAAAATATGTCATCATTATTTGCAAATGAGGTGCTGAAGGCAATGGTTGCGCAGTTTAATGTGGATCAACTGCTGACTGAGAGGACACATGTGTCTTTGGCCACATGTGTCTACACTAGTGAGGGAGAGCTTGATCAAGAAGGTTGTGGATTTCAGTATTGTCCTGGAGATAATGCCATTACTCATTTGAGCTATGGTATTGAAATTAGCATTGTAGATAATATGAAACATGTTGCGTAGCAGGAGGAAGAGGTGATCCTTTTGTGATGAATGACTTTTTCTTTTCTTTTCTTTGGGGCGAGAATTTACAGGTTTGGGTTGGGTGTGTGTGAATGATATTGGGAATTTTAGAAGCTGGCTGATAATGCTTTTTTGTATATTTATGTATTTTAAAGTTGCAGATTGAGGAGAAATCAGTTGTAAGAACACTATAATGGATAAGCAACGATATAAAAAGTACCATTTTAGTGTTAGTTTGTTTGTAATTTTCTTCATAGAAAAGGAATATAAAAAGTCAGATTGTAAGTTTGTAACCCAAAATTATAGAAAAGACTATCATTTGTAGTTGAGTGGAATCCCAATTTCGAACTCCAAATAAAACTATAAAACATTACAGTTTGAAAAAATAAAAATTTATTCTCTTTTTAATATATTTTGGTAACATAAGATCAATAATAAATACTGCTGCACCAAAAAAAGTATGACATATAACTGCAAATGCACTGCCAAAATCGAATTAAACAAAAAGTAGAAAAAAAATTCACATATAGAAGTCAGGAAATAAGTTACATTTCATCAAATTGAAGGATTAAGGAAGTCATATTTCTCCACAACCATCACGAACTAAGCGACTGCATACATCTTGTCTATAGTGAACAATAAATTTACGAAACAAACCCCAAGCTAATCTAGGCATTTGTTTTATAGATTAAAATTTGCTTCCCCATTAAATTAGATTAGAAGGTGGATTGCTATGAAGATGAAGGCTGAAGTTGCAGATCTTAGAGAATCAATAATTGAATTGAGATTTAATAAGTGCATTGAATTGAGTTAGAACATGAAATTGAGAGAAGAATAGAATCAAAAAATGAAAGTAAGTACAACTGCAATCTCATATGTTAACAGTCATCTTTAGTCTTCACACCCTTGGTCAAATTTGAATAAAAATTGTAAAAGTTATTCTTCTAAATCATGGTTTATAATCTGAGTATTTGTAGGTCAGGATCTGTAGACTGATCGGGGGTAGAAATAACTGACGTCTTGAATGAGAAAATGGGGAAAAAAGAACCGTCGGCAATTTGGAAAATGAGAATAGGAGAGTCTGCATGAGCTGTGGATCAGAAATGCATGGGTATGTGCATGTGCACTGGCGTGAGTGAGTTTGAGGGTGTGCTGGCGAGTACCGCAGGGGAAGGCGACCGATGGTGCTTAGGTAGATGGTGGTCGCACGGGAAGTGATGGAGTGTGGCCTTTGGATGTTTTCATGGTGACAGACATACAGCGCAGTGGAGGAATGCGGGGGAGAGGCCACTGTGTAGGTTTAGCATGGAAAAGAGATTCGGGTGGCACATGAAAGTAAGCTTGCTTGCATATTTTTTGTTTCAGACTTACTGTCACATGTTTTATGGATGTGACCAAGCATTGCCATCCCATTTTCATGTTAGCACATATATTTATTTATCCTGCCTTTGATACTTGCGTGTGTGCCTATATATGCTTGTTTACATTTGTTGCTGCTACTTTATATTTTATAGTGTTTTTGCATGTGTTGGTAGTAAGTGAAGTAACCGGACATTTAATAATTTATACAAAGTTAGTTTCCAATCTAAGTAAACTGTCAAATTAAGTAAATATATTTTATGAATATAAGTGTAGAGTGTGTGTCCTATGCATATAACTATTTATACAAAGTTATTTATATTTACATCAGCTTAAGTCCATTATCATGGATTAAATAAATCATTTATACAAAGTATAAACGCTTCCTGTACCATGTTTAATTTGTTTCTAATGAATTTGAGACCGGTTAAAATTAACGGGTTCGTACTATTAAAATACATGATTATTGAATTTAATCTATAACATGCATTTAAATATTAAATTTACCTTCTGGGTAGGAATGTGCATTTGTTGATCGGACAGAACACGAAAATCCATCAAATTTTTTTCCAGATTGTAAGTTTTAATTGATATTTGAATCCAAAACGGCGACTTTTGAAACAACCTCGAACGTCTCCTCGGAGAGACCGCGGTTTCATATTCTCTACGTCTTATATAAGAACCAGGGCTAGCAACTTCATCATCATATTTCTGTTGCCCTCCTTCGACATATTGAGAAGATCTACCACTGCCCCGAAAAACATACAATATTCATCTCATGTTGCTATTAGTTGTATAATGATTGAATTTGTGTAAAGTTCCCTTGTTTTCAAGCAATATGGTCAATAAATCATGGAAAGTTCCCTTGTTTTCAAGCAATATGGTCAATAAATCATGGAAAGTTCTCAGAGCTTTCAAATCCTTTTATTTTGATTATTGTGGGTCCTTTGATCGCGTCCTTATAGTTCTAATACTTGTAAGTAATGACAGTATACAATGCGTTACACAAGGGTTTACATATAAGCTCATAAATTATAAGATTGCTTCATGTAAATGTTGTTCATATATGGTCACCTAGAAACATGGTATTTAAACATAATGCAGACACACACACAGACATATGTTTTACCGCCACAGAGGGATTTTATATTAGTTTGTGGAAGCAAATAGTTACAGGCTTATATAATTGTTGATGCCAATATTAGTATGTGTCACAAAAATATTAGTATATGGATTTCTCATAATATTAGTATATAATTGTTGATGCCAATATTTTGTGCAGAATATCTTTTAACCTATTGATATAATTTTAGCAACAATTTTGTAAAGTACGTTGGCACAAGAAATAGGTCTATGATCAGAAATGAGTTGGGGCCTATTTTTTTAGGAATTAATGTGATGAAATTGGGGTTTAAGCCACTTGCCAAATTCCTTCTCTGAAAAAATTTCTAAAATTACTTCCATCAGTTCTATTTGTAACAGGTTTCAGTGAAGCTTGAAAACTTGGAGGAAAAACCGTCTGGTCTCGGGCTTTTAGAATCATAAATAGACAACAAAGCAGCCTTTACTTCATCTAGAGTAATCGGGGAAGATAAGTATTCTTGCCACTATCATTTATGATCAGTCTTGTAGGATAACTGCATAATGATCGCCATTGAAGAGGGAGCAACATCATCATATATAAAATTTCGATAAGCATCCAGTAAAGCCTGAATTTTATTTGTGTCTCCACATAGACATTTCTGCATAAAAAATAGAATTTTTACCACGTTGCTGCAACCATCATATTTTACTTTGTTGTCGGAGCAACTCATGTTG
Source organism: Allium fistulosum (assembly GCA_030737815.1). NCBI lineage: Eukaryota > Viridiplantae > Streptophyta > Magnoliopsida > Asparagales > Amaryllidaceae > Allium > Allium fistulosum. The sequence goes on along the minus strand of CM060908.1, from coordinate 760,501,313 downwards.
CCCCTGTCAATGCTGGTTTAACTGTATGCTGATATTGTACATGTAGTCAAAACATCTTCATTTTCTGGATTTTTGTCACTTTACATAAAGGCTGCATCGAAATCATCCTATAATTTAGCATTTGGGTTTTCTCTAGCTCTTAGTCTATTCCAGGCCTTCAGATTTTGTTTAACAGTCTTCAACTTGTGCATAAGTTTATGTGTTGATGTACCCCATGTATCCGACTTATGCCCATTATTAATGCATTGGTTGTATTCGTGCATATGATGCTAATTATTCACATATCTAAATGGTGTATCCTTTTCAAGTGGTTTTATTTTACAAAACTTATCAGAATAGGTGGATGGTCGTTGACGGATAAAAGGATAGTGATGTTGGAAAATTGTGGGAACATAGATAGAAAATCATAATTCACCATCACCTTATCTAGGTTTGTTGCTATATCCTTTCGTCTCGATGTATATTTGCATCCCGCATATAAGATTCAACCAGTCCACGTATTAGAGGATGGTTTTTAAAGCTAGTTAAATAGGTAAAAGGGATAGACAAATCTCCTTTTTTATCTTTTGGACCAAGAGCATTATTAAAATCCCCCATAACAATCCACGGCATGTCTATAGTTGAGGAGTCGAGACATAAGGAATCCCATAACTTCTGCCTTTCAACAAATGAGTTACTAGCATAAACGAAAGTGCAAATACATTATATATGTAATCTTAATGGTAATGCATAATTTACAAATGAATTCATATATATTCATGTAGGAAGCGGAGAATCCGGAATCCAAGACTACACGAGCAAAGGCTTGGAAAGTAGCGCACACAAGTAGGAAAACCAGAGAGGTGCTTCCGTGCGCAGCAGAAAAATATATAAGTAGAAAAATATTCGTGCATTGAATTCATAACCAGATATTTGTACTTAGTGTACGCATTTTGTTTCTAGATTTTGCTTTGTTTTTAAATTTTAATTAGTCCTTAGTAGAAATATATAATGCATCACATAATTTACTATTGTTATCATCATTCATCATCAAATCCAATGAATGAATAAAAATATTTTGGAGATCATCAATATAATAGCATCTTGAATAAATATATTCTCACCCGTCGACCTTTTTGGATTTAACATTTATTAAAGTCTTAGTTGTTTAAAACTAGTTTCTAAAGACTCTAGATAGCTAATTATTTCTATAACAATATAGTGGTAAATCACAAAGTCGCCTTTTCTTATATAAGAAGGAATATTTGTCATTATGTCTATTGCAATTGAATCAATATTTGCCATTAATATCAGAGTTTATAAAATTAATAACTTTCTTATATATGTGAAGGAAAAATTGAAAAGAAAAAATGATAAAGATTCAGTATGTAAAATCTTAGTTACAGCTTTCAAGCCTTTTGTTGGTCTCTGTCGTCATGAAGATAAACTTTCGCTACAACTTTCTAAATAGAATAATAAATTTCAGTTATTTTATGTTATATATATATAGATAATATCATAAAATGAACAGAAAAAACTAAAAATAGATATGAAATTGGGGTACGGTATGTACTCACCTTCGCATCCATGATCCAAGCAAAATTAAGAAAGAGAGAAGTATTTGATCTTGTATTAAGGTTAGTTTATTATGTTAAAGAAACTTTTGGAATGAGAACAAACTTATATAATAAAATGAATGAATGTTGAGAAAAACTGTCATGGTGGATTTCCACACCATCACTTATATTTTACATGGTATGGAAGTTATTTACTTGTATAATTATTCAGAATATAAAATTAACAGTGACCAAATGAAGAAAGCAATGTTCTATAATAATTTGTCTATGATTTGTTAATGAATGATGCTCTATGGAAATGAAAACGTATCAGTGCAGCAAAATTTTGTGCAATTGCAAGCAAATGACAGAGGATTCACACATGACATCCTATATTTAAAACACATAATCACTTGGTAAAGAAAAGAGGGTATTGTAGAGCATGAAGATTCATACATAATCCTATATTTAAAATACATAATTACAAACTCATTTTTACAGTTAGTAAACAAGAAAAAAAAGTTGGATGCTGTTACTAAAGATGTATCCATTATATCTTTTTCTCTATCGTTGTGCACATGCAAACTTGCAACAATCTTGTGTATTAGTTGAATTACATAGCATTTCTCTTATGGTAATGCAGTAAATAATTTGAAGCCATTATTTAAAAAGTGTAACATGCTTGAAACATAAGAGGGTTAACCAATACTTTGGTCATGTAAAATCCAAGAGAATAGATATAAGATGCTTCAATCATACATGTATTTGATAGTCTTTAATTCACCATTTTCCTGAATTGGTTGTTAATTCCAGTGTAACATGACTGTTGAGTTTTGTTGTAAGCATATGGGATGGTGGTATGCAGATGGGTATTCGATGGGTAGGGCATGGTATGCAGATGGTGACTGGTATGTATGAATGTGGTTTGATTGCAGTGGGTATGATTGCAGTAAGGCAAGTGGTTTATGGTGGTTGAGTGGTGTTGCCGGCAGAGGTTATTGTGGTTGGTCACTGTATGGTTTGACAGTGTGGTCGGTTGGAGTTTTTGGTAATTGTTGTATGTAGAGGCAGTGAGATTGATTGAAGAAGGATGTTGTGATGAGGATAGATGTTGTATGGGTAGGTGCTGTAGGATGTTAATATGGAGGAGCAAGGGCAATGTGCATATGGAAGTGAACTTGGTGTTGCTGGTGGTTGAACTGTGATGTCAGGTAGATGTTGAATTGCAGAGAATGGATGACGGCAATGGATGAAGTATTGGCAGATGTTAAGTATAGTTGATTATGAGGATGTAGTTGTAGAGGATGGGGTATGTTGGTAATGAGGTGTAATGGGTAATGATTAGTGATGCACTGGTTTTTTCTATGGTGATGCAGGGTAAAATTGGTGATGTTTTGGATGGTGGAGATGGCAAAAGTTGATGGTTGATGCCAAGAGAATGATGTATAGTGAATGTTGATGTGTACAATCACAGTGTATATGTGCACGATCATAGGGAATGTTAATGGAATGTTTGATTGAGGTTGTGTGTGGGTATTCTTTGGTGGAGTAGCAGAGGCAATGGGTAGTGATGAATTGTGGTAGATAGTTTGTAACAGTGTGTTGGTGATGTAGATGAGCAAGAAGAGGTGGTAGTTGCACAATTGATCAGGGTGTAGATGAGCAAGATAGTTTGTAGCAGTTGATGATGTAGATGTATATGAGGATGGTTGACAGTGGTGAGTGTGTGGGGTTGGATGTGTAACTGGGAAGGCAACAGGGGTGGATTTGCAGAGGGGTGATGAACTATGAATTGATGAGGATTATGGAGAGAATGAAGTATGAACTGGTATAGCAGAGGCAATGTGTTTGGCAGGATATATGAAGTATGTTTGATAGTGCTAGTTTGTTCAGGAAGTGAAGAGTGGAGGTGGTGGAGATATATTATGGTTAGAGGGGTTGAAGTTGTGCACTTTTTTTTAATGCACAAAAGTGCACAGTACCAGAGGCAATGATATGTAACAGTGACAGGGAATAAAATGCAATGTAAATTGTAAATTTGTGAAAAAAATATGAAATGCAAATTGAAAAGAAAATAAAATATTTTTGTTTTGAAATTGTGTATGTTTTTTAATAGAAATGCAAATGCGAAGTAGAACCGTTGGGAATTTTGGAACTTGCCAACGGTTATAACTGTTTGGAACAACCATAATTCCCAACGGTTATAACCGTTGGGAATTTGGCTCATTCCCAATGGTTATAACCGTTGGGAATTACGGTTGTTACCAACGGTTATAACCGTTGGGATTTTGGGTTATTCCCAACGGTTATAACCGTTGGCAAGTTCCAAAATTCCCAATGGTTATAACCGTTGGGAATAACCCAAAATCCCAACGGTTATAACCGTTACAAAATATGTAAAAAAAATTGTAACGTACCTGCTACCAACGGTTATAACCGTTGGGAATTTGATTACCAACAGTTATAACCGTTACAAAATGATAGTTCTGGTGTAGTGCTAGCTATGTAGGAGTTATTTAGTAGTATTTCCATTGTGATGTATTTATGGTTGAAATGTTTATCTATCTAGTACTCTGATCATCCAAGGGAGCATCTTCATATGTCACTCTTGACATAAGTTGTAATAATTATATTTGATTAAAATCTGGGAATCGTTTTGGGATTATGTAATTGAATATGAAATATTGATTTAAAATGTAATCAAAAAAGCTATTTTTGAAATCTATGTTGATTTTATTTCATATTCATATGCTTCTGATATTATGGATACCAATAACATTACCATATTTGATCACCAGAAGTTAATACTATAGATGACTACAGCATCTGTAGCGCTTAACTTCTGGCCTCAAAATAGGGGATGTTAGACATATCCTTTTGAATTAGAATGGAAGAGGAGTCAAATTAAAGGTTGAATTTAAATTTGGGAGATTTGAAAAGCTAGAAAGGTGAGTAGGAAATTACATGATTTATATGTAACATTGAAATTTATATCATTGAGTTTTATTTAATTATTATTCATATGCAAGACCTGTGGAGTTGTTGGCTTAGGAAGAATGTATTCAATTGAAATCCGGCCAACATATTATATAAATTAGGTAACTGAATAGTAATGGTATTTATACCCTAATCTGGAAATTTAGAAATCGGTCCCCAAATTTGTTAAAATAGAATGTTGATAAGATTGAAAGATTTATTCTAGATTTATGATAGTTGGATTGTGAATTGTTAGTATAGATTTAGATTGCCATAATTGACTTGGAATGTAAATTTCTATGTTTTAATTTATTGGGAGCATTTTGGGTACAATTTAGTATCTAGTTCCGTATAATTTTCATAAATTATCTAATTCCACAACCTTGAATAAAAAGTATTTCGCTCAAAATAATAAGAAATATACAAAAAAGGAAAGAGATGTGTAAAGTATGGATCTCCTTCGTAGTTTGCACTCTCTATTTCTATTAAAGAAAAGAGATAATTCCTTGTAATTTCAAACGGAGCAAAAGCATCATTTTTGGGTACTTTATGAAATGTTATAATGGTAATCCTTTTTAGGTAGGATGGATCCAATATATTAAAATGTAGAAATAAAAGTTCCTTGCATAATGTACATATAAGTATGTTCTAGAATATCTAAGCATAGGAATTAATGGGTCGGAAATAGGAATAAACACATATGCATGTATATCGATGCCAACTAATTAAATATATATATACACACACATACATATATACAGTGTAATATACAATGGTATTCGTATTAATTATAATTAAAATGACTAGTTATTAATAGCATAGTAAATTATAGGACTATATGTAGATGGAAAAAAGATAGTAACTTCAAAATTAGTACGACAACAAATGTGTAGTTAATAAGGAGTTACGGGAATTAAATGGGGACAAAAATGTGTTTAGCAGGAACTAATTAAGGAATTTAATATGGCATTTATGGTGAAATGAAAAAGGCGTAAAAGGTTAAATTAGAACGAATAATAAATGTAATTAGATTATCCGATTTAAATAACAATGACCCTTTATTACGAACAATTGACATTTATGGGACATAAGAGGAAAATAGAGAATATACATAATAATCATATAAGATAGGAATCAAATGCTAGAAGGTAGTATAATTTTCATAGTAGGAAATTATATAGCCATAATAATACATTTAGGATGAGCATGAATTTTTGAGCCTACCCCAATATTTAGGCCTTGGATTATTGGTTTGGTTTAGAATGGGTTGGAATGCGAGGTCGGCGGAGTTACACAATAAAAGTAAATCCTTCATCTAGAGACTATCAATAGTTGTGTATACTTAAAATTGATGTGGAATATCTTCAGTTATAGGAACTGTGGGAAAGGGATATGCATTTGCATATATGTATGGGAAAATATACTAAGGGTTTGCCTCAGATTTGAAGTATTAGATGGCTCGATACCTTTAGGGATGTCAATGGGTTTACTTAAGGGTGGAAGGTATAAATGGCCATTGAGTCTGCCTCCTCTCTATATAAGAAGTCTTAAATAACCTAAAGTGGTATCTAATAGAAAAATAGGGTCTTCTTCATTTCTAACAAGAGGTGATAAGTAAGCAGGATGGGTATTTTTCCTTGACTTACATTAGGATAGTCTAAGCGAGATTTCAGCTGTGGGAGGTTGGTGGGCTATGTTAGTATTGTTGTTGTATCAGTATTTAGTACTAGGGCTGGCATATCAGCTATGACCACTAGTGGCCCAAACAGTCGTTCGCAAAGACTTTGGTTTTGCCCTGATGGATTTCGCTTCCTACTAGTGTAGAATCCATATAAAATATGCAAAGACCACATTATTTAGTTAGTTGTTTGTTTGTCGGAGGTGGGCTAGGTAACACTTATATAAGTCTTTGAGATGTGTTAGTAATACGACAATTAAATTATAAAGTCATACCTAGGAGTCATCAGTCCCTATAGCTATAGTCAATTGACTAGCAATTACGTTATGGAGGAGCTGCTTTGGAGTTGAGGTACTAAATGGATGATGGGTCTACCTCCTCCTTATTTAAGAAGTTTTAAGTGGCTGGAGTTATCTTTTTGATAGTACAACATTTAGATATATATGTATATACGCATATATATATATATATATGTGTGTGTGTGTGTGTGTGTACTTCGGAGAAGGTTAGCCATATCGTATGCATAAATGGAATTACATGGAATAGCCATGAATAATGGACATAACACTTAAATAGCAATCAATCGATATAAATTAGTGTTATGGATAAAGTATGTGATCTTCGAATCACCATAATATTGTTCTGACCCCTCTTCATCACAACCCACAGGATAGATTTAAAGGAACGGTTACTAGTGAAAGATGGAAATCGCAGATGGTGAAGTCTTCTCATTCATGCTTGGTGCTGGTAAGGAAATTTGATACTAAAGAAATAATATTGGTTCTAAGGTAGTAGCCTTAGTCAGTATATATGTTCTACTATGTTTTTCTATTCTACTACAAGTTTATGTAGATGCTCTCTGATATACTTATGTTTATTGTAGGTTACCAAAACCAACGATCCATACCTTAATGGACTTGGATTTTCGATTTAGTTGAAATTCAGGCCCATTAAGGTACATGTTGTTATATTTGGTATCAGAGTTTAGGTTAGTCGATCCTAGGAATTAGGATAAACTGAAAGAACGTATTTTTATTTTTACCTATAATTACACACACACACACATTATATTCCAAACTCTATGAATTCCGACTATAGAAGTAGTTGTGACCATATTCTGAAAAGATAGACGAGGCAACTATGAGTTGGAATAACGAATGGAGTTAAATTTATACACCTACCCTAATTAACCCATAGAGTGTAGGCATACCACAAGGTATTGACCAAGAAGAGCATGAGCATGATATATAGAAGGACCTCTAAAGCTAGAGGGCACTTGACACCTTTGTTGGACCTAGGCTACCTTATGAGTTTGAATTTCGATATACTATCGATTGAAGACGTGCATTTCATCCAAACAAATGAAAAGTAAGAACCTATATGTTGCAAGCATCCAAAAACAAGATGTGATAAAGTATTGAGCAAGTTCCCACAAGAAGGTGCACTACAATATAATACCCTTTTTACAATGGGCAATCCCTGTTGTAATACGTGTTTAACAATGGGCCTGCAACCATTGTGTTATGCGAAGTTGTAATAGAGTTGGTTCATTTTGCAACTATTTTAGCCTGTTGCAATAGGGACTTTTACAACTGATTTTTTGATTGCAATAAGATCTTTTACAACTATTTTTACCCATTGCAATAGGATCTTTTACAATTGTTTTTTCCTATTACAATAGGCTCTTTTACAACTGTTTTTGCCCATTGTTAAAAAAATTCAAATGAGAAAAAAAAATATAAAGACTATTACATTGCACTCATAAATTTAAAATTAGTTTTCTATTGAACCAAAATATTGTACCAATAACAAACATATTCATTTGAATATCTACTAAAAATAACAAAAAAATTTATATTTCTAAATTCCAAAAAGATTCATGTATACTTAGTCTTTTATCATACAAAACCTATAGAAGAAATACATATACCTACCAATACAATGAAAATATAATAAATATAGGATTTATCTAACTTTGTGGATGTTTTGACCCTTGAACTTTAGCAGCTTGAACCCCAGCATCAGCTCTTTCAACAACTACATGTTAAAAAAAATCATGAATTTTCAATTTAATAATGGTTTGGAATACACAAACAATGGGAAAATGCAGCAATAAAATAAATATTTCACATAATATACTCCATAGAGAAGTTCTTTACTTCGACTTCATTGTTTGGATTGGTGAATTTTTGATCTATCAACATATAGTTGCATTTATCTCACACTAGCTAGATATAGGGTATTCTTATAATTTCATTTGTAGCCTAAAGAATTTTGTACATCTAATTATTCTAGAGTATCAACCAAGCTCTGTTTGTGATGGACTTCTCTTTGATTTTGCAGATGTTTGTTTTTTGCTAATTTTATACAAACGGTATCGTTAAAATGCCAAACAAGTTGTCTATGATAAATATATTACCCATTGGGTTATAACTATTTCCAAGCCTCATTTGATTTTAACACAACCTTCAATGTTAGATATCTTATAAATTATGTTCTTATAAAAATCATAAAACTACACTACAAGAAAACCAAAGTAATATAAGAAAATACAATGAATGCTAATTCTTTTGAAAGAAAACCAAAGCTAAAATCAACTAGGTATAGGCAAATGAACACAGAACGCACTACAAGTTCATAAAAGCTAAAAGATTACATACCATATACTTTTAGAGCAGTCATTACCCGACCAAAAAGGTTACATGCCATATGGTTCAGCACTTGCAAAAAATCAATATAAAAAATGTAATTAACTAACCTTCACCATTTTAAACATCTAATTTGCCTGATCATCCATTTTGATTTTCATACCCAACCTGTAAGGTAAAATTACAAAGAAGCAATCAAAATACCATGAAATAAAACCTAAAATATCAAATGGTTTTAACAATATACCAATATAGGTTCTAATATGCTAACAATTTTTTTTTCTTTGACATCTAGTATAAATCTAATGAAATTTAGAAAGAGTAGTGGTTCAATAATGATTCAGGAATACGCGAGTCTCAACGGCAATGAAGTACTAATTAGCAGCTAACAATAAGCATCCTAAGAAAGAAACAAAACTTGAAAGGAAAATGAAGTGCACCTTCAGTGATCCAATCAACATAAATTTGGTATGAACCATAAGTAAAAAAACCCTTTCAATAGTATGTAGAACGTTCAATCTTGTTCTTCTATTGCATCCAAAGTCATGCGCAGTTAACATATCTGTTCTAGTTTAACAGTTTGTTATAAGATGAGATCGAGACTTCCAAATAATGAAGAACATATCAAGCGAGTTCAAAAATGAGAGATCAAAATCAGAAGAGCATATGACTAAATAACATGAAACCGCTGAAGTATAAAAACAAAAAAACAATAATCTTGAATAAGTATATACTTGTATGGAGGTATCGACAATCGTTTATGGAGCAGCGAGATCTCCTCCTCTTGTGACTGGATATGTTGCAAACTTCCTATGACGACCGCCCTATACCACTGGCACCAATAGTATAAATAATTTGTTGTTCGTACCCGGATGATATAGAATGATCATCAGGGTTGAAATAAACCAATATAGCATATAGTCCGTCGTATCTCACAGTTTATGGATAAAATATAATATCACAAATATAACAGAGAGATAGTAATACCTATGTCATAGAGAATATACAATGGAAACAAACTTAATAACTATCTCAAATATAAATATAAGCAGTCGCTACTAAGGCTCCCCAGTACTACACATCGAAATAAGCATATAATCCATATAAGAATATAATATGAGATAGCTCCATCCAGCTCATCCTTCGAACAACTATTGCGTTAGACCTGTTATCTAGTCTACTCATTTAAGAGTACCCAAGATAATAAGAAGCAAAACATTAGGTCAGACAACAGTCTGGTATGAGTGATAAATGAGTCTCAAAATATGATACAGGTAAATATGGTAAGGAAAAAGAGTATACAAACCATATCTGAACTGTCCCTGCAACCAAAGAGTTAGCATATAACACTATAATATGCTACTCTAAATATCATAAAGATATACCACAAACCAAATAAAGGATATCAATCTTTGAAGTATTCTTATCTCCAATACCTTTGTCCAATGCACCTATGTGTGATAGCCTACTAAAGAAAACAACCAAAGCATCTGTAGCATCCATCAACAATTCTTACTATCACTTCTTGTGCTCTGAATACATGATAACTCGTATGGCACCCCAAGCTAGGGACTAATGGAAATTCTGGTTCTCTATTGTACTCTCGTATCTCGTAGCCCAAAGCTGGATACATGTCTCGCATCCCAAAAAGATGGACATTAGACCCCAAAGCAACAGGTCAAGGGTATATAGGTCCCTCAATTGACCTATGGGCGTCCCCACTTACAATACCCCTGCTTTAAGTACAATTAAAAGCTCTTCGAGTATCAATAATTCCTTAGCACATACTCTCGAGCCCACCTTTGCTCTAATTGGATACCGAGCCCTTCTTTCTTAATCCAGTTTCCATTATTCACAAGAAACCCCTCCACATTCCCTAATCATATGGCTCCCTCCTTTACGAGCCATCATCTTCGAAACCTACTCTAAACACGACCTAACATCCTAAGACCATAGCTTTTCATCATGCCGTTATATCGTCATCCAACCTGATACGGATGAGCTAACACCTCCACCACGATCTACAGAACCTCAATAACAACCCCTAGGAGTTACAACTTCATATCATGCACCATGATAACTCGGTACCAAGTTATAGGTATAACTCGATGTCGAGTTGTATACTTAGCAAACCAGAAGCTAAGTTCCCTTTCAGGCCTCTAGTACCTTTCTTCCAGTGCTTTAGACCTCGACTCATTGCTCCTTGATAACTCAGCCCCTAATCTAAAACTCCACTTCTAAAGTCTAAAGATAACTTGGTATAGTATTCAATCCTTAGCCAAATACCCTGCATCTTGCTATGGAATATCTCATCTAGCCAAGCTCCATGCATCCATGTCAACCACTGAGTTATAGCCTTCCCTATGATAACCGGTCACCGACTCATCCCCATAGATCGACCCCGAGTTATGACTTCAACTCTTATTGACTTGCAAGCTATCATATACTCTCCCGGTATGCTTCCAAGCCTCTCCTCTAAGTTTCATCTAATTCCGACCAAGCATTATAACTCGTCGCCAACCTAACTTGATAACTTGTTATAAACTCAACTACTTAGCCAATTTTTTAGAATCTTGCAGTACAACACCTATATTAGTCATGCTCTTCCAAGCCATTAAGTCGACCATTACTCACGAGTTACCACCATAAGTCGGGTCCGATCTATCCCCTTGACTTGGGACTGACTTATCACCTTATGTCCAATCAAGGTGCGAGTTATCCTATAGCCTCCTACCATGCTCCAGAGCCTATCCGTCAAGTTTCGTCCAATTCCGACCAACTTTGCCTCCGATTTACTCAATTCTCCGACCTAACTTTCTATGCAATCAAAATATTAGCAGACAACATCAAATCATATCATCCAAACATAGAATAACAAACAATTTCATCCAATCAAACTTGCAATCCATCAAAATAAGATAAACAAGGCAATTTCTAACATAAACCTATATATAGCATGAATATATGAACATAGATCAAGGTGATTTCTAATCAATCTATATCATATGCATGGATTAACATGTCATTAAAGTTAGAAAAGGTTTTTATAGCCAAAATCAATTTAAAACATGTTAAATCATATAGTTATACCGGATAAACTTTTGTAGTATAGTGTAAAGGCATAAATCACTCACGAATTACCAAATTCAACCAATTTGTGTGTAGATCTAATCCGAACAGCGAAGAAAAGCACTCCAAATCAAGCAACTTGATGTTCTTTGGCTTCTAATTGGTGTTCTACTCTCTTATCCACAATCCAGTTTGATTTAGAGAGCAATTTGGGTGATTTTGAATGAAATTAGAATAGATCTAAGGCTAATTAGGGTATAGACCTGATTTAGAATGCAAAAAAAAGTTTTAATTGGACTCTTCAGTCTTCTATTTATAGTGTTCTCTAGTTGGACTAATGATCTCACTAATGACCTTAATTAATTACAGGCTAATCCTAGCCAGCAGCTTTAAAAACTTAAAACAGACATAACTTTCTAACCGTAAGTTCGTTTTTCTATTATGACCATCCTACATAATGGAAAACCATCATCTTGAAGTAATGAAAATAGTTTGAGACCCTAATTCGACCCTTATCAAAAGTTATAGCCCAAATAAGATGTTCAGGCTCAAAATGGTCATATAGAAATTCGAAAAAAATCCATAGCTATGTAGAATGTCAATAAGAATCATATTCCAAAATTATAAAAACATACAACCTCATATGAATAAAATAAAAATATTTTACGATCATTCAGTACATAAAATATGGGTCGTTACGTTCTCCCCCCTTAAGGAATTTCGCCATCGAAATCTCTAAACAAGCCAAAGTATAAACCACCATGGTCATCCTGCATGCCTACCAATCATAAGAAACCATCAGACATATCAAACAAGAAGCCATGCAATCAATTGTATAGGTGACATACCTAGCATGCAGAATACTAATATATCAACTATAACATACATGGTGAAAGTAGGTATGATAAACAGTGGATCTTACCATCTGAAGAGTTCGTACATGTAGTCTTCATGCTTTCCTCCGACTCCCACGTACAATCGCCATCACTTCCACACTATTGTACCTTAACTAGTTTCAACTTCTTTCTCCATGACTGTTTTGTATCATATCCAATAATATGAAGCGACCTACGAAATATAAAAACTAATGATTCTACCTCAACATCTTTTAGCTAATCCGGTGCGATCATCACGTCTAAGTCATGCACAAACTTTCATAAATAAGAGACATGAAAAACATTATGCACGCCCGCCATCTTCTGAGGTAAGTCAACCCTATGTACTAGCTTCCTGATTCTCTCGACTATTGGAAAAGGACCTACGAATCTTGATGCCAACTTCCCTTTTCTACTAAATCGAACTACATTCTCCAAAGGAGAAACTTTCACAAATACCATATCCCGGTAGAAAACTCTAAATCTCTTTGTCTCTTATCTGTGTAGCTTTTCTATCAACCTTGAGTAGCTTTCATTCATTGGTGAATGACCTCCATCTTCTCCAAAGTCTCTCTAATCATATCTTGTTCAAGTATCAATTTCGCGTCCGCTTCCCACCAAGATGAAAGAGCATTACATGGTCAGCCATAAAATGCTTCATATGGAGCTACACCAATACTCGACCGATAACCATTGTTGTATGAAAACTCCATCAAATGCAAATGATCATCCCATGATCCACTAAAGTCTATAATGCATGCTCGCAAGAGATCTTCCAAGATACAATTAACTCTTTCGGTCTGTCCATCCATTTGTGGGTGATAAGCTAAACTAAGATGCAGCTCTGTCCCTAACACCTCTTGTAAGCTTTTCTAAAACCCACTAGTGAACAACAAGTCTCGATCGTTCACAATGCTCTTCGGCACACCGTGGAATCATACTATCCATTTTACATACAACTCCGCCAACTTGGATGCCATTCTACTTGACTTAACGGGCATAAAACTCAAACTCTTAGTCAACCAATCTACTATGACCCAAATTCCATCATACCCTGCTTGAGTCCTCGGTGGTACATCTACAAAATCCATCAATTCTAGCTCCTATTTCCACTTCGAAATCCCTAATGGTTGCAACAAACCACTAGGTTTCTTCTGCATTGCCTTCACCATTTGACAGTTTAAACATTTCGAGATGAATATCCCTACATCCCTCTTCATACCTTTCTAAAAATAGTTTTGCTTCATATCTTTGTACATCTTGCTACCATCGGAATGAATGGTCAACCACGAATGGTGACACTCTCTTAGCACTTCATCTCGTAATCCATCAACATCAAGAACAAATAACCTCCTGTCCTTATGAAGCCAACTTTCTTGGTGAGTTCGTATTGCCTCATATCTTTAGATTATACTCCTTATTCTATCTTTTCTATGATCTCCGCTAGCTTAGCATCTCACTTCTGACTAGGACTGGTCCTTTCAATCAGAGTAGGTCTAATCGATAAGATTGCCAACATTTTTGGATTCTAGCTCGTAGTGAGTCCTGAAATCATATCCAGTAATATAATATATTTGCTTCCACTCCAAGAGCATTATTCCCAACCCAGCATGTCTTCTACTCAATGCGTTGGCGACTACATTCCCTTTTCCTGGAGTGTAGGAAATACTTATATCATAAGAGGCCAAGAATTCCAACCACCGTTGCCGTCGAATGTTACTTCAAGGATTTATGGTCCATAAATAGCTCAAACCCTTTTATCCTAGGAAATATTTCCACCCATCTTTAAAGCAAAAACAATTGCCACCAATTCTAGATCATGAGTTGCATATTTCCTTTCGTGCAACTTTAGCTATCGACTCACATAAGCGACAACCCTTCCCTTCTACATTAACACTGCACCTAATCCAGTACTACAGGCATCATTGTACACTGTTAACTCTTCATTTCCAATTAGAGTGGTCAACGCTAGTGCACTCAACAACCTCTCTTTCAAACTCACAAATGCATGCTCACACATCCCATACAAAAGTCTGATTCTTCTTTGTCAAATTAGTCAATGGTGCCGCTACCTTCGAGAAGTCCTTTATGAAGCGTCTACAGCATCCCAAAAATCCTAGGAAACTCATCACATCGGTAGCATTCTTGAGCTGATTCCAATCTTTGACCACTGCCACCTTCGTAGGATCCATAGCTGTACCTAGTCCTGAAACGACGTGAACCAAGAATCTCAGTTCTTCTCTCTAGAAATGACACTTGGAGAACTTCGCTCTCAACTTGGGCTTCCTCAATATCTCTAGCACAATTCTCAAGTGTTTCTTATGCTCCTCTTCAGTTCTGGAGTAGACCAAAATTTCATCCACGAACATAAGAATGAACTTATTCAGCTGGTCTCTAAAAATCTGATTCATGAGATCCACAAAGTATGCCGAAGCATGTTAACTCGAATTGCATCACCAAGCACTCATTAAAAATCGATGGCATACGAAATACAGTAATAGGCACATTCTCCTTCGGTACTCTCAATAGTGAAATCTCGTCGACCAAATCCATTTGGGAGAACACCTTCACATCATGCAGTTGATCAAAAAAATCATCAATTCACGGGAGTAGATACTTGTTTTTCATCGTTACCTTATTCAGCTCACGATAATCCACACATAATCTCAAAGAGCCATCCGCCTTCGTTGTGAATACTATAGGTGCACCTTACTCAGATATGCTCCTTCGAATGAACCCTTTCCTCAATAGGTCATTCAATTGCATCTCTAGTTAATTCTGCTTTTGGATGTCATATGCCTTAAAGGCATAACTATCAATCTGGCTTCCTTCACCAAGTCTGTTTGAAACTCAATCTCTCTATGAGGCAGCAATCCATTCACTTCCTTGAAGACATTCGAATAATCTCTAGCGATAGGAACTAATGATAATTCCTCCCTTGGACCCTCAAGTTAATATAGAAATCTAACCATTACCTCATTCTTTTTTAGGAAGCCAATCACTATCGTCCGTCCATCCACACCCCGATTGTCACCAATAGCATCTCGCAATCCACAATCGCCACATACTTCCTAAGCCAATCCACTTCCAAGATAATCCCGAACCCAACGAAATTCAAAACTAAGTAATCACAAACAAAAGAGCATTCATGACTCGATAACTCTAGGCCGCGAAAAGCCATGTAAGGACTAGTAAGCCTCAACAGTGTTTGTCATAACTAAGGGTTGGTCTACAATCTCAGGTCTCAATCCTAATCTATCTACCGGGTCATTTGAATAATGACTCCCTTTCCCTTCTCCTTCACCAAGGGAGCACTCGCCGAAGTCGGGACTGCATCCAAAGCATACGCCTTCACAACCTGCTTACTTTTCTAGTTATAGGCAATCCTTCTTCAAACCTTGCCTTAAACCATTCCTTACTGAACTGATCTTCGAGTATAGCAATAGTCACGACGCTCGTCCAATTCATGGCCGACCTCTCAAGTTATCTAGAAGCCAACTTTCTCTTTATAGCATCATCCACTTCCATATCACTGAAGATTCATTCTCAAATATCAATTCAATCTTGCACTTCTATGGCTGATTTCGTTACACAAAATGGATTTCCTTCCAAATTAGAGTAATCTTTGCTCAACTTAGCAAAATTAGCCCTAGGAGTAATATTTGCTCAACTTAGCAAAATCAGCCCTAGGCGCTTGCACAAGAGCACCTCCCCCAACAGCCATAACAAGAGCATTTCACATCATCGTCGTCATTATAGCATTGAACATGGCTTCAAAATTAGGCGTAGCAGCGCCTGATCTTGCACCTTCTTCAACTCCTAAAACAAATCTCACAGTATTCATTGTATGTCAGCTCATTTTTATCTGTAACAAGAATGATTAGTCTTTCATATAGAAACTGTGTCTATAGTGCTCATGTGCGTGTGACTTATACTATATAATACATTACTATATAGTTTTGAAAACCAAACCTATAATAAGTATGCACTCTCTTGTGTATACATACATACATACATATACATATACATATACATATACATACATATATATATATATATATATATATATTCTTGATCCAGTCTAAGGAAATAACACATTCCCTATCTCTATTGGATCACGGTATCAACTCGGGTTAATCGTGTAACCAAAGCTCTGATACCAAATGCGGCGACCAACCTATATCACTAGCATCAATAGTATATAAATAGTGCGTTGTCCATGCCCGGCTGATATAGGACGATCATCAGGGTTGAAATAAACTAATATAGCATATAATCTATCATATCTCATAGTGCATAGATAAAATACAATATCATAAATATAACAGAAGAGACAGTAATAGCTATGTGAACAAACCATTAGAGTATAGATCCACACAGTTATACATTAAATGTCATAGAGTTTATACAATGAAAACAAACTCAATAACTATCTCAAATACAAATATAAGTAGTCACTACTAAGGCTCTTAAGTGTTGCATAGTGGAATAAGCTTAGAATCCATATAAGTATATTATATGAGATAGCTCCATCCAGCTCATCCTTCGAACAGCTACTGTGTCACCTAGACATGTTAACTAGTCTACTCATTTAAGAGTACCTAAGATAATAAGAAGTAAAACATAAAACCTTGGGTCAGGCAACGGTCTGGTATGAATGAAAAATGAGTCTCAAAATACTATACAGATAAATATGGTAAGGAACAAGAATACGCAAACCATACCTGACACGTTCCTATAAACAAAGAGTTAGCATACAACACTATAATATGCTATTCTACAATATCATAAAGATATACCATAAAGCAATATAGGATATTGGTCTTCTAGGTATTCCTATATCCAATACCTTCTTCCCATGATACCTATGAGTGATAGCCTACTAAAGAAAACAACTAAAGCATCCATAGCATCCATCAACAATCCTAACTATCACTCTTTGTGCTGTGAATATATGATGACTCGTATGGCCCCCAAGCCAGGGACTAATGGAAATCCCGATTCTCTGTGGTACACTCATATCTCGTAGCCCAAAGCTGGGTACATGTTTTGTAGCCTAAAGCTAGATATTAGACCCAAAGCAATAGGTCCAGGGTATACGGTTCCCTCAATTGACCCATGGGCATCCCTATTTATAATACCCCTGCTTCGAGCACAACTGAAAACTCTTTGAGCATCAATAATTCCTTAGCACGTACTCATGAGCCCACCATTGCTCCATTTAGGTACTGAGCCTTCATGCTCAACCCAGTTCCATTATTCACGAGGAACCCCTCTACATTCCACGATCATATGGACCCCTCCTTTACAAGCCGCCATCTTCAGAACCTACTCCCAACACAAGCTAACATCCGAAGATCATAGCTTTTCATCATGCTATTATATCGTCATTCAACCTGATACGAACGGGCCAATACCTCCAGCACGATCTACAGAACCTTAACAGCAGTCCTTAGAAGTTCCAACTCCATAACATGCACCATGATAACTCGATACCCAATTATAGGTATAACTCGATGTTGAGTTATATACTTGGCTAACCAGAAGCTAATTTCTCTTCCAGGGCTCCAGCACCCTTTTTCCAATGCTTTAGACCCTGACTCATCGCTCTACGATAAATCGACCCCCAATCTAAAGCACCACTTCTAAGTTCTAGAGATAACTCGGTATAACATCCAATCCATAGTCAAATACCCTGCCCTTGCTATGGAATATCTCATCTAGCTAAACTCTATCCATCCATATCAACCACCAAGTTATAGCCCTCCCTGTGATAACTTGTCACCAACTCATCTCTATAGGTTGGCCCCGAGTTATGACTTCAAATCCTATTGACCTACGAGTTATCATGTAGGCTCCTGGTATGCTTTCTAGCCTCTTCTCCAATTTTCGTCCAATTTCGACCAACCACTATAACTCGTTGCCAGCCTAACTTGATAACTTGTTATAAACTCATGGACTTAGCCAATCTTCTATAATCTTGCTATAGATAACATATATTAGCTATGCTCTTCTAAGTCATCAAGTCGACCATCACCCATGAGCTACTACCATGAATCGGGTCTGATCTATCCCCTTGACTCAGGACTGGCTTATCACCTTGCATCCAATCAAGGTGCGAGTTATCCTATAGTCTCCTGCATTGCTCTAGAGCCTATCTGCCAAGTTTTGTCCAATTATGACCAACTTTATCTCTTTCTCGACCGAACTTTCTATACAATCACAACATTAGCAGACAACATCAAATCATATTATCCAAACATAGAATAATAAGCAATTTCATCTAATCAAACTTGCAATCCATCAAAATAAGATAAACAAAGCAATTTCTAACATAAATCTACATTAGCAAGAATATATGAACATAAATCAAGGTGAATTCTAATCAGTCTAAATCATATGCATGGATTAACATGTCGTTAAAGTTAGAAAAAGTTTTTATAGTCAAAATTAATTAAAACAAGTTAAATTATATAATTCTACCATATAAACATGTAAAGTATTGTGAGTAGGCATAAACCACTCATCAGTTACCAAATTCAACCAATTTGAGTGTAGATATAATTCGGATAGCGAAGAAAAACAATCCAAATCAGGCAACTTGATGATCTCCGACTTCTAATTGGAGATCTAATCTCTAACCCGCAATCTAGTTTGATTTAGAGAGCAATTTGAGTGATTTTGGATGAAATTAGGATGGATCTAGTGCTAGTTAGGGTTTGGACCTAATTTAGAATAAGAGGAAAAAGTTTAATTCGACCCTTGTACCTTCAATTTATAGTGTTCTATAATTAGACTAATGGGCTCACTAATGGACTTAATTAATTATGCACTAATCTTGACCAATAGCTTTAAAAACTTAAAATATGCATAAATTTCTAAAATAAGTCTGTTTTTCTATTATAACCACTCTTGGAATGAAAAACCATTATCCCGAAGCAATTGAACTAGTTTGAGACCCCAATTTGACTTCTATCAAAAACTATAGCCCAAACAAGATGTTCAGGGTCAAAACGGTCACATAGAAATCAGGAAAAATCATAGGTGTGTAAAATGTCCCTAAGAGTCATATCTTAAAACTATAGGATCATGTGACCTAAATACGAATAAAATAAAAATATTTTGCGATCATCTGATACGTAAAATATGGGTCGTTATAGTTCCTGCCCAATCACTTAATGTAACAAGCAATTTCCAAAGCCAAATTTTCATTCTACGCCTAGTTTGCGCAAGTAGCAATGTGCTTCTAACTACAAGTTGTGTTTAAGTAAATGAAACTAAGGCTTATGGTCCCTATTTTAACTAAAACTTCACAAAACTTGGCTTGGTACTTTACACAAAGTTCTAGGAGGCTAAACATTGTAGAGTTAACAGTAATTAATTTGCATTTGCATTAATATAAAGTGAGATTGCTGCAGCTACAAACCTCGATTCATGTTCTATTCTACAAGCCCCAACTTAAAATTTCTTAAATTCTCCTAACCATTACAATGAGCTTAGGATCCATAGCACAAGCAATATCTTCATCTTTCATATTTTTCATTCCTGAATCTCTATGTAAGTTATCCTTATCCAACCAATAAAAACGGCAAACTCAAAATTTCAAAATGAAATCCTAAAAATAACCTGATTTTGCATGGGCCCTTATAGGCTACTAAAGTGAAGCTGGCAGGGTTCGAACCCTCTCTCTATTGGGAAGCTAGGAACCCTTGCGAACTCCACTTGAGTAATAGACAAAAATGCTTACTATTAATACAACAAATAACAATTAATTCATTTAAACTTCAAATAAACATCAAGATATTAATTAGTTTATAAATTATTTATTAATAATCATTAATTATAACAAATGTTACTTCTTAATTATCAAATGTTAATTATTAATTATTAGTTATTAAAATTCGTCTTAATTATTAATTGTTAATTATTTAATAGAAATGATTTAATTGTAATTATTAATTACCAAATATTAAATATTGCTTCTTATTTATTGATTATTAATTATCAATTGTTGTTATTTAATAGTAGTTATTTAATGGTAATTATTTAATATTAAATATAATTATTTAATATTAATTATTAATTATCAATAATTAAATATTAATTATTAGTTGTATTTAATATCAATTATTAATTATAAATTATTTAACAGCAATTTTAAATTTTAAAATTTTAAAATTTAATTATTATTTATTAAATATTAAATATTATTTACTAATTATTTAATATCAGTTATTATATTATTATTTAGTAAAACACCTTTATTACAATGGGCCTTTTGTGAGCATTGTAAAAGAGTTATGAAAATTAACGTCTATTACAACGGGCAAAAGAAAATGGTTGTAGTAGGCATCTATTGCAATGGGAAAACAGGGAAGGGGTATTGATGAAAACTGGTATTTATTACAATAGACAAAAAATAGTTATAACAGTCATCTCTTACAATGGGCAAATGAAAAACATTGTAATATGTATCTATTACAATGAGCAAAGAAAAAGAGTTACTGAAAACTAAAATCTATAACAACTAGCATGATAAAACAATTGTAATATGTTTCTATCACAACAGGATTTTTTCGACCGTTGTAAAAACGCCGTTGTAATAGAGTATTTTTGGTGTAGTTGTGTTAATTAATCACCACAGGAGGATATCCGGATTTTTAGTATATACTCTTAACAAAAAGAGTAATGGGAAAAGGTGGAAAGTCCAAGGGAAAGGATGAATAAAAGTCGATTTCTGAGTTTGACCCCATGTGAACGAATTTGACAAAAATATTTTGAAACTTTCTAGTAATGTTTGAATGGTTTTTCAAAGGATTTATTTTAAGGAGGAACCTGCCATTGGAAAGTCATCGTTTTGAAAAAGCAAGAAAATTTGGAAGTTTTAAAGGGATATTTAGAGATTTCTAGTGAAGTTTATAAATTGGTTGGGTCGAAAAGTTTTGATTTAAAGGTTTTTGATAAAGGGATTTTTCATTTTTATAAATGAAAAATAGAGTGTATAATTAGCTCGATGATTTTTCACATTTTTGTAATTTGAAAGTTCCTTTTTAAAATTCTTTCTAATAGGTGGATAAATGGAAATGGTACTTGATTGAAATGGGTAAGAGCATCTGACAATGAAGATATGAGGAATATTCCCGTATAAGGTAAATACAAAAAAAAGCTAAAATAGATTTATACATATCTCTATGTGTAACGACCTGAAATTTTCAACCATTCGCATCCATACATATCGGATTTGAATTGCTCAAAATATCAGATTGTTAATTTAAATTTGGCAAATCTCAGCATATACAGTAAATAAATAATCACAGAATCACAAACACAGAGTAATATAACAATAATGCAGCGGAAACAAAAGAATAGTAGTTCATGAAGCTATTATATATATAACAGAGTTAAATAAGATACAACAGAGGTCTCGAATACATAGATGTCTCAATATAATAGTCAAATACAAGATCAGAATACATCACTGGAATCAACTGAATAACTGAAAGCAGAATCGATAGATGGATCTCCAAGCGAAGCTCCAACTCCAAAGGTGAGTTTCGAATGCTGTATCACTCAGTCTGACCCGAGCGTAAAGCAAAACACAAAACACTCGAGTCAGGATTATAACATTCTTATATCAATAAATCGAACTCAAGTGCAATATCAACTGAAATACAGTAACTTAAAGGATGTTTGGGATAACCATCCTCTAAGGATCCGTTAAACTATCTACTATGTAGTAATACGCTATTATAATATGTCTATAGTAAAGTAAACTATAAAAATAGCATTAAGGATTTACATTTTCCACCTTAACACATTTTATATATTCCCATAGTCTATACAGTACTGTAATCTCCCCCGTAATGGGCGTCGTCAGAGGGCACTCCATAGGTATGGTACAAAACAAACTCGTAGTAAAGCACGCTAGGGTAGGTGACACGGCACAACAAGGCAATGCCAGGGTAGATATACTAATTACGCATCCGGACTGGTGGTAACGCAGAGCCGCAGCAATCGTCCATCTCGAGCCACACTCCCGAATCAAAGGGGCGTACCAAACCAATCACAAAGTGATAGAATGGCATACGATGGAGTGTGTCCGATAAGAGGAGCTACCTCATTGGCCCAGAATCGCTCATGTTTTAGCCACCTTATGCTAACTCACGGGAGTTAGGTCCACGTAAATATACCTTTAGGATCGTCGCCACCATCCTACTTCATTTTGGAATCTCCACTGCGTACACAGTTGTTAAAGTGGTTTTCAGTATCGACAAAGAGTATGCCCATATCCGATCCTGGTCTCTTTAATAACCAAAAGTTATTATAACACCGCGGTCATTTCAAAATAGTTTATACTTCAAAACCAAAATATCATTTTCATTTCAAAAACCAAATCAATACGATATCATTTTTCACTTCAAATATATTCAATTTCAAAATCATAGTACTTTCAAAGTTATAACACTTTCGAAACCAAACACTTGAAATTATAACACTTTGGAAATCATAGCTTTGAAATCATAGCATTTTGGAAATCATAACACTTTGAAATTATAGCATTTTGGAAATCATAACACTTTGAAATTATAGCATTTCCCTTAAACCGTTTAGATATCAATAATAGTATATATAATAAAATAGTTTATAAAATAAAATAATTTATATAAATAGTTATAAGTTCAATTAGTTTAAAATAAAATAATTAGTATATTAAAATAGTTTATATTAAAATAATTTATATTAAAATTGATTTATATTAAAATAGTTTATATTAAAATAATTATAAGTTAAAATATAAAATAGTTTTAAATATAGTTAAAATACTTTATATAATAAAATAGTTTCCTCAAATTTCACAAATCGATTCAAATCAATTCGAATTTCAAATTCAAATTTATCCAATCTCAAATCATCAATTCCAATTCAATCAAACATTTCAAGTTATATCAATTTCAAATACCGATTTGAACCACAAATAAACCATTTCAATTTCAATATATTTCAAAGCTTTAAATATTCCACATTTCAGAACTAAATTCGATAATTTATGTATATATCAATTCACTTTTCTATTATTTAGTTTTGAAATATTTACTTAATTATTTCAATATCATTTAAATACAACTTCAATTTACAAAATATCCCATTTAAATTTATATAAGTTTGAAATATCCATTTAAGTCACCTTTAATCAATTTCAAGTTGTAAAACACTTCTTTAAAATTTCAAATTCAATAATTTCAAATCAAAACTATTTAAGTATAATTCTTAAATAAATATAATTTCAAATCAATTTCAAATTTATCTTTACAACCCGAATCATTACAAACTCTATATTCGAAATATAAACTTTAAATAAATACTTAAACATATTTTATATTGATTAAATCAACTTTATTAAATCAACTTTAATAAATCTTGAAATCAATATTTATTAGAACCATATATTTCTTTTCAAAAACCATAGAAATCATTTTCAAAATATTTAAATATAGACCAACGGTGACTGGATATAATTTTCTATCTTATGGTCAAGTGATACGGATATTTATCATTTTAATCCATAAATTATATATATATATACAGGTATATATCTTTTCAACCTATAATCCCAAATTCAATTCAAATGAAAATCGCTTGGGTTTATCATTTCAACCCATAACGATTTTCTCCTATTCTACATATCATTCGGGTATGTATTGTTTCAACCCATAGTGAATTCTATACTAACAGGGAACTAGCAGAGTGATAAAAGATATGATAATAACATAACAGGCATATATCATCAATATAAACAACAGATAATGGTGTTAGATGTCACAGGTGAACAGATGCAGATAATGGAAAACATATAACAATGTAAATAACTAACAGCAGCATATTTCAATTTACGTTTCAATTGAAATCAAATTTAATAAATATAAGAATATTAATCGTGAGTGATTGCTCACCTTTCGAGTCTAGAGAAGCATAGACAATGGAATGAGTTACGGATCCAGGCACGAATTTCGAAGCAAAGCACGATGGACTCGAATTCGATGGACAAGCTGATAAATAGGGATTGATGAAAACGAATTAGAACCATCTTAATAAAACTGAAACAAAATATACGTTATAGATTTTCTCTAAAACCAATTTTGTTTAAAACACCCATTTAAATAACATGTATACAAATTTATTTATTTTCAAATCAATATTATTATAAGCCTATATACATTTATAATTTGAAATCAACAATATATCAAAATATCTATTTTTAAAAATTTAAACATTAACATAAATAACCATATTATATATACACTTTGAATGTTACCTTTAAAACCTACAAGTTAATATATAAGTCAGATATGTACACATATCCATAAGCTAATGTATAAACAACAATATACCAATATAATACATTAAAACACATATATAGGTAAACATAAATTTTCACTACCATGGCAGTTAAATAAAAATTTGTATATGCGACCTGTAACTTCAAATAAATAAATATATATATATATATATATACACACACACATATATCCAACATATAGTCAATACCTATACACATTGACATATACAAATTAACACATATGTTATTACAAACAAACTTTGTTTTTTTTATTCCTTTATTATTACAAACAAACTCTGTTTTTTTAGTACAAATATAACATATATATTTCACAATTCAAAAGTTTATATTCTAAAGTCATCATTTTCTCACAACAATACAATAACGTCTCTGTATATTATAATTTCTTAAACACATCAGTATATATAAAATATGATAGCCATTCTGCAAGTACATTTGAAACATATATATCTACATACCTCTTGTATAAAACGTACAAGACAACAGGCTATATTTATATATAAACTTAGATAAACTTACATACATAATAATGGAATATATTCAAACCTGTCAAGCTTTATACATATAACCTTTAAATACAACTTATATAAACTTATACCTGTAAGCAGACAGAAAGTATAAGCTAATGAAAAGTTTATATACGATATATATTGTAAGATATATATATAATTGTAGACATGATATATACAACAAAGCATATAACTTAAATACATCTTATATACTCTATATACAAGAACATAACTCATGTGCTACAATGAACTAATACATATGAACAGAGCTTATATACACACACACACACACTTTTATGTATTTTTCAAGCTAATATATAAGTTTAGGCAACACAACACAAAATTTGAAACTGAGTTTACCCAACATATATAATATATATAACTCATGAAATATCAGACCGCAAAATCTATAAGAAAACAAAGGTATAAATCAAAATAAACACCAGACTTGTACTACTACATATATTCATAATACTGTTAGCATATATTCCATAATACTATTATGCTAAAGCTATAAACTACCAAATAAATACTTTATAAACGTCATACACATATAAACTATCATATAACTGCAGCTAAAAAAATATAACTTAGAAAAACTATATATTATACAGCAGCATGAATTTTATACTTAAACATTTTGCACCTCTATATATAAAATAGAATATGACATATAAATTTAAATCAGATAATACAAATCATGTATTCATATATATAATAATATAAAAGACAATGTAACTGATATATATATATATATAGGACCAAACTCACTTATTCATATATGCTAATATACATAACTCAGATCAATATATTTTTATACAAACACATAAATATACCTTCTCACACAAAAACTCGGGTTGATGGAAGGCTTGGCATCAGATCAAGTGGCGAAGGAAGCACGCCGATCAGGGGAGAAAGAGGGTGTAGAGGGAATGCGACTTGGTGACGTAGGATGCAAAGTGTCGTGGGATGATGGGAACGGCGGCTGACAGCTCTGGTGGGTGGTGTGTGACGATTTGTTGGATTGGGTTGATGAGGGAGCCGAGCTCAGTAAGGTATGAAGAGGACGCATATTATTCTGTCTTTTCCCTTTTTTTAGAATGAATAGACAGAGTTCAAAAGAGAAAAGAGAATGGAAATGAATAGGCTGGATTAAATGGTATTCGAATGAAACCGAGAAAATGAATGAACCGAGGAAAAAGCAACAGTCAAATTTTAATTACAGGAATATGAAAAGCACGTGGCTGTTAGATTCAACAGTCAGTTAGATGAAAGAACAGGAACCCAAAAGTTTGAAATTGGATCCCGGTATGATTAATTGTTTCGCGGATTCTACTGTGAACCAGACTTCAAAACATAGGATTGAATATACCGTTGAGGTTAGCACGACGAGACGATCAAAACGGTATACAAATGTCAGTGGTACGATCATCCTATTAAAAGTCGATAATCGGTACCGAAACTGCTGCTAAAACGTCAGAATTTAGGTGGACGGAGCAATAGCAGTCAAAATTTGAAGAAACAAAATATGACGTCACACTCAGAAGATAGTTTACAAATTTATTGTGTAAAAATATTCAGGTTTGGAAAACATTTTATTATCATCAAATTTAACTGATTTGAATTTAAATAAATTTACACAAGAAAATAAACTTTCATATTATCAGATGAAAATTTACCATCTGCTATGTTTAAATAGACGCATTCCAAATATTAAATTTTTGATTCAAAATTTTATTATTTAAAATTTCACAAAATTCAATTAAATAAAAAAACCACCAAAATTTTCGGGTCGTTACACTATGTCATTAGGGAAAAGCCCAATTACTAAAGCAGCAGGCATACGCACTGCAATGAGCTAATGGGGAAACAATAAAGAGGAAAAGAGCTGTATAAGGATAAGCCAGTTGAAGGCAATTTAGGTAGGAGAAACCTTAATGGTAGTAGTGTTAGGAAATTTGAACAGAAACAACGTTAAGAATTTATATTAAAGTAGGGTTAGTGTGATGACCCTGAAATCGGCCTTCGAAAATCGGCACCCGTACTTCACTTGTACTCGAAATGCCGCAGATTCAAATGCCGAATCTGGTTCACCGGAGCTTATAACACCATTAAGTATAACAACACAGCGGAATAAAGAATATCAATTACATAACATTGATACAATGACAGATACAAAACTGATACAATATGATACAACAGAATGATACAACAGATGTCAATATACATCAGAGATATGATACGAGAAATAGCAGCGGAAAGAAAATAGATAACACCAGTAGTGGATAGAATATCTCCAGTAGAATGCTCCAATCCATAGCTAGCAGAAAGCAAGGTCAGTCGTCCAAGGACTGACTAGCTCCAGATTGCCTACTCAACCTGAATATCTGAAAAACCAAACTCTAGACTGCCCGTGTGGAAAATAGTGGGCACCCAGAGTTTAGGAAGGGAACAATAAACTCCGAGTCAGTCGTGGGACTGGTGTGAGCAACAAAATAGTTTGGTTCTAAATAAAACAAATTTATTAAGAAATATTCGATATGCCTTTGGAAAATGAAACTACCATAAGGCCTCCCGCCACACACACAATGCAAACGCAGAATTGGAGGAGATTTCTCCTTATGATAGTCAAAGATGCTTACTACGCAAAACAAATCATTGGATATTATTACTAGTGCATAGTGTAGGAAAACATTTCGAAAGTATAATATTAATCTTAGCCAACATACGACCAGTATCGTATGTCTACTATAGCTACCATCTAAACAGTGGTGACCACCGTACGTAAATGGCAGGTTCTACAACTAAAACCGTACTGGGTTCGTATTGGAAGATGGATTTCCAACAAATGGTCAGGCTAAGGAACTTCCTACTGCCACTTGGGTACGCCTCTGGAGGGACGACCCGAGAACTTAACCAGTTCTCTGCCAACACAAGGCCGGGTTACCTCTGTAACTAGGTAACTACTACACGAATATGCCATCCCCCGGTCCTTTAGGACCTTTATCAGAGGCGCCTCGATCAACACACAATCACACAATAAATGAGATTGGAGTATCCACATAGGTTAAATACCAGGGCTCCATACCTGATACCACCCTTTTCCAGAAGGAAATGACATACCCTAAAGGGCGCGACCCTCATAACCTTGCCGCATCATTCTTGTTTCGACCATTTCCGGGTTGTGAGGTTCGAAGAGGTCTCGTCCACAAAGCTACGCTTTGTCACAAAGCCATGCTTTGGGTCAACAGATGATCAACCTATGATCATAAAGATAAATGATCAAACAAATGATCATATCACAGATGATCAAACACTGATCATCACACAGCAACACTCAGCATGTCACACTACCAAATTGGGAGTATATCGCTGATAACCTTCAACTACATAACCTCTGAGCTCGTACGTCTCAGAGAAGGGTGTTAAGCTAAGAGAATAAATTCTCCGCCACCAACAGAAATGTATTTGAAAGAAATCGGCTTTATATCTCAAAGTGTAATGTCAGACATGTAACCATACAAGTCTGTTCCGGGTTCGAACAGAACCGAAGGCACTTCCGAAGAAGCCCTTGCAAATCCGGATAATTTTCTAATCACGTCTGGACTTCCCATCACAAAGGGTGATCAAATCTCTATATCAGGGACCAGTCGATGCAAAGACATTCGACGAGTTGTCCTTTCGTTTTCGAAAAATATCCGGTCTTCACCACCGGTCTTCAAATGCGATCCATATACGATGTATCATTATTCGAAACAGGTTATATGACACAAAGGTCCTCTCCCGGCTAAACCGAATAACGAGCGCAATCTTTAAAAACATATGGATATTGGGATTTCAATTAAGTCACAACTTATTACCCAAAACTTTTCTTCAAATGGTTTAAACACATTACCATTTTAATCTTTAAACAAAAAGATTCATTTTAACAACCTTCAACGGTTTAACAATTTCCACACTTTAATCTTTTAAACAAAAGATTCATTTACAGATTTCCCAAATTAATTTTTCTTTCAATTTGATTAACTCGTTAAATCTTTAAATCAAAGATTTAACTTATAGCTTTCAAAATAATTTCATTTCAAATGGTTTAAACAAATCATCATTTTAAATCTGTTAAAAATAACCAGATTTTATTCATAGCTTTCAAAAAGAATTCATTCATAACTTGGAAAACCATTTTTCAATTCAAACTTGAAATTTCTTTAATTAAATTGGAATTTCATTTATTATATGAAAGCTTTTATTCTTTTAAAATAAACAGTTTTCATTTTGGAAATCTGATTCATTTATACGAGTTAAAATCCTTGGGTTAAATTCAAATTCTCAAATCAATATTTTAAAATGGTTCCAATTCATATAAACTCATAAATAAGTTGAACAGCCTTTTTAAACCCTAGTTTCCAAATCATAGAATTCAATTTCAAATATTGCATTCAAATTTAAATCAACTTATTTAAATTTTCAAAACTCGATTAAGTTATTCAAAATAACTTTTATCTTTGAAATTCCATTTCAAAAGCTTTGCATTTTAAACCCAAATCCATTTTCAAAATCAATTGAAATTAAAATTTCAATTTAAAAAAAACATCAAATTTAAATTATCTGTGACTTAACTGATTTCCACGTGAAATCCATATTCGTGTGTGTATGGTGTAGTCCAGGGGTTTAACACAATTGTGCAACATCATACAATCATCACAGGTTAAAATACAACAATATATTTGATAAGTGATAAGCGGTATAACTATAACGCTTATCTTCATTCACAGATCAGAGATATATAAATATCACAAATAAATAAACTACAGTACAGATCACACACAAATTAGAATACATCACAAGGCATCATATATCAGGAATATCAAATAATTCAATCATTTAGTCAGGTCCAAACATTCACAAGTAAAATCAGTTAATGGTTTGATTAATTCCAATCAGATTAATTTCTTATGAATTACTAATTCTGGTTAATTAACATTAATAAATTAATTATCTTTAGTTAATAAATTAACTATCCCTTAATTACTTTCATTAATTATTCTTTAGTTAATTATTATTTAAACATGTGATTAATCAACTTTTAATCATAAATTAATTACTTTCAATTACTTTCATTAAGTAATTATCTTTAAGTAAGTAATTACCCTTAATTAATAAATCTTTAATTAATTACATTGATTACAGTTTAAAAAAAACTTAACAATTTAAACATTGTTTAAAACCAGCACTGTTTCAACCTGGAAACAATGCAATCCAACTTTTGCTTCGAGTCCAGACCTAGTTCGCTCCGGGAAAATCACGAAAACACCCTGGGAAAAATTCGAGACACAACACTGCCTCTCCTCTTCCTTCTTTTCTTTTAAAACTTGCTTTGTTTAAATTCTGGAAACGTTTATCACTAGCGTGCGAACCCATTAAATTGCTCGAGTCCATTACCTGATTTCCACGAGACTCCTTCGAGACGACCTCCTTCTTCCCCGATTCTACGAACTGACACTGGCACATCCTCGTGCACGTGCACAGATCGTTTCCGCCGCCGCTGCCTCCGACGATCCTTCAGCCTCATCGACGATCCACCACCAGCACGATTCCGACCCACGAACTGAGCCACGAAGCCCCAGACGAAATCGAGTACTTTCGAGCTCCCCTGGTAAAACAACTCCGGCCAAAACATCCTCGTCTAGACGACCCCGACTATCAGATGACGTGAAAATTTGTCCACACCTCGGCAAACTCCTCCGCCACCATATCCCAACATTTCGTTACACTCGATCAACCACGCCGGTCGTGGTGATCGAACTTTCGTTACCCAGAAAAACTAGGGCTCCAGGAAGAATTCCATCGCCACGTCTTCCATGACGAATTACATCGCCATCCAGTATTTTTCCCATGAGCTACGTTCACTCCTCCATCGATAGGCAGAACCCCGACCACCATCTCCTCATAGATCATCATAAAACCCTTCGAAAAGCTTTTCTGATCAAATCCAAACTACTTCCGAAACCCACCACTAAAATTTAGATTTTAGTGTTAAAAATCCTATTTTTGTATAAGCAATTGATTTATATACCTGAATATAAAAATTTTAATACTTGGATTTAACTTGTTTAAGTGTGCTCTGTATTTTCCTTCGTATTCAGAGGCAACTCAAGGGTGTTTTAGCTTAAAACAGTTTGTAATCCAAGACCTATGATATAACAACAAATATGGTTCTAAACTAAGGTACAAGAGAAGATTGAATCATGGGTATTTGATTTATAAATGGGTTTAGAACCTGAAATTGAAAACAGTGAACATCCAGACCATAACACAAAGCATTTACATATAAATTCACAAAGCTTCAAACATATCCACAGGCATATTTATATTCAGGGATGATCAAGTAATACAACTACATACTTATATTTTAAAAACATTTATTACTCACTGTGGTTTTGAAGAAGAACAGAGTTGCTTCTATTTTTGAAGCAGGCTTTGAAATGTTAGCTGGAACCATCTGCTTGATCTCCGGGTTGTATTGATTTGTTGCTTTACATTGAATTATTGTTTAAGTTTTAAAGATGATGCTTCCTTCAGATATAAAAATGCTTGCTATGTTTTGATATGAACGAATAGAAATGAAGAGGAGATATAAGGAAAATGAAGTTTACTGGGTATAAACTTTGTACAGGGTGTGTTCATCTTGTACAACATGTTGATAAATGTTTTGTACCACAATTCAGAGATATTTTCTCTTTTGTTGGCTACAGATCTTGCTGGTAGCCGAGATGATAAATTTGTGGTGGCAAACATTAATTGCCTTGTACTTTATGTTTCTCTTAACCATTTTGTATACTTTTATTTCTTTGCTATTTCTTTTCTTCTTGTTTCGGCTGAAGGTACTCTATGTCTTCATGCTTATATTTTCTTCATTTCTTTATGTTATCTGTTTTCACACTTATGCTTGAATATATTTCTTTGCATACTCATATTTATATTTGCTTGCTTCTTTTACAAGTGTTGTCTGGTTTGTATGTTTTCTTTTCTTTTGCCTTGTAATATAAATGAATATATTGTTACATACTTGAATAAAATTTATACTTTGTATTTTGTTTGTTTGGTTTCTAACTTGTCTGCATACTTATATTGTTATGTTTTGTATGTATTTTATTTTGTCTTTGTCTTGTTTTATACACTTTCATTTTTATTTCTATTTTAAATCTTTTATTTATCTGGTATCCAAAGTGTGTGTGTGTGTGTATATATATCTATATTTATTTTTAAAACCATTTATTTAAGATTTAAACACAAATCAAATATATATTATATTATTTCAAATTTAGTCAGATATGTTCAAATACATATATATATTCTCATATATACAACAATTTAAATTGTTAAACGATTTATACAAATATACTTGGATATCGGGGAAACTCGCATCTCCTTATCGATTTATTTCACAAATATTAATTCAAAAATTAATAAATTATCATTTTAAATATTTATAAAATTCGGGGTCGTTACATTTAGTAATCTTATTAGAAGTAATATGGGAGAAAAACAATAGGAATAGGATAGACAAATCAGTAGTTTTCATAAATATGTGCAGCAATTGGCATATCTTTTAGAAATTCCTCTTGTGTGTTATTAGAATCTCTGCTAAGGTTGAAAGTGGAAATAAAACGAGTAGTGGGAAAATAGTAGGATAGAAGTTTTCCTTGTCCACTTTGGTTTTCATCGTTTAAAGTTGTAGAAGGTGTTTTTGAAAAATAGTTTGGTATAACAATTGAGTTTTTAAATGCAAACCTAATAATGTTTTGAGTTAAAAATCTTAGTTTTGAAGAGGTAAATCTCTTTTGTAGAAAGTCTTTGAAAAGAGAAAGTTGGTCAGAATGTGAAATTTACCATAGCTCATTTTGGAACCAAGCTATTTTTTAAAAAGGTTTCTAAATTTATATTTTCAAGGATAAATTTTTTGGATTATGTACTTCATGACTATGCAGTTTTTTTAAGGAGTTGTGAAAAACCAAGCCAATTTTTGATATGGAGTGGTAGGGATGACTGTCTAGATAAGACATGGTAAAGGTTAAGGTTATGATTAAAATAGCTACGGATGCTCATAGGGTAGCAACAAGGAATCCCCATTAAATATTAAGAATATTGGTGTAAACCTAGGAATGTCTTATTAGACATGCATGAAAGCCATAAGAAAAAACCTCAAAGGAATGTGGAATGGTATCAAGGTATAATTTTGCGAATTCTAGGGTATGCTCGCATGAAAGATCAAGGATACATAAAGTAAATATCAAAGTTTGTAAATACTATCAAGAGATTTTGATTGCAAGGAGACAGTAGTAGGATTGGAGAAGAGAGTAATGAGATGGAAAACACACATATAGGATATTGGTTGACTTAAGGTTAAAAAAGGCAAGATAAGTGATAGGAAAGTTATTCCACCAAGCCAATTTTCTTATGAGCTATTATAAACGTGCATGGTTTATATTTCTTACCCACTGCAATATAGGAGCGCACAACTTATCTCATAATCGGGTGTAATGATTGAAGTACTAGATGGAGGTTATTGGGAGCAAAGGAGGTAAGTTAGGACATATGGATTATAGTTGATGGTATACAAGAAACGTCCATCTTAATTGAGTAAGAAGTGATAGGGCCACAACATCATTAATACCAGTTGATGATGAAGGCCAGCTTCCAATAATTGTTTATTTAGGTTGTAATCGTGAGTTGTCCTCCTTCGGGTATTGGAAAAGCATATGATATGATATGAGATATATTCCTATTTTATTATTTCGTTGATCTTCTGGATGAGCATTGACTATCATATATATATTAGAAAACATTGTAAATAAGGCATTTTATAAGGACACTTAACTAGCAATGAATGTAATTAAAGCTAGAAGTTTGTAACATAGATTAGGAAATTAAATTAGCAACTATAATGCTTTAATCTTAAAAACTGTAGAATTTTAGAAAAAATAAATTTTAGCAAGCAAAGGACAAGGAAGGTTGTTGCGAAATCATGGGTCACTATCTCTATGCCTTAAAAGCTAAAATTTATAAATAGATGGTGTGTTGTTTTTTGTTTTAAGGAAAGGTTCCCTTAATCCAAGATTAACTGCACAATTCTATGGTCAATCATATACGTTAACTAATTGATTGATTCCCGATCATGTTAAGATGTGACTTTATTTGTTTTAAGGATAGAGAGGCGAATGTTTTGAAAAATTATGTTCAAAGGCTTTTGAAAAGTTACACTCAAATATATTTTTTTAAATTGTGCTTAAATACTTTTGAAAGGTTGTGTTTAATGATTTTGAAAAACTATGTTTGAATGCTTCTGTTGATTCAATTTTCAAACTATTTTGCAAGTTCAATTGAAAGGGGGAAAAGATTTTTGATGGAAAATGAAAATTTTCAATTTTTTAGTACCACATGCTTAGCATAAGGAGGGTCAGCATGTTAGTGAACAAGAATTTTACCGTTCGAAAAGAGTGATAGTGTACAAAACATAGGGAATAACAAGGGAAAAAGCTGTTTTCATCTTTAGAATTTATATTTCCATGCCTTATTGAAAGTAAACGAAAGCTTACCTATAGAATATTCCATTTTAAAATCCAAAAATAGATCTCCTTTTTCTTCAAGGTACAACGGAATAGGTATCCAAAAGAAATGGGAAAATAAAATTCTTTATCTAAATTCCTTTTTCTTCATAGGAGTATAGATTTAGAAAAACTGAATTTTCAAAATTTTAGATGTTTGAAATTGTGTGTTAAGTATTGAATGGTAGGAGTTGGATGCAAAATTGGTCAAACCATACTCTATTCGTAGGAGTATGGAAATTGTTGTGCGAAAATAAGGAATTTTTATTTTAAAAATTTGTATACATATAGAATTGCCAATATATATAGGTTGTTTACGTCATATTTTCAAAATGTTTTTTAAAAGAATGCATTCATATAGGTGGTGTCGATTTAGAATTATTCAACATGCATATATGGTGTGTTACACTGTTACACTGTTACACTGTACATGTTTGGCTACAAAGTTTGTTGTACACTAATTGATTGGATAGTTTAGAATGGTTGAATATTATGCTACAAGATTCAACCCTTGAGGAATTTCGGGGATGGAATTCTTTAAGGGGGAGGAGAATGTAACACCCTGTAATAGTAACGGTAATTGATAAATAATTAGCAAGGTTCAAAAATGGAAATTGAGAATACGTCAAAATTTGGCCAACTTCCACCATTATGTTCATGGTGATTTTCTTAACAACTTTCATATATATAGTTTTGAAATCGAAGTTCAAACAAAGAATTTATCATAATTTAAAGTTATTGGAACGAAAATAACTAAAAAGGAATAAAAGAAAATGTATAATAATAATTGTGTTGACCCTACCATTCGACCCCCCCTGGGCCGATTGACTGGTGGCGGCTAGGGTTAAACCTTGGTCGAATGATCCGCATTTTATTATTTTAAATATAATGGATACAATTGATACGAAAGTCTATAAATATAGTCTCAACCCTCACTTTTCTTCTCATATTCTCTAATCAAAGCCGCAGAGATTTGTCATTTTCCCTTCTCCACTATTTCTATTAATTAAATATAAAATATTATACTAAATATGTATATAATTGGAGAAGGGTAGAAACTAAAAGAGAAGAAGAGAAGCAGCGAATCAATATTGCGAAAAAAGGTAGATTTCATTATTACAAATCTATATTCCACTTAACCCAAATCTCTTTTTAGATCTGTAATTCTAATGGTATGTATATATCATTTTATATGTATTCCTTGAATTAGAATGGAAAAGGAGTCAAATTAAAGGGTGAATACAGATTTAGAGATTTGGAAAGCTAGAAAGGGAGTGGAAAATTATATGATTTATCTATAACATTGAAATTTATATGGTTGATTTTTATTTAATTATTATGCCTATGCAAGATCTGTGGAGGTGTAGGCTTAGAAAGAATGTATTCAATTGAAATCTCACATACATATTCTGTAAGTTAAGTAATTGGAAGGAATGGTATTTAAACCCTAATCTAGAAATTTAAAAATCACTTCCCAAATTTGTTAAAGTGGAATGTTGATAAGATTACAAGATTTATTCTAGATTTATGACAATTTGGTTGTAAATTGTTAATATAGATTCAGATTGCTTTAATTTGACTTGGAATGTGAATTTCTATGTTCTAATTTATTAGGAGCGTTTCGGGTACAATTTAGTTGTATCTATTTTTGTATGATTTCCATAGATTATCTTATTCCACAACTATGTATAAAAAGTGCATCGTTTAAAATAACAAGGAATATAACAAAAAGGAAAGAAATGTGTAAATACGAATATTCTCCTCCATAGTTTGCAATGTCTATTTCAATAAAAGAAAAGAGATAATTCCTTGTAATTTCAAACACAGCAAAAGTATCATTTTTAGGTAATTTATGGAATGTTATAATGATAATACTTTTTAGGAATGATAACTCTAACATATTAAAATGTGGAAATAAATGTTCCAAACAGATTGTACATATATGTATGTTCTAGAATTCCTAAGCGAAGGAATTAATAAGTTAGAAATAGGAACACACACACACGTATAACCGCTCCTATATATATATATATATATGTGTGTGTGTGTGTGTATGTATGTATGTATGTATGTATTGCGTAATATACGACGATATTCGTATTAGTTATAGTTCGGATGACTAATTATTAATAGCATAGTAAATTATAGAAATAAGAGGTGAAGATGAAAAAGAGTTAACTCGAAAATTAGTAGGGCAATAAATGTACGGTTACTAGGGAGTTACAGGAATTAAACGGGGACGTAAATGCGTTCAATGGGACTGATTATGGAATTTAATATAGCATTAATAGGGAAATGAAATAAGCATAAAAGGTTGAATTAGAATGAATAATGTAACAACCCGGTGTTGAGCAGTAATTAAACTAAAGATAATAATGGTGATCAATTAATTAAAATGAATTTTTAAAGATTAAATAAGAATGATTTGAATTTATTGATATATTTATGGATTTAAAATGATTCTAAATATGGTAAAAGTGATTGGTTAGTTTTATAAAATCCAATATTATTAGTAAATGTGGTTAGAAATATATTTTTAAAGAAAAGAAGTTTTATTTTATTCAAATGAATGGTTTGGAAATTATTTAATAATTGAGTTTGAAATATAATTAAGAATGATTTAAAATAAAACTAGTTAAAATATGAAAATAATATTTCATAAACTTATAGATTAATAAGAAGTGAGGTGCTAGTAATAATTTCTATACGAAGGTTTGAATTGATTTTGGTTAATAAAATGATTTTTATAATATGGGCTAAGATAGCAGTTTTGCTTTTATTAAATATTATTAAAAATTTATGAAATGTAAATTCTACGGAAATTTTATGATGTTCAGCAAGTATTTTTTAAAACATGAATATGAGTTTGTTTGAAGTATTATAGAGTTTTTAATTGACCATAAAATGGTTTATAAAAGAAACAGAATGGAGAAGAATTTGTGGTAGGCTAGGATTGTGTAAGGCCCAAACTCCTTTATGCTTCATGAAATAAAGATATAGATGTTTCCATTTCTAGAGTTGCCTTCGCTTCTCTTTTGTGAAACAAGGCATCTTCATTTCATAATGGAATTAACGTACAAAACTATTCTTCACTCTTTGCCTTCATGAAAGAAAATAGAAAACCCTCCTCTTCTATTAATTAAAATAAAATCAAATAAAATCCAATTTATTCCAAATTTGAAGTATGATATTCGCAACACGAAGCTACATCTATTTTCATGAATAAGATGAAGCTTTGGTCAAGTATTAGAGCACAATGATTTTCAAGGAAGAGCAAATGAAGGTGTAGTAAGAAAATTAGGAGAGCTATGGTTAAGGTGATTGTTATTTACACTCACAGCTATGTTTATATATTTAATTTCATCTTATATACATGCTATTATGTATCGATTTCATATATATTTACTCTCCATGAACTTATGTGGTTCGTTTTGGTTAAATTCGAATTATATTGAGATATGTGTACAATTTGAATCAAGTTCAAGTGGTCAATTTCTATACTTTAGGCATTCAGTCGACTAAACAAGTACAAATCTCAATCCTGAAAACAACATCTAATACAATTGATTTCTTTTATAGTGTTAGTCGACTAAGGGGATCATTCAGTCGACTGAACCTGGGTAAATTCTAATTTTTCTAAAATGTTTTTTTATGTTTTCTGTATTTCAAATTTTATTCTAACATAAAAGCATGATTCTTGGTGTTTATTTAACATTATATATTGTATCATCACCTTTTTTGAAAAATATTTATAATGTTGGAAATTTTTTTGTTATAGTTAATTACTACACCAAAATAGTCTTTTGGTAGCACAGAAAAAAAATATTGCCGCATGTTTTAACAGCATTTTAGTGGATGCTGTATAACGACAAGCTGTTATAGATTCAAAACATATATCAGCATATATGGAAATGCTGTAAAGAAAGAAGAATTGACAGCTTTTTTATCAATTGTGAAAATTTTAAGGTTGTAGATTTTGAGAGAAATTTTTAAATGTTGTCGTAGATTTAATAGCATATTTCTTAATGATGTATAATGACATATAGTAGTAGGACCTTAAATAAATAATTGCACTTCAAGAAACGCTGTTAAAACATAGAATTTGCAGCTTTATTACATGCTGTAAAAAATACTCTCACAACACTTCTTACACACGGTGAGAAAATGTTGTCTTTTTATTTTATTTTTACAGCACTTCATTCTATGATGTATCATCACAAAAACGTATTCACATAATATGATATGCATAGTATATAAAAGATATTCAAATCAACACCAAAAAATGATCAGATAGACCCATTAAATGATTCAAAATTATTCATGTATTAAACATATCGAAATTTGCACAGCATCTATAAATTAAGATTAGACGATATCCATAGACAATATCCAAAAGACAAATTTTCATAACATATGTATCAAGTATACACTCGAAAAAATGCGCAAAGCCAAAAAAACATGTGCTTACGATGCCAAAAAAGCTTCAAACACTTTTAATAATGCAACAACTTGCTAGCTTTTGGGCCAAAAATATTTAATTACCTATGATGAAGAAATTTAACAATTAGCTATCAAATATAATATGCTTCAGTATAAAGTAAACGAAATACTACATATTAGAAAATTGACTAAAAACATGCAGTATATATTGGAAAGTATTGCCAGTTCATCTTATGGCTAGTAGTAGAAACATTGAATTAAGTGTCAATTAGGGGTGTTTATCAGCCATTTACAGATATATATTCTTTTTTCCCTTCTTCTTTTTTCATTTTATGGACAACCACATATTTTTTTGGACAATGGCAAAAATAAAAGATAGTGCATATGAGTTGGCACTTCCAACATCAATTCTCTGTACATTCAGGTCATTCTATAGAAAAAAACTTATTTAACTGTGAACTCAGAATAAACTGGGTAAAACTGCTTCATTTTTGGACAGCTATTACCATAAATAATGGTGTGATTCCTTTTGCCGATAACAGATATATTGACCCAGAAAATGGACCAACACCCAGATATTAGATGAAAGCACCAATTCAAATAAAATAAATAGAAAACCAGTAAAAGGATACATAATTTTTATAGTGGTCCGGCGTAATATCTAGCCTACATCCACTTTAATCTTTTATTAGTAGTTCTCTCTC
Organism: Allium fistulosum; assembly: GCA_030737815.1. Classification (NCBI taxonomy): domain Eukaryota; kingdom Viridiplantae; phylum Streptophyta; class Magnoliopsida; order Asparagales; family Amaryllidaceae; genus Allium; species Allium fistulosum. The sequence goes on along the minus strand of CM060908.1, from coordinate 760,460,916 downwards.
TAGATTACAATTAATTATCTTAGTTCTGACCACTATCTAGTGAATCTCATATTTAAAATGGAGTTTCCAGAGTGATTTTCAAGTAGGGAATAGGAGTGGAGAAGAAGAAGGAGCCACTAATGGCAGATAAATCAGATCCCCTTTTGGTTGCAGGTAGGCTTCTATTTATAGGAAAACATAGGTTATTGGTCAGAAGCCTGTTTGCACTAGAGTCTAGATGAAAGCCTGATGTTGTACAGAAATCAAAACACCATGACCTAATAGGATAGATCAGTACCGACCTATATAGCTTAGTACTGAGTTATAAGTTTTGGTACAAATCCAACTTCAACTTTTGCTCTTCTCTTCTATCTTCTAGTTGATAGGTTCCAAGCTCTTTTCATCGACTTTTGGTTGATTCTAGTAATCTTTCCTCTATCGCTTGAGTTACCCTACTTTCTTGGCTTTCTTCTCATCAAATGTAGAATTGGTCATTTATACTCTGGGAAAACAACTTGATCACGAGCTATTGGAGAAATATGTGAAAAGTATGGAGTTTGGGAGGTGATCCGGAGAGGATTAATTGGTCGGTACCGACCTATGTAGCCTGGTACCGAGCTATGTCCTTGGCTCCAATCCATTTGAAATTTATCTAAGGTGCTTTCTATTCCTTCTAAGTGTGCTTCCAAGTTTTCGAATCGTTTCATCCTTGTTTCGATCATCTTAGTCCAGTTGAAATCTGCTTTGCCTTAAGAGCGGGTTAACACTTGCCCCTCCAAAGTATGCTTTTCAAATGTAAGGTGCTCTTTGCTCAAGAACAAGTTCTGCCAATTAGTCTTCGATAGTTGAGCTCTCTGTCTATTCATTGATTCCAATCTTGGTGAATTATCCGGAAGTGTCATTCCATGTACCCAAGCCATCATGTGTTTGCCCAGGGCTTATTTTCCTTTCTTTAGTTGTAAGGTATTCAAATCCTTTAATCAAGACTACATCCACTCCGAGGCTTGGATTCACTAGACCGTTGATCTTCCAATCTAGGGTTTTATTTCTCTAGTTCATCTTGACACCCAATCTAGGGTTTCAATCTCTTCGAATTATTGTTGAGTTCAATCCGCTCCCTCTTCGACGAGGGGACCCAACGACCAAGCAAGCCCATCCGCTCACTCTCCGGTGAGGGGATTTATTTTTTGTATAAGCTCATCCACTCGCTCTCCGACAAGGGTGCTTGCACCCTGCACTTTAGTCCCCCCTCTCCGGATGGGACTAAAAGCGATCAATATTGTACAAGTTCATCCACTCGCTCTTCGACAAGGGAACTTGCATCCTACATTTTGGTCCCGTCTCTCCGGATGGGACTTAAAGCGATCAATATCATACAAATCCATCTGTGTAACATCCCACCTTTTTATATGCTTAAGCAGACACACGTGCCAACTTAAACCATACAGAAGGGCGGATTGTTATGGGGTAAATAAGAAAAAGTGGAGAAATAAAAGAAACAAAATAGAATCTTGCAGCGGAACGATAAAATATAATAATCAAATAACAGTTCATGAAGCTGTTTTACAAAACATTTGATTATACTTATACAATACATATCAGAGTTACACATACCAGAGAATGATAATAAATGCAGCGGAATACAATGGTGTAGTGGAATATAATAAATAGTAGTAATAAAATCTTCGTCTTCGTCCTCCAGAAATAGAGCCTTCAAATCCTGAAATGCTCAGGCTGACCCGAGCGAATTGAAAAGACAAAACACTCGAGTCAGAACTAAAAGATCTTATGTAAGTTAAATCAATGAAATAAATATGAGTGTAAACGGCGTCAGAGATGTTTACGGGGTTTGACATCTCCTATCCAGAGTCTATCGTGAGTGCAGTAACTTAAGAAATGTTCGGGATTCACATCTCTTAAGGATCCGTTAAACTATCTACTATGTAATAATATACGCTATATACAGTAGTGTCTAATCAGTAAAGTATAATCATATAGAAAATAGCGTTAAGGGGATGGAGAACCTTAACGCGGTCGGATCTTAAAATCATAATCGTAGTAAAGCTCGATATGGTAGGTGACACGGCACAACTAGGCAATGCTAGGGTAGATATACCAATTACGCACACGGACTGATGGATACGCATAGCAGCCACTACCGTTCCACCTCGAACAACACTCCCAAATCGGAGGATGGCCATCTAATCAATCACAAGTAAGAGTATAATATCGAAGAAATGTGTCCGAGAAGAGGTGCTACCTCACTGGTCTGAGATCGCTCCTGTTTTAGCCACCTTATGCCAACTCACGGGAGTTGGGTCCACGTATATACCTTAGGATCGTTGCCACCATCCTACTTCATTCTGGAACTCCACCGCGTACACAGTTGTCAAAGTGGTTTTCGGTATCGATAGAGAGTATGTCCATATCCGATCCCGGTCTCTTTAACAACCAATCGTTATTATAACACCGTGGTCATTTAAAAATATATATACTTTTAAAAACACAATCATTGCCCTTCCAAAACATATCCTTTACTACAAAATAGTATATACTTTAAAACCAAAATATTTTTGCCATTTCAAAACATATCCTTTACTTCAAAATAGTATATACTTTAAACCAAAATATTATTACTATTTCAAACCCAAATTATCAATGTATTATTTCCATTTCAAAACCAAATTCAATAATATATCATTTCCATTTCCAAAACAATTCAATAATATCTCATTTAAATAAAACCAAATTTCCAATCACTAATCTTTCTCAAATTTAGATAAATTGAAATATCTTTTAAATCATCTTAAACCCAAACCACATTTTGAAGTCATATTTCGAAATTTTCAATTTCAATAGGTTTCAAATCCATATATTCACAGATAATTCTTAAATAAATTCTATTTCAAATAAATTCATTTTCCAAACCATATTACTTTCAAAGTTATAACAATTTCGAAAACCAATACTTTGAAAACAATAATACCTTAATTTCAATAAAACATTTCAATCTTGATATATTTCAATACTTTAAATATTCCAAAATTCCCAGCCAAATCTGATAATCTTATATATACCTTAATTCAATTTACTATTATTTAGTTTAGAAATATTTATTTAATAAATTCAATATCACTTAAATAAGGCTCAAACTAGAAATATTCGTAAATCAAACTTAAAACATCATCAAATTTTACTTAGCTTAAATTTTAGAATTTAACCATATATAAAATAATATTTACATAATATCAAAATTAGTATATATGTAAACCCTTATTTTCCAAAACTCATAGAAAATCACTTTAAAATATTTTATATATAGTCCACGGTGCCTGTATATAATTTTCTATCCTATGGTCAAGTGATACAGATATTTATCATTTCAATCCGTAATTTTAAAAATAAAAGTCTACGGTTATATATCATTTCAAACCGCAATCCCGAATGGAATGAAAATGCATAATAACTTGCAGTTTATATAAAATATAGCATTCATTCATCCAAATATCAATAAACAACCATTTATTACAATCATCATCCAATTTAAACAAAACATCAATATAAAGCATATAAAATATAACAGGCATCAACGAATAGTTTATATTCAATAAAAATTAATAACTGTTTAACTGGCAGTTTATATGAAATAATAAATAAATTTAACTGTCAAATTATATGCAATAATAAAATTAAATAACAAGTTAATTTAAATAAATGCTATCTAACTGAGATGATGATTAAATATATGCCCAAACAATCATAGATAAATTTTAAATCACATCGAAATTTAATTTAACAAACATAAGAAATTTTAGAAGTTGTGAGTGGGTTAAAACACTCACCTTTTGAATTTTAAATTGAATTTAAATTCAATTTAAACCCAAAAATTTGACCGTCTCAGAATTCATCCAAACCAGCGTCATCAGGTCCAGAATTTCAATACGATCCCAGCGAAACAAACCGCGCATGAATCCGAGTCCATATGCAAAAGTTATGAAAATTTGAAGATTGGAAAATTCTGGTCCTGAGTCGACTTCGAGTTCAACCCGGTCTGCCGCCTCAAATACCCGATGCTTGCTCTGAGTTTTTGCCAAAACGACCTTGAGACCCAAGTCATTTTCTTCGTGACCCGAAGTAGCTCCAGGGTTTTTCCCCCTGAAACCCCAAGCGCGACCCGAAGCGCGAAAATCTCAAATTTTTTTTTTAATTTTTTTATTTGAAATTATATTTTGGAATTTGGGAATTAGGTTTTGTCTGCCATTGGAATGAGGAGCTAAGAAGAAGATGAATTGTACGTATAGACAAATGAAGATTAGGGAGGCTAGGGTTTATAACATGATATATATATAGGTAGGGTTGACATTTGAATGGATGGATAAGATAGATTTACACGCTAACGCCAAAGTGGTCCAAAAAGCCCGTTCTGTCTCCGGAACTAAATTTGGTAAACCCATATATCAAAATAGGTGTTTTAAAATATTTTAAACGCAATGGAAAAGGTTTCAAGTCCAAATTCCATCGTATGAAGAAGTTATGCTAAAATCAAAAATTTTAAATTGATTTCAATTGATTTCAATTGATTACAATTGCATTTATTTCAAGGCGTTTCGAGTCCGTACGATCAAATGACAAATCCGATTATTACAAAACTTGAAACACTATTATAATTCACCGTTATGGATCTGATGAAACTTGTTTCATCGAAATCCGAGTCAGTGGCCAAAAAGGCAAATTTTATATTAATTAAATGAAATTAAATTAAATTAATTAAATCGAATTTTATATTTCAATTATAGAATTGACAATTTATCACCTTTATACTTCTCAATCATTTGCAATTTTTTTTTTAAAAATTAAACGTCAATTTAGAGAAAATAATTTATCAATTGAAATGCTCTATCTTAAATTTTCATTATATTCAAAATTATAAATTTTAGTTCCCAAAATTTCTATTAAATTGAATTTACCCATAATTATTTTATTCATAATTCCAAATAGAATGGCGTACCATTGGATTTAAAATTTCACATAAATATTTCCCGTTTTCAACTAAAATTTTAAATTACAGTAATAATTACATATTTGAGTTCATTCGTTTGCAATAAATTCAACTATTATAATCTAAATAAATTAACTCACTATTAAAGGTTCAAATTCTATAATTCATAAATTTGACCATCTTGATTTACTTATTAATTTGTAATTCTTTAAACAAATTCCCATCTCAGTTTAAAGTAACTTAATTCTCTCATTAAAGAATTTATTTCGATTTCTTAAAATAAACCCTCATTATAAATTGAATCCCATTTTATCCTAATAAGTTTCAAATTAAATGGATAAGTTCCAAATTCAACCTTTAACTTACACTTAAGTTTAGGTAAAATCAATTTATAGCGTATTTCCCTTTTAGTTATTACTTTACCTGCTTCTAGTATTAATTTCTCAATTAATCCACATTATTAAAGTAACGCTTTTAATAAATATGACCCTATGATTACTCAACATTTAATGAACGTTATTTCATTTCCCATTAGTGTAACCTTCATTTATTTTATTATCACTTATTACAAATTCTAATTCCATTAACAAATAAGCAAGTAATTTAAAATATATGTTACAAATTTTGAATTAGTCACTATTCATTATTATTGACCTTAATTTAGCATCACTTACCTTGCGTTAACGTTGTTACATAACAATCCCTACCCAATTGCAATTTTATATTCAAATGAATACATTTACTCTTTTCGTTATGGAATTAATTATCAATAAGGCACATCTAATTATCATTATTGATTTTATACAATTTCCATTAACTGTACATTCAATTGCTATTCAATGTATATTTATTCATTAATCAATTCGATATATATATGTTTGTTTCCTTCTATTTGATTTATAACCTAGTATACATTTACCCAAATTTTGTTTCAATTACATTCATTAATGGGTGTTGCATTGAAATCTAATGTATTAGCTTATATCACATTTTTACCATTAATTACAATTGGCTTACCAATTTTTATTCAATACCATAAATAAATAACATATTATTCAATACTTACTCTTGTTTCTCATATTCTATTTAAAAATCAAATCATAACATTTACATTATTTTATTGAATTGAAATTTCATTTTAAATATATATATATATATTTAGTTAACTTTTAATTACAATTGCTACATCTAATTCCTAACATTCATTTTACTATAAATTATGGAAATTATGACAAACTTAGTTAACGAAATTCACAGGTCGTTACACTCTCCCCCACTCAAAACTTTTCGTCCCCGAAAAGGAAAAAGAAGGGAGAAGGAAGAATTAGATAAACAATACATCTTATTTAAAATATTAACTTATAAACACTAATTTACAAAATTTATTACTTTATATAAAATATACCCATTTTAATCATTATATCTTTTTATACTTAAATGAATAAAGTTTTAGAAAAACAATTCAAAATAATTTTCTAAGTCCAAAAATTTCGAAAAATTTCAGCGGAGTCTCCTTTGTACGGAGAGGCTCGGGAGAAAATATAATATTAAATATAATAAAATATCACTTATAATATCCAAAATATTATATCCCAACACGGGAAAATATATATAAATAGCGTTATAAATCGTAATCCGAAACGTACCTATTTGTCAGGCATTTTACGCTTAATTTATGGAACCAAAAGCAGTAGCAATTACTTCCATACCTGCATTCCACTTATAAATCCAAAGGGTTAACTATTTATATGAAGTGAAATATTTAAGAGGTTTCAATCATTAACACACATCAATACAACAACCATCAATTTCAACAAACAGCATACATAACAAATACAAAGCAACCATTCAAACAAACAAACAAATAGTTGGTCAGGTTCAAAACCTTTAAATTGTATGGGATGAAGAATAAACTACTAGCGCATCATTTACTCAACAGCCTTAGATAAAACTAAATAGATCATTCATTCATCCAATCCAAATTTTAAAGTATCCTACCCAAACAACCATAACCCAAAACAACAACAATCAGAACAACAATCAACTTAACTTATTATTAATCTCCTTTCATATCTTTGTTGTTTGATTTTCTTTTTATTTATACAGTGATTTATCTTTTTAATTTACATTTTACTCATTAAATGTTTGCTTCATTTATTTTTACTTATTACCTACAATTATTCAATTAACACAGGTCATGCTAGTTCCCTTTTATTTCGTTATAATTATTCATTCATATATTATAGCATGTCCTCACTTGTTTTTTTTACGTTTATAATCATCTATTTGTCATACTTACCTTTAATTATATTTACTTGCTAAAATTTCAATTATACCTTAAGTTTATAACATTAAATTCTCATTTAATAGCGATTTCATTGAATACTTTCATTATTTCAAATTTCTACTTTTATAATATTCTATTACAATTTAAACACTTCAACTTTTAATATTTGATAAGTTATATATGTTATTTAAAGGTGTAATTGAAAGTTATACAAGTTTCTCATTTCTTTTAATTAATTCATTATTCAATAAATTTTTACCTTTGTCCTATAAGTTACTATTTCAACTTCCTCTTTATTTCCATTATAACTTAGCATTAAATCTCTTACCTAAATTTAGAGGTTTCAATTATTAATTACTTACCTTTCATTTCACAACAATAATTGAACAATTCATTAACGAAAATTTAAGAATTAAATACCGGGTTAAATTTCAAATTTATTTTAAAATAATAGATAAATGTATATACTTACCGTTTATATGTCCAATTATATTTAAAACAATTTAAAATATTTATTTGTTTATCAAAAATAAATCTGAAGTAAAACTACTACAGTGGTCTTCCCACTTCGAAACTCGAAAATGAACGTCGATGATGCGTGCACTCATCACCGAAATTATTTTCCAGCGACAGAGAGGGGAGTACAGAACTTATCTCTTTCCAAAATTTTCTTTAAAACAATTCTTTCAAATTATGTTGAAATATTTATATCAGAAAATACTTATAAATATTATTATTATTATATTCCAAAACCATTCAAAAGACTTTTTTCCAAAAGTCCGGAACTCAAGTTCAAAAATTTCCAATTTGATTTATTTTATTTTCAATCTTATTTCAACTATTATTTATTAATTTCATTACCTAACAACCAATCTATTACAACCAATATATACCATTATAAAATATTTTACTTTATATATAGAAAATATAATAGGCAAAATTATTTCATTCACCTATATTAAAAACAAATATTATGTCGGTATGTCCTATTAAGTGTTTAGAAATCCCTATTGATGTCATAGCGTCCCATGCACCAACTAGAATTTATAAATACAAAACGGAACAGATTAACACAATATTAAAACCTTTTTCTAACACTAACAAATACGCTCTCTCATATATATACACTCAGCGACTCCCATAGGGTATTACTACCCTATTAATAAAGAGTCAGACCCCATAAAGCTAAGGTTTATCGCTAAACCAAAGCTCTGTACCAAATGTAACATCCCACCTTTTTGTATGCTTAAGCAGACACACGTGCCAACTTAAACCATACAGAAGGGCGGATTGTTATGGGGTAAATAAGAAAAAGTGGAGAAATAAAAGAAACAAAATAGAATCTTGCAGCGGAACGATAAAATATAATAATCAAATAACAGTTCATGAAGCTGTTTTACAAAACATTTGATTATACTTATACATTACATATCAGAGTTACACATACCAGAGAATGATAATAAATGCAGCGGAATACAATGGTGTAGTGGAATATAATAAATAGTAGTAATAAAATCTTCGTCTTCGTCCTCCAGAAATAGAGCCTTCAAATCCTGAAATGCTCAGGCTGACCCGAGCGAATTGAAAAGACAAAACACTCGAGTCAGAACTAAAAGATCTTATGTAAGTTAAATCAATGAAATAAATATGAGTGTAAACGGCATCAGAGATGTTTACGGGGTTTGACATCTCCTATCCAGTGTCTATCGTGAGTGCAGTAACTTAAGAAATGTTCGGGATTCACATCTCTTAAGGATCCGTTAAACTATCTACTATGTAATAGTATACGCTATATACAGTAGTGTCTAATCAGTAAAGTATAATCATATAGAAAATAGCGTTAAGGGGATGGAGAACCTTAACGCGGTCGGATCTTAAAATCATAATCGTAGTAAAGCTCGATATGGTAGGTGACACGGCACAACTAGGCAATGCCAGGGTAGATATACCAATTACGCACACGGACTGATGGATACGCATAGCAGCCACTACCATTCCACCTCTAACAACACTCCCAAATCGGAGGATGGCCATCTAATCAATCACAAGTAAGAGTATAATATCGAAGAAATGTGTCCGAGAAGTGGTGCTACCTCACTGGTCCGAGATCGCTCCTGTTTTAGCCACCTTATGCCAACTCACGGGAGTTGGGTCCACGTATATACCTTAGGATCGTCGCCATCATCCTACTTCATTCTGGAACTCCACCGCGTACACAGTTGTCAAAGTGGTTTTCGGTATCGACAGAGAGTATGTCCATATCCGATCCCGGTCACTTTAACAACCAATCGTTATTATAACACCGTGGTCATTTAAAAATATATATACTTTTAAAAACACAATCATTGCCCTTTCAAAACATATCCTTTACTACAAAATAGTATATACTTTAAAACCAAAATATTTTTGCCATTTCAAAACATATTCTTTACTTCAAAATAGTATATACTTTAAACCAAAATATTATTACTATTTCAAACCCAAATTATCAATGTATTATTTCCATTTCAAAACCCAATTCAATAATATATCATTTCCATTTCCAAAACAATTCAATAATATCTCATTTAAAAAAAACCAAATTTCCAATCACTAATCTTTCTCAAATTTAGATAACTTGAAATATTCTTTTAAATCATCTTAAACCCAAACCACATTTTGAAGTCATATATCGAAATTTTCAATTTCAATAGGTTTCAAATCCATATATTCACAGATAATTCTTAAATAAATTCTATTTCAAATAAATTCATTTTCCAAACCATATTACTTTTAAAGTTATAACAATTTCGAAAACCAATACTTTGAAAACAATAATACCTTAATTTCAATAAAACATTTCAATCTTGATATATTTCAAGACTTTAAATATTCCAAAATTCCCAACCAAATCTGATAATCTTATATATACCTTAATTCAATTTACTATTATTTAGTTTAGAAATATTTATTTAATAAATTCAATATCACTTAAATAAGGCTCAAACTTGAAATATTCGTAAATCAAACTTAAAACATCATCAAATTTTACTTAGCTTAAATTTTAGAATTTAACCATATATAAAATAATATTTATATAATATCAAAATTAGTATATATATAAACCCTTATTTTCCAAAACCCATAAAAAATCACTTTAAAATATTTTATATATAGACCACGATGCTTGTATATAATTTTCTATCCTATGGTCAAGTGATACAGATATTTATCATTTCAATCCGTAATTTTAAAAATAAAAGTCTACGGTTATATATCATTTCAAACCGCAATCCCGAATGGAATGAAAATGCATAATAACTTGCAGTTTATATAAAATATAGCATTCATTCATCCAAATATCAATAAACAACCATTTATTACAATCATCATCCAATTTAAACAAAACATCAATATAAAGCATATAAAATATAACAGGCATCAACGAATAGTTTATATTCAATAAAAATTAATAACTGTTTAACTGGCAGTTTATATGAAATAATAAATAAATTTAACTATCAAATTATATGCAATAATAAAATTAAATAACAAGTTAATTTAAATAAATGCTATCTAACTGAGATGATGATTAAATATATGCCCAAACAATCATAGATAAATTTTAAATCACATCAAAATTTAATTTAACAAACATAAGAAATTTTAGAAGTTGTGAGTGGGTTAAAACACTCACCTTTTGAATTTTAAATTGAATTTAAATTCAATTTAAACCCAAAAATTTGACCTTCTCAGAATTCATCCAAACTAGCGTCATCAGGTCCGGAATTTCAATACGATCCCAGCAAAACAAACCGCGCATGAATCCGAGTCCGTATGCAAAAGTTATGAAAATTTGAAGATTGGAAAATTCTGGTCCTGAGTCGACTTCGAGTTCAACCCGGTCTGCCACCTCAAATACCCGATGCTTGCTCTGAGTTTTTGCCAAAATGACCCAGAGACCCGAGTCATTTTCTTCGTGACCCGAAGTAGCTCCAGGGTTTTTCCCCCTGAAACCCCAAGCACGGCCCGAAGCGCGAAAATCTCAAAAAAATTTACGTACAGACAAATGAAGATTAGGGAGGCTAGGGTTTATAACATGATATATATAGGTAGGGTTGACATTTGAATGGATGGATAAGATAGATTTACGCGCTAACGCCAAAGTGGTCCAAAAAGCCCGTTCTGTCTCCGGAACGAAATTTGGTAAACCCATATATCAAAATAGGTGTTTTAAAATATTTTAAACGCAATGGAAAAGGTTTCAAGTCCAAATTCCATCGTATGAAGAAGTTATGCCAAAATCAAAAATTTTAAATTGATTTCAATTGATTACAATTGCATTTATTTCAAGGCGTTTCGAGTCCGTACGATCAAATGACAAATCCGATTGTTACGAAACTTGAAACACTATTATAATTCACCGTTACGGATCTGATGAAACTTGTTTCATCGAAATCCGAGTCAGTGGCCAAAAAGGCAAATTTTATATTAATTAAATGAAATTAAATTAAATTAATTAAATCGAATTTTATATTTCAATTATAGAATTGACAATTTATCACCTTTATACTTCTCAATCATTTGCAATTATTTAAAAAAAATTCAAACGTCAATTTAGAGAAAATAATTTATCAATTGAAATGCTCTATCTTAAATTTTCATTATATTCAAAATTATAAATTTTAGTTCCCAAAATTTCTATTAAATTGAATTTACCCATAATTATTTCATTCATAATTCCAAATAGAAGGGCGTACCATTGGATTTAAAATTTCACATAAATATTTCCCATTTTCAACTAAAATTTTAAATTACAGTAATAATTACATATTTGAGTTCATTCGTTTGCAATAAATTCAACTATTATAATCTAAATAAATTAACTCACTATTAAAGGTTCAAATTCTATAATTCATAAATTTTACCATCTTGATTTACTTATTAATTTGTAATTCTTTAAACAAATTCCCATCTCAGTTTAAAGTAACTTAATTCTCTCATTAAAGAATTTATTTCGATTTCTTAAAATAAACCCTCATTATAAATTGAATCCCATTTTATCCTAATAAGTTTCAAATTAAATGGATAAGTTCCAAATTCAACCTTTAACTTACACTTAAGTTTAGGTAAAATCAATTTATAACGTATTTCCCTTTTAGTTATTACTTTACCTGCTTCTAGTATTAATTTCTCAATTAATCCACATTATTAAAGTAACGCTTTTAATAAATATGACCCTATGATTACTCAACATTTAATGAACGTTATTTCATTTCCCATTAGTGTAACCTTCATTTATTTTATTATCACTTATTACAAATTCTAATTCCATTAACAAATAAGCAGGTAATTTAAAATATATGTTACAAATTTTGAATTAGTCACTATTCATTATTATTGACCTTAATTTAGCATCACTTACCTTACTTTAACGTTGTTACTTAACAATCCCTACCCAATTGCAATTTTATATTCAAATGAATACATTTACTCTTTCCGTTATGGAATTAATTATCAATAAGGCACATCTAATTATCATTATTGATTTTATACAATTTCCATTAACTGTACATTCAATTGCTATTCAATGTATATTTATTCATTAATCAATTCGATATATATGTTTGTTTCCTTCTATTTGATTTATAACCTAGTATACATTTACCCAAATTCTATTTCAATTACATTCATTAATGGGTGTTGCAATTGAAATCTAATTTATTAGCTTATATCACATTTTTACCATTAATTACAATTGGCTTACCAATTTTATTCAATACCATAAATAAATAACATATTATTCAATACTTACTCTTGTTTCTCATATTCTATTTAAAAATCAAATCATAACATTTACATTATTTTATTGAATTGAAATTTCATTTTAAATATATATATATATATATATATATATATTTAGTTAACTTTTAATTACAATTGCTACATCTAATTCCTAACATTCATTTTACTATAAATTATGGAAATTATGACAAACTTAGTTAACGAAATTCACGGGTCTTTACAATCTGCTTGCTCTCTGGCGAGGGGACTTGCACTCCGGTCTCGTCTCTCCGGACAGGACTTAAAGCGATCAATATCGGTCATCACATTCAATGTGGATTTTTCTAAAGTAAAATGTTCAAATCAAAGCAAACAAGAATAAATCCTAATTATCCATCCCAGACATTCGACTTAGAATGTGCCTAGGGACCAGTCTAGATCTCGTACACGTGTAAGCTGTCTGTGGTTATTATTGTCCTAAATAGTCATCCCAAACATCCTACTTAGAGCGTGCCTAGAGACTAATCTAAGCCTCATACACATGTAAGTGATCTGAGGTTATTATTATCCTAATTATTCAAAGCAAGAAAAAGGAAAGTGAGGGAGTCGAACCTGACTCCTAACTATCTCGATCATGGGACTTCGAGTCTCAGACCAGATCCTTGGTTGTTCCTTAATGTGTTCGCTGCTGATGGTGGTTGCTCCGGCCACACCATTGCAATTTAGTTCCTCATGTGCTTCTATAGTTGGTTGCTCTGAACTAATTCTTCTATCAAATCATGAAGGTGTTGGCACTCATTCATTTCATGCCTATCTAGCTCATAGAAGATGCAGAACTTTCCAGATATTTCCTCTCGATCAATGGGCTCTCTCCTAACTGGCTTCCTATAGTGGATCTGCACCCTAGTGTCTAGATATATCCTCTCATAAGGTCACTGTTAGCTTAGTGTAAGAAGAGAACTTTGGTTCCCTCCTCTTCCATTTTAGTTCTTCGAAGCCATCATCAGCTCTTATTTTTCCTTTGCCCTTTCCGTTTCATGCTCCAAACAGTCCTCTGTCATCCACAATATTAAATTCAGCATTCTTAGCTTCAACGTCTTCCTAATGCAAATATCTCTCACCTTTATGGTAGAATTTTATGAGATCCATCGGTGGATCTCTTTCTAAAGCAATCTTGAAGTTGATCTTGCTTGCGACCCTAGATACTGCCACCGTTAAGATTATTGATGGATTCGGCTTATCGACCGTGGCTGCTGTCGCGTTAAATCTTGTCGAGTGGCTTCTTAAGGTCTCTTTGGGCCTTTGTTTCATGCTTGGCAGCATCATCACATTCTTCAGTTGCGACACATGAACTCTGAACTGTCTTAAAAACTTATTTACCAAATTGGTCCTTGTACTTATGGACCTATTCTCCAGTTGTCTAAACCATGCACCGTCAAGTCTGTTAAGTATAATGGGAAGCACCATCCCATTGCCTCCTCAAGAGCTCCCAACACCTCTATATGTCGGATGTATCTCATCATATGAACCATCGGATCTGACTTGCTGTCATACATTTCTAGTGTCGGAAGCTTGAAATTGAGAGAATTCCTTGAATTCTGGATATTAGAAGTGAATGGATTCCTGTTTATGTCCTCCAAACTATAGTCTAGTGGTCCACCTTTAACTATTCTTTTAACCATCTTGGTCATCATGTTGTTATCATCTAACGGGAGTCTCAGACCACCAACTACATTATGCATCCTGCTTCTGCGGTAACTCTGGCACATACTCCTCTGGCTGCAATTAGCATTCTGACCTGCTCCTTTAGTCTCATTCTGCCCTTCATTCCTATAGGGAATTTCTGGCACATATTCCTCTGATCATTGACCATTCACATTTTGATTCGCGTTTCTAGCTCTAGCATTATCCATTCTCGGCATCCCAGTAGTCACTCCAATGTTGCCCCTGAGTATCGTTCTTTCGGTACCAAGTTGATTTGGATTGGTATCGAGTTTTCTGCTTGTGGGGGCATTGTTTCAGTTTTCTCCACTCCAACTTCAGATGTTCCTGCATTATCTCCTTGTCCTTTGTTCTTGTAACAACCTGCATATCTATCGATTTTATATTTAAATATTTTATCGTTAGTCGGATGTTAGTCCGAAAAGCTACTTTTTGGATACGGTCAAATTAGGACTCGAGACCACTTCCATTGAGTTCAAAATGACGTTTGCGATCTTTTTGAGTGTAAACTTCGATATGTTTGGAGATAGTGAAATTTTCGACACTTTTTCCCGCCTTTGACTTTAGTTTGGACTGCACCCCTTTAGTTCAACCCAACCATCTTCCTCACTCTATCAAAACACTTCAAGCTTTGTCAAAAATGGTGGTGGGAAGTGGAAATTAAAACTCCAAACACATATTCTATTGCAAATCCGAGATTCAACATCAAATTCACGTAAAGAACATTGCTTCAAGCTTGTTGGTGTTCTTGCTTTGCTCTCAAATCTCCATCTTCATCAAATTCCGTGAAAAGGTGAGATTTTTGATCTCACATCTTGCCTATGATTGTCATTGGACTGTTGGGAATGATTCCCTATCACTCTAGCATCAACATTTGCATTTGGTTTGGATTGGATTGGCGAAAAACTTCAATTTTCAGTGTTTTGGTGATTTTTCTGGCCTTAAGTCGTTTCTGGCCATCGCTAAGTCATCCACGAGTTAAGCCTAAGTCGTAAGTCGTTC
Source organism: Allium fistulosum (assembly GCA_030737815.1). NCBI lineage: Eukaryota > Viridiplantae > Streptophyta > Magnoliopsida > Asparagales > Amaryllidaceae > Allium > Allium fistulosum. Next base: position 760,445,164 of record CM060908.1, on the reverse strand, counting down.
GCGAGTTAAGGGCTTAAGTCGCGCGCGTTGAAAAGTCACCGCCTTTGTATTTCTGTTCGCCTGTGCTAAGTCGTTCACGAGTTAAGCCATAGGTCGTCCACGAGTTAACCCCTTAAGTCGTCCACGAGTTAACATCTTAGGTCGTCCCCGAGTTAAGACTTAAGTCGTTGCCTTCTGCTATCTCGTCCTGGCTTAGGTCGTACTGAGATAAGTCGTTAGGTCGTATAGACCTTAGCTCGTAGCTCGTATTTGAGCTTAAGTCGTTAAGTCGTATCGACTTTAAGTCGTTGGGTCGTACACCCTCTTAAGTCGTAAGTCGTTCGCGAGATAAGCAAGTACTAAGTCGTTCGCGAGTTAAAACCTTAAGTCGTAGGTCGCCTCCGACCTAATGTTTCCCCTGCTATTTCACTAGGTCGCTTGACCTTAAGTCGTAGGTCGTCTCCGACCTATGCCCCACTAAGTCGCATCCCACTTAGGTCGCAGGACTTTGTTAAGTCGTAGGTCGTCTCCGACCTTGTCCTTAGCCTTGTTAGTTCGCGTGAACTCTTAGGTCGTATGACCTACTTTTCCTTAGGTCGCTGGACCAGCTTGCCTTCGCTAAGTCGTACCTTATCTTAGGACTCTGCGTAGGCAATCTTATCTGAAAAGCATTCATTAGAACTTCCACTTTGATGCATTTTGAGCTGATTTCCTTGGATTTTATTCACGTCTCCGAATGTGAATTTTTGTGATAGATTGTTCCAACAATCATTTTATGACTTGTCACTTTAAAGATATGAAGGTTTTAATACTAGTAGTAAATATCAAAACTCTTTCATCAAATCGATTTCAACACTATTTTAAATATCAAAAGTTCGTTTTCTCAAACCGATTTCCAATCTACTAATATATAAGCCTTTACTTCACTCGAACGAGAAATCGACTTAAACGACTTAGTAAAACGAGTGGTATGAAACGCTTGCGTTCACTTCGTCGGTTAGCTCTTGGACTTGTTCGATTGAACCCTTTTGTGACAATTTCCTAGTGAAGATCTACAGTTTGTTCGTAAATATTTAAGTTAAGCAAGTGGTTATGGGACATGAAGCTAAACTCATATATTTACTAGCTTAGTGTGATTGACACTTCCTTATGATCATGACGATCATTCTTGTGATTTAGACTAGCGATTGAGCGATGTCTCTTCGTCCGTGTGTTTGGACTTGCCTTTGGGCCATCCGTGTGTTCGGAAAATAAAATGGATAGCTTCCATGAGATAGCTTCTCGTCCGTGTGTTCGGACTTCCCCCTTTTAGTGATTTCTGGATTTCGTGTGTTGATTTCTGGGATTTGTTCTGGATTTCGTGTGTTGATTTCTGGATTTAGTGCTTCACCAACTTTTGTGGTTTTCACTGATATGATATCAGTTTTGTGTATTGGTGAATTTGTGTGTCATTACCCTTTTTTATGTGTTTGGATCTTTGAGAAGATTCTTGTGACATTGATTAATCCCTTGTTGATTATCATTTACATACTTATAGTAGTATGCCATCATGGTTATTATATGTGTATGCCATACCCCTTATCCTATATCATGTCATCTGATATTTATAGTTAGACTGATCCGTTTATTATTTTCTTATAAATAATACTCGGGTCAGACCGAGATGTTACAGGTGCTTCTGCTTGACTTCACTTCTGGATTACTCTGCCTTTTGGCTAACTACTTAGATTAGTAGTTTTTGGTTGTACACATTTGAGATATAGACTCTATGTTGTGTATCTATTCTTTTGTATAGCACGTGATGCTATTCTTTTGTATTATAGTGGATCTTTCTGACCACTACTCTGATGTACACTTTCATGTGTTATATGTTTATTCACATCTTCTTCCGCCTTTGTGATATGGATGTATGTGACTGATTTATGTTATGATTATATCTATGTTTGTTTCCGAAGATTATATATAGCCACCGTGTGATAGCTTTGTGTTTGTATCGGTATGTCGGATTTCCTCCTTAAAAGATATGCATTCTATTCTATCTGACGTATCGATGCTCGCACAAAGAAGTTACATGGATGGTTGCTCCTCCACAGCCTTATTCTCCGTGCTAATTGACAGCACTACATCGTAGTGTTCTTGGTTAGCGTGGGTATAGAGGTGGGGCGTTACAGTTCTGAATTCTAGCAGTCCTAACTATTCCTTGTTGTCTCATCCTTTAAAAAAAATCCTTTAAGCATTTCCTGTTGTCGAGTCATTAATTCATCATGCATCTCCTTCATCGTTTTCTCTATCTCTTCACTGGTCACGTAAAGCGATTAATGAGAATTTGAGGACACCTTCTGGCTACTCCCATGCTCTAGTTGGCTTCCTCTAACCTGGATCTAGTGTTAGGTCTCTTCATCTTCTCCAAATCTCAAATCCAAGCTTTAGATTGTGAAATCTAGCTTCCTTCTCAGTGAAAGCACCAAAATGTTAATCCAGAAAAGGGATCAACACCCAAATATCAGATGAAAGCACCAATTCAAATGAAGAAAAAAGAAAAACAGTAAAATGGGACACAATTTTTATAGTGGTTTGGCGTAGTCTTTAGCCTACGTCCACTTTAATCTTTTATTAGTTGTTCTCTCTCTGGATTACAGCTAGTTATATAAAACCTGACCACTATCTAGTGGACCATAGATTTATAATGGCGTTTCCAGATTGTTTTTCAAATAGGGAATATGGTTGGAGGAGTCTCTAATGGTAGAGAAATCAAACCCTCTTTTGGTTGCAGCTAGGCTTGTATTTATATGCAAATAGATGTAACGGTCAGAAGCTTGTTGGCACTAGAGTCTAGATGAAGGCCCGATGTTGTACAAGAGAAATCAAAACACCATAACCCAATAGGATATATTAGTACCGACTTATATAGCTCGGTACAGAGCTATAAGTACAAATCCAAATTTAACTCTTGCTCTGCTCTTCTATATTTTAGTCAATAAGTTTCTAGCTCTTTTCATTGACTTTTGGTTGATTCTAGTAATCTTTCCTTCATCACTTGAGTTACCCTGCTTTATTGGCTTTCTTCTTAGCAACCATGGAGTTGGTCGTCCATACTTTGGAAAAACAACTTCATCACGAGCTATTGGAGAAGTTTATGAGAAGTATGGAGTTTGGGAGGTGATCCAAAAAGGATTTATAGGTCGGTATCAACCTATGTAGTTCGGTAGCTATGTCCTTCATTCAGATTCATTTGAAATTTCTCTAAGGTTTCTAAGTGTGCTTTCAAGTTTCCAAATCGTTTCGATCATGTCTCGATCTTCTAAGTCTAGTTGAAATCGGCTTTGGCTCAAAAGCGGGCTAACAAGATAACAAGTAATAATTTATATTTGGATAATACGAAGAATGCCCAAGGGTCTAGATTGACTGGTTAATAAGAGTGGTATCTCAGGGCACAATACTTCTTTTTCTATTGATAACAAATTCTAAAAAAATGGTTAAATGAGTAAACCTGCAAATTCAAAAATATTGTTTCCATTGTAAACACTTTAATCTGAGCATACTTATATTCGCACATACATTATACACATCAATGCAATTAATATAATTTCATTTATAGCACATGTATTGGGTATTATATACATCAATTTAACATGAATATAATTTCATTTACAATATATAATTTCATTTACAGCACAAATATGGGAATTATATTTACTGTATAGGTCAATGCACAAAATTATGTACATTACATATGTGGAAATTATATACATCTTGCATACTTATATTCTACCTATTTTAACAAGCACTTCCAACCTGCATTTACTTATACACCAAGGTGAAATTAATATAATTTCCTTAAGTTAATTGTTGCAACATGAACATGTGTTACAACATTAATGAACATGACTACTTTCAAAGGTAAAACTCAAAAGATATTTAACCAATGCCTGAACAATCAGCAAATGAACTACTCTCAAAGGCAAAACAGTGCTTCTATTCATTGCTACCTTTTCAGATCTGATTGTATACTTTTAAGTTGTAAGGTTGGGAAATGTCAAATAATGTTGGGTTAAATTAATCTTTAAATATGCAAGTGACATGTAAATATGGAACAACGGTAGATTGCATACTAGCATTAGGTAATGCACCCTACAAATTTGTGTTGCTCTGGACATGTAAAAATTTCTTTTAGCTTGTAACTACTCTCAAAGGCTATCACTCTTCGAAAGTTAAGAGTTTCACTAAAGGGATTGATTATTATAAGCTTGTTGTTGATTTGGCTTAGGCCAAAGGTAATATAGTTATAAGCTTTATTCGAAAAAATCACTAAATATAACCAACTAAAAATGGTAAATGTTGTAACTTTAATATTTCATGCATGAGACATTTGTACATGTTAATAAAACGACGCGGATATATACTTTTAATTGCAATAAGTATTAAATAGATAAAAATGCTAACACACAATGATAAAATACTTACCAGAAGTCAAGTCCATTTTGACATACACAGCAAGCCATGCTATTGTTGAACCAATGGCATTTGACATGGACTCCATAAATGGTGTAGGTCTCCATAAAAGTGCATCTAGGACTTTTGCAATATCTACCCAAATTCTTAATGCAGTTTTCCCCAATGGTACGTAATGGACCAAAATATTTGGATCAGATGAAGACACGATTCCTTCTGCTACTATTTTTCCAATATCATGCACATCAATCAACTTACATTTAGTATTCGTCGCAAAATTTGCACTTTGTATTTAATAAAAAGGAAATTTTCAAACACACTATGAATAGTTTTTAGAGAAATTAGCAATATGAACATTACCATAGGAGAGGTCACATCATTAGTCATAGGAGTATAAGATGTTGTAATGTTAACAATTTTGACTCCGCCATGCTATTTTCTTACCAGCTGCTTCTCCAACACATGTTATGCCAATTATCGACCTCCAAAAAAGCATCTTATTTTTTCAGATTGTCTAACAAATCTATCATGGCGTTTGGTCTAAGAGGAATACCATTAATAATCTGATTCAGATCACTTGAGTAGACTCATCCTTTAGCAACTAATTCTCTACTCCTACCCCAATCAAACAGGTTGCACTTAGTTTCTGTGCTACTGATTTACTTTATTGAAGAAAAATTATATTTATTAAATAACTAGTTGTAAGTAATTAGCTATGTTGTGCCATGTAAAAATTAGATGTTGGTCATGTAGTACCATGAAGCATAATTGTATTTGTAGGTCTATTTATTTTTCTTATTAGTTCTGGATAGGGTTTGTGAGCTTTCCTGTAGATGAGTAAGAAATAATGTAAGCAATCTATATTATGTAAATTTTTATTTAGTTATTATATTAGTCCATGGTATCAGGGTTGATTTTGATGCTGATTCAAAAGCTGTTAATATTTTTTGACTAGCTAAAGTAGTCTGATGCAAGCATGCAACTTATGCAGTCTATTTATATAATAAAATGCAAGAGGATTCTAGTAGTGGGAATAAACATATATGCGTTTATATATAAATAAAAATGAAGTTGACATAAATTCATTTTCATATTATGCTTTTAACTATGTTTGTTAAAACAAAGTACTACGAAGACATTACTTATAATAAACTGTGATTAAACTAAAATGATAGACTAGTGTAAAAAATTACCACATTCACCTTTTCAGAGTTCTCCATTATGCGCATAAACCCTATTAGCTTGTCATACCACTATCTCATCCTGAGCATCTCTAATATGAGTCAAAGCAGGTGAACGCCTCCATAAAAAGCATCTAATTTTATCAGATCGATTATCAAAATTTTCATGGCATTCTGACCTAAAGATACTTCATTAAAAAGCTTATTTCGATCACTTGACATAATTCTTCCTTGGGCAACCACCTTATCATACTCTGTTTGAACTGGACTAGCCCGCAGCGGAAGTTATGGGTGAATTTCAAAAAATTTACCCTATTAGATCTTTTATTGGGCCTATGAAGTCTAATTGAATTAGAACATTTCTAAATTCATTTAAATAAAATCATTTATTTTATTTACATTCAAATGTATTAAGATATGAAATTAATTTTATTTTATTTAATTTATACATAAATGTATCATATACATATATGCGTGAGTATATGTGTAACATAATAATCCATGAAAGGTATAATATGCCCATATGTAGATGTTGGGATTTACATCGCAACAGACATATTAGCTCATTTTGTATGTCATGTAAGTTGTCCAAATATGTGCATGTATATGTGTTAGAACACACACACACACACACACACACAAACACATATGTATGTATGTATAAATATATTATGTATAATATATGAACATAAAACATTTATATATAGATAAATATACATATAGAAAGAGAGAGAACAATTATTAAAAATTATTTATAATTCAAAATTAACTTAGTTTTGCAAACATAATAATTTTAGTATTTTAATTTGTATATATTATGAATAAAATAATGTTTTCATCCATAAATAATTAACATAAAGTAATCTATTAACGAAATTTGTGACAACCACATCTACTAACAAAATCTCACCTAACTAAACATAAAGTAGCAATATATTTAAACAGATATGAAATTGCTCATTATAGGATCATAGAATATAATTTAATTACTGTAATATGAATTAAATTACTAATTTAATGATGTCTTTGAATCCACGTTGAAGCAATGACTTTCCTTCCTTTTACCGCTCTTAATTCGTCAGATTACAAGTCCGGAATCACCGACCTCTAACTATCGAATAGTATTATTTTAATTTGAAATATATTTGAGAATTTTAGAGTGGATTGAGAGCTATGTTTTAACCAGCAATGAAGAAGGTAATGGCGGCCAAAAAGGTTCATCATTATTTTTAGATATATATATATATATAGGGTTGTATTAGAGAGAAACTAGGAAAACCTTTTTACCTATTATCTCAAAGACAATTCCTTATGTTTTAGCCACCCCTAGATCTTCCCAAAATCAAAATTTTGCAGCCCTAATGATGAGTCTTAAACTCATTTAAGCCCAAGCCAAAATACTATGCAATTAAATCTAATTTAATCGCTTGTCGATATTGTATATCGATCGATATATTTATAACTGTTATAAATATATATAACATTATTTATTTCTCAAATCATATTAAAATTTTATAATTAATATTTCATAAATATTAATTAATTTAATTAATTAATAACAATTATAAACTAATTAAATTGTTCGGTCTTAAGGGAATTCATCATTTCGGCTGTGTAACTCTTGGGTGTAAATTTGGTCAGCGATTAACATCGAACTATTCTAATGTTAACGTTCACACGTCGCTTAGCAGGTGGTATGACATTATGGCCAAATTTATCGCTTACTCATTTTCGGTAAAATCCAATTTTAGTTTAATAAGCGTTACCCGGTTGTGACATTTATTTACACTAATTCTCTTCGTCAAAACTATATCACTTTGGACTTATAGAATTTGGTAATGGTCAAAATTCCAACCTCATCCACATTCAACTTTATAGTCTAAATACAAAGTCCTTGGTTCAGTAATAACAATTATTATTAACCGAAATGCTCTTGCCAGAGACTTTGACTTTAAGTTGACTTGAGTTGATTGTGATACTAATTGCATATAACTATGGAGACGAATCCTCTCTTGAATAGTGCTTTACTTCCAATACTTCCACTCGACCAACTATAGTCGCTCGATGAACGCCATGCCATGATTTGGCTATAATCAAAGCGGAGCTTTCATATTGAAGATCCATAGTATTCTCAAGTCGAGAGAACTATGTAAATCAGTCGCATCGTTATTTTCTGTTTGACCTTAGTTATGTTAACCAATAGAAAACTATCGAGTGAGTCGTTCCATAGTTATCCAATAACTATTAGTACGTAACCCCTAGGTGCCACTGACTTTGAGGCATTTTTGTTTACTATGTGTTAACGACTTACTCTAAATCATTATTTAGAATTTTTGGTTTCAATACGCAAGTATCAAACACTAAGTCTTATCGAGCGATAATTATGTGAATAAATCTGAATTAACTAGAGCATGTTGAATACCGAATCTGTTATGCTAATTTCAATAACTGAAATTTGCGATATTATTCTTATCAACATTTCTCATTTAATTCCAACCACATTAGTCTTTCCAATTGTAACGACCCTGAATTTCTGACATTTAAAATGTGAATATTTAATTGAGTTTAAATATTCGAATGATAGTTCAATTTGAAAATCAAATATCAGAATGAATTTGGTAATTAAATTATTGAATTTAATTATTGAAACTGGGTAAAAATTTGAATCGTCAGTTTTAAGCTGATTAAAAATAATTTCAAGACTTAGAAAATTCATATTGATTTTACTGAAAATAATGAAAGCTTTAGAATTGGATTTGGAACTGTTTTGTTCAGTTTTGAATTTTATCGTTTAAATCGATATTTAAAAATAGCGTTCCGGGGCACAGTCTCAGAATTCGACGAAACCAGTTCCATTGGATCTGTAATAGTTTATTATTATTGGATTTCAATTTTCGTAATGTTTGGAGTGATCGTTTGGTCGTACGATAAGCAAACGCGCTGAAATTAAATCGAAAATTTAATTTAATAACTGGTCCAAAAAGCTATCTTCTCCATACGATCGAATTTGGACTCGAAACCTTTTCCATTGCGTTCGGAATAGGGGTATAACATTACAAACGCCTGGCAGCACACCTGGACAGGAGGTCGAGATTTCAAGTTGTGTTTATCGAGACAATTTGAATTTAAATTAAATATATATTTATATATTTGTCAACATCAGCTGTTTTTCTTTCATTTCGTGGTCACTGTAGCTCATCTGCTACACGCAGAAATATTCTCCACGCAAAAATCACGTATGTCCCCTTTTCTTATTCCAAAGCACGCAACCCTTCACATTTTACATCACCTTGTACCCTCCTTTCTTCCATCAGAAACACGAAATAAATCTCAAACGAAAAGAAAAATGGCAACTCATTCCCAAATCTCTTTCACGCAAATAAAAAAAAATTAATGGCTGAAGCCTAGGGAATCAACGATCGAAAAAAAATATAATAAATGAAACAAATTCGAGTTCATCGCGAGGTCGAGATAGCACCAGGCGGAAGCTCGATCGAGCCTGGGCATCGACTGTTGTGGAAAGTGGGTTGCGGTGACGCATTGGGATTCGCGACCCAGGGAATGATGACATGCGAATCTCGTGGAGCAGCTAGGGCAGTAGGTTTCGCGCGCGAGGCGAAGGGAAGTTGGGGCTTGCCGAAGTCGATAAGCGAACATAGGCGATGGCAAGGGGGCTTCGTGGTGGCTCGCATTGACTTGAGGGGAGCTCGACGATCTGCATTTTTGGCGACGGCCTCGTGGGTTGTCGACAGCAACGTGGTAAGAATCTCTCTTGATTTATATTTCGATTGCAGTTTTTCTCTTTCAATTTAAATTTAATAAAATATATAAAAACAGAGAAAGGAATGTTAAAATCAGATTTTTTAAATTTTACAAACATATATGTATAGAACTGGGAAGATTTTACAGTAAAGAAATTGCTGTTTTGTTATATATATAAATATAAATATACCTATATAAAAATATACATATCTATTTTCACTTAGTAGTTTATTTTAAATAATGTAATTTGGTAATTAACTTGTTCAATTAACTTAGTTAATTATTATAATTACTAAAAAGGTTATTATTAAAGGAAAATTATTAGTTTAAAATTTAATTATTTGATTTAGTAAAATTATTAAAGGAAATTTAGTTTTAATTTAAAATTTTGTAGTATGGAGATAAATCATTGGTTTAAAATAAAATCACCGGTGAATTGAAAATTATTAAATAAAATTGGTTATTCGATTGGTTCGAATATTGATAAACTGTATAAATTGTTTATACAAGGTCTATAAATCGAGAAAAACAAACTGGAATGGAAATGGGATTGCAAATTAAAGGTGAGATCTTCTCACTCAAATGAAAGTGGAATTTTTCAGTTACTGATTGTTATTGGATTGTGATAGTATATATATTAGTATATAGCAATATATATATATATATATATATTGGAATATATATATATTGGTGATTGATTTCCCACATTATATAGCGGATGAGACCCTATTGCGCCGCATAATAGCGGGATGATATTTTATAAATCCCAGGAATTGGTATTGTGCTAACATTTGTGGATGCAGGGAAACAGATTGGAGGGATCCAACTGAATTCCTCAAATTGTATGAATTTATTTCATATATTGTGTGATGATTATTGATAATCTGTGAATGATTATATTGATGATTGAATGTGTTGAAGGCTAAAAATTTAGCCGAATGTATTTTTGGTATCGTTGGATACCAGAAATGAATATAAATTGAATTTTGAAATTAAAGTGGAAAACTTTAAGTGAATTTATTTTTAAGAATTGAATTAATTTGAAAGAAGTAATTTTAAAGTATTAAAATTGATTTTCGAAATCTTACCGAATAAATTCCAAAATATGGGGAAAGATATTAATAAATGAGTTTTGAATAATATTGTTTAAAAGTTGAAGAATTCATTTAAAAATGGAATTTTGAATAAATTGGAAAGAATAAAGGAATTTATTTAAAAGTGATAAATTTCTAGAAATCAATTTGTAATTGATTTGGTATTTGAAAATGAATCTTTGAGAAATCGAAATGGAAATTTATTTGGAGTTGAAATGAATTTAGAAATCAAATTTGTAATTAATTTGGTGATGGAAAATAAATCATTGGAAAATAAATTTGAAATTGATTTGTGTTTGAAAAATAAATTTGGAAATCAATTTGCAAATGGTTTGTTATTTGGAAATAAACTTAGAAATAAATTGAAATGTTTTGTTCTATTGAAATTAAACTAAGAAATCAATTGTAATTGATTTGGTATTGAGATAAAATTAGAAATCAATTTGGAATTTGATTTTGGTGTTAAAAGTGAATATTGGGAATGTAAATTCAAAATGGAATTTATAAAGGAAAGGGAAATTTGTTTTAAAAATAAACACTAATTTATTTTTAAAGTTTGGAAATAAATTTACATATTTGGGACGTAAATTTAAAATAAATCGATAAGGATTTATTTAATTGGTTTAAATGGACCGTTTTGAAGTGGAAGTGTATTTTCACTATAAAGCCGAGTATATTTCTAAAGTAACTTTTAAAAATATAAATTAAAAGTTCTAAAGTTGGTTTTTAAAAGATATATTTGGAAATATATTCCGTGTGAAAAAATTGATTTGAAATTTATTTTCAAAAGTTGAAAGGTGAAAAATGATTTGAAATTTGTTTTCAAAGTGTTGAAGTGTGGAAAAATGTGATAACCTGGATTTTTAGATATCTGTTAATTAGAAATTAACAGGATTGAATCTATTAAAAACACTGATTTATTATTTGAATGTGATGATCTCTTTATAAATATGCATTTTTTTAAAACTTTAGTTTAGATAAGTTTTAAATTAAAAAGTTCATCTGTTAAAATATTCTTTCATTTTAAAATTCTAACATAAGATAAATTTGGTTTGGGAATTCTAAATATAGAGTGATAATAAATTTCTCAAGCTTATAAACAGATGATACATCTAATTGGATCAAAAAAAAAGTTATTTATAAATAAATAAAAGCTAGCTTATTCACATTAAATCAAAATAAAGCTCTGTTATTTAACTTTTGATCTATATATTTGCTGTAATGTTGGCGATAATGTTTTAAAGGAAGTCAAGTATATCTTATCAATATTTAAATAAAATATGGTTATAAAGTAAATATAAATATAAGTATAAAACTAAATAATAAATAAATGTAGTATTTGATAGTCTAAGTTTAAAAATAAAGGAGAAATGAAAATAAACATTTGTGTTAAGAATAAAGCTAAAATACTTAAGTTAAAAGGTTATAAAAATGGTTGATCACTCTTGTTTATGGGTGTAATTATGGTTAAATAAATTCAGGATAGTGTGGTTGATCACTCTTGCTTATGAGTAATATTGTATGTCCTAGATTAGTTGACACCTCTGGTACGTGATGATGATACAATGTGATATAAATTGATGTGTAATAGTGACATCCTGTATTTAAAATTTGTATTGTTTTCACTTGAATAATTTGGGTTAAGATGGTATCGAATTCGAAGAGACCGGTCGGGCATCAGTAAATACTCGAACCCACTTCGATTTGAAACCTTCAATGATTCTTTATAGGTTGATATGTGAAATCAATAGGCTGGGATGAAATAATTTAAGTAAATTGGACTATTTAATCTAAATTTTTGGTGCTTAGAAAATTGATGTGTGAAATAAGTAATGCCTATAACAAATTGTGAATTTGTAAATTGATACGAGTTACCCCGGGTTTTACATAATTTGTATGCTCTTGTACTCCATGTTAGATGGGTTTACTCACGCTGGTTTCCAGCCTGACCCGGGTGTTACTTTGATGTAATGCTCGGGTCAGACCGAGTATTACAGATTTTCAGGTAAGGACGTTCTGGAGCTCAGGAGGAGTACTGGATGGCAGAACGTATGGAGTGTTCCCGCTGTGACTATTATTTCTGATTATCTGAGACCTATTTGATTTATATATGACCATTGTTGTGTATTGGAATATAACTCTGATGTAAATAAATGTAAATTGACAGATACAGTATTTTTTTGTAAACTGTTATTATTTGATATTATATTTTGATCCGCTGCGAATGTGAGCATCTGTGTTATGTTTTATGTTTCTTTTCTTCTATCTCTTTCTTCTTTTTCATAACAATTTGTAATTTTCGAGATCGAAAATTCCGGGTCGTTACACTTGGTATTAGAGCAGAAGGTTAAGCGGGAACCTTAGCTCTGGTAGGTGTACTCATTAAGGATAGGGTCAATGGTACCCTAGGATGAGTTGAGTGTATATATATATGAGAGCGTACTTGTTATTTTCTTATATAAAGATTTTAAATGATTTTATATAAGAATATATTTTGATATATGAAGCAATATTTCCTTCTAATAAATATTAAGGTAATTGGTCGTTAAATTATTGGAATTAAACTAAGAGATGATAGAAATACAACCAAATGGAAATTAAATAAAGGTAAGTTTGAAATGGATTCAAATTGAAATTTAATATTGAATTTATAGAAGTAAGAATAAGATAAAAAGGAATTGGTATCCAGATATGATAACCTTGAGTATTATCATAAATAGTTATTGTGTTTAATAATGGTATATTTGTTATTAAGTAAGCCAAATGAAGTAAATTTTTAAGATGAGTATAACTTCTAAATTGAAGTAAGTTTAAATTGTGAAATTTTAAAACCTAGGTCTAGAAACAATCAATTGTTTCAAAAAGTTGAAGAAAATAACCAATAATATGATTCAGACTATTTTGAATATAGTCTTATTTTAAAATAAGAAATGTTTGGAAGATTTTTAAGGGACTTGTTTTGAAATTAAAACCAATGGTGGTTTAAGATTTAGAAGTAGCCTGGTGTGTAAAGGAAATAAATATGAAATAAACTCTAAGGTTGAGTTTTGAATTTTCCCTTGAATGTGATGTGAAACCCAAAGTGAAGTAAGTTTTAAACTTAAGTGGAAATGTTATTAATCTGAAAGTTTAAAATTTGAATGGGAATTGGGATTAATTCAAGCAAAAATTTAAATGATTTGAAATTGAAGTGGATTCAATTTGAAGTTAGTCTAAAGTAATTGGGATAATTTGGAATTGTAATTTAAGTAAATATGTTTAAAATCAAGTGGAATTTGAGTTGAATCTGGAAAGAGTTGGGATTAATTCGACTGGACTTAGGATTAAATCAATTTCAATGGAAATTGAAGCTATTAAAATTAGAATTGGGTCAATTTAAAATGGAAGTGGAATTTAAATTGAATTGATGAGAATGGAGATTGGGAATTGAACAGTTTGACTCTAGACTATTTTTTAAAAAATAAATTGTTTTAGTATAAATCTATTTTTCCTAATTATTTACTATACAACTTTTCTTTTTAAATTCCAAAACTATCTTATATTTACTTAACAACTACTTTCGGAACTATTTAACTACTTTACAACTATTTTACAAACTAATTACTATCTTTCAACTATTTTACAAGTTAATTACTATTTTACAACTATTTTGCAATTATCTAAAATCTCTACAACTATTTAACTATTTTTCAACTGTTTTACAATTAGTAAACTATTTTACAGCTATTTTACAAACTAATAATTACTTTTCAACTACTTATCTATTTTTAAAATTTTCAAGCTATTTTCTAAATATAAACTGGTCAGAGTTCAAATTGTTATTGCTTAATACCCAACTGAGATAAGAATTGAAGTGATAATCCAAATGGGGATTAAGGCAAATGTGAATAAGTGAATAAAATCAAGGTGAATGTGAATAGAGAAAAAATTGATTGGACTGATAATCAATGAAAATAAATACGTAAGATGTACGTATATTATTCTATTTGCATAGTGATTTGATCCAGATTCGAGTACAGAATTTCGAGATAATATTATCGAACCGAGTTGGGATTTTTCGCTCGATTTTCGACGGGGAACCTGGATATGGATTTTTGATTGATTCTGGATGTTCTCTATCATAGTTATGGCTATGCAAGGAGAATGACGGTTTCTGATCAAGAAACCAGATCTGAGTCCGCACTAGGAAGTCGAGTGGACGATCCTAGTTCGGAAGTGAAATTGTGTGATCGAGTGAGCGATCAGATTAATATAGCGTATGGATGATATGTGTACATCGTATGGGTTTGAATGAAATTGATATTGAAATTTATGGATAAGAATTGTAAAATGGTTTTTGAAATGAAAATATATTTTGTGAAATATATGATGAAGTAAAGTGGAAATTGGATATTTCTATGATTAAAAATTTACTTTATGGAAGTAAACAATATGGTAAATGACTTTACAAAAGAGTAATCAAAATTTGAATATTTGATTCGGAATAAACAAATTTACGTATCTTTGTTATATATATGATAAAACTCCCCTGGTTGAATCCATTGCCAGAAGAAAAAGGTTTTTGAAAGTTTTTGAAGTATACAAAGGAAACTTATATAAGTATAAAGTGATTTAAAGATTTCCAAAGAAAATTATATATATGTATATATAAATATAAAAGATTTTATGGAAATGGTTGTGAGAAAAGGTTTTTGGAACCTATGGACTTTGGAAAGGCTTTTGATTTTTGGATAAAATCAATATTGGGATTTGGGAAAGCCTGATTTGTGAATTATCGATTTTGGGAATCGATTTTGTGTAAAGGCACTTATATGAAATTCATACTAGGTGTATGATTTGAAAAATACTATATGTGTATAGTATAAAGTGTTTTGAAGTGGCTCTGGGGAAAAAGGCGCTCCCTTGAAATGAACTTCTCAGGAGTGCCACAGGGTGGCACTGCCTTGAGCCTCTAAGGGGGAGGTTCTAAAGTTGATCATGTGAGGAGTCCGGACAAAACTAGTTCCTGAGGATTATTTGTGTAGCGAAAGTCGAGGGGCTGGTGCCTACAGAGGCATTTGGGTTATGCTATGACGACAGTGTAACTCGATGTCACTGCGATCTACTGCAGACCATAGCGAAAGTCGTGTGTGCCGCTGAGAGCCAACAGTCTACGTTTGATTTTATATCAGTAGACTGCGACACTATGGTAACATAGCGAAAGTCGTGTGTGCCGCTGAGAGCCAACAGTCTATGTTTGATTTTACATCGGTAGACTGCGACCTATGTGGGAGTGGAGAAGTTTCATTTCGACAGCGTAATCGAGAGGCCACGGAGAGCCTGTAGTTACATGGACTTTTGCTGTGACGGCAACGTAACCCTGGAATGTAACTGCGATCTATTGTGGGTTTCATGGTGTAATCAGTTACAAGGACTTTTGCTACGATGGCAACGTAACCCAGGATGTAACTGTGACCATGAATGGGTGTGATGATTTCTAGAGCATTCTCACCAAAGATATTTCCTCTATTTTCAGAAAATGTTTCTATATTTTCGATAAAATTATTTTCGAAATATTTTCACTGGATGTTGGAAACGGGTCTGCCAAGCACTTATAGATTTTCAGTCGTACGCCTGATCAACGTATGACCGAATTTCTGTAAGGACAAGGATGGACTTGTCGAAACATCGAGTTATAGAAGTATTTTATAAAAACTATTTTAAAAATATTATATAGATTTTTAAAGTAGTTTAAAAATGATCAAAGGAATTTATCTGATTTTAAGCATTTTAATAAAACTGGCTTCGTCCTTTTCGAGGACGAAAAGATTCAAATGGGGAAGGAATGTGATAACCTGGATTTTTATATATCTGTTAATTGGAAATTAACAGGATTGAATCTATTAAAAACACTGATTTATTATTTGAATGTGATGATCTCTTTATAAATATGCATTTTTTTTAAACCTGAGTTTAGATAAGTTTTAAATTAAAAAGTTCATCTGTTAAAATATTCTTTCATTTTAAAATTCTAACATAAGATAAATTTGGTTTGGGAATTCTGAATATAGAGTGATAATAATTTCTCAAGCTTATAAACAGATGATACATCTAATTGGATCAAAAAAAAGTTATTTATAAATAAATAAAAGCTAGCTTATTCACATTAAATCAAAATAAAGCTCTGTTATTTAACTTTTGATCTATATATTTGCTGTAATGTTGGCGATAATGTTTTAAAGGAAGTCAAGTATATCTTATCAATATTTAAACAAAATATGGTTATAAAGTAAATATAAAATAAATATAAATATAAGTATAAAACTAAATAATAAATAAATGTAGTATTTGATAGTCTAAGTTTAAAAATAAAGGAGAAATGAAAATAAACATTTGTGTTAAGAATAAAGCTAAAATACTTAAGTTAAAAGGTTATAAAAATAACTAAGACAACATTATATCTATATACATATAGTATAAAAGCAAAAAAGGTAATAGAATCTTGTAGGGGAAGTTGGATATGCAGGCAAGAAAAAAATGCAAAGCAAAGTAAATGCAAAAATATCTAAACATAAAATAAGATAATAGGAGACATAAGGTACTCAAAGCATTAAATGCTAGCAACAATAGTCAATTCGAATATAGGAAATCATTTCAGCCTCCATTATAAAAAAAATCTCTGATCAAAAATATAATAAGTGTACCAGCAAAAAAATTGCTAAACCCAGATAACACCTCTTTGTACAAACACTTCTATATCTATCCTTATTTTCATTCGTTCAACATAGCAGACCTGAAATAATAACAAATGCTTCCATTTATACAACTTGAATAATGTTTGCAACTCAACAAAGACAAGAAGATTTGGAGATCATAAGCAAAGCAATTCTCAGTTTTAAAAAAAAAGTTCAAGCTTTTCAAATAAAAAGTGCTCTGTCATTCTCAAACAATTGTGAGTAATCTTACCACTTGATATTGAATCTGAGACATGTCTGGATATTTATAGTTGTTAAGAAACCTGCATGTTTATATATATATATACATATCTTATGGATATGTGAGTTTAAACATGTGTGCCGGACATATATCCCTGTTTTATGCTTACAGGCAAGAAAACAGAAAAAAGATAATCTCATCTTATAATCTGGTATAGGCTTTGATGTGTGAATTGAAAGGCTTGAATTAACAAAGTATTTGTTTAGGAATAGTCTCAAGAAAATATCAGCTAAATATTTTAAATATATATATAAATATATATACGACTCTGTTATCTTTACAGGGTGAGTAAACAATTTTATAATACTCATGTATCGTTTAATTGTTGCATAGATATAGTGTTTTGTGTATATATTTTAAGCATAAAGCTCTGTATATTTTTTTTTTCATATTTGATTGTGTTGAGGATTTCATTGTTCTTCTCTGTGTCTTTCTGAGTTACAGGGTAGAAACCAAATAGAAAATTCAATCTCTTATCATCTAATCATTATCAGGCTTTGGTTACAAAAACAAACAGATGTGTTTAAGCATAAGTTATTATCTAAAAATAGTTTCAAATGAAATAGTGATATATAGTGGGTAAAAACTTGATTTACAGGGTAAACTCAAACATTAAGGGAAATTCAAATGTCTTGGAATAAAAATTCAGTTTCATAACTTGAATTGTTATCAGAAAATAGGATTTTTAAGACCACAATGATGATTTTTAGTGGAGTATTCGAAGAGCAGTTTTGAGTTGATCGAAAATTGGGTTTCGACTAAATTTCCGGCGGTCGGAGGTGCTATCGTGGACGGGGTTTGGTCTGAGGCTAGGTGAGTGATCAGAGAAGTCGAGAAAAATGGGGGTGATGGTACTCGATGATTGAGGCGTCGACAAGAGGTAAATTTGTTTTTTAAACCTAGTTTTGGTCGTTGTGATATTCGAGAGGATTTCGCCACCATGGGGAAACCGAAATCAATCGCTAGACCGGAAATAGCCCCGTAGGGCTGTGGTGCTACTCTGGGCGAAGCCCAGTGAGTTCTAGTCGACGTGATCATCGACGGCAAAAGGATTTTTATCGACTGTGTTCATTCCAGTTTTGATCGTGGGCTCGTTTTTCGATTAGCATTGTCGTCTTCAATTTTGGGTTATTAGAAGGAGTGGTGGAGTCATTTACGACTTGTAGGTGGTTGCGGTGGCGATCGACGGTGGCCGGGGTTTCTGTGCACGTGCACGAGCACGTTTGAGCCGGTGAGTTGGCTGTGGAACTGAATGTCTTGGAGACGAAGGGGGACGACTCGGTAAGACTCGTAGTTTTTGCGTGAGGTAACTCGAAGACGTGAGTGTTGTTAAGACTCGAGTATTGGTTGAGGTGGTGTGAGGAATAGGCCTGGGTTTTTGGTAAGGTTCAACTTGAAGTCTTGCTGTGATAGTTTGTTTTCAGGTAAGCAATTGGTTGTAAAGGAAATCAGGAGTTCAAAATATTTAAAGGTAAAGTTATGTAAGGAGAATTCAAATTTATAATTCAAAATCAAGTTTTGAAAGGAAATCAAATGTTGTAAATAGAAATCTAATTAGTGGAGTACTTAATTTAAAAGGGAAATTTTTTAGGGTTAGAAATTACTAGGTTAATTAATTGGGGGTAATCAAAATTAAATTTGGATTTAATTAATGAATGTAAACCGTGATAAATTTATGGTTAATAGATGCAGTGGAATTGCTTAGAGAAGTAATCAAGGGATGATTACTAGATGTAATTTAAAGGAAATTTCTTGATGAAAGTAGCTAAGGAACAATTACTTAGTAGAAGTAATTAATGTGTAATTACTAAGGAAATTAATTAAGGATCAATAATTAATGTGGATGGTTAAGGATAATGAATCTATGTGATAAACTAAAGATTAATTACTTAATGTAAATAAAAAATATATAATAATAATAATAATTAGTCAAGGAGAATTAACAAACAATAATAATAAAAAAACAAAAGGATTATTATTGTATGACAAATTGATGGGTTTGAAATTAATTTATAAATAGGATTTAAAAGTGATGGGTGTAATTATGGTTAAATAAATTCAGGATGGTGTGGTTGATCACTCTTGCTTATGAGTAATATTGTATGTCCTAGATTAGTTGACACCTCTGGTACGTGATGATGATACAATGTGATATAAATTGATGTGTAATAGTGACATCCTGTATTTAAAATTTGTATTGTTTTCACTTGAATAATTTGGGTTAAGATGGTATCGAATTCGAAGAGACCGGTCGGGCATCAGTAAATACCCGAACCCACTTCGATTTGAAACCTTCAATGATTCTTTATAGGTTGATATGTGAAATTAATAGGCTGGGATGAAATGATTTAAGTAAATTGGACTATTTAATCTAAATTTTTGGTGCTTAGAAAATTGATGTGTGAAATAAGTAATGCCTATAACAAATTGTGAATTTGTAAATTAATACGAGTTACCCCGGGTTTTACATAAGTTGTATGCTCTTGTACTCCATGTTAGATGGGTTTACTCACGCTGGTTTCCAGCCCGACCCGGGTGTTACTTTGATGTAATGCTCGGGTCAGACCGAGTATTACAGATTTTCAGGTAAGGACGTTCTGGAGCTCAGGAGGAGTACTGGATGGCAGAACGTATGGAGTGTTCCCGCTGTGACTATTATTTCTGATTATCTGAGACATATTTGATTTATATATGACCATTGTTGTGTATTGGAATATAACTCTGATGTAAATAAATGTAAATTGACAGATATAGTATTTTTTTGTAAACTGTTATTATTTGATATTATATTTTGATCCGCTGCGAATGTGAGCATCTGTGTTATGTTTTATGTTTCTTTTCTTCTATCTCTTTCTTCTTTTTCATAACTATCTGGAATTTTCGGGATCGAAAATTCCGGGTCGTTACAAAAAATATATATCTTGTGAAGATATTTTGAAAATAAATAATTTGGGAAAATTATTTAAATCTGATGGTTGTTGTGAATGTTGTTGATAGTTAAATCACCGACTATCAATATTTGCCTTTGAAATGGCACTTGAATTTGTTTTTAAAACAAATGCTTATTATTCGGTTTAGCCAGGAAAGGACCTTTGTGTCAGATAACCCATTCCGAATAATGATACGACGTGTATGAATTGCAATTGAAGACCGGTGTGAAGACTGGGTATTTTCGAAAATGAAAGGACAACCTGTCGAATGTCTCCGCACCGAGTTGCTCCGGTATAGAGATTTATATCACTCTTTTTGTGATGGGAAGTCCGATCAGGATTGTGAATACCCGGATTGCAAGGGCTTCTTTGGAAGTGCCTTCGGTTCTGTTCGAACCCGGAACAGACTTGTATGGTTACATGTCTGACATTACATTTTGAGATGTAAAGCCGATTTCTTTCAAATACATTTCTGTTGGTGGCGGAGAATTTATTCTCTTAGCTTAACACCCTTCTCTGAGACGTACGAGCTCAGAGGTTATGTAGTTGATGGTTATCAGCGATATATTCCCAATTTGGTAATGTGGCATGCTGAGTGTTGCTGTGTGATGGTTATTTATTGATCATTTGTTGATCAAAGCAGGGCTTTGTGAAAAAGCGTAGCTTTGTGGACGAGACTTCGTCAGACCTCACACCTCGGAAATGTTCGAAACAGGAATGATGCGGCAAGGTTATGAGGGTCGCGCCCTTTAGGGTATGTCATTTCCTTCTGGAAAAGGGTGGTATTAGGTATGGAGCCCTAATATTTAACCTATGTGGTTGCTCCAATCTCATTTCTTTGTGGTTGTTGCTTTGTGATCGAGGCGCCTCGGATGAAGGTCCCAAAGGACCGGGGGGTGGCATATTCGTGAGTTACCTAGTTACAAAGGTAACCCGGCCTTGTGTTGGCAGAGAGCCAGGTTGGTTCTCGGGACGTCCAGCCATAGGCGTACCCATGTGGTAGTAGGAAGTTCCTTAGCCTGACCATTTGTTGGAAATCCATTTCCCAGTATGAAACTTCTACGGTTTTAGTTGTAGAACCTGCCATTTACTTATGGTGGTCACCACAGTTTAGATGGTAGCTATAGTAGGCATACAATAATGGTTGTATGCTGGCTAAGATTAATATTATACTTTCGAAATGTTTTCCACACTAGACATTAATAATAATATCAACTGACTTTTCGTAGTAAGCATCTTTGACTATCATAAGAAGAAATCTCCTCCAATTATGCGTTTGCATTGTGTGTGTGGCGGGAGGTCTTATGGTAATTTCATTTTCCAAAAGCATTGCGAATTAATTTTATTTTTCTTTGTGAAAATAACTGTTTTACGATCTCACACCAGTCACCATGACTAACTCGGAGTTTATTGTTTCCTTTCTAAACTCTGGGTGTCTATAATTTTCCACACGGGCAGCCTAGAGTTATGTTATCAGGATATTCTGAATATTCTAGAGCTTTGGAAGCAAGCTGGATGGTGAGACGTACTCCCGTACTTGTTTATTTATTCCCCTGTGTATTCTATATGAGGACATGTTTATATAACTGTCCATTGTTGTATTGAGTTGTATATTGACTCTGATGATGTATGTATAAACTGATATAGTTCTTTGTTTAAAAGACTAGTGATTATCTATTATATATTGTTCCGCTGCGAATGTGAGATTCTGTTGTTGTTTCTGTTTCTTCTTCTTTATTTTTCTTCTGTCTTCTTCTACCTCTTCTTTTTAACCCCAATGGTTCGGTTTTCCGGCATTCGATTGCGCGGCATTTGATACAGTGGACGTATTAATGTCAACTTTTGAGCGTCGAAAGATCGCAACCGTTACATGTGGTATCAGAGCAACCGGTTAAGCGACAACCCTGGCTCTGTTGGGTGTTACTCATTAGAGATAGAGTCGGTAGTACTCTAGAATGAGTGTGAGTGTAATAATAGATATGAGCGCGTATTTGTTAGTGAATATAAAATTTGTTTTGTATTGTGTTGACTTATCGGTTGATTGTTTATAGATTCTGGTCGGTGCAGCCTGGCCAACTGTAATCGATAGGGGTTTCTAAATTCTTAAACAAGATAAACTAACACAGTACTGTTTTAAAATAGGGTAAATGAAATAATTCTACCCAAAACTATTTTTGTATAGAGAAATGATTTTCTATGAATTATCATAGTATATGGATGTTTGGTTGTTAGAAAGAGATAATATTGAATTATCATCATTATTATATGAAAATTGAATAAGAAATAATGGTATAACCAAAGATTTGGAGATAAATTCATTTAACAAATGAAATTTATAAATATGAATTAAGAATATAAGGAAATGAATTCATATACAAATGGGATTGTAAATAAATTATAAATGTGATTTATAATCTGGAATAGAATTCCAGAAGAATATTTGAGAAAATAAATTCATTAATCTAATGAAATGGTAAAGTGAATTTATAAATGAGTTCTATAAATTGAAATGAGTTTGGGAACTTAGAAAAAAAAATTCAAATTAGAATTGAATTTAACTTGGATTAATTTGAATAAAAGTAAATTTGAGAATTTAATCTAGTGGACTAAATAAATTGGAATAAAATTTATTGAGATGGAATAAAAATGGTGAATGAACAAATGAAGCTACATTTGTAAATAAATGAATTGGAATTGAATAATGGAACGAGATTTGAATCAAGTTGAATAAGAAAAACCCAAACTTGGAAAGATAAAACAAAATGGATTGAATTCAAGTAAACTAACTTGATGATGTATTAATTCATGAAATAATGAATTAGAAGTTGAATTAGTTAAATTAAACTTGAGTTGTGAGCTGAATAAAATGGTTTGAATGAAAACTTAGTTGATTAATGAGTTGAAAATGTGAAATTGAATAGTGATAAATATATAACTTCAGTAATGAAGTGAAAATAAATACAAGAAGTGTATATAAATATTTGCATTGTTGTTGTCGAGTTTTGTGAAATGAATTCAAATGAAATAAATGTGAATATGAAATGAAAATTGAATGGAATCAATTGGAAATGAAAAGGAAATTAAAATAAATTGAATTGGTGTTAACGTAAAAATCGACGCTAACACCCCGGTGTGAATATTTATAATATGAAAGCACTACCCGTTGGTACGGGAACTAGAAATAAGCAAAAAATAGCAGAAAAGTAAAGAGACAGCAGTTTTATAGTGGTTCGGCTCGAAATTAAGCCTACGTCCACTTTATCTTCTTTATTGATGATTCGGTTACAACTCTTTACAATACACTCTGATTACAACACACTTTAGACGAGTAGCTAGAACTTTGGTGTAAGAGAGCTCTTTCAATCCATGTCGGATGTGTTAGATCTCCTCTTGAAGTTCGTTGAAGCGTCTTTGGTGTTTTGAAGTGTCGGATGAGTCGAGAAAACAGCAGAGTATAAGCGTTCCAGAAATGATCCCCCCAAGTCCCCCTTTAGTTGGAGTAGGTGCAGTATTTATAGGGAGAATCTGGAGTTTGGTCGTAGGTCGTGAGCGACCTAGGGGTAGGTTGTAGGTCGTGGGCGACCTAGTAGGCACAGTTTACGGCTTAACAGGGGTGCTCCTGATCACTTGAACACATTGGTAAGTCATAGGTCGTGAACGACCTAGGGGAGCAGCGACATAAGAAGTTGTCTTGGTTTGATAAAGTTGCACTTGATTCGTCTGAATGGGAAGGTAAGTTGTAGGTCGTGAATGACCTAAGGTAGGTCGCGATATCTTTAGGTCGCTAGGTCGCTAGGTCGCTCCATCCTTTAGGTCGCTAGCAGTGTTCAACCCCTTAGGTCGCTAGCTCGTTTATACTTCTTAGGTCGTTAGGTCGCTGGTGTTTTAGGTCGCTAAGTAGTGATATCTTTAGGTCGCTAGGTCGCTATATCCTTTAGGCCGCTAGGTCGCTATATCCTTTAGGTCGTTAGGTCGCTGGTGTTTTAGGTTGTTAGATTGCTGGTGTTTTAGGTCGTTAGATCGCTGGTGTTTTAGGTCGCTTCAAAAAGAGGAGTTAACATTTTCCCCTCGAAGTACAGGCCTATGTCATAGGTCGTGTGCTTCGATCTGATTCTGCTAGGTCGTGAGCGACCTAAAACATGTGCTAGCTCGCGTGCCCATTCGTCTTCTTCTCTTTGCCCCATATAAACTGTTAGCTCATTTCTTCCTCCTTACTTAACTGCCTTGACGACCTTCTCTGCCATTAACGAATCTTTGAGCTTCCAAGGGAGAATTCAATCTATCCAGTCATCAATTCATCTTTATCATCATATTGCGTAAGTGAATTCGATCTTTATCCAACCATGATCACTGCCAAATTGTGAATCCCCATTTTCTGACCCTAGTCCAATTCCGTGTGTCGCACTACACTTTGAGCGATGTTGTGATCGACTTTCAATCGTCATTAGTTGCGTTGTCGTTATGATGCACGAGAACACGGCAGGGTGTTGGACGAATTACAGATCTGAGATGATTTGAATTGGTTTCGAGTGATTTAGTGGTATGGAGAGATCACAGATTTCACTGAGAGAGTGATGGATTTCATTGTGTAGGTGATAATAGGTTATCGGGTTTGCGAGTTAGGCGATTTGCTGAGTGGAGGGGAGTGAACGGGAATCACACGACCTAACTTACTTGCGACCTAATTTGCTGGAATAACATAAAGCTTAAAGCAGAGCAACTTAATAAATTAACGACCTAACTTCTTGCGACATAGGTTTTAGGTCGCGGCCGAGCTAGGACTTGGACAAATTTGCATTATCTTGACCTAAAGCCTCATTCCTTAATATGCATCATGACTTTGAACAGAACGACTTAATGGAACTACGACCTATGCTAGGTCGTTTGAGCACAGTCTGGGCGACCTAGGAGATGAACAAAACTGGAACACTTGTAGAATTTTGAAAGAACTTGCTTGATCTGTTTGAATCTTGAACTGTTTTAACTTTGTTGCACTTCCTTACAGATTATGCTAACTTTTAAGCTAACAACCCGTTAAACACAACATTTGCAAAAAACTAGGGCGAATATACTGCCATTGACTGCCCACATTGAATGACAGATTAGTCGATAAAGAATAATCAACTTAAATGAACTATGTGAATGAAACGCTGTGAATTAACAAGTTCAAGTGAAGTATTAAAGCAAAGCTAAAATAATCAACTAAAGCTGATTTATTTGCATCAACACTGTACTTGGACTTAAAATAACAAGCCCTGAAACTCTATAATTGACAGGTGTCAACTAATTTGATTCCAGTTATATTTGCTTGTCATTTTACTAGTTCTGCACAACACTTTACACTTTTAGGAAACGTGCACCTTCATATTTGAATGTCCAGTTCCTTGTGTAGAATGACTTCTCAACAAGAAGAGACAGTTGGACAAGTTGAAGAAGTCTTCCCTATAGCTAATCTCTTGGATAGTCCTCTAGAAAGAATTTCAACCACTCTGAATCAATGGGCGTTCAGTCAATTATGTATTCAGTTTGGTATTGCCGAAACGGACGCTTTGCTTCCTGGAGTAAACAATACTGCTGACAGGCCACCTCTTGGTTTTGTCGCAGTTAATCGTCAGATGTGCTTAAGTGGAGCTATTCCTCCCTTTAACAATTTTCTTCGACAGCTTCTTCTTCGATTAACTATCTCTCCCTTCCAGCTACACCCCAATGGTTATGCCATCTTGATGGGGTTGTGTGTGCTGTTCAGGAGGACGCTCGACCGTCTTCCAAGTTTTGAAGAGATTTGCTATTTGTGCACTTTTGCGAAGAACAAAGATCACCCTTCAATTATACTTGTGAGAGGCGCAAGAAACTGTAAATTGATTCTAGACTTGTCCGAGAGTGCACATGGGTTTTTAGGCCAATTTTTCTTCGTTCGCTGCCCCCCGGGGTTCTATGCCATCTGGAGAATTGGAAGTAAGATTGCTTATCTCTGCTCACTTCGCTTTTTCCGAATTTCTTGAAACTCGAATTGCCAAGTACTTAACTTCAATCTTTACTTTTTGTAGCACTTCCTCCACCGCTTAGAGATCCCAGCCACAAGCCAACCTTCGAAACATTAAGTGTTGTGGCTGCTGAAGAGAGAAGCATTAAATTTTTGCTGAAAGACGAGTTTTTGCACCAGTTCGGACTTTTACACCCCTCTCGATCTACTCAAATTCACGAAGTTTCTATTTTCGAGACTGAAACATTATTGCCCCGGTTTTTACCGAAGAAGTCGTATCGAAGGAAACCGCTGTAGGAGTTTCATTGGTGAAGTGTTCTATCCCTGCTGATGTCGCGGGGTCATCTGGCAAGCTTACACTTTCCCCGGTAATTGAAGAAGGAGTTGAAAAAGAAAGCTCCGCCGGGCATTATGGTGACGATACTTTTGATGGGCTAAGCGACTTAATGGTGACCTCACGTGAGCTTTTTAAAGATGACACCACCAACACTAAAGTTGTCTCTCTAGCGATTGAAGTGACATCTGCTTTACGACCGATTTCGTTAACTCAAGAGTTGACGCCTGCTGCAAAAACCGATGTCACTCCTAAGCCGAAGAGTGGTTTGTAGCTCGATGCGTGTAGTCTACACATCACACACACTTAGGATTTTTAGCAGTTACTCGCACTTAATTTCCTTTTCCTGGAGATTTCTAAATTCTATCTCTTTTTCATTTTCAGATTCTCCAATGGGGCGAAGCGGTTCGTACTATGATGACTTCCGGCCCTATGGAGGGCGTGACACTTATGATCACAGGCGATATCTCCCTGTCCGTAAGGAAACTGATGAAGAAAGAGCTGTTAGGAAGGCTCAAGAAAGGCGGGACTATGAGGAGCGATACAAGAGAAGGGATGAACGATATGACTCTTTTCAAAGAGATGATGATTCCCATAAACGAAAATCTCCTGATGATAAAGGGAAGAGTCACATCGTTGAAGATCCAAACAAGCGGGCCAAGCTTAGCGACGCGTCTGCAATTTCTGAAAAGACCGCTGCTCCTATCCCTCTTGACATCCCCTCCGGTTCTCCTACTCTTCAAAAAACTGATATTCAGACGATTATTAACAGGCCTCAGTATCAAGTCAGGGATGCTCCGCCTACACTTTAAAGCCGATTTCCAAATTGGTGCTTAAGAGGAGTGCGCTTTGACTTGGATTTTGTTCCCATTGATAAGCAGGCCATGCTAAGGAATCTCGACGCCGTTAAGCTTGACATCGAGAGAATGTCTGGATGGCAAAAGCTGGTTGATGAGCTTCAAAGGGTTAATCGTGCAAATCTCGAAGCCATGTTAACTATGGAAAATGATCATTCTGAATGGAAGAAAGTCCTTAACCAACACGATATAGAGATGAAAAACATTGCCGATTATAATGAGGAGCTCAAGGCTAAAGTCAAGAAACTTGAAGATGATCTTGCCGCCTCTTCCACCTCTTTTACTCAAAAGGAAGAGGTACTTCAAAAGCAAGTTCGCGATGCTCATGCCGCTCTTATGCCGAGGCTCAACTTGAAGCTGAACAGAAGATGACAGAAATCTACCGCACCGACATTGCCCAGCTACGGGAGAAGGCAAGTTACCATGATTTGGAAATTATGCGGTTGCGAGCTCAACTGTCAAAAACTGAAAAAGAGCGTGATGAGGCTATTGCTGGAAAAGAAGCAGCTGAATAGTCGCACGAAGCAACAAAAGCCAATGTCAGCTCTACTTTATTTGAGTTTTATCTCCATAGTGTTTTGGGGTGCGGAAGCCTCTCATTCTTGGGCCCGAAGTATGAGATCACCTTGGCTGAAGTGTGGGAGGTCGCAATTGATATGCTCGGAGGTGCTGGCTATGATGAAGCAGACCTTGAGGCATATTATTTTGATGATGAAACCTGTGCCGCTCTTGCCAGAGGAAAGGAGCAACTTGCTAAAGTGCGAGCCGGATCGACGGAAGAGGAGCATCCAGGGAAGGAAGCACCTTTAACTGCCCCTGTCCATACTTCGATTTCGGCCGACGTTGATGTCATAGGCTCCAGTTCCCATTCTCCGCCTCCTGCTAAAGTTAAAGCCGAGATTACAACTACACAAGGCGGAGACGAAGGCGAAGAAAGCACCGAAGCACAAGCCTATGAGGTTGACATTATAAAGCCGACTCCTCCAGGTAACTTTTACGTCGAACCAAGTCTAGCGGATTACTCGTTCGCTTCAACTGAGCTTGATGAATTTCTCGCTTATTACTTAAGTCTCGATGAGCCACCATCTCCTCTCTTTACGAGGAATACTGATTTTGACTTTTCTTCTTCTGTAGTGGAAATACCAAGTGCTGCACAAACATCTCCTCCTCCAGCTGCTGTTCCTCCATCTTCTCAAGTTACTCCTCCTTCTGCTTCTCAACCGGGATCGCAGGAAGAGAAAATAGAAGCTCTTCAAGACTTGGACGATCCGGCTGCTTCGCAAGAACAGAAGGCGGAAGAACTTGAGGAGGGCGAGAAGACTCCAGAGCAACCTTATGACGATGACACAAAGCTTTCTGCATTGATTACTCCGGGAAGTGAGTCTTCTTCAAAGAAGAAAGGGAAATGCGCAGTTTCGAAGAAGAAGAAGAAGAAAAGCGCTCCTGCTGGTGAAGAAAAAGTGGAAGCAGATCCAGCTACACCTCCTTCTCCTTCTTCCCCGACCCGTCCATGCCGGCTTCAGAAATAAATCATCAAGCCGGGCAAGAGCTCTAAAGGTGGCGGGAAGAAGGAGTAATGAGCTTGACTTTACGCTTCTTGTTTTGCTTTTTTGCTTTTTGCATGTATTGACCGGAGATTGTGCGGGTACCGGCCCCCGCTTGAAACCTGCACATGTACAAAAATTTTATAGTATGGAATAAAATGATTCTTTTGACTTGTACAATTTCTTGTCAGTATATGTGTGAATGCATTTATTCCTTGTTTTGCACAAGTTTCTTTATTTACTTTATATGATACTGCAGTGAGCTTGTGGTATGATGTTTGAGCGTTGTTTTTATTAATATAGCTATATGCCCCCATACCACGGCTCATTGCAATATTCTGAAAAGACTTGTACTCTTATTTTAGAGAATAATTCTTCTGTTTTGAGGAAATATTATTCTGCTTTAATAGAGTGCGCCTCGTTTTGGAGAAGTTTTACGCTTCAACCTTCGGAGATGGTCACTTTTATTTTAGAAAAGTGGATTCCCCTACGCGGTAAAGCGGGCCTCTGAAGAGGGCTTTGTTTAGCACTTCAATTTTTGGGGAAAATTTTTTTCAAGATAATCAAGTTGATCTTCCCTTGAGAGTTGAAGTGTGCCTCCGAAGAGGGCTTTCTTGCTTTTTTTTATACTTGTTGTGCCTCGTTGGAGGGCTTTTTTGTTCTGCTCGCTTGAAATTACTTCCTCACAGTCGAATGAAACCACGGGGCGGACGCAAGTTATTTGATTGGATGTTCGTTTGCACAAGCAATCGCAGCCAATTAAAAAGGGCCCTGTGCCATCATGTTGTGAAAGTGCCCCTCCGGTGGTTCCGTCAACTTTTTTGTTTGAGAAGAGCATTTCATTTTGGGACGTGCCTCCGAAGAGGTCTTGTGCCTCCGGAGAGGTCTTGTGCCTCCGGAGAGGTCTTGTGCCTCCGGAGAGGTCTTGTGTGCCTTGGGGAAGGTCTTCTACCTCCGAAGAGGGCAGTATGTGCCTTTGGAGAAGGCTTGTGCCTTTGAAGAGGTCTTGCGATGCCTCGGGAGAGGTCTTGTGCCTCCATAGAGGTCTTGTGCCTTCGAAGAGGGCTTTTGTTGATTGGCTTGCCAAGAAGGTTGCGTCTCTTGGTTTAGTGGATCCATGGGGCAGACGCAAGCTATTCAACAGGATGTTCGTTTGCACAAACGATCGTAATCAGTTAGCAAGGGCCTGGTGCCTTCGTTTTGGAGAAGGTGCCCCTCCGGTGGTTCCACCAATCTTTTTGGAGAAGACTCCTTTTTTGGCTGCTTTTGTGTTCGCTTGCCCATGTCTCTTCGTCATCTGCTCATCAGCGGTTCCCTGTTATTGTCTCCAAGCACGTGTTGCTTTCTTTTGCAAGTGGTTTGCTCCATCCAAAGAAGTGTACTTCACTGTTAAGTGATTCCACGGGGCAGGCGCAAGCTATCTAGTCAGATGTCTGTTTGTACAAACGATCGCAATTAGTTAACAAGGGCTTGGTTCCTTTGCTTTAGTAAGGTGCCCCTTCGGTGGAATCACCAACTTTTTGCGTGAAGCTCATCTTATGTAGGACTTGAATCTAGAATTTTTGCGGCTTGAAATTTGTTTATTGAGTGATTTACAGGGCTCACTTGGCCTTGTGATGGGCAAGCTTTGTTTTAATGGCCTGCAATACTAAATCGATATTTTAGCAATACGTTTAGAGTATTTACACATCGAAATGAAATAGGCATTTTATAATAGTAAAGAACACAGAATTTATAGTGGTTCAGCCAAGAATTGGGCCTACATCCACTTTATAGCTCTTTTATTGATTTACACTGATTTTACAATGGTTTACAATACAACTGATACATCCATAATCATTTTACAATTTTAAGCAGAGCTTTTTTTTTAAGTAAAATATGGACGCAAATGGTTGCTGTTCTAGGCTCTCGGGATTGGATCTCCTTCGACAGTTGTGAGTTTGAAGGTGCCATCAAGAAGTTTATTGCCTATGACATATGGTCCTTCCCAATTTGGTCCAAACACTCCAGTTGCTATCATGATCCTTTTCAAGACTAAGTCTCCGATCTCAAAGCTGCGTTGGCGAACTTTAGAGTTGAAGTGCCTGGCTATCCTTTGCTGATGGGCCGCAACTCTGAGCCTAGCTTCTTCTCTTCTTTCATCAAGAAAGTCAAGTGCTTCAAGTTGCAATTTTTCGTTCTCAGCCTGGTTGAAATGAATTCTCCTGTGTGAAGGGACTTCTATTTCCACTGGAATCATCGCTTCCGATCCGTATGCCAATGAGAATGGAGTGTGCCCAGTTGTAGTTTTATGGGTAGTTCTGTATGCCCATAGTGCTAGTGGCAGCTTATCAACCCATCCACCTTTTGCTTTTTCGAGCTGCTTTTTGATGGTTGACTTGATAATTTTGTTTACTGCTTCCACTTGTCCGTTTTCCTGCGGGTGAGCCACTGATGAGAAGCTTTTTCGGATTTTGAATCGCTTGCAAAAGTCCTGGAATTCTTCACTTTCGAATTGGGTACCCTTGTCTATGATTATCTTCTGTGGTACACCATACCTGCAAATGATATTTTTAGTCACGAAATTTATCATCTTTTTAGAGGTAATAGTAGCCAAAGGTTCAGCTTCAGCCCATTTAGTGAAATAATCAACAGCAACAATAGCATATTTGATTCCAGATTTGGCGACCGGCAAAGGCCCGATTAGATCTATCCCCCAAATGGCGAATGGCCATGGACTGACCATCTATGTTAGCTCCGTAGAAGGCGCTCTTGGGATTTTTGCAAATCTCTGGCACTTGTCACACTTTCGGGAGTAGATAGCAGCATCTCGATTAATATCTGGCCAGAAATACCCATACCGGAGAACTTTCTTGGCAAGAGTTTGGCTACTTGAATGATCTCCACATTCTCCTCCGTGCACCTCCGCTAAAATTGTCTTGGCTTCTTCCTTGGTTACACATCGGAGTAATGGCATTGAGAATCCCCACCTGTATAACCGGCCATCTTGAATTACATATCTCGAGGCTTTTCTTAACAGCTTTCGGCGTTCTTTAGAATTTCCCGGCAGGGAGCCGTTGAGTAGATATTCTTTGATCGGGGTCATCCATGACTCCTGCTCTTGAGATATAGCCATGATCCAGTCGATATCCATCTCATCAGTGCTTGGAGCTGACAAGACTTCCAAAGGAACCAATCCCAATGATTGAGCTTCTCCAGAACTTGAATACTTTCCGAGAGAATCCGCCTTCATGTTTTCTTCTCGAGGTATGTGGCTTATCGAATAGTGATCGAAATCGTCGAGAAGCTCACAGGCCTTTGACAAGTAAGCAGGCAGATTTCCTCCTTTAGCTTGAAACTCTTTCTTGACTTGGCATACGATAAGCTAGGAGTCACTGAAGATCTGCAACACTTTGATGTTCGGTTCTTTGGCTATCTTCAAGCCGGCAATAAGAGCTTCGTATTCTGCTTCATTGTTTGTCAAAGGAAATTCCAATCTTAATGCGTAGCACAACGAGTGCCCTTCGGGGGTTTCAAGCACAACCCCAGCTCCGGAACAATAGTCGTTTCTTGCGCCATCAACATATAACTTCCTTCAGATTGGGATGTCAGCTGTAATCTCTTCCTCACTGTCGCCCTTATCTGTGTACTTCGCAATGAAATCTGCTAAAGCTTGTCCATTGATTGCCCTTTGGGGATGGTAAGCGATATCATATTAGCTAAGTTCAATATTCCACTTCAGAAGACGGCTCGAAGTTTCAAGGCGAAATAGGACTTGCTTTAGAGGCTGATCGGTGAGAACTTTGATAGGATGAGCTTGAAAATATGGCCTCAACTTTCTGGAAGCGATTAGTAGACAATAGGCGAGCTTTTCTAGCTTTGAATAATTCATCTCTGCCCTAGTGAATCTTTTGCTGATATAGTAGATCGGGCGCTAAACTTTTGCATCTTCCCGTACTAATGCTGCACTGAGGGCGTGAGATGAAACTGCTAAGTATATGAATAGATCTTCACCATTGTTGGGCTTGGAAAGTATCGGAGGCGCTTCCATGTGACGGATTAGTTCATCGAAAGCTTTCTGGCATTCAGGAGTCCATTCAAAGTTCTTCTTCCCTTTCTTTAGAGCATCAAAGAAGGGAATGCATTTATCAGTGGCTTTTGAAATAAACTGGCTTAAAGCAGCAACTTTCCCATTGAGGCTCTGCAATTCCTTCTTTGTCCTAGGGGCTTTGACTTCTCTCAGAGCATTAATTTGAGCAGGATTAGCTTCAATGCCCCTAGCGCTTACAATAAAGCCCAAGAATTTCCCAGACTCTACTCCGAATGAACATTTTAAAGGATTAAGCTTCATTCCATACTTTTGGAGGATTGCGAACATTTCGGCTAAGTGATCCATATAGTCAACTGCTTTCTTTGACTTCACCAACATATCATCAACATAAACTTCCATAGTTTTGCCAATCTGTGGTTTGAACATTGCATTAACAAGTCTTTGGTAAGTTGCCCCTGCATTCTTCAGTCCGAAGGGCATGACTTTATAGCAGTAAAGACCAACATCAGTGACAAAGCTCGTTTCCTCCTGATCTGGCTCATGCATCATGATTTGGTTATACCCGGAGTAAGCATCCATAAAAGACAACAACTCGTGCCCGGCTGTTCCATCTACCAACTGATCAATCCTGGGCAGTGGGAAGCAGTCTTTGGGGCAGGCTTTGTTTAGATCTGAAAAGTCGATGCATACTCTCCACTTTCCATTTGCTTTTTTGACCACTACCGGATTTGAAACCCAATTTGTATAAGTGGACTCTCTGATGAAACCGTTCTCCATGAGCCGATCTACTTCTTCTTTTAGTGCTGCTGTCCTTTCTGGACCCTGGGTTCTTCTTTTCTGCTTCACGGGTGTGAATTTCGGATCAATATTCAAAGTATGTACAGCAATCTCCGGAGATATTCCACACATATCGGCGTGACTCCAGGCGAATACATCCAGATTTGCTTTCAAAAACGATATCAGTATATTTTGAACTGTCACACCGAGTTGCGAACCCACATTCGGCACTTTGTTTGGGTCTTTAAGGTCAACAGGTACTGGTACCGTTATTTCCACTGGCACCACTCTATTCTCCCCTGCACTGGTCTTTCTAGGGTCCATTTCTTTCCTTGCACCACTATGCTCACCAGTTCAGGGGCCACCCTGTACTTGCTACAAGGTTGGCTCTTTGATGCGGAGCGGGGCTGCCACATCTTTTCCCATCTCTCTCTTCCTTGCCTCCCGAAGCTCTATAAGATAACATTCCCGCCCAGCATTTTGATCCCCTTTAATAACACCAACACCATTATCCATGGGAAATTTCATAGTTAGGCACCACGGGGCGAGAATGGCCTTAAATGCAGCTAGAGTTGGCCGGCCCAAGAAGGCATTGTAGACAGAAAATCCATCAACAATTACAAAAGTCTATTTCCGAGCCACCTTTTTCTGTCCCTCTCCAAGTTCCACAAACAAGTCGACAGTTCCAATTGGTTGCTTTGGTTCCCCAGTAAACCCAACAACCTTTTGTGATGAAGCCTGAACATCAGCCATTGGAATCTTCATTTGATCGAATGTCTTCTTGAAGAGTATATTGCAAGAGGCGCCGCAATCAACAAGCACCCGTCTTACAATAGCTGGCCCAATTCCTGCAGAAATGACCAAGGGATCCATGGTTGGAGCTTCAACACCCATAGAATCCCTAGCTCTGAACACAATGTCATAATTAGAAGTTCTCTGCTGTTTCAGGGGTGCAGCGTCTTCCAAAACAAAAACATCCTCTTCTTCTGGGACATATTTCAGAGCACGAGCGTATCTTTCCATCTTACCCCAGCTTCTGCCCGCTGGGTGTGGGTCTCCTGTAATCACATTGATAACAGGCCTTTCAGATTCATGTGTGGTAGTTCCTTCACCTGAGCTAGATGGGTGAGTAGAGAGTTGCTGCCCCTAAGCAGACGAAGTTGGGTTATTCTTGTTCCTTTTAACATACTATTGCAGTTTGTTTTGTCTTAGCAATTCTTCAATCAAGCTCTTCAAATGACGACATTCATTGGTATCATGGTCGGGTTGGTTATGAAATCGACAGAATTTTCCATTTCGCATAGCATTCTTTCCAGGCTTTATCTCAGCTGGTTTAGGATATTCCACGGCATCTTTAGTGGCGAAGAAGATATTCTCCGGAGTGTCGGTCAAGGGGGTGAAATCTGAGGGTTTAAAGAAGCGAGGATTCTTCATGTCCTTCTGTTTCTTCCCATCATTATTCTCCCTTTTATGACTTCCGGATTCTTTCTTAGTTGAAGCAGCAATGTTATTCTCCACCTCTGTCAACACAACTTTCGCTGGCGTAGGTAAATTTTCCAAGCGCATGAACTCGTCAGCTTTCTTATAAAATTTCTCGAGTGAATTTGGCTCCTTCATTTTCAACCATTTCCCAAATTCACTTGAATTATCGATAGCCCACATCAAATAAGTCAAAACCATCCGTGGCTCCGCGTTATCGACTTCAGCTAGAGCTATATTGAAGCGATTCAAGAAGTATTTGATAGACTCTCCCGGATTTTGCTCAAGGCTGGACAACGACATTATGTCTTTTGCTTTTGAAGCATACAGTCTGAATTGCTCTTTAAACTTCCGAGTTAAATCGGAGAACTGGTCTACAGATCGGACCGGCAGCTTTGTAAATTAGTGTAGTGCCACCCCTTCCAAGTACACCGGAAAGTACCGGCATTTAATTTCATCCGTTGCCCTGGCACCCGTCATGTGCCAGTCATACTTGTACAAAAATTGGTTAGGGTCGCTTGCCCCTCGATAAGCTGGAATGGTAGGAGGAACAAACTTTTTCGGAAATTCAGCTTTTAGAATTTTTTCAGCGAACGGAGTTTTGCTCGGAGCAAACCCCCAGTCGTTCTCATCTTCATTTCTTTACATGCTCTCTTTCATGATCTGTCGTATCATTCCCGAGAGGTATTCCTCGTTGTCCAGAGGCTTTGCGGGGTAGACGTCGGCCATTTTCTCGGAAGTTTGTCTAAACAAACGCTCGTGGAGAGTTGGCTATGGCCTTGTTACTCCGGCTTGGGGAGGTGCCCCTTCGGCAGCGCCTGTTGCCCTTTGAGGAATGTTCCTCCCTTTAGAGTTTTGAACAGCATCAGCAAAATTTTCCTCATTTTTCGTTGGTTGACGGTTAGCTCCGAGCATAGCATTCAACCTATCTAGCATTAAGGTGTTCTGGGTTTCAATTTGCTAATACAACCCAGACACAGCAGCATCTAACTCCGCTCGTGTCACTCCAACACTTGGAGCTGCTTGACTTGATGAAGGAGAAGTAGCAGTGTTATCATGAGTATTGACGGATCTGGTAAACTTGCGCTTTCTTCCGGAAGCCATTATTTCCAACAAACTTCTGTTTTTCAAAGAAACTTTTTCCACAAACTTTTGTGAAGCAATGGTGACCATATCCCTGAGTTGGACTCTCAATGAAAGCACCAAAATGTTAGCGTAAAAATCGACGCTAACACCCCGGTGTGAATATTTGTAATGTGAAGGCACCACCCGTTGGTACGGGAACTAGAAATAATCAGAAAATAGCAGAAAAGTAAAGAGACAGCAGTTTTATAGTGGTTCAACTCGAAATTAAGCCTACGTCCACTTTATCTTCTTTATTGATGATTCGGTTACAACTCTTTACAATACACTTTGATTACAACACACTTTAGACGAGTAGCTAGAACTTTGGTGTAAGAGAGCTCTTTCAATCCATGTCGGATGTGTTAGATCTCCTCTTGAAGTTCATTGAAGCGTCTTTGGTGTTTGAAGTATTGGATGAGTCGAGAAAACAGCAGAGTATAGGCGTTCTAGAAATGATCCCCCCAAGTCCCCCTTTAGTTGGAGTAGGTGCAGTATTTATAGGGAGAATCTGGAGTTTGGTCGTAGGTCGTGAGCGACCTAGGGGTAGGTCGTAGGTCGTGGGCGACCTAGTAGGCACAGTTTACGGCTTAACAGGGGTGCTCCTGATCACTTGAACACATTGGTAAGTCATAGGTCGTGAACGACCTAGGGGAGAAGCGGCATAAGAAGTTGTCTTGGTTTGATAAAGTTGCACTTGATTCATCTGAATGGGAAGGTAAGTTGTAGGTCGTGAACGACCTAAGGTAGGTCGCGATATCTTTTGGTCGCTAGGTCGCTCCATCCTTTAGGTCGCTAGTAGTGTTCAACCCCTTAGGTCGCTAGCTCATTTATACTTCTTAGGTCGTTAGGTCGCTGGTGTTTTAGGTCGCTAAGTCGTGATATCTTTAGGTCGCTAGGTCGCTATATCCATTAGGCCGCTAGGTCGCTATATCCTTTAGGTCGTTAGGTCGTTGGTGTTTTAGGTCGTTAGATCGCTGGTGTTTTAGGTCGTTAGATCGCTGGTGTTGTGGGTCGCTTCAAAAGGATGTAACGACCCGTAAAATTTAATGGTTTTAAAAGTATATTTAACTGGAAATTTGTGAAATTTTAAACAATAAAATTTGAAATTAACAATTTATTATTTGGAATGCGTCTATTTTAATATAGCAACTGGTAAATTTGCATCTGATAATATTGAAGTTTATTTTTCGGTGAAATTTCATTTCAAATCAAACCGGTTAATAACAGTGATTTTAAAAGTTTTCCGAAACCAAAATATGTCAACAGGAGAAAATTTATTCAGATCATTCTGAATCAGACTGCGAAATTCGTTTTTCAAAATTTGGACTTCTACTGCTCCGTTTATCTTAATTCTGGCCAAATAGCAGCATTTCGGTACCGATTATCGACTTTTGATCGGATGATCGTATCACTAATAATCTATATACCGTTTTGATCGTCTCGTCGTGTTGATCTCAACGGTATAGTCATTTCAGTGTTTTGAAGCCCGGTTCACAGCGGTATCCAAAGAAACGGTTACCGTATCGGTACCGGTCTTTGTGTTTTTTTTTTCTTGTTAACTTTCGATATTCCCCTGTTTGAAATCAAACAGTCACCAATAATTATCATTTCAGCCTTGACCTTCGATGTTCCACCGTTTCAATAATTTATTTCTTCTGATTCAATATTTATCTTTATATCTTTTTCCTCCTTTTCAAAATTTGAACTGCTGGCCAGAACAATAAATTGCTTTGAATTATTCACCTGAATCTTAGCATGCGTTGCTATTATTACTTTTGACGTGTCAGAGAGAAATCAAAAGTTATACGTTTCTTTATATAAATAAATATAACTGTTCATCTCTGCTTCCCTTTTGAATCGAACCCATCCTTCTATCTCAGACTTCAATTTTCGTTTGCCTTCCCTACATCTCCACTCTCCCACTTCGCTCCTCCCATCCCTTCGCCTAACTAGCTACTGCCCACGGCATCCCTCCACCACCTGACCTCGCCTCATTCTCTCTCCCCTCCACCGCCGTTCCAGCCTCACGCAACTCCATCAAACAGCCTCCTCCCTGAAACCGAGAGCAACCCCGATGTTCACCCACTTCCCTGTTGCCCACCCGCATATCCTATTCCCTGAAACAAGCCTTCTTCTCCACGTTTCTCCTTCCTCTCCTCGCCAACACCACTGCCCACCGCCTAAGCCATCACCAGATCTGCCGAGCTTCCATCGCCTACGGCCATACCTATCTGCCACCTTCCTCGAGTGACAGCCCACGCCCTGGCAATCTCTGCCTCAACAGCCTGGCCTCGGATCCGTTCACCAACTTCATCTCGGCGAGAAGCCTCTGGCCACCATCCCTTCGTGCTCAACTTCCTCCTCTTCATTTTGCCGAGATGTTTCTCCGCTTTTGATTAGGTAATATATATACCTCTGTTGTTATATATTGGTTTCATAACCATAGCTTATATTTCTACATATGTATTTATGTCTAAATATGTTAGTGTATATTTATGTTCTGTTTTGAAGTTACAGGTCAGTTTATAGAGTTGTAGAAAAAATTTGTTGGAATCTAGGATAAAGATATTTCAAAGGATCTGCACATATACATCTTAATATACACACATTGCATACTGTTTATAAACAATTGGTATAAATGAGTATTTATATAAAAATATAAGTATGCAGACTACTTTATATTTTGGACTATTTTCTTGATACCGGGTTTATAGTAAGTGTATACAGACTTTGCAACCTGATATATATTATTTTACCCGCTTTAAGATAATATTTAAAATATATGTATATACTATTTTGAATTTAAATTGGTTTATAAATATTAAATTTTAAAATAAATGTTGTTTTAAATAGAACATACAGGGTTGATATTTTCAGTTTTAAGGCTCTGGTTTGTTGGTTGATCTCATAGGTAACATAAGTATAATGGTTAAAACTATTAAGTTTTAAATGAATATTATTGTACAGTGAAGATCTATATCTTCGGCACTGCAAAATATATGTGTTTCCACATTTATAGGAGGGTTATAAAATATTAAATCCACATGTATTAGTGTAAAAATTTTATACATATTATAAACCTTCTTTACAAGCTGTATGTGTAAATTGTTTCGCACTTATTGGTTACAGGCTAAATCTTGTTTAAAACTATACCCATATTGGGTTTTCTGTATATAGGGTACATAACACCAGATTTAGTTATATACGCAAGTTTTGGAGTAATAAATCTAAAGACTTTTTGCTCGCATATATTTGTATAAGTAAACAATATTGATTTTTGAGTAGAAACATGAGATAGTTATATATAATGGATTGTGAAGTTCTGAGAATGTTTGCATCTATGTTTTGTAAGGGCATGTAATATGTAAAGTGTTTACTTAAAAGCTTTATTGGTTTTGTAATTGATTTAATATATGGATTTTTAACACATATTTTGATTTTATTTATATATACATATATATGTATATTGATTTGAATATGTATATATGTTTAAATTTAAGATTTATTTAAAGTGTATGTGTATTTTAAAATTGAATTTTTGGTTTTAAAGAGAATAATAATAATATAATATACATCTCGTTTAAACTCTATATCAAGCTAAATTGATTTGTTTCCATCAATTTCTGTTATCAGCTTTGTTCGTCCAATTCGTGCCAATTCTGTTTTGCTTTGGAATTCGTGCTTGGATCTGTAACTCATTTCATTGTCTATTCACTCTAGCCTCGAAATGTGAGCATCACTCACGATTAATGTTCTTATATTTATTAAATTTAATTTCAATTGAAACGACAATTGATATATGCTGTTGTAGTTATTTAAATTGTTATATATGCTATTATCAGTAACTGTTCACCTATGGGATATGACACCATATCCTGTTGCTGTATTATATTGTTATTGATGATATATGCCTGTTATATATTTTATATCTGTTATCACTCTGCAAGTTCCCTGTTAGTATAGAATTCACTATGGGTTGAAATGATACATACCCGAACGGACTTTAGAATAGGAGAAAATCGTTATGGGTTGAAATGATAAACCCAAACGATTTTCATTTGAATTGAAATTGGGATTACGGGTCGAAATGATATCTACCCGTATATATTTAAATTTCGGATTGAAATGATAAATATCCGTATCACTTAACCATATGATAAAAATATATACAGACACCGTTGGTCCATATATATAAATACTTTGAAAATGATATCTTGATTTGAAGTATAACTAAATTTGAAATGACCACGGTGTTAAAATGTTTATTTCCACCTTGTAGATAGTTCTGAAGATCCTTAGAGGATGGTTATCCCAAACATCCTTTAAGTAACTTGTATTTCAGTTGATATTTCACTTGAGTTGGATTTATTAGTATAAGAATGTTAATCCTGACTCGAGTGTTTTGTGTTTTGCTTTACGCTCGGGTCAGACTGAGTGATACAGCATTTGAGACTCACCTTTGGAGTTTGGAGCTTTGTTTGGAGATCCAACTTTTGATTCAGCTTCCAGCTTTCTGGTTGATTCGTTCAGAGAAGTCATCTATTGTATTGGAGACTTCACTATAATTAAGATATTCTGTTGTATTTTATTTAACTCTGATGTTTATATAGTAGCTTCATGAACTACTATTTTATCTATTCCGCTGCGTATTATTGTATTACTTTGTGTCTGTGATTCTGTGATTGATTTATTTACTGCATATGCTGAGTTTTGCCAAATTTTTATTACAATCTGTTATTTTGAATTATTCAAGTCAGACATGTGTGGATTTATTGTCGATTTGAATGGTCCAAAATACCGGGTCGTTACAGTTGGTATCAGAGCTTTGGCTCTAGGCAAACTTAACATATATGGTAAATTGATTTGCGGAATCACTTTCGTTCTGGCCTCTCCCAAATTATATTCTTATATGAGTATATCCATCTTCTCTTTTTGAATTTTAATTATCTCATCTTCGTTCGAGTCCTTTCCCTTTTGTTTTGAAACTCCCTTTGATTTAATTTCCCCTTAAAATTTTAAACTTCTATCTTGTTGATTTTGGACTCATTGAATATTTGAATGATAGGAAACTATTTTGTAATGGCAAAATCAGAAGAGCAGAAAGCAGCCCGTCGGGCACGAAGAGCACTGGCCCGTAAGGAACGGGAGGAAGCAATCGAGGAACAAGAGAGGCTGTGGAGAGAAAGAGCAGAACCGGGTCCTTATGACCATGTCATTTGTTATCGGTGTCAGGAAAAGGGACACTATGCAGCCATGTGCGGAAAAAGGAATGCAGGAAAGAAGGAGGGCAAGCGTTTTCGATCCAAGATCTTCTGTTTTAGACGCCGTAGTGAGGGGCACTTTCCCAGTCGCTGCCAGAAGGTGAAGAAAGTGAAATCTGCACCCTCTACATCTGTCGACCTATCAACCATTTGCTATCATTGTAAGAGGCCTGGGCATATAGCCAGGAATTGTTCTGTGCGAAAGTATGGAAAGAAGGTTGCGTACCCGCAGTTCATTAAGGAAGATGGGAGTGTAGTGCACCTATGCCAGAAATGTAGATGTTGGGGGCATATTGAGGGGGAGTGTTCTGGACCCGTTGATGTACCACCTGGAAGAATTAATACTGATGCTTTGTTTATATAGGAGTGGTAAATCTGTGGACTTTTTGTTATCTGTTGTATGTTAGGTTGTTTTAAGCGAACTCTATTGTATCTTTTTGCTTAGCTGAAGTTGTCAACCTGGAGACATTTATGCTTCTGTTTTTGTATGTTATGAATTCGAGTCTTTCCAAATTTTGAATGGAAACTCTTCTGTATCGATATATGTTATATATCCCTAATCTTGGTTGGGATTTGCTTCGATTAGGATTCCTTTGAACTTTGGAACGTTCCCTACGGTTCCAAACTCATTCTTGCCTCTCCCTATTTGTATTCTTTTGATTCTGGAGTGTCCTATAACTCCACTTCGAACGATCTCTATAAGAATAGGTGATCCCGCCAATCTTTGAATGATTTATAAGGGGTGAAACTCCTTTACCATTGGCATTGATTCACCGAAGATTTATATATCACTCGGTTTAGATGCTGCTATCTCATGATATGCCGAATTCTATCTCTGACAATCGAATGTCGATTTGCCTTGGATTTCCGCATCGATTATATTCTGGAAGTCACGGTTGACCGGTTAAGGTTGCCCGTGATTTATATAAGCGTATCCATCTACTGTTTTGTAATTTATTATCTCATCCTCGTTCGAGCCTATCTTCGAATCAGAATCCTAATTGATTAGAGTACCTCTAATTTGAATGTCTATCTTTGTTTTTGAAATCCATTCTTGAATCATCCTTTTTGAAAATCGGGTTATTCGTATTTTGGAAATTGTTTTATATATCGAAATTTTATAAGTATGATTATATTCTATATATATAAGTGAAATGTTTTCGATAAGGATTATATATACCTTTTAAAAATAAGAATTTGAAATTTGATTTTTTTGAAAGGATTTGAAATTTTGAAGTTATATAAGAAATTGATTTATATAAAAATGATTTATAACTAAAGGATTTTAAATTTGAAATTCGAGAATTGAACTCCGGTATTTTGAAATTGGTTATAAGATTTTGAAATTATAATAATAATATGGTTTGAAAGTATTTTCCGAATAAGAAATGTTTCCAATGATTTTAATGAGTTTCGAATGATTTCGAAGAAATTTCAAAAGAAGTTTGAGAAAATAGAAGTCCAGAACTCACTTATGTCGCTGGAAAATAATTTCGGTGATGAGTGCACGCATCATCGACATTGA
This sequence comes from Allium fistulosum, assembly GCA_030737815.1. Classification (NCBI taxonomy): domain Eukaryota; kingdom Viridiplantae; phylum Streptophyta; class Magnoliopsida; order Asparagales; family Amaryllidaceae; genus Allium; species Allium fistulosum. Next base: position 760,401,876 of record CM060908.1, on the reverse strand, counting down.
TTTTCGAGTTTCAGAGTGAGGGATAGGCCACTTCAGTAGCTTTGCTATGCGAGTGATTTTGTGAAACCATTTTATTTCAAAATTTTGAAGTATGATTGATATCCGAAAGATATATGTATATATAAATTTGAAATGATTTGAAGTGAGCCGGTGTTCAGTCCTCGAGTTTTGGATTTGATATAACCCTATCTATTAAAAGTGATTTACTGATTTGTTGTTGATTTTCAACTCTTGAATTTGAAAATGATTTCTTCAACTATTTTTGAAGGTTCGAACACTTCCAAATCAAGGTTAACTTTTTGAAGCTAAGAAATTTTGAAAAGTATTTTGATAAAGTATATAAGTTTGTTTTGAATGTTTAAGTATGAAGTAATATGATTTAAATAAGTTAAAACTGTTTGGTTAAGTAAACGAATAAGGAAATTTTAAAATTTTCTAATATGAAATTTAGATTTGAAATGTTTGGAAAAGAATTTGGTCTTCAAAATATTTTGAATAAAATTTAGTTAAATGTTTTAATTTAGTAACATCTTTATGAAACTATATATTTAACAAGTTGGAATAAATATATAATTTGTACGTATGCTGTTTTATTCGCATAATTAATTTGATCCAAGTTTGAGTACACAAGTTCGAGGTGAATTACATCATTTCGTGTTAGGATTTTTCATTCGATTCTTGATGGCGAATATTGATATGGATTTTGGGCTTGATCCTAGAATTCTCTATCGTAGTATATGGCTATGCAAGGAGACTGATAGCTTCTAGTCGAGAAACCATATCGAAATCCGCATTAAGGAAGTCGAATGGACAATACTAGTTCGAAAGTGAACTTGTGTGATCGAGCGAGCGATCAAATGCGATTCTGCGAAATAATGACGTATGTACATCTTATATTCTAATATCATTGATATATTTGACGCTGAAGTTAAAAGCTGTCGGGTTAGAATATCTTTGCTTACTAAAAGAAAAGTTCCAATTTAATTACAAAGATATATAACCCATAAAAGCAAAGATATTCAATCTCATATGGCTCTTAATACAGCGAAATTTATTTTTTTAGAAATCTGATCCTAATATAAGATAGACCTTATGTAAGTATAAGATGATTTTGAAACATTTAATTTTGGAAGTGAAATGGTTGATTTAAATTATATTGATTTGGAAATTTGGATTTATTTCCTAAATTTATTATTTTGGAAACTTTGGAACTAAAGATAATTAATTTTTGAAGAAATAATTTGGTGAAATTGTATATGATTTTGAAACTGAACTGATATTAAAACAAATTGAAATTTGAGAACCTTGTGTTACTAAATACTTGATTTGGGAGTTGTCGAACTTATATAAAATTGATTTGTATGAGTATGAAATTGATTCGAAAACTATAGATTTGAAAAGGTACTCAATTTGGAAGTGAAATCTTATATATTTGAAGTCTATATAAGTATGATTTGATATACTATTGATTTTGGAAAGTATTTGATTTGAAAATTAAATCGTATATATAATGGATTTTATATAAGTACGATATTTGAATGTGATTTGAAAAGGTACTATATGATACATATTTTCGAAGTAAAGATATGGAAAGTGCCTTCTGCTTGATATCCGATTTGTGGCCACATCTTGGATTCATTCTATCGATATTATTCTCTCTGATTTTGGTTTTCCGGATATGATACTCGAGTGTCCTTCGAATTCCATGGCGTTACCCATGGTCTTATGTTTCTCTCGTGACTGCATAGCGCAACTGCCTGGCTGAGTCTTGCCTAGGGGTACGGATTGTTTCCTGGGGGATCCAGGCGTAACCATTGTGTATCCTGCAATCTGTGTAGGTCGCGAATAGTAGCGCAAATGCTTGGCTGAGTCTTGCCAGGGGGTACGGATTGTTTCCTGGGGGATCCAGGCGTAACCATTGTGTATCCTGCATTCTACTAGTCATCATGGCGTAACTCGCAGGGCTGAGAAAGCTTACGGATATGGATTGTTTCCTGGGGGACCCAGGCGTAACCATTGTGTATCTGCGAACCATGGTTGGACAAAGGTTTTGGTTTGTCTGTTTTGATTGGATTGTACTTTCCATATCTGTTTTAAAAGTTTTTCCAGTATTTTCACTGGGTGTTGAAACAGGTCTACTAAGTACCTGGAGAATTCTAGTTTTGCGCCTGATCAACGCACTACCAGAGTCTACAGGAACAAGGATAAACTTGTTGAAACATCGAGTTATAAAAGTATTTTCGAAAGAAAATTTGTTTCGTTATAAAGGTATTTTATAATAAAAGTATTTCCAACAAAGAAAATTTTTGTATCAATATTTGAAATTGAAATTCTAATGGTTTGAATTAATCATTCATGCCGATACTATCCTTTTGAATCTACCTTATCTGCTCAGCTTTATTTATTCACCTATAATATGCTTTTCCAAATCCTTCTTCTTTTCCTGGTTGACTATATCCTTTTTAAAGATTGTTTATTTATATACTATATGGTAATAGAAAATTTTAGTGTTAAATATTTTAGAGGTTATTAATTAAATACAACATATTTAAAGAAATGATTATTGATTTATTAATAATGTTGAAAAGTATCTTGAGATAAATTTATAAATTATGGATTTAATGTTTTTTAAACAGCTTCTTTGTAAATATAAGTAATAACGTAAATAATTGTTTTCAAATAGTTTTCATATATTTATAAAGTTGTTATTTAAGCATATAAATGGTAATTGTAAGGAAGCAAGAAATTTTGCAAACGGGTCTTGAAAAAGGTTTAAAGTATATAAGACAATTGAATTGCAAATGAAGTTTTCAAATTTAAGTAAAATTTATATAGTTCAAAATTAATTGTTTAATCTTGACTTTCAATCTACTTTTATTTCTGGTTGTTCTATTCTCCTACCTCCTTCCTTTTCGGGGACGAAAAGTTTTGAGTAGGGGAGAGTGTAACGACCCGTAAAATTTAATGGTTTTAAAAGTATATTTAACTGGAAATTTGTGAAATTTTAAACAATAAAATTTGAAATTAAAAATTTATTATTTGGAATGCGTCTATTTTAATATAGCAACTGGTAAATTTTCATCTGATAATATTGAAGTTTATTTTTCGGTGAAATTTCATTTCAAATCAAACCGGTTAATAACAGTGATTTTAAAAGTTTTCCGAAACCAAAATATGTCAACAGGAGAAAATTTATTCAGATCATTCTGAATCAGACTGCGAAATTCGTTTTTCAAAATTTGGACTTCTACTGCTCCGTTTATCTTAATTCTGGCCAAATAGCAGCATTTCGGTACCGATTATCGACTTTTGATCGGATGATCGTATCACTAATAATCTATATACCGTTTTGATCGTCTCGTCGTGTTGATCTCTACGGTATAGTCATTTCAGTGTTTTGAAGCCCGGTTCACAGCGGTATCCAAAGAAACGGTTACCGTATCGGTACCGGTCTTTGTGTTTTTTTTTTCTTGTTAACTTTCGATATTCCCCTGTTTGAAATCAAACAGTCACCAATAATTATCATTTCAGCCTTGACCTTCGATGTTCCACCATTTCAAAAATTTATTTCTTCTGATTCAATATTTATCTTTATATCTTTTTCCTCCTTTTCAAAATTTGAACTGCTGGCCAGAACAATAAATTGCTTTGAATTATTCACCTGAATCTTAGCATGCGTTGCTATTATTACTTTTGACGTGTCAGAGAGAAATCAAAAGTTATACGTTTCTTTATATAAATAAATATAACTGTTCATCTCTGCTTCCCTTTTGAATCGAACCCATCCTTCTATCTCAGACTTCAATTTTCGTTTGCCTTCCCTACATCTCCACTCTCCCACTTCGCTCCTCCCATCCCTTCGCCTAACTAGCTACTGCCCACGGCATCCCTCCACCACCTGACCTCGCCTCATTCTCTCTCCCCTCCACCGCCGTTCCAGCCTCACGCAACTCCATCAAACAGCCTCCTCCCTGAAACCGAGAGCAACCCCGCTGTTCACCCACTTCCCTGTTGCCCACCCGCATATCCTATTCCCTGAAACAAGCCTTCTTCTCCACGTTTCTCCTTCCTCTCCTCGCCAACACCACTGCCCACCGCCTAAGCCATCACCAGATCTTCCGAGCTTCCATCGCCTACGGCCATACCTATCTGCCACCTTCCTCGAGTGACAGCCCACGCCCTGGCAATCTCTGCCTCAACAGCCTGGCCTCGGATCCGTTCACCAACTTCATCTCGGCGAGAAGCCTCTGGCCACCATCCCTTCGTGCTCAACTTCCTCCTCTTCCTTTTGCCGAGATGTTTCTCTGCTTTTGATTAGGTAATATATATACCTCTGTTGTTATATATTGGTTTCATAACCATAGCTTATATTTCTACATATGTTTTTATGTCTAAATATGTTAGTGTATATTTATGTTCTGTTTTGAAGTTACAGGTCAGTTTATAGAGTTGTAGAAAAAATTTGTTGGAATCTAGGATAAAGATATTTCAAAGGATCTGCACATATACATCTTAATATACACACATTGCATACTGTTTATAAACAATTGGTATAAATGAGTATTTATATAAAAATATAAGTATGCAGACTACTTTATATTTTGGACTATTTTCTTGATACTGGGTTTATAGTAAGTGTATACAGACTTTGCAACCTGATATATATTATTTTACCCGCTTTAAGATAATATTTAAAATATATGTATATACTATTTTGAATTTAAATTGGTTTATAAATATTAAATTTTAAAATAAATGTTGTTTTAAATAGAACATACAGGGTTGATATTTTCAGTTTTAAGGCTCTGGTTTGTTGGTTGATCTCATAGGTAACATAAGTATAATGGTTAAAACTATTAAGTTTTAAATGAATATTATTGTACAGTGAAGATCTATATCTTCGGCACTGCAAAATATATGTGTTTCCACATTTATAGGAGGGTTATAAAATATTAAATCCACATGTATTAGTGTAAAAATTTTATACATATTATAAACCTTCTTTACAAGCTGTATGTGTAAATTGTTTCGCACTTATTGGTTACAGGCTAAATCTTGTTTAAAACTATACCCATATTGGGTTTTCTGTATATAGGGTACATAACACCAGATTTAGTTATATACGCAAGTTTTGGAGTAATAAATCTAAAGACTTTTTGCTCGCATATATTTGTATAAGTAAACAATATTGATTTTTGAGTAGAAACATGAGATAGTTATATATAATGGATTGTGAAGTTCTGAGAATGTTTGCATCTATGTTTTGTAAGGGCATGTAATATGTAAAGTGTTTACTTAAAAGCTTTATTGGTTTTGTAATTGATTTAATATATGGATTTTTAACACATATTTTGATTTTATTTATATATACATATATATGTATATTGATTTGAATATGTATATATGTTTAAATTTAAGATTTATTTAAAGTGTATGTGTATTTTAAAATTGAATTTTTGGTTTTAAAGAGAATAATAATAATATAATATACATCTCGTTTAAACTCTATATCAAGCTAAATTGATTTGTTTCCATCAATTTCTGTTATCAGCTTTGTTCGTCCAATTCGTGCCAATTCTGTTTTGCTTTGGAATTCGTGCTTGGATCTGTAACTCATTTCATTGTCTATTCACTCTAGCCTCGAAATGTGAGCATCACTCACGATTAATGTTCTTATATTTATTAAATTTAATTTCAATTGAAACGACAATTGATATATGCTGTTGTAGTTATTTAAATTGTTATATATGCTATTATCAGTAACTGTTCACCTATGGGATATGACACCATATCCTGTTGCTGTATTATATTGTTATTGATGATATATGCCTGTTATATATTTTATATCTGTTATCACTCTGCAAGTTCCCTGTTAGTATAGAATTCACTATGGGTTGAAATGATACATACCCGAACGGACTTTAGAATAGGAGAAAATCGTTATGGGTTGAAATGATAAACCCAAACGATTTTCATTTGAATTGAAATTGGGATTACGGGTCGAAATGATATCTACCCGTATATATTTAAATTTCGGATTGAAATGATAAATATCTGTATCACTTAACCATATGATAAAAAATATATACAGACACCGTTGGTCCATATATATAAATACTTTGAAAATGATATCTTGATTTGAAGTATAACTAAATTTGAAATGACCACGATGTTAAAATGTTTATTTCCACCTTGTAGATAGTTCTGAAGATCCTTAGAGGATGGTTATCCCAAACATCCTTTAAGTAACTTGTATTTCAGTTGATATTTCACTTGAGTTGGATTTATTAGTATAAGAATGTTAATCCTGACTCGAGTGTTTTGTGTTTTGCTTTACGCTCGGGTCAGACTGAGTGATACAGCATTTGAGACTCACCTTTGGAGTTTGGAGCTTTGTTTGGAGATCCAACTTTTGATTCAGCTTCCAGCTTTCTGGTTGATTCGTTCAGAGAAGTCATCTATTGTATTGGAGACTTCACTATAATTAAGATATTCTGTTGTATTTTATTTAACTCTGATGTTTATATAGTAGCTTCATGAACTACTATTTTATCTATTCCGCTGCGTATTATTGTATTACTTTGTGTCTGTGATTCTGTGATTGATTTATTTACTGCATATGCTGAGTTTTGCCAAATTTTTATTACAAACTGTTATTTTGAATTATTCAAGTCAGACATGTGTGGATTTATTGTCGATTTGAATGGTCCAAAATACCGGGTCGTTACAAAGGAGGAGTTAACAATTGGTATCAATTTAAATTAGTTATAAACTAGAATGGATATTCTATTAAGTGAATATCGTTGAATTTGCATAAAAACGATTGTCGTTTGACGCAAACGAGATTGTATAAAAATCTATGAGTTAATGAATGCAAATAAAAATTGATTTTGAATCAATTGAAATAGATATGAATTCGTTTCGCTTAGAAATGAATTGAATAAAAGAAAGTGTGTTGTAAACCATTGAATTGAATGTAAATTTGATGAAAGCAACTAAATTTGTATTGAAATTTTATAAATTGTTTATGGGAATTGTTTTGGATGTATTGCTAATGAAATCTATGTATTGTTATTGAAAATGAGTGAAATGTTAATAGATTTCCTATATATGTCACTTACATATTTAAATTGAGTAAGTACAGGTTTTTGAAAGCCGTTTGGCTGCGTTTGGTTGCGCAAATGCTTAAAAAAATAATTGCTTTGCTTAAAAATGCTAAAAATGTACGCCTACGCAATACAAATAGGAAATATGAACTATTTTTCTGCTTTTCCAACCGTGTGGGTCGATGTATATATATTTATATCTATTATGATTTTCCAAAAGCTCCTCCGTACAAAGGAGACTCCACCAAAATTTTATGAAAATTTTGGGAGTTAGAAAAAATTTTAAAATTGGAAAATATTGTTAACGGAAAATTGATTTTCAAATTGTAATGAAAGCGTAGGAATTGAACTAGAAAATGAATTTTTGGTTTTTGAAGATAAAACGAATTCAAATAGAATTGAAATTGTAAATTGAATTCAAATGGAATTGAAATGCAAAGTTGAAAGGAAATGAATATACAACTTTGTTTGTGAAGTGAAAATGAATATAAGAAATACTTATATTGAACTTAAGAAATGGATAATGAAATTCTTAAGTAAATGGGTATTGGGAATCCAATAAGTGAATTTGGATATTGTTGTTAAATAAAGTATATAGGGAAATGGAATTGGATTTTGATTTCGAAGGTAAATTTGAAATTTCTCAACAAAAGGTATGTATCTAAATTTCAGTATGAAATTTGTTGAGTTTCTGATTTTGCCACTTGGCATTTTGTTTTCTTTTGGAATTTGGGAGTCCGTAGGGACATTTTGTAGTTGTACCGAGCTAGCGGCGCAAAGGAGACGCTGGCAAAAAATTTCAAAAATTTAGAGAGTTAGAAAATTTTTGAGAAATTTTGGATAATTTAAAATTTGAATTTAAATTTAAATTTGAATTATGAAGTAAAATAAAGTTGTTTGAACTTATGAAAATTTTGGAAAGTTAGAAAAAGATTAGTGTGTCTTAATGAAAAGATTATTTTATCAAGTTGATAAAATTATTTGGTTTTGGTAAAATAGTAAACGGGGATTGGATCATTCTTCTTTACTTGTAATTTCGGGACGAAATTCTTTTAAGGGGGGAAGATTGTAAAGACCTTGAATTTTTTAAATTTGAAATGTGAATATTTAATTGAGTTTAAATATTCTAATGATAGTTCAATTTGAAAATCAAATATCAGAATGAATTTGGTAATTAAATTATTGAATTAAATTATTGAAACTGGGTAAAAATTTGAATCTTCAGTTTTAAGCTGATTAAAAATAATTTCAAGGCTTAGAAAATTCATATTGATTTTACTGAAAATAATGAAAGCTTCAGAATTGGATTTGGAACTGTTCTGTTCAATTTTGAATTTTATCGTTTAAATCGATATTTAAAAATAGCGTTCCGGGGCACAGTCTCGGAATTTGACGAAACAAGTTCCATTGGATCCGTAATAGTCTATTATTATCGGATTTCAATTTTCTTAATGTTTGGAGTGATCGTTTGGCCGTACGATAAGCAAACGCACTGAATTAAATCGAAAATTTAATTTAATAACTGGTCCAAAAATCTATCTTCTCCATACGATCGAATTTGGACTCGAATCCTTTTCCATTGCGTTCGGAATAGGGGTATAACATTACAAACGCCTGGCGGCACGCCTGGACAGGAGGTTGAGATTTCAAGTTGTGTTTATCGAGACAATTTGAATTTAAATTAAATATATATTTATATATTTGTCAACATTAGCTGTTTTTCTTTCATTTTGTGGTCACTGTAGCTCATTTGCTACACGCAGAAATATTCTCCACGCAAAAATCACGTATGTCCCCTTTTCTTATTCCAAAGCACACAACCCTTCACTTTTTACATCACCTCGTACCCTCCTTTCTTCCATCAGAAACACGAAATAAATCTCAAACGAAAAGAAAAATGGCAACTCATTCCCAAATCTCTTTCACGTAAATAAAAAAAATTAATGGCCGAAGCCTGGGAAATCAACGATCGAAAAAATATATAATAAATGAAATCAATTCGAGTTTATCGCGAGGTCGAGACAGCACCAGGCGGAAGCTCGATCGAGCCTGGGCGTCGACTGCTGTGGAAAGTGGGTTGCGGTGACGCATTGGGATTCATGACCCAGGGAATGATGACACGCGAATCTTGTGGAGCAGCTAGGGCAGTGAGTTTCGCGCGCGGGGCGAAGGGAAGTTGGGGCTTGCCGAAGTCGATAAAGCGAACATAGGCAATGGCATGGGGGCTTCGCGGTGGCTCGCATTGACTGGAGGGAAGCTCGACGATCTGCATTTTTGGCGGCGGCCTCGTGGGTTGTCGACAGCAACGTGGTGAGAATCTCTCTTGATTTATATTTCGATTGCAGTTTTTCTCTTTCAATTTAAATTTAATAAAATATATAAAAATAGAGAAAGGAATGTTAAAATCAGATTTTTTAAATTTTACAAATATATATGTATAGAGCTGGGAAGATTTTAGAGTAAAGAAATTGCTGTTTTGTTATATATATAAATATAAATATACCTATATAAAAATATACATATCTATTTTCACTTAGTAGTTTATTTTAAATAATGTATTTTGGTAATTAACTTGTTCAATTAACTTATTTAATTATTATAGTTACTAAAAAGGTTATTATTAAAGGAAAATTATTAGTTTAAAATTTAATTATTTGATTTAGTAAAATTATTAAAGGAAATTTAGTTTTAATTTAAAATTTTGTGGTATGGAGATAAATCATTGGTTTAAAATAAAATCACCGGTGAATTGAAAATTATTAAATAAAATTGGTTATTTGATTGGTTCGAATATTGATAAACTGTATAAATTGTTTATACAAGGTCTATAAATCGAGAAAAACAAACTGGAATGGAAATGGGATTGCAAATTAAAGGTGAGATCTTCTCACTCAAATGAAAGTGGAATTTTTCAGTTATTGATTGCTATTGGATTGTGATAGTATATATATTAGTATATAGAAATATATATATATATATTGGAATATATATATATATTGGTGATTGATTTCCCACATTATATAGCGGATGAGACCCTATTGCGCCGCATAATAGCGGGATGATATTTTATAAATCCCATATACCGCGATATTCCACCTCGAAGTGGAATTGGTATTGTGCTAACATCTGTGGATGTAGGGAAACAGGTTGGAGGGATCCAACTGGATTCCTTAAATTGTATGAATTTATTTCATATACTGTGTGATGATTATTGATAATCTGTGAATGATTATATTGACGATTGAATGTGTTGAAGGCTAAAAATTTAGCCGAATGTATTTTTGGTATCGTTGGATACCAGAAATGAATATAAATTGGATTTTGAAATTAAAGTGGAAAACTTTAAGTGAATTTATTTTTAAGAATTGAATTAATTTGAAAAAAGTAATTTTAAAGTATTAAAATTGATTTTCGAAATCTTACCGAATAAATTCCAAAATATGGGGAAAGATATTAATAAATGAGTTTAGAATAATATTGTTTAAAAGTTGAAGAATTCATTTAAAAATGGTATTTTGAATAAATTGGAAAGAATAAAGGAATTTATTTAAAAGTGGTAAATTTCTAGAAATCAATTTGTAATTGATTTGGTATTTGAAAATGAATCTTTGAGAAATCGATATGGAAATTTATTTGGAGTTGAAATGAATTTAGAAATTGATTTTGTAATTAATTTGGTGATGGAAAATAAATCATTGGAAAATCAATTTGAAATTGATTTGTGTTTGAAAAATAAATTTGGAAATCAATTTGCAAATGGTTTGTTATTTGGAAATAAACTTAGAAATAAATTGAAATGTTTTGTTCTATTGAAATTAAACTTAGAAATCAATTGTAATTGATTTGGTATTGAAATAAAATTAGAAATCAATTTGGAATTTGATTTTGGGGTTAAAAGTGAATATTTGGGAATGTAAATTCAAAATGGAATTTATAAAGGAAAGGGAAATCTGTTTTAAAAATAAACACTAATTTATTTTTAAAGTGTGGAAATAAATTTACATATTTGGGACGTAAATTTAAAATAAATCGATAAGGATTTATTTAATTGGTTTAAATGGACCGTTTTGAAGTGGAAGTGTATTTTCATTATAAAGCCAAGTATATTTCCAAAGTAACTTTTAAAAATATAAATTAAAAGTGCTAAAGTTGGTTTTTAAAAGATATATTTGGAAATATATTCCGTGTGAGAAAATTGATTTGAAATTTATTTTCAAAAGTTGAAAGGTGAAAAATGATTTGAAATTTGTTTTCAAAGTGTTGAAGTGTGGAAAAATATATATCTTGTGAAGATATTTTGAAAATAAATAATTTGGGAAAATTATTTAAATCTGATGATTGTTGTGAATGTTGTTGATAGTTAAATCACCGACTATCAATATTTGCCTTTGAAATGGCACTTGAATTTGTTTTTAAAACAAACGCTTATTATTCGGTTTAGCCGGGAAAGGACCTTTGTGTCAGATAACCCATTCCGAATAATGATACGACGTGTATGAATTGCAATTGAAGACCGGTGTGAAGACCGAGTATTTTCGAAAATGAAAGGACAACCTGTCGAATGTCTCTGCACCGAGTTGCTCCGGTATAGAGATTTATATCACTCTTTTTGTGATGGGAAGTCCGCTCGGGATTGTGAATACTCGGATTGCAAGGGCTTCTTTGGAAGTGCCTTCGGTTCTGTTCGAACCCGGAACAGACTTGTATGGTTACATGTCTGACATTACATTTTGAGATGTAAAGCCGATTTCTTTCAAATACATTTCTGTTGGTGGCGGAGAATTTATTCTCTTAGCTTAACACCCTTCTCTGAGACGTACGAGCTCAGAGGTTATGTAGTTGAAGGTTATCAGCGATATATTCCCAATTTGGTAATGTGGCATGTTGAGTGTTGCTGTGTGATGATTATTTATTGATCATTTGTTGATCAAAGCAGGGCTTTGTGAAAAAGCGTAGCTTTGTGGACGAGACTTCGTCAGACCTCACACCCCGGAAATGGTCGAAACAGGAATGATGCGGCAAGGTTATGAGGGTCGCGCCCTTTAGGGTATGTCATTTCCTTCTGGAAAAGGGTGGTATCAGGTATGGAGCCCTGATATTTAACCTATGTGGTTGCTCCAATCTCATTTCTTTGTGGTTGTTGCTTTGTGATCGAGGCGCCTCGGATAAAGGTCCCAAAGGACCGGGGGGTGGCATATTCGTGAGTTACCTAGTTACAGAGGTAACCCGGCCTTGTGTTGGCAGAGAACCAGGTTGGTTCTCGGGACGTCCAGCCAGAGGCGTACCCATGTGGTAGTAGGAAGTTCCTTAGCCTGACCATTTGTTGGAAATTCATTTCCCAATACGAAACTTCTACGGTTTTAGTTGTAGAACCTGCCATTTACTTATGGTGGTCACCACTGTTTAGATGGTAGCTATAGTAGGCATACAATAATGGTTGTATGCTGGCTAAGATTAATATTATACTTTCGAAATGTTTTCCACACTAGACATTAATAATAATATCAACTGATTTTTCGTAGTAAGCATCTTTGACTATCATAAGAAGAAATCTCCTCCAATTCTGCGTTTGCATTGTGTGTGTGGCGGGAGGTCTTATGGTAGTTTCATTTTCCAAAAGCATTGCGAATTAATTTTATTTTTATTTGTGAAAATAACTGTTTTACGTTTTCACACCAGTCACCATGACTGACTCAGAGTTTATTGTTTCCTTTCTAAACTCTGGGTGCCCATAATTTTCCACACGAGCAGCCTAGAGTTATGTTATCAGGATATTCTGAATATTCTGGAGCTTTGGAAGCAAGCTGGATGGCGAGACGTACTCCCGTACTTGTTTATTTATTCCGTTGTGTATTCTGTATGAGGACAGGTTTATATAACTGTCCATTGTTGTATTGAGTTGTATATTGACTCTGATGATGTATGTATAAACTGATATAGTTCTTTGTTTAAAAGACTAGTGATTATCTATTATATATTGTTCCGTTGCGAATGTGAGATTCTGTTGTTGTTTCTGTTTCTTCTTCTTTATTTTTCTTCTGTCTTCTTCTACCTCTTCTATTTAACCCTAATGGTTCGGTTTTCCGGCATTCGATTGTGCGGCATTTGATACAGTGGACGTATTAATGTCGACTTTCGAGCGTCGAAAGATCGCAACTGTTACACCAATAAAGACACAATCTCGGTCGATGGATCACATCTCTTTGGTTACGACCACCAAAATCATATTTTGATAGCGTACTTGGAATTCTTTCAGATCTGCGAGTCAACCATATAGTGTCAACAATCTTAATGGTTTAATTGAACAACCGATGGTAATGTATATTTTTGACATTAGTAAAAAACTCATAGTTTCTCTTCGATGTGCGAGAATACGTATTAGACATTCTAATGCTATGTGTTCATGTAGGTTAGTTAATTTCACTTCATCTCATATAACCAGTTCTACCTATGGATCGGATCCAATTCCATTTAACTACTAAAAATATCTCAAAGAAATTCCTTCACAATGAAGTTGATATATCTTGAAACAACAATTATTTCTTAGTGCAAAAATAGAATAGGGATTCGTAAATGCTTTATGAGCCTTTTTATTTATAAGGCTGATTTTAGTTTACAAAAATTATGTTCAAAACATAAATATGTCATTTGATGACAGACCTTTCCAAAAAACCTTTTGAAGATTCATACAAGATCCTTCACGAACAATTATTACGTGCAATCTTTCGACTCGCACAACCTGCCAACTCCTTGGCCTAAGAAATGTTGGGATTTCTTACAAACCCTTATCTTGTATGATTTTGTAAACTGTTGTTTAGATTAAATAATATCAACCTTGTGTACTAATCTTAAGTACATGACCTTATAGAAAGAAACTAACTCAACTTCACTCACAATTAATCGTAAATTTTCCAACAATGTTGATCACTCCTTATCGATGCGTCATTATGTATCACATGGAGGAGTGATTTTGAGATTGAATCTATATTCATTTTTAGGTACATTTGGAACTCTTTCCAATATGCTCACTTATTCGACCAAATCAAATCAATTTATTCCATTGCATGTTATTTTATTTACTTTTCTTTTATATTCTATGATTTTATCATAAACTTACTACATGTGTATCTAATACACATGTTTATGTTGGTAATAAATCATCGATGAATATAACAAAGTATGTGGAACCCTTTTGATATTAATAGACTTGTGATTGCATACATCAATATGTATTAATTCAAAGAGTTCATTAACTCTTATGATGCTCCCACTAAATGGGTGCATAGCCATTAATTATTTGAGATATAATTAATCTATATCATATGATTCATAATCATATAGTAAAATTATTTCTCAACACTGTGGCTTAGTCTATAATTCCAAAACAACTATAAATAATATTAGAGACATATGCACTTTTACTATGAAAAAAAAATTCCATAATATAGTTCTATTTCATAATGAATATTCATAATACTCATATTGAAATATAGTTATATCTATTTTTCAGTCAATACAAAAAAAACATTATTTCACAAAGAATGTTCGGTACATTTTATGAAAACAATTTTCGTAATTTGATGCAATCATTGGGTGCTATATGGCATGCTTCCACTATTTTCGCCATTACTATAATAGCGTACTAAATTTAGAGATCCACCATTCACTTAATATTGTTAATATTGTTTACTTATTTCATATGCTACAACTAGTTTACAGAGGAGAGTTCTTTGATTAAATATGTTGAACTCAAAGTAATAAATGTTATAGAAAACAATTTTCTATAGGAAGATACATTTTGGAATAAAATTCATATTTCATATTCCAATATTAAGTATCAGTTATTATTACAATTCTTGTTTCCAATGTTTCTCTATGAAGCAAAGTGACTATTCATTCTCTTCATTCCAACTTTACCTTAAATTGCATCTATTTTTATACATTCGTTTTTCTTTCAAATGGTCAAACTATTCAAAAGTAAACCTTACTACAATATCATAACAAACCTTTTACAAAAAGAGCATTCGATTATTGTTAACATTTGAGACATCAAATATGTTGCACTTTATGTAAACCGATCAAGATGACATTTCAATGATCGAGTTCTTAGATGTATCTCGTAGTTTATAGTCTTGTGTTACATTAACACAATATGATCCTTTTGAAATCATTCAGGTTGAATACTTGATCTTAAAATACTGTTTATTGGCTTACTTTGAATGAACTAACTTCATCGAAATATTGTACCCAACAAACTATGACTGTTCACCATATAACATTTATATGTGAAAGTACATGGATCAAATATCCATAGTCTTGAATTACACTTAGAGTTCAAAAACTCATAAAATGCAATTCATGATCTAAACCAAATAAACATATAAGTGACCAACTTACGAATGTATTAAGTAGTTGAAATTGGGCACTTGCATGGGTATAGAAACATTATATACCATGCAATTAGAATTATTAGTAAGTATATATTATATGTCTATTTGTCAACTTTCAGTTCAGTTTGTTTATATATGTTAATTGACAAACGTTTTATCCGTTATATTAAATGCACAAATTTATCATTGTAGATAATTATAACATTATATAGCATATGTTCTTACAATATTAGAAAGGTTAAATGTTACGATTTCATTTTTCTAATAAGGCTCCCACTTGTCTTTTATGTTTCTTCAAACCCTAAGATGGAACATAGAAGTCTTACAACTTCACTAGTGTGTGTTAGGACTTGTTTATTTTGGTATTCTGACCTTGAGTTTGCTCAACAAATCATAGCCCCACAAACGATTGATAGCTCCTTATCGGTTGTATTACATACAACTCCTAACCCATTTTTCTTTCTTCTAATCTCATTTCGACCTTGAGTTTGCTCAACAAATTGAAAGAGATTATTCACTCATACCTACCATATCGTGATGGCCTAAGTATATATGTACCTTGAGTTTGCCTAACAAATACATATAGTTATCTTACCTCATATGTTCAATATATTAATAATACTATGCATAACATCCCTAGCTTGAGTTTGCTCAACAACTAAGGAGTATGTAAGTAATTTATTAATATATATATGGTTGTGGACAACATTATATTGAAGATTCATAATCTTATATATATATATATATTGAGTGATATCGACTTATAGAATAATATATTTTTTATGAAATTCCCCAACGATTCAAGTGTCAGACACATCAGAAATCACGGTATATGTACATTTACATATGTATTTATTTCTCAAGTCTATTTGGGTTTCTTTAATGTTCCATATTTAGTTTATACACATATCATATAAGTTTTATTGTTATATAACTTTTAAATTTCATATTACTTATATGATAGTCTTACGTATAATATATCATTAATTAAATCTTATCTAATTAATTTTAATCGATTAACTCTTTAATTAATTTTAAATTAGTATTCCAATACAACTTTTATATTGGACATATCTACTATAACATTTATAGTGTATACTATAACCTTTATAGTGTAACACACATATATTATATATATGTGTGTTTTATTTAATTGATCAACCTTTAATTAATCTATTCAATTAAACAATTTTTATTAAAGTTTATTAATTTCAAAATTTATCTTATATACATACATGTATACTTATGTTATCTTAAACATTTTAAAATAACATAACATATATCAACATATATGCATTAATTAATTAACATATTTAATTTATTTTATTAACCTTATTAATAAATTTAAAATTTGAAATTATTATATAAATATTTTCAAACATTTTGGAAATATCATTATCCTTTCAAACATTTTGAAAACTTATGTAGTATTATAATTTTTATAATAAACATTTTTTATTTTAAATTTAACTATTGAATTTAAAATCTTTAACATTAATTTTCAAAATGATTTTGAAAATTAGCCCAAGGCCCAAATTAAGTTGGACCTTTTCTATTAGGAGCAATCTTTGGGCTCACTTCACCTTTCGGGCCAGGCCGGTAACCAGGTAGGACAGGGTACTTGATTACCCAATTCCAATTCTAGACATCTACCTAAGTGGGCAAGTTTAATTAGTTAGCCCTAATATGACTAATTTAGACCGCATAGGCTATTGGGCTCTGATACCATTGTTGGAACTGGACTAGCCCACGGCGGAAGTTATGGGTGAATTTCAAAATTTTTACCTTATTGGGCCTATGAAGTCTAACTGAATTAGAACATTTCTAAATTTCATTTAAATAAAATCATTTATTTTATTTAAAATTCAAATATATTAAGATATGAAATTAATTTAATTTGATTTAGTTTATACATAAATGTATCATATACATATATGTGTGAGTGCATGTGTAAATTAATAATCCATGAAAGGTACAATATGCCCATATGTAGATGTTGGGATTTACATCGCAACAAATATATTAGCTCATTTTGTATGTTATGTATGTTGTCCAAATATGCGCATGTATATGTGTTACAATACACACACACACACATATAAATATATTATATATAATATATGAACATAAAACATTTATATATAGATAAATATACATATGTAGAAAGAGTGAGAACAATTATTAAAAATTATTTATAATTCAAAATTAAATTAGTTTTGCAAACATAATAATTTTAGTATTTTAGTTTGTATATATTATGAATAAAATAATGTTTCATCCATAAATAATTAACATAAAATAATCTGTTGATGAAAATTCAAATTTTACAATTTTCAAAAATCTAGGATCATAAAATAGAGCTTCTGAAAAATCTGAAGATTTTTCAAAGTTAAAATATTATTTTTAAAACAAATACATTGATTTCGACAATAATTATTTAATATAAATAATATATTATTAAAAATTCAAAATTTTAAAAATTCTAGGATAATGAATGATAGGTTACGAAAAATTTTAAAGAATTTTTCAATTAAATTATTATTTTTAATAAATCATAAATAGTTTTTCAGAAATAATATTAATTATTAAAAATAATAAAATTTATTGAAAAATTCCTAGATTTTTTCTATATGTTTCTGAAATAATATAATATTTAAAAAAAATATAAAATCGAATTTCTAATGTAATAATTATTTTATATATAATAAACAATTCAAAAATTCAATAAATGTTAATTTAAAAATATGAATATATGTATGATAATTAATTTTCGAATTTTTAAATTAATATTATATATAAATAAGTGTATTTAAATTTTTAAATCATATATATATATCTTATATATGCATATATGTTATTATGAGAGAGAAATATACACTAATAAATATATATATATATATATATATATATATGAATTTATTAATAAATATATATATATAACAATTATTAATGACAAAAATTGATTTTGTACTGTAAACAACATTTGTCTACACATAAATCAAATAGTATAATAAACAAATTATGCACATAAGCAAACTGATTTGTGACAACCACATCTACTTACAAAATCTCACCTAACTAAACATATAGTAGTAATATATTTAAACAGATATGAAATTGCTTATTATAGGATCATAGAATATAATTTAATTACTATAATATGAATTAAAATTACCAATTTAATGATGCCTTTGAATCCACGTTGAAGCAATGACTTCCCTTCCTCTTACCGTTCTTGATTCGTCAGATTGCAAGTCCGGAATCACCGACCTCTAACTATCGAATAGTGTTATTTTAATTTGAAATATATTTGAGAATTTTGGAGTGGATTGAGAGCTATGTTTTAACCAGCAATGAAGAAGGTAATGGCGGCCAAAAAGGTTCATCATTATTTTTATATACACACACACACATATAAGGTTGTATTAGAGAGAAACGATGAAAACCTTTTGACCCATTCTCACTTGATCTCACCCATTATCTCCAAGCCAATTCCTTATGTTCTAGCCATCCCTAGAGCTTCACAAAACTGAAATTTTGCAGCCCTAATAATGGGCCTTAAACCCATCTAAGCCCAAGCCAAAATACTATGCAATTAAATCTAATTTAATCGCTTGTCGATATTGTATATCGATCGATATATTTATAATTGTTATTAATATATATAAAATTATTTATTTCTCAAATCATATTCAAATTTTATAATTAATATTTCATAAACATTAATTAATTTAATTAATTTATAACAATTATATACTAATCAAATCGTTCGGTCTTAAGGGAATTCATCATTTCGGTTGTGTAACTTTTGGGTGTAAATTTGGTCAGCGATTAACATCGAACTATTCTAATGTTAACGTTCACACGTCAATTAACAGGTGGTGTGATATTATGGCCAAATTTATCGCTTACTCATTTTTGGTAAAATCCAATTTTAGTTTAATAAGCGTTATCCGGTTGTGACATTTGTTTACACCAATTCTTTTCGTCAAAACTATATCACTTTGGACTTATGGAATTTGGTAATGGTCATAATTCCAACCTCATCCACATTCAACTTTATAGTCTAAATACAAAGTCCTTGGTTCAAAAATAACAATTATTATTAACCAAAATGCTCGGGCCAGAGACTTTGACTTTGAGTTGACTTGAGTTGACTGTGATACTAACCGCATATAACTGTGGAGACAAATCCTCTCTTGAATAGTGCTTCACTTCCAATACTTCCACTCGACCCAACTATAGACGCTCGATGGACGTCATGCCATGATTTGGCTATAATCAAAGTGGAGCTTTCATATTGAAGATCTATAGTATTCTCATGTCGAGAGAACTGTGTAAATCAGTCACATCGATATTTTCTGTTTGACCTTAGTTATATTAACCAACAGAAAACTATTGAGTAAGTCATTCCATAGTTATCCAATAACTATTAGTACGTAACCCCTAGGTGCCCTTAGCAGTCATGAGTAATACACTACCCAACATTTGGAGGGCATTACGTACTTCAGTCTCAACGGATACATCGATATCTAGTCTCGATGCATCTTGACTAGGAACATTTAAAATGGTATATTTGTTTCGTTGTGATAAATTACTCATGGTTACATCACTTTGTAATACTATCACAAAATATACCATTTATGGATTTTTCTATTAAATATACTTTTAATTAAGCTAATTAATTCATATAATCATATTATATCAAGTATATAATAGGAAGAAAATACCTTTTATTTCGAACAAGATTGGTCAACGAGTTAGATATATGTAACAAATTACATAATTGCCCCTAGGGCATACCCCTCACTCTATCATTCTCATCCCAATGCAATAAATCACAATTGACACATGTTTGGCTATGATTGCTCTACGGTCGATCAAAACTAAACTATATTAAGTATTGTATTAAAGATCAAATTATATTATAATATTACAACAATAATATAATCTATTTTTACTATTTGAGGTATGCTTTCTTCTCTCTTACTTTCTTTACCTTGCCAATCAATAACATTGAGAAAATAACATGGAGTTGTTTTTGTTTATTGCAGTCAACCCATTAATGGACAGTTTAGCCAAAAAAATTATTTGTTCTCCTCAAATATTTGGTGAAGTGTTAGGGTGAACATTGTTTTGTACATAGGAAATTCTTTAAGAAATTCATATTGGTTAAAAATGAGAAAGTAGAGTACTCGATAGAATGAATTTGGTTGTTAGTTTATGTGTAGAAACTTGATAGTTTTGGTGCGAATTCGACCAAAATGTGTTGTTGCTTCTAAAATAAGGCTTGTGGATACACGGTAGATTACTTAAATGTCTAGTGACTATTCTTTGTTCAAGTAATTGATTTGGATGGAAAAGTCCTATGAGTAGTAAATCAATGATAAAATTCTTCTTGTATTTCAAATGTAAGGTATTTGTAGAAGCAAAACACATAGTGATTTATAATAGTTTATGAAATGGAGTAAAATGCACTACCATTGGTCCATGAACAAGTGTGCTCAAAGACTATGCGGTTTGTGAGCAAACGAGCTATTTGCGTTGTATAAATGGTGGTTAGGGAGTACCGAACTTGACTAATATTATTCTTCCATTGATACTTATTATTTTAATTAAGACTTTGCTATTTCATAAGTAGTGCACAGAAAGCAAGCATCCTAACTGAATTATTGCCTGTACATAGATTCTATATGTGTACTTGTGTGTGAAACCCAAACATGACCATTTCATTCTTCTCCATATCTTTTCTTATCCCTAATCTTTGGAGTTCCCTGATTTTACTTGGTTAATTGCATTTCATTGAAAACCTACTAATTCACATTACGAAGAATATCGGCTCCTATATATGACTAGCTCTATGAATTACTATGAGATTTTACTCACTATTAACTACTAATCTAGTTTAGAAGAAACAATATTTGAAGAAACCAATAAACTCATGTTTGAAAACAAAAATCCGACTAGTATCTCGTTTCAAAAGAAAAATGTCGTCAAAAAATTAGGTTTTAATGACAATTTCATGTAAATTGTGAAGCTAGGTGTGAAAAACAAAATAAAAGATTCTGAAGTTGGTCGTTTAATTCGATGTACATACCATGTAACCATCATATGTTCATTGTGAGCACCACTTTTTCTTCAACTGGTTCATTGCTATGTTAGTACAATTTGTCCGGTATTTATAATTTTTATTCAGAATTAGTAATTATCATATCAATGGAAATTAAACTGTCATTTCCTATTAAACTAACAAGTATCAAACATCAAATTGCAGAATGAAAATGATAAAATGATACAATTGAAAGGTATATCCAACTAGTAAGACTAACATTAATAGTTATATATTAGATTAGCACATATATCCAACAGCATCGCACAATACATATAACTGTTATATATTAGATCACATAAGTTTAATAAAAATTATATTAGCATTAGAAATATTTTTGATACATCAGATATTGTTATATATTAGATTCTATTATATTAATATCCAAGATTAGTTTAAAAAAGAAAAAATGAAGGAAAGAAATTGATTTTTGATACTACCGTATTCTTCTAAAAGGCTTAATTCCAAAAATAAAGACACTATAGTGACTCAACATGATTTTTGCAATGTGATTCTAGAAAGTTGGTTGCATCAATATAATCAAAAATAATGGTAATAGAGCATATTGACTGTTATAGTAAAAATGCAGTAAATACCAATAGAAACATGTATTTTTTTATCTTGAGGATAATAGAATATAAATATTTATATTCAATGCAAACACCATTTGTTAGAGAAAATACCGACCAAGTTTGACATATAAGAACACGGGTTTGGGTAAACCTTGGTTGAAAGCTCTCCTATGAGTTGAGCACTATGCTTCCACAAAGATGGCATATATAAACCTTTGACAAATTATAGAAACAAAAAGTGAACATTAGCTTACACTAAACTAACATGGACTTTAGCCTATACCAAGATTCATATGTAACTGCATTATGTGAATACCAGGATTCAGATGTTTGATATAGGCCGAATTTAGCCTATATGTCGGTGTGTATTTCATATTCAAAACCACTGGTTTACTTATTGACATAAGATCACTTATGAAAGGGGAATACACATGCAAACTAGCAATTGAAGCTACGCATATTAGATTGAACCTGCGCATATTAGATTGAACAATATATGAAACTATACATGACTTTTAATTAACGAGTGAACTAGCTGCTTTAATTTCTGAAATTTGATTTTGACAATGATCTATTTGCTTATCCTTGACATGCAACAAAGCTACCTTGATCAAGGTTGTACTCCTTCCAAGTAGTCGTCTCGGATTTTCTTTTCCTAACACTTGTGAAAATGCATCTTCTTTAATATTATGTGTTGAGTTAAATTGCGATCCACTATTAACTTTTTTTACTTCCTACAAAAATTAACATAAATTATTTCATAGATGAGTGAAATATTGTATCATTCTAAAACAATATATAATTAGCAAAAAAATCCAAAGCACCTATAATAGTATTCCAACTTGCAGGGTCACTGGTTCACCATTTTTTCGAATGCGAGATTTAATCCAAACACGAACTCTAAAGATGGAGGAGGGATCGACACTTTGCTTTTTCTACATTAAAAAGAAAAATGAATAAAACAACAAATAATATTAAACTACATAGTTAATAAATGCTAAAGTAAATTAGTCAAATATTTTTTCTTATCAAATCTTCAATTGATCAAGCCATTCCTCTACGACTACATGTATGTGGCATTTGCTTACGTCTAATACTTTTAAATTTCTCGCTTCTTATCTTCCATTTGTTTGCACTTTTGATGTTATCTGGCTTTAGTTGAAGTCTTTCCTCCTTGGTCTTTGCTTTCTTTATCTTTTAACAAACTTTTCTTTTGAACATCTAAAAATGTTAAATTTGGATGATTCAAATATTTGTTGAGGAGGAAAGAAATTGATTAATTGGTTCAATCAATCGATTAATTTGGCTTGTATATGGAAGGAAACTAATTAATTAGCCAATCAATTAATTAGTCAATGCATTTGTTATATGAAGAAATAAATGATTAGGCATGGAGAATCAATCAATCAAAAGAAAGATATGAAAACCAAGATTACGTCATTTATTTGTACTAAAATCAAATCATGTAATTTGGAAAGATAGTTGGATAATCAGGAAATTGATTTTCCTAATCTCAAAGCAATCCTTCATAATCAAGTCTATTAAATGAAGGAATTCATCTTCATATGTATGTGAGTGTGTGAGAGCATCCACCATTATTCTCCTCTCTCTTTTGTACTCTTTTCTTCAGTGGAATAAAAGAAGTTGTTGGGTTTCCGTGGACGTAGGATATTCATATCCGAACCACGTTAAATCTTCTGTGTCTCTTATTTCTGCTATTGTTTCTGTGAGACTGCATAATTGATTTTTTTAAGTTCCATTGATATCTAAATAGACAATACTAGATCATGATCAAATAATTCGCTTCCGCTCAAATTAAAACAAAATTTCACTACAGTTTGGTATCAGAGCTAGTGTTATTGTTCCTGTTTGGATATTAATGGCTACTTCTAGTAAGTCTGTTGGTAGATCTGGTGTCAATTATGGAGTAACACGTTCTGATGGAAAGGGATATTTTGATACTTGGAAGATGAAGATGGAGGCTGTATTAAAGAAGGAGAAGACTTATAAGGTTGTTTCTACGCTTGAGAAATTGAAAGATATTGATACAGTTGATTTGGAAGAGATGGAAGATGAAGCTCTCACAACAATTCAATTGAGTCTTTCAGATGAAGTTCTTAGAGAGTTCTCAAAAGAAGACGACGAAGGAACTACGGGATGCATTATCGGATGCATATCGAGACAAGTCTCTCACTAATCGGATTATTCTTCAGCAAGAACTCTATTCGTTCAAGATGAAGCCTGGAGCTAATCTCATAGAGCATGTAGATGCTTTGTAATGACCCAGATTTTTGGTCATCGATTTTGAACATTTAATTTATTTTAAATATTGACTTTTGAAATGTGAATAGAATTTTAATATGGAATTTAACGATCAAATAAGTGGAATGAATTTAAATTCCAAATATAGCGATTTACTGAATAAATTTAATTGTTGAATTTATAATTGAAAATCGAATTGGAGTAGAATATGATTCGAAAAAGATCTCAAATGTTGATATAAATTCTACTGGTATTATAATTTAGTTAGTAAGATTTTAAAACTGGAATTTTAAGCGATTTCGAAAAATTTAGAAATCGTCGATTTAATCGACGAGTTAAAATAGCAATCCGAGATACAGTCTTGGAATTTGACGAAACCAATTCCATTAGATCCATAATAGTGTTATTATCAGACTTCAAATTTCGTAGCTTTTGGAGTTATCGTTTGGTCATACGGGATAGAAACGCGCTGAAATTTATATCGAAAATTCAATATAATAATTGGGTCCAAAAAGTTATCTTCTCCATACGATCGAATTAGGACTTGAAAACTTTTCCATTGCATTCGAAATAGGGGTATAACATTATAAATGCCTAGCAGCATGCCTCGATAGGGGTTCGAGATTTTGAGTTGCGTAAATCGAGACATTTGAGAATAAATAAATATATTTTCAATTCAAATTTTTTTCAGCTGTCTATTCCTTTCATCTCACCCACCCTACACGCAAAAATCACATCTCTTTTAAAAAAAGAAAAGCACGCAACCTCTTCTTCACTTTTGAAATTCACGCCTGTCTCCTTTCTTCCTTTTAAAAGCTCGCTGTCTCCTTCCTATCTGCTTCAGTTCCAAACTGAGATAAAATTCTTGTGCCTTCTTTCAAAAATGAAATCGACTTCCAGGGAATATATATATATATATATATATTATCGCATGATTTGAAGTAGCGATTGTAGGAGCACGCGGGGCAGGGCGGAGCTAGGCGGAGCAAGATGCAATTCGCCGTTCGATTTAAGGGTTCTGAGGGTCGTGTCTTCCTCATCACGTGAGCGCGCGAGTTGCTTTGTGGCAATTTCTGGTGGGGCGGCGATGGCAGTAGAGGGATGGAGGCACGGCAGGCGATGATGTGGGGCGCGGCGCGTGTGTGTGGCGATGGTGGTGGCGCACGTCTCGAGACGATGGTCGTGAATCAAAAGGGCAGTAGATGTCGCGAGTTGGTGGTCGCGGTCGATTACTGTCGTGTGTTCATAGCTAGAGTCTTTAGGATAAGGGTTTAACTGAGAAGGTAATTAACATTTTTTTTAAAAAAATTAACTGATTGAATTAATCGATAGTTAATTGTTTTAATAAATTGAATTTGATAAAATTCGTAAATAGCTTATACGAGATGGAATTCGGGTGTGGACTTTTTTCATTGGATTCATGATGACATAGGATACAAAATAAATTTGGAATGGATTGCAAATCAAGGTGAGAAATTCTCACTCCTTTGGATTGCCACGTTTGAATTTAAATGTTTAAAATTAAATTATTTGATGCTTGATTGGATTGATAAATTATAATTATATGTTGGATGATTATATAATATATAGTAGTATATATATTAGTGGTTGGAGTGATATTCTAGCATATTATAGCGGATGAGACCCTATGCGTCCCGCATAATAGCGGATGACCCTATATACCCCGATATCCCCCTAGAAGTGGGATTGGTATTTTTATTATTGTTTAGCATCTATGGATGTAGGGAAAACAGGTTGGAGGGATCCAATTGGATTCCTCAAATATATTAGTGTTTTTCATATATATAAAATATATGATGTGATTGAATAATTTGCTAGATTATTATGTGTTGTAAATTTTAAAATGTTATAATAGCATGGAAATTAACTTGGGTATATTAAATACCATAAATATTACTTTGAATTTTTAAGGAATTAAAAGGAGATTTTAATATAAATATATAAATATATGTCGAATTTTGGATTATTTAAAAGAGTTTGATTTGAATAAGCAATAATGGATTTTTGATCGTATTAAATAATATGAGAAAATATATTTTAAATTAAGATTTAAAAATAAATTATATAAAAGGGATTCTCGAGACTGGATTTTTAAGTGATATTTGGGAAATATAGAAAGAAGTTGAAATCGATAAAAAAAATAGATTTGCAAAAATAAATGGAATTTATAAGGAATTGAATTTATAAAATGGAATTTTATAAATGAGACTGTTTTTAGTAAAAACTCAAAGGAGTTATAAAAATTTATAAACGAAGTTTGTGAATAAAGGAAAGTGATATCGGATGATAAATTTGGAATATAAATTACGAAAAGAATTTACATTTGAATATGGAAATAGGGTGAGAGAAAAATAGTGGATACTATTTTTGGAGTGAAAATGGTTAAGGAGACCGAACTGGAAGTGATGTGTGGAAATCGAGAAGATTTATAAATAGAAATTTGGTTATTAAGATTTAAAAATTTATTTTATCTTAATATTTATTTTAATAAAATCCTAAATTTTTAAACCTGCTTTGAAAAGTGATGTTATAAAAAGTGTTTCAATATTTTTAAATAATTATTTGAATATGTCTTAAAATAAATCATTGTTATTTTCTTTTAAATACTTATTTTTATTTACATATGTGTGTGTGTGTGTGTATAGAGTTTTGAAATGTTTTAAATTTATTTATAACACTTCTCAGAAGTCTGGAAATGGGTTATTCAGTATATGGGATTTATAAGAAATCCTTAAAATGGAATTAGGAAGAAAAGTAAGGAAATTTTCGAAGTAGCTAAATAAAAGTGAACTTCGAAAAAATGAAATAGAATTCATAAAGAAGCACAAAGGAAAATTGAAATTACAAGCGAGTATTTGGATTTGGAAATATTAAATGGAATTAATTAAGGAATTCCGAAATTTATAGGATTCGTTATAAACTAGTCAAGGAATTTACAAATAGATTTGTAAATGATTTCGAGAAATAGGAAGTAAGGAAATAGATGGAATACTTCCTAAGTGTGAATATAAATGAAGTGGGGGAAAATATTCTAAGTATTGGAATGGATGGGAATATTCCGTTAAGAATATAAGAATTTGAAACTGTTTTCAAATGTTGAAGTACTGAACGTATATCTTTGTAAAGATATTTTGAAATGAGTAATTTGGAAGAAATTACAAATAATGGCCTAGTGATTGTTTATGGATGTTATATTGATAATTAAATAACCGACTATCAATTTTGACCAATTTTGTTAATCGTTTCGAAGAGACCGGGATTGGATTTAATTATCCGAAAACCACTTCGATCCGGTTTGAACGTTACGAATGAATTCTGTAAAGATGTTGAAGATGGTGATTCGGTTTATCCTGACCTAGGACAACTTGTATGAATGAATGCTATCAGAACATTGTCACTGAAGGACGATGAGCATTCTAAGTGAAATTATTCTTGAAAGGTAATCGTAGACTCTAGCCTCATCAACCGGAATGGCTGAAAACCAGGGGGTATGCATCAAGGCTAAGTGGGTCGTACCCAATTAGGGTATGTTATCACCTTTCTAGAAAACCTCGGATATATTATATTATATGGATACAGTGCATGCGAAAGAGCTCTCGATGGTAAGGGTGGAAACACCCGGGGTGATAACATATTCGGTTCTATCTAGGTTAGGGATAGGGCTGGCCTTGTGTTGCAGGGGATCCCGGCGAGGTCCTCGGTACATGCTTCTAGAAGTGTACTGTGATAGGTGGTACCTAGTGCCTAGTGCCTAGTTATTGTATGGAATCCAATCTCCAATAAGCACCGTACGGTTTGATTTGTGCCCAACTATGTTGAAACGTGAGATGCAAGCATTTCAGCTATTTTCTACTTACTTGATTTAGACACTATTATAATATCCGATGGATTTGATAAAAATGTTTTGGTTATCGTTAGGTAAAAAAACGTTGTGTTTATGTGTGACGTGGTCTTACGAGATACCTTGTTTTCAAAGGATTTTGATAAAAGTTAATAATTCAAATTGAGTGTGTTTTCTCACGCTGGTTTTCCAGACTGACTCAGGTGTTATTTTATTATAATACTCGGGTCAGACCAAGTATTACAGATTCAAAATAAGATGCTATGGAGCTCAAGAGACGAGCTGGATGATAGAGGCGTATGTTCGTACTTGATGTATATTTCCGCTATATGAGGACAAGTGTAACGGCTGAGAGATTTTCGACCCCGAAAATCGAAACTAATACGTTCACTGTATAGAGTGCCGAGCAATTGAGTGCCGGAAACCCCAAACTGTTAGGGTTAAGAAGAAAAGGAGGTGGAAGAAGAAACAAAACAACAGCACAGAATCTCACAATCGCAACGGAACAAATATAATATACAAATAACAGCATTTTTATACAATGAAAAGCTGTAACTGTCAATATATACACAAAATATCAGAGTACAACAAAAACTGGGCAGTTGTAACGACTTGTCCCTAAACATGACCATACGGTCTGTAATACACAGCGGAATATAATCAATACGTCTCTGCCATCCAGCTCGTCTCCTGAACTCCAAAGTGTCCTAACCTGAAAATCTGTAATACTCGGTCTGACCCGAGCATTACAATAAAGTAATACCCGAGACAGGCTGTAAACCAGCGTGACTAAACCCATCTAATATGAAATACTTAAGTTATAAAGCCTCTTTGAAAACCAGGGTAACTCGTACATTATTACGATTTTTTATCTTGTTATAGCCAAAACATTTATTACACAATTCCATTTATATTTAAGGTAATATCCATATACCGTTACTCAATTTAAATGGTCCGATTTACTTAATTTTATTCAATTCCAGCCTATTAGGGTCTATAGTCAAATCCGTAAGGATCTGTAGTGCGTATCAAATCGAAGTGGTTCCGAATATTACTTATATCCGGTCCCGGCCTCTTTGAATCCAAATGCCATCTTTTAAACCAAGTTGTCTTTAACAAACAATTCAGTTTTCAGAATGTCAATCTTCACATAAAAATCCCACCACAATATCATTTCAAATAAGACGTCTCACATTTATATTTAACTGTTCATCCCGGGTTATTCCATATCACAGAATAACTGGAAACAACACACTAGAGAAACAAAGCGATCCAATGTACTTAATCCAATTTAGATACACAAATCATTAATTTACTTTAAAACATAATTTACTAATTATTTTCAAATCATGTTTAATTATCATTAAACTAATTTCAAACCATTTTATTTTATTCTAATTAAATATCTGAAATTAATTAATTAATTAACAAGTGTAATTAACTTAAGACTTTAATTAATTAAAGGTTTAGATCCTTTTATTTTGTCATTAACCATTAACTAATTACTATTTATTTACTTTAATAAACCTTAGTAATTAATGAATAACTAACATATATATATATATATAATTACCCTAACTTATTTAAATTTAAAGTTTAGATTATTTTATTTATCCTAGCCATTTCTAATCCTAAGTTTTAAGTTAACTTAAGGTTTAAATTACTTAGTTTATACAACCATAAACTAATTACTTTGAAATCGTTTCTTTTCATTTAAAAGATTTTATTTTTTTCTTTTCTTTTATATATATATTTTCTCTTTTCCCTTTTTCTTCCTTATTTCTTTCCTCTTCTTTACTCTTGTTCTCTTTTCTTTCCATTTCCATTTCCCTTTTTATTTTCTTACTTTTTCATGCTTTACTTATTTTTTTTCTCTTATTTCTTTTACCTCCGGCCCACCTTCTTTTCTTTTCGGCCCATTTTTTTTCCTCCTACCTTCTCCAGATCTTCTTTCCTTCCTCCTCCCTTATGCATAGAGAAACCGTGCACCTTCCAATCATGCACGTGCACACTCCTCTTCGACCGAACCCCTTGCCGACCGACCACGCAAAACAACCCCAACCTCCCTACCTCATTCCTCCACTCAAAACCCCGAACGAGGCAACCGATTGAAATACGAACACCTAAACCCAAAATCTGGAACAACCCCGCCATTCCATCACCTCACGCCGGCAACCTA
Organism: Allium fistulosum; assembly: GCA_030737815.1. Taxonomy (NCBI): domain Eukaryota; kingdom Viridiplantae; phylum Streptophyta; class Magnoliopsida; order Asparagales; family Amaryllidaceae; genus Allium; species Allium fistulosum. The sequence goes on along the minus strand of CM060908.1, from coordinate 760,371,396 downwards.
AGCCCTCATCCATCACTGCACTTTGCCTATAGCTCCGCCACCATCTCCTCGACCCAACCCCCTCATGCGCACGCCCCTATCACCCCCTCGACGCCGCAGTTGACTCAACTCCGACCACAACCAAATCGACCTCTGAAGCCCTACACCGACCTCGCTAGACTACCATGCCATAAGAAAAATTCCATCGCCATTTTCTCGAGTTCCCTCTCCTCCAAGCTTCCTCTTGGCCACGTGTCGTCCCCCACCATCGTCGGCTTCGCCATAATTTGCTCAAAAACAAAATTACGTTCATCCCCCTTTATCTCAACACATACGCGACTAAAAATCGTGAAACACCCACCAAAATTCATCACATTCAAGACCGAACCTGGTTATATAGGTGAGATCACGAAATATGACATTCGAATTTTTCACAATTTTGGTTGCCTACAATAAAATACCCCCTTCAACCTCTGTACTTCATAATATACATTAAAACCAATTTTGGAATAAAATACAATAAAAACGAACAACTTTTTGAGGTAGAGGTTTTTGAAGCTGAACATAACATTCTTTGTCAATACACAGAGCAAAGGTAAGAAGGCATGTATAGTTCTGTGGGTTTTGTTTTTGCAGAGTATATTTCCCAAAATTAACACATATATGAAAGCATGGAATCTGTTTAAACACTAATACTTGGCCAATAATGGGTTTGTCCAAATTCTGCAAAAACATATAGTTGTTTGCAATAAAAGCTTAAAGGATTTTACTCACTGATTTTATATACTGCTGTGTTGAACTGCTGCTTTAAGTCTTTCTTTTTTTTCTTCCTTTGTTTTTGAATGGCAGCACTTTGTATACCCTTTCTTTTTCTCTTTTCTTTTGCATGAGTATGAGTATATATGGATAAGTGTAGACAATGTATATACATATATATATAGAAGGGAAGGGTGACTGGTTGGACAAGGCTGAGGCCTTGTTTATGTACAGGCTTCACACTTCAGTATCTTTTTTTTCTTACTTTATAACTTGATTTGATTTTTATTTTGACCTGATTTGATTCCTTAATTCAAGTGATTTGATTTTCTATGTTGATTTGATTAAATATGTGCTTGACTAGATATTTTCTTTTTGATGATGTTTCCTAGCATGTTTACACGAATTTCTACATGAATTGATATATATATATATATATGCATACATATTCCTTTGTATGTGTATGTACATAGTTGCATTTTATCCTTTTATTCTTGCATTTGTATTTGTCATTATCCTGCATATATATGTTTGTGTTCATATCTATTAATTTTACTTAGACATGGTTATATATACATGTATATTTATTTTTATCCTTACCACTATTTCATATAACATATATGCAAATACATTTATTTGTGTATTGTTACAATATACATACATATGTTTTTATATACATTATTTTTTTATATATTGCCATTATATATATACATATTCACCTTTATACAACTTTTCATGTATATTTTTTTCATATAAGCGTACGTTCATATGCTTGTATATGTATATTCGTGTATATATATATATTTCAAATATCATAAGGTTTGTATATACTTATCTATACATATATTTATGGATATTTTATCTTAACTTAAATAGTGGAGTTTATCTATACATGTAATTTATTCCTATCCAGAGATCTATAAGTCAATGTTTATCATAGTTTTTAAATCAATATATATATATATTCAGATATTTAAATACCAGGAGATTTATTTGTTTGACTAATAAAAACCAGTATTTCCAATGATTTAATTCAGTTAATTACCAATTAGCTAACGTTAAAAATCCGGGTCTTCACAACAAGCTATTATAACTGTCCAGATTTGATGTAGTGATTGTGTACTCTGATGATTGTAAGTATTAAACGGTTAAAGAGTCTTTTGTATAAAAATCTGTTATTATATACTATATTTTGTTCCGCTGCGATTGTGAGATTCTGCGTTGTCGTGTTCTATTTTCTTCTACCTTTTTCTTCTTCACTCCTAATGAACTGGTATTTTCGGCACTCGGCTGCTTGGCATTTTATACAATGGACGTATTAATGTCGATTTTTGAGGGTCGAAAATCCCCGTCCGTTACAGTTAGTATCAGAGTAGAAGGTTAAGCGAGAACCTTAGCTCTGGTGGGGATTACTCATTAGAGATAGAGTCAGTAGTACTCTAGGATGAGTTTGAGTGTATTAATAGATATGAGCGCGTATTTGTTAGTGAATATAAAATGTTTTGTATTGTGTTGGTTGATTTATTGAGTGGCTTATGAACTCCAGTCGGCACAGTCTATACTACTATATCGATAGGGGTTTCTAAATTCTTGAATAGAGTAGTTCGACACAGTATTGTTTTGGGAATGTGGTAAATGAAATAATTTTACCCAAAGATATATTTTGATATAAAAGAAATAATTTTCTGAAAATTATTATATATAGTTGTTTTGGATGATAATATTATAATCAAATAAGATTGTAAAATTGGAAACGGTTTATATAACCAAATAAAAATTTGTATAAGCATAAATTATACAAATGGATTATAATTAAAATTGGATTCAAACCAGAATCTGGAAATTTAAAACCAGGGAAGTTGGAAAAAAAATGTTTTTTGAAGTGGGGTGGAAAATAATAATAAGAGTATTATTTTTGGGAATATTTTCGAAAGAAAATTGTTTTAAAATGTTTTTTGGAAGAGATATAACACTGAACTCACTTCAGTCGCTGGAAAACAATTCTGGTGATAACTACAGCATCACCAGTATTCATTTTCGAGTTTCTAGGTGACAGATTGCTACCGTAGAAATTTGATATGGAGATTTTTGTGGAAAAACAAATGCTATTTTAGAGGTTTCGAGGAAATTGTTTTGGATAAAAAAATCAAGTTGATTTTTGAAAGTTGAAGGAAATGGTTTGTTAAAACAAAGTCATGTATTTATATATATATATATTTATTTATTTATTTATTTATATTATTTCAAATGGTTTGAAATAAGTACCGGGTGTTTGAACTTTGAAAATTTAATTAAAAGAGAGGTGAAATAAGAAGCGAATAAGTTTTTGAAATAAAACTTGAAAAAAAATTGAAATTTGAAATTGGAATTAAATTCTTACTCGATTAAATGGAATGAATTAAAAATAAAATTTGTTGGAATGAAATTAATTTAAGTATAAATAAATTCGAATATGGTTCAGAATATTGGTTAAATGAAATTGAAATTAATTTGAATTGGAGTGGATTTGAAACCATATTAATGGAATGTATAAATTTGGATTGTTAAGTGACTAAATAACTATAAGTATAAAAATTTAAATGGAATAAAATTTGAGTGAAAATTTGGGATTGTGAATAAATAAATTTGAATAGCTTATAAAGTTTGAATTTAATGGAATAAGTATATATATTTAAGTTGCAAAGTGATGTAAATCTCGAGTTAAAATAAATGTGAATATATTCGAGTATAAAATTGATAGAAGTGTGAGAAAATAAGTGTGAAACTTATCAAATTGAAAAGGGAAATAGAAAAACAAAAATTAAATGGAGTGATGTTCTAGTAAAGAAATCAAAATCTAGACTTGAATTTTAAGATGGGTTTGAACTCAAGTAAATCAAGTGAAGTGATTTTTGAAAAAAAAAAATCAGATATTGAACTGTAAAATGGAAGTGAACTAATTGGATAAATTAATTAGTTAATCGAATATGAGAATGAAATTTAACTTGATTAAACAGAATGGATTGTGGACTGTAACCGAAGTTGAATATAGAACTTGAGTTTAAATAAAATTCGACTTATATATATAAGCTGATTAATATGTGTTAAATGTGATCAAATAAAATTGGATTGAAATAGAAATGATTTGAGTTATAAATAAATTCAATGTGAGTGTAAATAAATTGAATATAGCATTGAATATTATTTTAATTGAATTCGAGAATGAATTGAGTATGGAATTGAGTTTTGCATGGGGAATGCAAATCAATTAAAGGTGAATAAATTGAACAAGAGTCAATTTAAATAAAAGGAAGTTTTATTGCAATAGAAACAAACTTAGATTATTTAATTAAATTGATTAGAAATAAACGAACAACTTAAGTTAATAATTTGGGTGGAAGCTAGGCTTAAATAAATTTATGGATTGGATGTCGTTGACATAAAAATTTAGCAAACAAGGTCTTTGTTGAAAAATTTGAATGTGAATAAATTTGAATTGGAATAAAATTAAGTATAAATTGATTTGTAATCAATTTAAAATAGCTATGAACTGAAATGGTTATTTTATTAAATAAATATCATCGAATTGGCATAGAAAAATTGGCGTTTGTCGTAAACAGAAGTAAATGAAATTCTGTAAAGTAATAGAGAGTGAATAAATTGATTTTTAATCAATTTGAAATAGATATGGGTTTGTTTGTTATAAATATGAATTGAATGCAAATAATTTAGTTGTACATCATTCGGATTGAATGAAATGGTATGAAAATCGACCGAGAGTAATTAAATTAGAATCGGAATCTTATAATTGCTTAAAAATCTTTGTTTGGCATGTTGTATATGAAATTCATGTGTAAAGTTAGTTAAAGGAATGAAATGTTATTGAACTTTCATATTTTGGTACTTACGTGGTTAAATTGAGTAAGTACAAGTACCCGGAGGCTTTTGGGCTAGAGTTGGGTTGCGTAATTGCATATTAAATAAGCCGCTTGCTTAAAAACTCTAAAATAAGATACAGATTAAATACAGCAAAAATAGAAAATATTGATATATTTTATTTTCCGACCGTATGGGTCGATGTATACATTTTTATCTCTTTTGTCATATTGCAAAAGGCTCTCCGTACAAGGGAGACTCTGCTAAAAATTTTGAAAATTTAAGTTGTTAGAAAAAGTTTGAAAACTTTAAAAAAAATTGTTAACGACGATTTGATTACGAGTTGTAATTGGAATAAAGGGTTGTGTAATTAGAATTGAAAACTAATTGTTTTGATTGAAAACTAAGATATTAGAAAGTGAAATGTCGGGTTTCACTAAGTGGGTTTTGTTAAGTTAATGGGTTTGGAGAATTTTCCTGCCTTGGCAATTTCGAGGACGAAATTCTTTTAAGGGGGGAGGAATGTAACAACCCGGATTTTTGGTCGTCGATTTTGAACATTTAATTTATTTTAAATATTGAGTTTTGAAATGTGAATAGAATTTTAATATGGAATTTAACGATCAAATAAGTGGAATGAATTTAAATTCCAAATATAGCGATTTACTGAATTTAATTGTTGAATTTATAATTGAAAATCGAATTGGAGTAGAATATGATTCGAAAATGATTTCAAATGTTGATATAAATTCTACTGGAATTATAATTTAGTTAGTAAGATTTTAAAACTGGAATTTTAAGCGATTTCGGAAAATTTAGAAATCGTCGATTTAATCGACGAGTTAAAATACAATCTGGGACACAGTCTCAGAATTCGACGAAACTAGTTCCATTGGATCCGTAATAGTGTATTATTATTGACTTTTAAATTTCGTAGCTTTTGGAGTTATCGTTTGGTCGTACTGGATAGAAACGCGTTGAAATTTATATCGAAATTTCAATATAATAATTAGGTCCAAAAAGCCATCTTCTCCATACGATCGAATTAGGACTCGAAACCTTTTCCATTGCGTTTGGAATAAACGTATAACATTATAAACACATAGTGGCACACCTAGATAGGGGTTTCGAGATTTTGAGTTGCGTAAATCGAGACATTTGAGAATAAATAAATATATTTTGAAGTCAAATTCTTTTCAACTGTCTACATGCAAAAATCACATCTCTCTTTTTTTTTAAAAGCACGCAACCTCTTCTTCACTTTTGAAATTCACGTCTGTCTCCTTTCTTCCTTTTAAAAGCACACTGTCTCCTTCCTATCTGCTTCAGTTCCAAACCGAGATAAAATTCCTGTGCCTTCTTTCAAAAACGAAATCGACTTCCAGGGATATATATATATATATATATATTATCACACGATTTGAAGTAGCGATTGTAGGAGTACGTAGGGCAGGGCGAAGCTAGGCAGAGCGAGATGCAATTCGACGTTCGATTTAAGGGTTCTGGGGGTTGCGTCTTCCTCAGCACGCGAGTTGCTGTGTAGCGATTTCTAGTGGGGCGGTGATGGCAGCGGAGGGATGGAGGCACGGTAGGCGATGATGTGGGGCGCCGTGTGTGTGGCGATGGTGGTGGCGCGCGTCTCGAGACGATGGTCGCGAATCAAAAGGGCAGTGGATGTCGCGAGTTGGTGGTCGCGATCGATTACTGTAGTGTGTTCATAGCTAGAGTCTTTAGGATGAGGGTTTAACTAAGAAGGTAATAACATTTTAAAAAAAAATAACTAATTGAATTAATCGATAATTAATTGTTTTAATAAATTGAATCTGATAAAATTCGTAAATGGCTTATACGAGGTGGAATTCGGGTGTGGACTTTTTTTCATTGGATTCAAGATGACATAGGATACAGAATAAATTTGGAATGGATTGCAAATCAAGGTGAGAAATTCTCACTCCCTTGGCTTTCCATGTTTGAATTTAAATGTTTAAAATTAAATTATTTGATGCTTGATTGGATTGATAAATTATAATTATCGGTTGGATGATCATATAATATATAGTAGTGTATATATTAGTAGTTGGAGTGATATTCCCGCATATTATAGCGGATGAGACCCTATGCGCCCCACATAATAGCGGATGACCCTATATACCACGATATCCCACTCGAAGTGGGATTGGTATTTTTATTATTGTCTAACATCTATAGATGCAGGGAAAATAGGTTGGAGGGATCCAACTGGATTCCTCAAATATATTAGTGTTTTTCATATATATAAAAATATACGACGTGATTGAATAATCTGCTGGATTATTGTGTGTTGTAAATTTTAAAATGTTATAATAGCATGGAAATTAACTTGGGTATATTAAATACCATAAATATTACTTTGAATTTTTAAGGAATTAAAAGGATATTTTAATATAAATATATATATATATATATATATCGAATTTTGGATTATTTAAAAGAGTTTGATTTGAATAAGCAATAATGGATTTTTTATCGTATTAAATAATGCGAGAAAATATATTTTAAATTGAGATTTTAAAATAAATTATATAAAAGGGATTCTTGAGACTGGATTTTTAAGTGATATTTGGGAAATATAGAAAGAAGTTGAAATCGATATAAAAAAAATATAGATTGGCAAAAATAAATGGAATTTATAAGGAATTGAATTTATAAAATGGAATTTTATAAATGAGACTATTTTTAGTAAAAGCTCAAAGGAGTTATACAAATTTATAAAGGAACTTTGTGAATAAAGGAAAGTTGTAACAACCCGCATATCTATCGATTTTATATTTAAATATTTTATTTAAATATTTTATCGTTAGTCGGATGTTAGTCCGAAAAGCTACTTTTTGCATACGGTCAAATTAGGACTCGAGACCACCCCCTTTGAGTTCAAAATGACGTTTGCGATCTTTTTGAGTGTAAACTTCGATATGTTTGGAGATAGTGAAATTTTCGTCACTTTTCCCGCTTGTGACTTTGGTTTGGACTGCACCTTCCTTAGTTCAGCCCAACCCTCTTCCTCACTTCATTCACCATTGGTTTTAACATTCAAGCTTCATCAAAAATGGTGGTGGGAAGTGGAAATTAAAACTCCAAACTCAAATTCTATTGCAAATCCGAGATTCAACTCCAAATTCAAGTAGAAGATAGTGGATTCAAGCTTTGGATTGCTTCTCCTTGCTTTCAATCTCAATCTTCATCAAATTCCATGAAAAGGTGAGATTTTTGATCTCACATCTTGCCTAAAGATGTCATTGGGCTGTTGGGAATGATCCCCTATTGCATTTGTATGAATATTTGCATTTGGTTTGGATTGGATTGGCGAAAAACTCCAATTTTCAGCGTTTTTGGAAAATTCCTGCACTTAAGTCGTTCTGGAAGTGTTAGGTCATTCGCGAGTTAAGCCTAAGTCGTAGGTCGTTCGCGTTGAAAAGTCACACGGAGCATAAGTCGTTCCAGGCCTTAAGTCGTTCTGGGTGTGCTAAGTCGTTCGCGAGTTAAGTGCTAAGTCGTGCGCGAGTTAAGAGTTAAGTCGTTAACTTCTGCTACCTCGTCATGGCTTAGGTCGTACTGGGATAAGTCGTTAGGTCGTATAGACCTTAGCTCGTATTTGAGCTTAAGTCGTTAAGTCGTATCGACTTTAAGTCGTTGGGTCGTTCACCCTCTTAAGTCGTAAGTCGTTCGCGAGTTAAACCTTAAGTCTTAGGTCGTCTCCGACCTAATATTTCCCCTGCTATTTCACTAGGTCGCTTGACCTTAAGTCGTAGGTCGTCTCCGACCTATGCCCCACTAAGTCGCTCGATCACTTAGGTCGCTCACCTTCTTAGGTCGCGCATCCCACTTAGGTCGCAGGACTCTGTTATGTCGTAGGTCGTCTCCGACCTTACCCTTGGTCTTATTGTTCGCGTGAACCCTTAGGTCGTATGACCTACTTTTCCTTAGGTCGCTTGACCATCTTGCCTTCACTAGGTCGCGTGAACCCCGTACAACTCTGCGTAGGCAATCTTATCTGAAAAGCATTTAACAGAACTTCCACTTTGATGCATTTTAAGCTGATTTCCTTGGATTTTGCTCACGTCTTCGAATGTGAATTTTTGTGATAGATTGTTTCAACAATCGCTTTATGACTTGTCACTTTAAAGATATATGAAGGTTTCAATACTAGTAGTAAATACCAAAACTCTTTCAACAAAGCGATTTCAACACTATTTTAAATATCAAAAGTTCGTTTTCTCAAACCGATTTCCAATCTACTAGTATATACAAGCCTTTACTTCACTCGAATGAGAAATTGACTTAAACGACTTAGTAAAACGAGTGGTATGAAACGCTTGCGTTCACTTCATCGGTTAGCTCTTGAACTTGTTCGATTGAACCCTTTTTATGACAATTTTCTAGTAAAGATCTACAGTTTGTTCGTAAATATTTAAGTTAAGCAAGTGGTTATGGGACATGAAGCTAAACTCATATATTTACTAGCTTGGTGTGATTGACACTTCCTTATGATCATGACGATCATTTTTTGTGATTTAGACTAGCGATTGAGCGATGTCTCTTTGTCTGCGAGGGAGACTATACCCCGTTTGTGTGATGTTTCGCCATCACATATGTAGGGTAGCGCCCTACGGTCTTCGGGCCATTCCTGTGTGAAAATTTAACGGATAGCTTCCATGAGATAGCGTCTTATTCATGTGTTTACGCGTAGGTGAGTTTTCATGCTCCCATTCATGTGTTAGGCCTCCCCCCTTTTTATGTGTTTTCTGGATTTCTGATGATGATTTCTGGAATTTTGTGCTTCACCAATTTTCATTGGTATGATATCAGTTTTTGTGCATTGGTGAATTCATGTGTAATTGACTTGTTATGAATACAAGTTTAGGGTATGGTACCCTATTTTATCTTTGAGAAGATTCTTGTGATATTGATTAATCTTTGGTTGATTATCATTTAAATACTTATAGTTGTATGTCGTTATGGTTATTACATGTTCATGTCATGCCTTTTACTTTATACCATATCATCTGATATTTATAGCTAGACTGATCCGTTTATTATTTTCTTATAAATAATACTCGGGTCAGACCGAGATGTTACAGGTGCTTCTGCTTGACTTCCCTTCAGTATTATTCTGACTTTTGTTTAACTACATAGATTAGTAGTTTTTGGATGTACACCTTTGAGATATAGACTCTATGTTGTGTACTTATTCTTTTGTATAGCACGTGATGCTATTCTTTTGTATTATCGTGGATCTTTCTGACCACTACTCTGATGTACACTTTCATGTGTTATATATTTATTCATATCTTCTTCTGCCTTTGTGATATGGATGTCTGTGACTGATTTATGTTATGATTATTTATATGTTTGTTTCCGAAGATTATATATAGCCACCGTGTGATAGCTTTGTGTTTGTATCGATATGTCGGATTTCCTCCTTAAAAGATGTGCATTCTATTCTATCTGACGTATCGGTGCTCGCACAAAGAAGTTACATGGATGGTCGCTCCTCCACAGCCTTATTCTCCGTGCTAATTGACAGCACTACATCGTAGTATTCTTGGTTAGCGTGGGTATAGAGGTGGGGCGTCACAAAAGTGGTGTCGGATGATAAATTTGGAATATAAATTACGGAAAGAATTTACATTTGAATATGGAAATAAGGTGAGAGAAAAATAATGGATACTATTTTTGGAGTGAAAATGGTTAAGGAGACCGAAATGGAAGTGATGTGATGAAAATCGAGAAGATTTATAAATTGAAATTTGGTTATTGAGATTTAAAAATTTATTTTATTGATAAGTTAAGTTTTATTTAAAAAGGAAAATTCTTGTTTATTAAACTATGTAATTTTAAAGTTAGTTAGTATTGAAATACTTCAAAAGTGAATTTTCAAATACTTAATATTTATTTTAATAAAATCCTAAATTTTTAAACCTGCTTTGAAAAGTGATGTTATAAAAAGTGTTTCAATATGTTTAAATAATTATTTGAATTTGTCTTAAAAATAAATCATTGTTATTTTCTTTTAAATACTTATTTTTATTTACATGTGTGTGTGTGTATAGAGTTTTGAAATGTTTTAAATTTATTTATAAACCTTCTCAGAAGTCTGGAAATGGGTTATTCAGTATATGGGATTTATAAGAAATCCTTAAATGGAATTGGGAAGAAAAGAAAGGAAATTTCCGAAGTAGTTAAATAAAACTGAACTTCGAAAAATGAAATAGAATTCATAAAGAAGCACAAAGGAAAATTGAAATTATAAGCGAGTATTTGGCTTTGGAAATATTAAAGGGAATTAATTAAGGAATTCCGGAATTTATAGGATTCGTTATAAACTAGTCAAGGAATTTACAAATAGATTTGTAAATGATTTCGATAAATAGGAAGTAAGGAAATAGATGGAATACTTCCTAAGTGTGAATACAAATGAAGTGGGTGAAAATATTCTAATTATTGGAATGGGTGGGAATATTCCGTTAAGAATATAAGAATTTGAAATTGTTTTCAAATGTTGAAATACTGAATGTATATCTTTGTAAAGATATTTTGAAATGAGTAATTTGGAAGAAATTACAAATAATGGCCTAGTGATTGTTTATGGATGTTATATTGATAGTTAAATAACCGACTATCAATTTTGACCAATTTTGTTAATCGTTTCGAAGAGACCGGGATCGGATTTAATTATCCAAAAACCACTTCAATCCGGTTTGAATGTTACGAATGAATACCGTGAAGATGTTGAGGACGGTGATTCGGTTTGTCCAGACCTAGGACAACTTGTATGGATGAATACTATCAGAACATTGTCACTGAAGGACGATGAGCATTCTAAGTGAAATTATTCTTGAAAGGTAATTGTAAACTCTAGCCACATCAACCGAAATGGCTGAAAACCAAGGGGTACGCAACAAGGCTAAGTGGGTCATACCCAATTAGGATATGTTATCACCTTTCTAGATAACCTCGGATATATTATATTATACGGATACGGCGCATGCGAAAGTGCTCTCGATGGTAAGGGTGGGAACACCCAGGGTGATAACATATTCGGTTCTATCTAGGTTAGGGATAGGGCCGGTCTTGTGTTGTAGGGGATCCCAACGAGGTCCTCGGTACATGCTTCTAGAAGTGTACTGTGATAGATGATACCCCAGTGCCTAGTCATTGTATAGAATCCAATCTCCAATAAGCGTCGTACGGTTTGATTTGTGCCCAACTATGTTGAAACGTGAGATGCAAGCATTTCAGCTATTTTCTATTTACTTGATTTAGACACTATTATAATATCAGACGGATTGGATAAAAATGTTTTGGTTATCATAAGGTAAAAACCCGTTGTGTTTATGTGTGACGTGGTCTTACGAGATACCTTTGTTTCTAAAGGATTTTGATAAAAGTTAATAATTTAAATTAAGTGTGTTTTCTCACGTTGGTTTTCCAGACCGATTCGGGTGTTATTTTATTATAATGCTCGGGTCAGACCGAGTATTACAGATTCAGGATAGGATGCTATGGAGCTCAGGAGACGAGCTAGATGACAGAGGCGTATTTCCGTACTTGATGTATATTTCCGCTGTATGAGGACAAGTTGTTATAACTGTCCAGATTTGATGTAGTGATTATGTACTCTGATGACTGTAAGTATTAAATGGTTACAGATTGTTTTGTATAAAGATCTGTTATTATATATTATATTTTGTTCCGCTGCGATTGTGAGATTCTGTGTTGTTGTGTTCTATTTTCTTCTACCTTTTTCTTCTTCACCCTAATGAACTGGTATTTACGGCACTCGGCTGCTCGGCATTTTATACAGTGGACGTATTAATGTCGATTTTAAAGGGTTGAAAATCCTCATCCATTACATGCTTTGACCACTTTGATTATGAACCTGAAGGCAGCAGAAGTTGATATTACTGATGAGGCTCAAGCTATGATCCTCTTATGTTCCTTGCCTAAGGAGTATACTGCTTTTGTTAATTCCATGATTTATGATCGCAGTAAAATTAGCCTGTCTGATGTAAAGGCTGGTATTCACAATGAAATATTAAGAGGTAGATTGGTGAGCACTAGCTTGGATAGTGATACCGAAGGCTTATCTATTCGGAGAGGTAAAGGCCAAAGTAGGTCGAAGAAAGGTGGAAGACGGAATTCTTCGATGTCTTAGTCTAGGGGGCCTAAGAAGTTGACTTGTCATTATTGTAAGAAACCAGGGCACTTCTTAGCACAATGTCCCAAGCTTGAAGGTAGAAGAAAAGATCTAAAGCAAGCCTCAGCTTCTACTGTAGAGAAATCAGATACATAAAGTGAAACTGATGTATTTATAGCTTCTGGCTCTTCTAGGAAGAGCAACTTATGGCTGATTGATTCTGGCGTATCCTATCATATGACACCTGATAGAAACTGCTTTTCCACTCCATGAAATTGATGGAGGAGAAGTTCTGATGGGTAATGATGCTTCTTGCCATATGGTTGGTGTTGGTAGCGTGATGATTAGGATGTTTGACGGTGTTATTCATACGATCACTGATGTTAGACATGTACCTGATTTGAGGAGGAGCTTGATTTCTGTTGGGGCATATAGTAGACTTGACTTGAAGATTGTAGTGGAAGGAGAGAAAATGAAGATATCGAAGGGTTCCATGATTGTTATGAGAGGTGTGAGGGCAGGAAATCTTTATCTATTAAAGGGCACTACTGTAGTTGGTGAATCAGCTTCTGTTACATCTGTTGATTCGGATTCTTCCAGATTATGGCACTTACGGATGGGTCACATCGGTGAGCGCAGCATGGATGAGTTGAGAAAACGAGGATTGATTGATGGAGTTCATCATCCAAAACTTGGTTTTTGTGAAGAGTGTGTTCTTGGAAAGCAGACGAAGATTTCTTTTGGTATAGGAGAGCATAAAGCAAAAGCTATCCTGGAGTATGTTCATACAGATGTCTGGGGTCCCTTCCCTTGTCAGTCTTTAGGTGGAACTAGGTATTCCGTTTCATTTACAAATGATTTCTCTCATAAAGTATGGGTATACTTTCTTCAGTCAAAGAGTGAAACTTTTGTCAGGTTTCGAAAGTGGAAATCTATGGTTGAGAAGCAGTCAGGGAAGAAATTGAAAGTTCTCCGTTCAGATAATGGCAATGAATTTGTATCACAGGAATTCGTCGATTATTGTGATCTGAAGGCATAAAGAGATATTACACCACACCAGGCGACCCCCAGTCTAATGGAGTTGCAGAAAGGATGAATCGGACATTATTGGAGAGAACAAGATGCCTTAGACTGACTACAAAATTGAAGAAAGGATTTTGGGCTGAAGCTTTATCTATAGCAGCTTTCATCATCAACCGCACACCTTCTACTACCATAGATATGAAGATCCCTGAAGAAGTATGAAAAGGAGAGCCTATTAGCTATTCATTTCTCAAAGTGTTTGGTTCCCCAGCTTATGTGCATGAGAGTAAAGGGAAGCTGGAACCTAGAGCACGCAAGTGTATCTTTCTAGGTTATAGGAGAGGAGTGAAGGGATATAGGCTGTGGTGTCCTATTAGCAAGAAGATCGTTATGAGCAGGCATGTGACTTTTGATGAGAAGGCTATGTTGAAGGTAGAGCCTTCCTCATCGGATGACAATGAGAGGACATGTGAAGAATACCAGACACAAAGCAAGTCATTTGTTGATTCTTTCCATAGACGTTCAGATGGTGTTTCCGATGACACCGTGGTTGATGGGGGTAATACCGATGTTGGTACAGAGGATCAGACTCAAGGCGGAGCTCATTCAGAACCTAGGCCTGTCAAACAAAGAAAAGCCTAAGTGGCTTGATGAGTTTGTTGGATTGAGCATCGAAGACATTAACTTTGATGATATGACAACATATGCTTTGAATGTTGTCCATGATGAACCCTGTAATTATAGAGAAGCTATCGCATCAGTTAACAGTTCCAGTTGGTTAGTTGCTTTGGAGGAGGATATTGAGTCATTATAGAGAAATCATACTTGGGATTTTGTGCCTCTTCCTACCGATAAGAGAGCTATTGGATGCAAGTGGATCTATAGAGTGAAAGACGTTGAAAATGGTAATCTCAGATACAAAGCAATATTAATCGCAAAGGGGTATGTTCAGAAGAAGGGGGTAGAGTATCATGATATCTTTGCTCCAATGGTTAGACATACTTCTATTTGTATTCTCTTGGCATTAGTTTCTTATTATGATATGGAATTAGAGAAACTAGATGTCAAAACTGCATTCTTGCATGGTGATCTGGATGAGGAGATATATTTAAAGCAACTGGAAGGGTTCATTGATAGTAGCAGACTAGATTATGTTTGCAAACTCAACATATCTCTATATGGACTGAAGCAGTCTCCTAGACTATGGTATAAGAGGTTTGATAAGTTTATGCTTTCACGGGGATACTCCAGAAGTTTCAAAGACAAGTGTGTTTATTTCAGGAGATGTGATGGTGATATGATTTATTTGTTATTATATGTTGATGATATGCAATCACTCGGAGTATGGTCAGAATTAAGGAGTTGAAAGCGAAGCTCAGTGGAGAGTTTGACATGAAGGATTTGGGAAAGGTAAAAAAAATATTGGGTATGGAGATAAGCAAGGATAGGAAGCGGAGAGAGTTAAGGCTCACTCAGGCGCAGTACATCGAGAAGGTCCTCGCTCGATTTGGAATGGAGAAAGCCAAACCAGTTGGCATTCCATTAGGCTCTCATTTTAAGTTGTCAAAAGACTTATCTCCCTCATCAAAAGAAGACAAAAGGTATATGGCTGATATACCTTATTCTAGTGCTGTTGGTAGTCTTATGTATGCGATGATGTGCACAAGACCAGTTGCAGTGGGTATTGTGAGTCGATATATGTCTAACCCAGGCAAAGAGCATTGATAAGCAGTGAAATGGATTCTTAGATAGCTTCGAGGCACTTCTTCGGTGGGCTTGTTATATGATGGATTGGATGGTGGCATCTCTCTTAGAGGATACTGTGATTCTGTTATGCTGGGGATAGAGATGCTAGGAAGTCGGTGTCGGGCTATGTTTTTACACTTGGCATAGGATCGATTTCATGGAGATCAAAGCTGCAATCTATCGTAGCTTTGTCGACTACCGAAGCAGAGTTGATATCGATTGTGGAAGCAACAAAGGAAGGATTATACTTACTTCAGTTGTTGGATGATATTTCAATGGTGCAGCGGACAGTAGAGCTATTTTCAGACAGTCAGAGTGTGATTCATCTTATTGAGAATCAAGCTTATAGTTCACGGACGAAGCACATTGATGTTAGAGGTTTCTTTCTTATGCTTGAGTAAGAACGAAGCAAGATCAAATTGTTGAAGGTGAGTACTTTGGATAATCCTTCAGATATGATGACAAAGTCACTTCCAAAGGACAAGTTTGAGCATTGCTTAAACTTGATCAGTTTGATTCTTGTTACTTGAGCGTCATGGGGCACTAGACCCAACAACTTCTATGTTGATTGCTTGATGATAAGGTGATGAAGAGGGATTTATATTTGAATCAAGGTGGAGTGTTAAATTTGGATGATTCAAATATTTGTTGAGGAGGAAAGAAATTGATTAATTGGTTCAATCAATCAATTAATTTGGCTTGTATATGGAAGGAAACTAATTAATTAGCCAATCAATTAATTAGTCAATGCATTTGTTATATGAAGAAATAAATGATTAGGCATGGAGAATCAATCAATCAAAGGAAAGATATGGAAATCAAGATTACGCCATCTATTTTTACTAAAATCAAATCATGCAATTTGAAAAGATATTTGGGTAATTAGAAAATTGATTTTCTTAATCTCCAAGCAATCCTTCATAATCAAGTCTATTTAAATGAAGGAATTTCATCTTCATATGTATGTGAGTGTGTGAGAGCATCCACCATTATTCTTCTCTCTCTTTTGTATTCTTTTCTTCAGTGGGATAAAATAAGTTGTTGGATCTCCGTGGACTTAGGATATTCATATTTGAACCACGTTAAATCTTCTGTGTCTCTTATTTCTGCTATTGTTTCTGTGAGACTGCATAATTGATTTTTTTAAAGTTTCATTGATATCTAAATAGACAATACTAGATCCAGATTAAATAATTCGCTTCCACTCAAATTAAAACAAATTTCACTACAAAAAATACATCATGTTTGCTGAAAAATGGGACCCTTTTGTCATTCCTCGTCCAATTTAAATCTAGCCTGCAACATTCCGTTTTATTTGTATCATTGAACATATTTCAAAACTAGTTTTGATAAATTATTTTATTTATTTTACCTTAAAAATCAAATTACGTTCAACCACTCCTACTTATAAATCACTATTTAAAACTAGTTAGAAATTGTTATTCAAAACTCATTTTAAGGGGATTTAAAATAAATTGTTCTTAAACTGACTCTTAGTCAACTTGATTCTTTATGCATGTCCACTATATGATGATATTCAACTGTGAGCACCTAAATATTGTAGTTAGTGATTTATTTATTTTTATTTTTTTTATTTTTTTTGTGAACTATAAAGAATATGTGTAAAATCTAGCCTGTATATTAACAACAATACATGTATTTTTTGAAAACTAAAGTATTTGATTTCCATCAAGTTTCAGCTGGTTGAAACATGTTCAAGTTCAATAAATACTAAGACAAGCTTAAACTAATAAATCATATAGTTTTATAGCTTTAAATTGAACCAAGCTTTGCTCTTTTTGGTCACCCAAAATAGCTTCAACTAAGATTATTTAATATACCTTTTATTTTTGAGCACTGATTGGAATTTAATCAAACCTAAATTAAATCATGGCTAGCTTTCTAGCTAAAAAAACTCAAGTCAGACTCCGAGGAGAAGAAAGCAAACCAGAAACCTGGCAAAAGAAGGAAAAACCGAAAAATGGATGGTATACATTTAAAACCTCATATTAATATTAGTATAAATATTTAAACTTTTAAATTCAAATCAACATGCTTATCAATGTTATATTTGCAGGTCTGAAACTGTACTTCTAAATGAAATTAGTGCGAACCCATGCTTCGAACACAAGCTGACAAAATAATTGGTTTCAAATTAATGACTGAAAATAGATTGGAAAACATACTTTTCAAATGAATTATCAATTTCTAATAATATTAAACATTGAGCACTAATGGAGTATTGTCGGCATTTATGGTTTGGAAGTTTTAAAAAAGCTGTACGTTGTTATTTCTATTTAGTTGGTAACCTTTGTCTTAATAATTGTTTTAAAAAGAGTCATGTATAAGGTACTAAAAGTTTAAACTAAAATTTACCTATTGTTTATTTATAAATAAAACACAGCCATCTAAACATTAACCTATGAGATTTCTAGCTATTTTGTCATTCTTGCAATAATGTGCATATTATTTAATTACCTAATCCCATTTCGTGCCTAAGAGATATTAGTTCAAATTAAACCTCCAAGTACAACTGTTATATACCTATAGTTTCAAATATAATATTTATCAATACCGTCAGGTAATTATAATATATCATACTGTTGGTAGAAGCGGACGATTTGTCCATCATCTACTAACATAGCGGGTTTAAACAGTGATAGATTAAAATAGGTTGCTAAACATTGGACATAAAAATTATTAAAAGATAATTTTAATTATTCTGGTGCATCCTTATAAAATGGAGTTGAGGCCAAGTCCTTAGCTTTACTCCATCCATCTAGCTTATGTATTCCCCAAAACATCTAGAGCTACTTCAATAAATCATGGTTCAAGATTCCGGCCGGCACATCGAAAATCCGACCATCCCGTTCCGTTTCCGGCGTTGGACGGATCGGAATTGGTTAAAAATCCCGTTTCGGTTGACATTGAAGAAGAAAGAAAAAAGAAATTGGTTTTATCATACAGAAACAAAGAAATACCCGAATTTATTTCAGATCAATAATAATTGAAGCATAAGAGCAGAGAGTGCGAAAATCAAACCAAACAAATGGAAGAAAAAAATAGTTTCTGAGCTGCAATCTAAATTCGAGCATCTCAAATCGAGTAACATGTTGATTTGATTGTGCGTGTGTTTATTGCGTGATTAGATTGAAGAATTTTGGGCAATTGTTTTGGAACGGAGGGCTTGTATCTTTGTGACGAAGAAGATGGAATATGTACGGTTGCGTGTTTTTGACGAAGAAGACGTAGGGCTTCAGACAGCAAAGGTAGTGATATGATGTTGGGCTTTTTAATTATGGGCTTTTTTCTTAAAAGAATTTATAGCATTCATTCGATTTGGAGTCAAAATTATCTTATTAAGCTTAAATACAAACCTGTATATTAATATTTATCTAGGTTAGTAATGTCCAATCAAATAGAAAATAGGAAAAAAGGTTGGAGTTTTCGTCTTACACACAAATTTTCAATAATTATTAATGTTTTTACTTGAAAAAATGTATACCAAATCCGAAACCGGAAAAATAACGGAACTCCCGGAATTTTCAAAACGGAACTGGAATTACAAAAAATTTAATTGAACGGAACAGAAACAAAAACCAGAATTTAATTTGAACCTTGCAATAAATAATCAAGTCAGTATTGGAAGTTAATTTTCGGAGCATGTTAAATGTCCACCAACATACAAACAATCTGCATCTGCATATAACAAAAGAGTGCATGTATAAGAGTGAATAATTTCATTTCCGCGCTTATTTCAGTAAATATGCAATATAAGGACATGATTTTCTAATAACAGTTAGAGTAAAAACATAACCCAAAAGTATAGTACAGTATATATCATCTATACTATACTATTATTAGTGAGTTGAATTTCAAGCTCACACAGCCCCTTTGAAATTTGGCAACCAAACAGTCGCCTTTTATATTTTTCCCTTTTCCTCCCTTAAATTTCTTACAAACTCAACCGTCACACTTTTTAATTCTTCTTTTCGTACATGGTGTTCTTACTTCTTCCGTTCTTCCCTTCTCATCTAAACCCTAAATATTCATGTCCCCAATTTGAATTGATACGGCAGCCCACAAAAATGGACAGTCGCACTACGCAATATAGGCAATGACCGCATTTGCTTCTTCCTTTTCCATCTTTCCCCTTGCCTCCTCCTCTAACCGCAGGTAATTTTATTCCCTTCTTCTTTCTATGATATTTTTGATCATTTACATCCTCTGACCATTTGCATCTTCTCAGATCTCGGTGCCAAGGACTCTGCTTTCGTGCTTTGGATCTTCCTATTTTTCTCACCTTGTGTGTTTCAGGTAATCCCCCTTTTCTTTGTTCATTTTCTATGTCCTAATTTCGTCCCTGTATTTTTGCGCTAATGTTTATTGCCTTTAAAAAGATTTTCACAATGTTAGATTTTCACAATGTTATACGCCTAATTAACTTCTCTTTACTTTATATGATGACTTTATTTCTCTTAAATTTCTGAACTTTTGTTCTCTTCTTGATTTCGAAATTTTGATTTAACCGACTTCCTATGTATACGTTTTCTTTTCCCTGTTTTACATACTAAAGTCAGTACAAGTCTGGATTCCATTGTTAAATGTACTTTTATATACTTAAAATGTTAGTGACCTGCTGTGCCTTTTGTATAGCTAACGTAAATTCTGAAATAGGAGATATGAAGTTGTGCACATAAAGATTCACTTCTCAGCATAATTTATTTTCCATAAGTTGAATCTCTAAATTTCTAAAATGTATTAATTTTATTTTTGCTATTATTTGTGCCGGTCCAATGAAAATGTACTTGATGGTTAGTTGTAGTGGATGTATCATCACTGGGACTTTTGTAAGGGGTAATAAAGTTTAGTATATGCCTAGAATAATTTTTCGATATGGTTCATACTATGAGCGGATTTTCTACCATTTCTTAATGTGCGTATGCAATTGATACTGCTTTATCCATTTCATCACAGATGAGTGTATTTGCGCTTAGCGCTTACTACTGTTATATAGTTTTTATTTTTTTGAACCCTTGATGGATGTACCAATATTGTGTAATTTTGCGAATCAACTATTTTTCCGAATCTATGAATCTTCCTAGAGTGTTGTTACAACTTTTTTTTACTAAAATTATTCCGCCCTATTCATCATTCGAGCACCTATTGGGGACTAAAACTGCATATTTAGATATAGAATTCAAATCATTTGAAAATTAATAAGGTTTTTACATGGATATTGTTGTGCCGCACTATTCGCAAACATGCCAAATATAGTACGTTTTCAATCTTTCGCTACCATTCCATTCTTTCTAACTGTCGCTTATTTGTATCCTGTTATACAAAGAATTTGGTTTTATTCATTTTATGTGTACCTCATTCTTTTCCTTACAAATTGGGTTTGTGTATGAACCAACTCTGTTTGATTGGTACTGTTTTGTCCTTGATTATTAGCTTACACAGTAGTCTTACTTTATACTACTAACTTTTACCACCATGTAGTTTACTTTCTTATCCATTTATATGGATGTTGCAAGGGAATTATATTACATTCATCAACTTTCTTCGATTTGTTGGTTTACCATTGTTTTCTCAAACTGAAATAATTAAATATTAAAGCATATTAGTGAGCACCATGAGCACTAAGGTCGAAAATTTTAGCCTTTTTACCCTAAGACTCTCCTTATTGTTGTACACTATTAAATTAATTTTTAGTAATAATCTATATAATCTTTGAATGTTTTTCTTTTTATTTTATTGATTTTTTTCCTCTGGGTTTTACATATTGTAAAACGTTCTTCTACGTAATGACATGCTAACAGTTTTGCAAGAGTTTTATTTGATGCTTAAGATGATCAAACTATTACTTTGTAAATAAAAACACAAAGGTATACAACTCTAAAAGGGTTGTCTTTACATAATTATTAGTTCTTTTTTAATTTAAGATTTCAGTGTTAATGTTTGAATCTTCACAACATCCTTATATTCTTCATGGATAGATACTTTATCTTACAATGTGTATTGTATTTTGTTTAACTTCTTCTATTTAAAGTGGAACATCAAGTGTTATTTGTTATTATGTATATCAAATATTTTGGTTAGACCACTACAACAAAAAGTGTCTTTTATAGCGGCATATAACCGCTATTAATAACAACCATAGCGGTTTGATAAGCGATGTATATCGACATGTTATAAAAAACTGTTGAATATTTATAACACAAAATATGCCGCTATGGTTGAGCTTAGTTTTATAACGCAAATTCGCCGCTATGGTACGTTAATTCAATAGCTCATTTTAGCCGCTATAATACAGCTAAATCTCAACGGAACTAGAAATCTTTATAACACCATTTTGCCGCTATAAAATATTTATTCAATAGCTCATTATAGCCGCTATAATACAGCTAAATCAACATGTTATAGTATTGATAAATTCTTTTACAGCTCATATATGCCGCTATAAAAATCGTAGATACACTTTTCAAGAGCTATGCCTATATATTACATTTTAATAATAGCAATCAAACTAAATCTTCATAAACGAATAAAGATTATAATCAACAAAGCCTTGTTAACACAAAGAAACAGAAAATGTTAAAACAAGTGCATGCTCAGATAGAAATGTGATATATATTTTTCATTACAGTGTACAAACATTAAAGCAAGTGCATGAACTAGAAACTACATTATTTCTGCCAATCAAACAACCAACTGAGCCTGCTTCTCCTCCATAACGGCAACTCACTGTTTGATCCCACCCCGGCAGCACCGAACCATTTACTTAGGAAATTCTGCCTACTATTGCAACTGCATGCAGTTTATCATACATTCTCATTGCTAGCAATCCACACCTCACACTTCAAGCTACTAGCTCCAGCAACTCAGCAACCCCTGTTTTTTAGGCCTGCTGCACTATGATTTTTTCTTGTCAAAACAGTCTATATAAGCCAATATTAGTATGTTCACCATAAGAATTTGTATATGATGTTCAGAATGAAATTACCTTAACGTAATAATGAATCTGGATTAATTTGTATATAATGCATGCCTACTTTTAATTTATTTTCATATAAGTAGAGATCAAATATATTCATAAGCCATGTACTGTATTCTGTAATTTATTTTAGTGTTAGCTACTAGGTGACTAAAAATGAAGCACTAGTCAAGTAGTTTTGTAAAATGCAAAATAGTTTACTACGTCGGTAAATTTATATTTTGAATATATTCATAATCAAAACTGATTGTGGGTAGCAACGCATGTCTGTAATATGAAAACATCACCTCAATCGCATATTTGGATCAAAATAACAGTTGAAAAGGTAACATTCAAGATAATTATATAATTGAACAAGATTCATTACTAGGGAATGAATTGATGCAAACAATCCAGATATAAAAAGCACAACAGTTGATATTGAAAACAAAAGATTAAGAAGTATATTCACTTTTAGAAACTAAAAATTGTTTAGAATGATATATTAGTATGTTTACCTATTTTTAGTAATTTCTTGTTTTATTACTTTCCTTTTACATGTATTAGTTAGGCCTACAAATAAGGATCATATATTAAGGGTTTATTCAAACAATATAATAAAGAAGTAGATCTTCTATATGTGTTTACTTTTTCACTTTGTTTTGTTAGTTTATTTTAAACACTATATCAGAGCATACCTGAAACACTATTTCATCATACTGCCCAAGTGAAACTTACAAAGCATGATAAGTACCATCATTAAAAGCCCAAGTTCTACAGATAATGAGACCTAATTTTGCAGCATCTTTGAACATTCTAGTTACTCTTGCTCTTCCTTTTCCTTCCAGGCAGCTCAGCGCCTGTTTTTCAACACTTTCAGCATCATCACGCTTCACCTCTTCTGATTAGGAGTTCAACATAGCACATCACCTGCTTCCTCACCCCTGCAAGCGCATTTGCCTCCTCATAATACTGCACTCATGTGTTTGTAAACCTGTGTATATGCGTGCGCGTGTGTTTATAAACCTTATCAGCTTTTATGACTTAATCAACAGATATAACTTTGTCCAGAGAAGCACAAGTAGTCACAATTGGTGGAACTGTCCATGTCTATGTTGATTTTGGCCTCTCTAAAATGCATCCTAGACATGTCAATTATTTAATAAATTACCGTGATGTATCAGACCAACATTTTGCTAATTTTATTTATGCAACATAGGGGTATCTCAAAGACTAAACATGCTAAATGGTATAACCAAATAAATTAAAGCAAGATAATAGGCAGTTGCAAACTTGTGGAAGAGTAACTTAAAAGGCTATTAAAAGCCTTGAAATTACTGTGAATTTAACAGATATCCACCTGTGCTACTGATAGACGAGTTCTGACAAGATCTAGTGGATATGTAATAGAAGCCGCGGTTATCCCATCTAAACCACCTCCTAATAGCTGCACACAAACATCAACACTTGAAAATTTCCCATGACTATCTAGCCCAGGCAGTAGTTGTAGATACTACACAAAAATGTACAATTAGCTAATACGATAATTTGAGGAAAGCAAAGACAAAAGAATATTATTATACCATGATAAGTGAGAGGTTATCTCCTCTGGTCAAAAGAATGAAAGGTGCAAAAGTCAAAAAATTTATGAAAAATACCTTTACGGAAATATCCAATAAATAATTTTTATGAAAAATTGCAATATATAAAGCTTTTTCGATCCAACCATTGAATTCTATAAATATATTTATATAAATACCAACTATATATAAAATTTTAATTTAAGTTTATAAAACTTCTAATAAGTCTAGAAGTAAATTAAAGAAGCCTTAAATAGTCTAAGCCATACAAAAATATCTTTTACAAAACTGCCAATCATTATTATTATTATTATTATTATTATAGTATTAGTATTATAAGATTTGGAAAAGATAATGCTATATGTTACAAATTATCTTTGGGAAAGATAATTTTTAGGCTGTGGACTATTAACTAAAAGTAAGGAGAACAGGTCGAATAGATATTACATATGTAAACTATATAATTGATGCGTACTGCTTAATATTAAACCAATATGATATTAATCATGATAGGAAAATGTTATTCAAATCAACATTTGTATATATGACATGAAACCATGAAAAGAACAAGATAACACTTATACTCATCATTGATTGGAACATTCAGATCCAACTGACCATGCGAATTCATGTTGGCCGCATTTGATTCTATCTCAGAACTAACACCAAAATTAAAGTAATCTGATATAATGATTTAATTTAAAAAAGAAAAAAAGGATGAAAATAAAAAAATACACTCAAGTAACATATACCAGCCTTTGAGAGATTAGTATTGCTTGGAACGTTTACGTCCAACCGACCAACTGAATTCATGTCAGAGACATATGCTTCTGCCATACAAATGTCACCCAAATATAAGTAATTTGATATAAGAATATAGTCTACTGAAATGAAACATATAGAATCCAAGTAATCTATACCAGCATTCAAGAGACGAGTAAAAGTACCCCTTCCAGCTCCATTTCCCCGTTAGCAGCATACAAAACATGATATAATCATCAAATTGTTAAAACTTCACTAAAGATATAGAGCTAAAATCTATGGTATGATATCAAAACTAATTGTTTGGCTAAGCAGTAGACACATCTAATAACTAAAGATATATAGTCTTCTTTTTCATTTTTTTTATCTTCTTCTCCCATTTTTTCCCTATTTTTCATGCTTCTAATTTTCCTTTCTTTTCATCTAACCAAAGACCATGAGCATGTTGAACTGGTGCTTTTTGTGAGAGTTTGTATAACAATGGTTGGTGACTTCACAAATTAAGTGGCATATTATACATCTATTTTTGAAAACTCTTTTGTTCGATAATGATTATCCATAGCTTGATGCTGGTGGGGATTAACCCCAAAACTGTCTCAACCCATGAAACAGTTACACTTTAACATACATACATAGGATTTTTCTCCTACATTGCTAATTATGTTACAAAATGTAATTGATTAAAACCATATAACAAACGCATTGTATTTGTTTACCTGATTTTTGCATATTTGATATAAAATGTTCCTTTTCCTTAGTAATGTGCATTGCCTGTCTATATCTTTATTCTAAACCAAAGAATGCATGTTCAGTATACTTAAGTTTTTTTTTGCAATATGTGGACATGTAAATGCATCTTTGAAGGTATAACTATTAAAAGTTTTCAATAAATATATAGATGCCTCAACAAATCCAGGTTGGATACAGAATCATGAAAATGTCATAACCTAATGAAGGTATAACAATGTCGGCAAACATATATAGTTAATTTATTATTGTTATTATTACTACTATGACTCTTGTTATAAATACCATAAATTAGGAATTTATTAGTAAGGAAAAAAATATTCTGATGAAGATGCATCTAATTAATATATGTGCTCTTATAGTAGGTTATCCTTTAATTATTATGATCTAATTAATATTCTGATGAAGATGCATCTAATTAATATTATGATCTAATTAATATATGATGCTCCAAATGATATTATTGGACACACTCTTCGCGGAAAAAGACTATGATGCATGCAAATTTACGTCATTTTAATCCTTTCCTCTGCATGACTTGTTAATTTCTACTATCATTATACAGGATATACTAGCGGTACAAAGGTCACCAAAAGGTGTAAATCATGGTTGTTTGGCATGCACAAATTTCTAAACAGTATTTGTTGAATGATTAGTTTTTTTTGTGGATTTTTTTTCATAATCATATTTGTAATTCTTTAGCCGTCTAATGTTCATTTCGTTTAATTTACCCCCCTTGTACCTCAAATATACACAACAAAAGTTGAAATTGAACTCAAAATTTGAAAATAACAAAAAACTATTATTTACTAACATGATGAACATTTTGGATAATGACAGGTCACATCACAATGGCGTCTAGAAGATGCTTGCAGGCCTATTCTTGATGAAGCACCCACATTCCTGAACTAACCTGAAAAACTGCTTCGAACATGATCTCTGAACTACTCCAGGTTTGCTCTGAATTGACCTAGATATTCTCTGGACCATTCTAAAAAACTGAATCTGGGTTGTACAACTATGATTCTATGGCTTTTCTCCTACACGGCTTTGAACAACTTAGGGCAACACTGATGCTTTTATTTTTAGATAACTTAATTTGGTATAGGATTTATTGTACAACAATGATGCTTTCATGATCATTGAGCAATAATAATATAGACAAATACAACGGCAGTTCTTATCGATGGTAATTATATAAGTAAACTTATGTTGAATATATAATCATGCTAATATGTTATACAGGTCATGTAAATCATGCAAAAAAAATTTCAAGTAAAAAAGCTTGGTTGAAAAATTATTTTAAGTAACAACCCATAACTAATTGTCAAAAGAAGAAAATACTTATATAGGATTATTTGTTGTATGCTCAAGATGAAAAGAAAATTTCAACTTTTTGTAGAAGTCAAGTTTTAACCATTGACATGTTAAATAAATTAAAAGTACAATGTATCAAACTTTAAACATTAATAGCAATGCTAAGATTACTATTTAAAATGGTTTTAGAAGCTAAGAAGATAGTTGAAAGAAATTGGTTGTAAGTTAACTAACATGAAGTAGGTAAAATTAACTTCTTTATCATGTAATTATTTTATTCAACCATACACAAAATAATATATTAAACACTTTATATATAACTGAAAGTATGAGCAAGTAATACAAAAATGCAGTATTATTATTATTATTTCACCCTGCACAAAAATTGACTATTGTCACTTTATTTATTTAAGAGAAATAAAAGATATACATGGTGTTCAAGATTATTTTTCACATGGAAAAATTGGCATTGGAGAAGAAATTCGAGACATCCAAGTTCTTCTGATAAAAGTTTTAAAAAACCAAGTAGTAAAGATGGGAGTTTTTCATATTTTTTTGCATACCTTAGCAGCCATGAAAACAAAGTACAATACTAGGTTAACAAACATGATTTGAATCTGTAGATTAAAACATAATACTCTTATTTGTTATACTATATACAACGTGGGTACTTTGTTGCTTGTAAGTTTATAAATGTCAACTAAGGAAAGATTATTAGTGAATAGGCATGTTGACTAAACTTAGTGTATATGCTTACTTACTGCTCAGAAACACAAACCGCATTTATATCACAAATATGAATTTATTTTACTGTAGTACATGCACAACTTTATGGGAAAATGACAACTTCAGTGTAGTCAAATCTATAATTGTTAAATGCTTTGCAAAACCATTGTAAATTCAGTGTTGTGGCATGGTTTTTTCCCTGTAGTGCCACAAGTTGAATATTTTACCACAAGCGGGTCTTTGCATAAGGTAATATTTATATAACTTGAACATCTAGAAGAAAAAACGCTGATGAAGTTATACACGTATACATATTTCTGATACAAATATCAGTGCAGTGGAATCACAGTCAAGCGCAAATCTAGCTGCTTGTCCAAGAAGTAAAAGTTCAATAAATCTAAATTATCAATCAAGAGCATGAATCAAAATATGAGACAACACAGAGAGCAAGCTAATGAAGGTTTATTTCTAAAAATACAGTTACTAGTATATTGATCATATCCATTATCTATCAAAGAACGAAGGAATTAATGTACAGATCTAAAGGTTCAATTTTCGACTTAACTGCTTTATATTAATTAACATAAATTGTTCAAGTGCTAAAAAGCCACTTTCAATTAAATGACCTTACTATATCTGCTCAAATGATGAATGCAAATTCCAAATAATCCACTAACTTTGAGCAATGAATTGTTGAAAGTAACAACATACTTACCTTTAAGCAAGAGATCTTGAATTCATGAGGTGCTCTTTTGATAACTACAAATAGCAAATAGATAATTAAAATAGGGGAACAACAAGCCATAATAATATTTCTATTAGGCATCAGACGAATATTTAAAGGAAACAAACAAAGCTAGTACTGGCAATTTATATAGATGTCACATTTGCTACAACCAAAAAATGATTTTTTTGGCATTAATGTTTAACTTAGTTGGATGAAATGAAATAATGAAATATCTTACACTGAGCATTGGACACTAGCATATTTACCTAAAAAGTAATCTCTTCTAGACACTCATATTATGTATACCCTGCTAATTCTCCAGAGTATACTAGTTTTGCTTTTCAATAATATTTGGTACGCAACTCTTAAACTACTATATAGAAACATGTAGAGAGATCTAACACTTACATGGCTCTATAAAAGAAACTTTGTTTGCAACTAATTGAAAGACTGAATTGTTCCTTCAGCATAATAAAAGCAAATACTTCTATAATACCAAATTTATTCTTCATATCAAAAAGATAATGGATGCATTAATGCCAACAACATTCATTCCGTGAGGCAAGAAAATGAGCAAATATCATACCAGATTTTTACCATTGTTCTATCACAGGAGTTATAATATATGCATAGCAATATCATCAAATTTACCTAAGCCTTATTCAATGCTGATCCAGTCAATAAAATGGATAGGAGCAAAGAAACAGCAACTAATCAAGTAAATAAAAACATAACCAGAGATGTGTTAATATACCACTGCCGCCTTTCTTAAGCAATCTGAAAACTTCCTTTAACTCAGAGATCTGGTCGTCGGGAAGCTGGTCCGCCATGGTGAGAGCTTCATCTTACTTCACTCGAAACTACGTGGGAGAAACCAAATCGTGAATCCCTTCAAAAGCAGGGAAGAAAGAGATGGGAGCAACGGTGATAGTTGAACTTCCAGGCGACGTCGACTTGCTCCGATATCAGATATCGATTTTGGGCGCTTAACTCACGAAGAAGATGTAAAAAGATGGGGATTTTTACTTTGAGCGAAGTTATTTGGGTGTGAGTAGAAGACGTAGGAGAATTTGAGGAAGAGGGAAATAATTAAAAATGAGGCGGCCGTGGAAATATTTAGGAAGAGCCCGCTTTAAAAAGCGTTACTTTGTTAATATCTTTTCTGAATAAAAAAAAATAAAACAAATAATAACGCTTTGGAATAAAGCATTATCTATTGGCGCTATAAAAGACACTTTTTGTTGTAGTGGACCCAACCGTATAGACACACAAATGACCTTGGGATTTCGTAGTAAATGCTTATATTTCATGCTAATTTTGATTAATGAGTGAAACCAAATTTATACAATTTGTTATACTTTTAAACCTTTTTCCCCATATTATATTTTCCGTTTTAAATCTGGTCTACAACTCTATACGGTTCATATATGTAATCTGAATCACCTATTTTATAACTGAGTTTACTAAGGTCTTTGGTTCCAAAATCTATCTCTCTTCGAATTTTAAATAATGATGCACTAAGTACTCATTAAAAAATAAAATGGAAGAAAATAAAATTGTATTTATTTTAAATAATGATTTAAGCAGCACTCGCTAATTACTCGCTGTTTAATTAGGGAACAGAATATAAGTGGCTTGCCTAAAATGCATTTAAAAAATAAAATCAAAGAAAATGTGCCAACCACATATAACAGTCTCTATACTCCCAACTGATTATAATTTGTGGAAAATAGGCACAAGGACAAATTTTCATAAAATTTTTGGCTGAAGGACAACAAGTTTCATTTTTAGGCCGAAGGACAAACTTTGAAAGATAATTAGGCTGAAGGACAATGCTAATACAACTAGCATTTTGTACAATGTAAAACTGGATATAATGCTAGTTATAATTAGCATTTTGTACAATGTTTGCACTGTATAAAATGCTAACTATATTTAGCATTGTTCTTCAGCCTAATTTTATTTCAAAGTTTGTCCTTCAGCTTCAAAATGAAACTTTGTGTCCTTCAGCATAAATTTTTTTCAAAGTTTGTCCTTGTGCCTAATTCCCTCATATAATTTCCTCCCAACATTACTGCCTTTATTGGGAAAATACATTATTTTCATTGTTTTATTAAAATGGCACCCATTATTTCATTCTACTTGAAAAATATAGCTGTGCATTAATTTCTTTCTAATTAAATAAATGTTACCTGAAATATATGCTAATAATTAATTTCTTTGAATAGTCCAACTGAAGTTTTTACTGTCTTTAACTTTTTGTTTTGTAATTTTATTGTTTTTATTTGGTAGCCTACAATATGCAACTAATGTTTCTTCTTATGAAATTTAATACTTCACAGCATGTTTCTCCCCAAATTTGGATAATATTAATTGTTGAAATTTTTTCCTTTAGAAGTTGTAGCAATATGTGGAAGTAGTTTTGATTTGCTATTTTTATCTCCATTAATTGTTTATCAGACTGAATTGGAAATGTTCCAGAAAATAATGAACAAAAGGGTATCATATGAGAGCAAATTATCTACCATTTCTTATTGTCCACTATACAAATATTTTGATATTGATCCTGGTACATATACAACCGATACTACTTTATCCATTTTGTTGCAAACGAGTATATTTCCACTTAACATTTACTGCTATTATATATTTTTTTAATTTTTTCAACTCTGGATTAATTTACCAACATTGGGTAATTTTGCAAGACTACTGTTGTACTTTCCCATTATAGAATTATGCCTTTGAATTTAACATTTCTTTGTACTTTTAGTGTCTAAACTACGGAAGGGACATGCTGTCATTGCACTACAAAACATTATACAACAATATACTTTTCCACCGTTAATATTTTGTTTTTAACAGTGCAACATACTACTTCAATTTTTTTAACCTCGCCTTTCAAATTTATTCTCTAAGCGAGCAGCAATCCACATAGCAAAGCATTTTTAAATGTACCTGTATAGCTAGGCAGAGGGAATAATTAAATACAATTCTGTAAAAAAATTATATAATTTTGTTAAAGAATTAAATATGTACTGTAAAATTTAATTGCTTTTTATAAACACAGATTATTTTAGGGATAACAGCAAAAGGTGTGGATGTGTAGAATCCAGTACAATATGTACTAATTCAACTAATCTTTATTTTTAATTTAATTAGTAACAGCCGATTTAAATTCTACCCATGAACTGCAGGTTGTTAATACTGTTTGTATAAAATATAGATGCATATATTGACAATAGTGCAAAAAGTTTATAGTTACCAAAGAAAAGTAGATATTATACCATGGTCTTATTGTGAACTTACAAGCTATTAGAAACTTGGTACGAAGTTGCTTTTAATAAAGATAATTATTGTAGTTGAGTTTTTCTATGAAGGACAATGCATTTGAGGTAAAAATAATTAATTTATATGGTTGCTTCAGATGGAATACTGGTTGTAAATAAGGGTACCTCATTGATTAGGATTTTCGACGATATGTTTGTATGATGTTTCCTTACACAATAGGAACTAATTTGAATCCCAGAAAAAACAACTCCATGTCTATGTTAAAATCCTATCCATGTTTGCAACAGAGTTAAATAATACTGACAGTTGTATCCTTTTTTAGCAGCTAATAATATTAACTTTTGCATAGCCTACCTTCATAGACTGGCAAAGGCTGCAATACATTGACTCATGGCTAATAATTCGAGTTCATATATTTTCATCATCAAATTTTTTCAGCGACAGTACATTCATATGACCATGTGTATCTGTGGTTCACAGTTAATAAAAAGAAATGTTTTCAATATTTAGATAAACAACGATGCAAATTGATTTCTATTTGTTTGCATTGCTCTATAATGTAGCTTTATGACTCTGCATAATAACTTAGGAATAAAGTTTGGCAGCTGTTTGTTAAATATAACTCAGACAAGTAACCCCCCCCCCTCTCTACCTAATTTTTTTGGGTGGAAATTAGGTTGAAGGGCTTTTATTTCCAAGGTAATTAGTTTTAAGGACAGCACTTTTGAATAATTAGTTTTAAGGACAATTTATAGGATAATGATAAATTCATTTATCTTTTTAAGTTATACAGGAAAATGATAAATTCTTTTAGCATTATTTCTGTATAACTGAAAATGATAAATTCTTTTATCTTTTTCCCGTAAAATGTCCTTAAAACTAATTTTTCAAAAGTAATGTCCTTAAAACTTATTACCCACACAAATAAGCCCTTGAAGTGAAAATCCCCTTTTTTGGTCCCTGGTCCCCACATGCAAACGTTGATCAAAAGCCAAAAAAATAGTTCATAGTGAGAGAAAATAGATGTGCAACAAAGTAAACCATTTTGCTACAATGTCCCATCTTGGCTATTGTTGTTGAATGAGCATAGAATGAAAAGGGTGTTTTGATCTACCAAGACAATTTGAGCAAAATATTACTTTTGCCGCCTATTGGACTAATATTTTAATCAACTACCGTGAAAGTTTATTCCAAATTTGAACATCAAATCCATATAGAATCGGCATATCGTTATTATGATCCAAACTTATAATGAGTTTAGCACAACGAGTCACTATATTGTTACTTTTCAATAAGAATTTTTTATTACTATATTAAGGAATATCTAAACTGACATAACAAGTATGACTTGGTCCAAGGTTTCATTTGAGGTTCACATCATGCGAACATAGTTACCCTATAATGAAGCTTGCAAACTGTTGTAAAATGTAACAACCCGCATATTTGTCGATTTTATATTTAAATATTTTATTTAAATATTTCGTCGTTCGTCGGATTTTGGTCCGAAAAGCCACTTTTTGCAAACAGTTGAATTAGGACTCGAGGCCTCCTCCATTGAGTTCAAAACGTCGTTTGCGATCTTTTTGAGTGTAAGCTTCGATATGTTTGGAGCTAGTCAAAAATTTGACCATTTGCACTTTGGGTTTGGTTTTGGGTTCAGCCCCTTTGCCAACTTAAACCCCAAACTGAATCATCCCTCCCCATTCACTCTCACTTCCTCCTCTTGCTCAGTTCTAAAGCAAAAATGGTGGGAGAGATGGGAAATTAAAACTCCCAAACCCTAGTTTCATCTTCAAATCAAGTTCTAGCTCCAAATTCAAAGAGAACCCATTGGTAAGCATCTCATTCATCTTCTCCAACCCGTTCTCCTTTCAATTTCAGAAATCCTAAACCTAACTTTAGGAATGTTCTTCTTTTTGAGCATAGATTCAAGCTCATTTGGGATGTGTTGAAGAGTGGTTGATTCTCCCTTTGCTTTCAAGCTCCTTCTTCATTGTTTTTGTGAAAAGGTGAGATTTTTATCTCACATCTTAATCTATAACTATCTTCGATTGTTAGGTATGAATTCCTAACACTTATTCTTGTGCAAATGCTTTTGGTTTGGATTGATTTGGTGAATATTCCAATTTTTAGTGTTTTGAGTTTCAATTCTTTGAAAATCCCAACTTTGATGTTTTGATCATGTTTATGGTGATGAATCGAAGAGCGTATATGGCCGGGTAGTCGATTGGCGTAAACCCTTAGTGTCGTTGCTCGACCGATTGCATTTCGGAAGGAATTGGTATTCATTTGATTGGCATGGGAGTGCTGGAAACAGGCTCCGGTCGACCGACCTCAGAGTCCGGTCGACCGACCTGCTACTCTAGCATCTCCCTGCCTCTGTTTGGAAGTGCAGATTACAGGCTTCGGCCGACCGACCTCAGGGTCCGGTCGACCGACCTGCTACCCGAGCACTTCTGTCTCTGGTCCGGTCAGCCGACTCAGGGAGTCCGGTTGACCGACCTGCTCCTATTTGCCAGTTTTTCCTATATTGCCTATTGGTTTGAATTTCCAACTTTAATCGATTCGTGTTGTCTCCTATTTGTTGTTATCATTTCCTAAGACTTTGATGACTCCTCTTTCGGGATGGTACCTCGTTAGGTCGCTCGACCCTACCTCCCTTAGGTCGTTAGACCTCATTTTGTCCTCTCTAGGTCGTACCGTTTAGACGGGGCTCTGCCCCGCACCCCGCCGTGGGCGCTGCCCCCTGGACCCTCGCGACCTGACCGGGCAGGTCGAACCCCGTACAACTCTGCGTAGGCAAATCTTATCTGAAAAACATTCATCAGAATTTCTTACTTTGATGGTTTTGGGAATTGATTTCTTTGGATTTTATTCACGTCTTCGAATGTGAACTTTTATAATTGATTGTTTCTACAATCACTTCTATGACTTGTCACTTTAAAAATATAAAGGTTTCAATACTAGTAGTAAATATCAAAACTCTTTCATCAAAACGATTTCAACTCTATTTTCAATATCAAACTCGTTTATAAAACTGTTTTTCCAATCTATTAGTATAAACAAACCTTTACCTCATTCGTATGAGAAAATATAATTAAACGGCTTAGCAAAACAAGTGGTATGAAACGCTTGCGTTTACTTCGTCGGTTAATTGATGGACTTGTTCGATTGAAACGCTTGTGACAATTTTCTAGTGCAGATCTACAATTTGTTCGTAAATATTTGAGTTAAGCAAGTGGTTATGGGACATGAAGCTAAACTCTTATATTTACTAGCTTAGTGTAATCGACACTTCTTTATGATCGATGACGATCATTTTTATGATTTAGACTAGCAATTGTGCGATGTCTCTTTGTCCGTATGAAGGACTGTACTTCATTTTATTGAGCTTCGTCTCATTTCTTTGTGGGCTGGCAACCCAAGTACTTTTTATGTGTTTCGATTCATCTGATGTACCGTTTGTACTACATCGATGTCTCTGTCTTTCCAATTCATTGGACGTACCGTTTGCACTGCGTCAATGTTCGATTCATCTGATGTACCGTTTGTACTACATCGATGTCTCTGTCTTTCCAATTCATTGGACGTACCGTTTGCACTGCGTCAATGTTCGATTCATCTGATGTACCGTTTGTACTACATCGATGTCTCTGTCTTTCCAATTCATTGGACGTACCGTTTGCACTGCGTCAATGTTCGATTCATCTGATGTACCGTTTGTACTACATCGATGTCTCTGTCTTTCCGATTCATTGGACGTACCGTTTGCACTGCGTCAATGTTTGATTCATCTGATGTACCGTTTGTACTACATCGATGTCTCGGCTTTCTGGTTCATTGGACGTACCGTTTGCACTGCGTCAATGTACAGGCTTTCATGCTCCTGTTTGGGATTGGCCATCCTTTTCTTGTGATTTCTGGATTTCTCGTTGTGATTTCTAGAATTTTATGTTTCACCACCTTTTCAGTTGGCATTGATATGTATGTCATTTATTGTGGCTTGGTGAATTAAATAAAGAATATGACATTCTTTTTATGCTATGAGATTCTTGAGATTTTGTATGACTTTCGTGATTTTATAATGTATACTTATCACAGTAGGACTTTATTGTTATCATACGTTTTATTATCATATCTCATATTATATCTCATTTTATCTGATAATTATAGCTAGACTGATCCGTTTATTATTTTCTTCTTAAATAATACTCGGGTCAGACTGAGATTTTACAGGTGCTTCCTCATGACTTCTTATCTGGAGCCATCTTCTGACTTTTGGCTAACTACTCTAGTTTAGTAGTTTTTGTTTGTATACATTTGAGAGTAGACTCCTTGGTGTATACATATTCTTTTGGTTAGCACTTGTATCTATTCTTTTGTGTTATTGTGGATCTTATTTGACCACTACTCTGATGTACACATTCATGTGTTATATTCATATCTATTTCCGCCTTTGTGATATGAATTGTCTGTGACTGATTTGTGTTACGTTTATTTCTATATTTGTTTCCGAAGATTATATATAGCCACCGTGTGATAGCTTTGAGTTTGTATCGGTATGTCGGATTTCCTCCTTAAATGATATGCATTCTATACTATCTGACATATCGGTGCTCGCACAAAGAAGTTACACGTATGGTCGCTCCTCAACAGCCTTATTCTCCGTGCTAATTGACAGCACTACACCGTAGTGTTCTTGGTTAGCGTGGGTATAGAGGTGGGGCGTCACATAAAATTTTATTATATCATCCATAAAATGATTTCATATGGTTAGCTGAATTTTTACAACAATGCCTGTTGATATTGCCTCTTTGTGTTTACATATTTCAATGCTATATTAATATAACTGATTTCAAATTCTATGTCCTCATATGTAATACATGCTGGTGAATAATTATATATAAGCTCACTAACTATAAATTTGGCTTTGATTTTCATGATTTTGATTTCTGTTTGTTCGATAGATTGAATCAGACGTTTCAGTTTGACGTGATATACCGAAAAGGGTATTGATCTATACATATTAGTCTATGCAGCCCATTCTTGATAAACTGTCCAAAAATAATAATTTATTTCTCATCCAACCTTTCTTTGATCGTTAACCCATCAATTAACGACGGTTCCAACATTATCAGATTCAAATTGCTGCCGAACATACATGATAAGACAACAACTATAAAAATAATCACCTTCAACAAGGAGGCGGAGAGTTTACTTAATAAACATGTAGATGATCTTACATGAATTAGCAAAAAGGTAAGCTGTGCATTTTACTTGCAACAAGGTACAACAATTTCTTTTTACTGCATGTTAAGTGCATACCATAATACAAACCATTCAATTGTTCCGTCTTCCCTCGATAATTTACAAAACTAGCAGAAATTTTAGAACTCGCCCTTAGGATATGGCAACTAACACAGTTAAAGATATATTCAACAAAGATATATTAAACAGGCTCTCTGGTCGAATCTACACATTCTACGTGAAGCTGTCTTAATTGTACCATTCAAATTAGCTTATATTTTCGAACATGGTCACTTTTACTTTGTGTTAGATAAAATCCATGTGCACTCCAATATTTAATACACACACACACACACATATACATATACATATATACATATACATATACATACATATACATATACGGAAAAACTGTAAAGATGCTAAATTTGACACACTATATATGTTGTGTTGGATCTCCCTGTAATTTCAACCTTAAATGTAAACAAAATAAGATCCAACAACAAGATATGTTGTGTCAAATTTGGTGTTTAGATAAGTGCTCGACATATATATATGCATAACCCAAACACGCGCGTGCACGCGCACACACACGCACACACACAAAAATGTTTATGTGTGTGTACAAATTCTGAAATCAAATTAAATATCACTTGAAGTTTAGGCAATACATTCCTTAGAGTTTTGTGTTAATGAAATTTTTTAACATTGTGATTGCGGTTCCTTCCTGGATTTCAGTGGAAATGATTGTATACCTTTTTGAATATGTAACTAGAGTTTTAAAGTCGTTAAGGAATTGAAAAGAAGTTGGTGTTTTGATTCATTTTTGAATTTGGAATTAGCATACAGTTTGAGCATACCGACATATGCATTTTACTGGCTTCCTTCTACTATGTGTGTTCAATTGTTATTGTATGCTTATAGTCTTCTATAGTTTGATTATTATTTATACCTACACATAATATGCTATATTCATGATTTTGAAAGGACATTATTTTCAGCTTAATTTTCAATTGAATATTTCATACTTTTTAAACCTATGGCGTGGTATAAGTTGATGGTTGTTAATTCAAAAAACCTATTGATCATTGATTAATTGTGTTAACTGTATGTTAAGATATGTTTATACAAAGGTATTTTGACAACACAATGAGAATAATGGGTGCTTAAGATTTACTGCGCCTAAGTGAGTATGTTGCTCATTTGCAGGCGTAAATATAGCTTCATTTGGTAATTAGTGAGTTTTTAATGCAAATAGGTACTAGATATGGTTATGAAAGCTAGGAATGAGAAGAAAAGAAATTCCAGAACAGTGGAAAATTACTTTATTTAGAAATAGAGTGGAATTGATCTACATGCGTTATGTGATGTTGATGCTGGCTATTTACATCTTTTTGCTGATTACGTATCACTCCTGTATTATCCTTGATTTGGCAAAAGACCATCACTGAATGTTATTCTTTAATCTAACCGTTTAGCTAACCTTATTTTTCTACCTACTTATGTTTCTCTTCCTATGTACTATTAAGTTTGTAACGTTGTAGAAACTAAGCATATGTTTGTAATTAAAGTCATGAGTTAAGTGTATATATCTATATTGAAAACCACTATAATTTCTAGCACGACTGAAAACTATATAGTTTTTTATGTTCAACTTTTAGTTTTTTATACAAACACAGGAATCAATAGTGGAAATGTTTTTGCAATATATATAATACTTACAATAATATAAAGCTAAAGCGATTTGAGTTTGACTAGCCTTAATTCTTTCCCTTTAACGAAAAATAGATCAAATTAATGCTTTGAGAATTTCCCATGACACACGATACAGTTGACCTCCTAATATTGTTTACCAGGGTGTATATTAAATTTTTGGCTGTTATTGTGTCAATCTTTGAATTTAGTTCTATTTCTAATAAGGCTCAAAGAATGAAGAAGGCTTACAGAATGAAGAAGGCATATAGACTGTAGGTATATGTTAGATTACTTTATTCTTTGATTTTTTTTCCAAACTGTAAGCTCAGTTTATCCTACCATTGATAATTGCATAACTAATTTTGTAACTTTTTAGATAAAATAAATGCTTGCTGAATAGTCGATCAATTTATTAGATAAAGCCATTTCTATAAGAAGAAATCGACAATGCTTTCTTATCGATATTGATGAGGAATAAATCTTGATTTTTTTTATCAACATGTTATACTAACATATAAAGCGACAACCATATGCGTAGCATGGGTTCACACTAGTGTTACCAGTAATGCACAATTTGAAGTCCTGAACTTTCACCTAAGTTTATAACCTTGTAACGCCATATATGAGTTAACCATAATAAACCACACAAAAAATGAAAGACAAATGAATCTTCAAGGTTTGTCAGTAATAGCTTGGTTGTGCCTTTTTCCCAATGATGAGTTAGATGAAGAAGATAATCGAGCTTTATACCCAACCTGTGTATCATAATTTCATGGTCCATATACTATAATGAATAAGTGCTTGGCATTAAAATAGTACAGTGTTTGGTATGGAACTAAGAAAGAAAATGCATATTGATTATTGTACGGTTGAAATGAAGTTAAACGTTTGTAATTTGCTTGGCATTAAATTCAAGGAGTTGTAGCAAGTGTAAAGTAGAAGTATAGAAGTTAAACGTTTGTAATTTGTGCAGTATGCTAAGTTTAAGATAGGCTTCAATAAATTTATCATATAAAGTTTCATAATTTGTATTTAATGTAGATAGGTTTCATGGATCTTGAACTTCAGGGTTTGTATTTCAAAATGGACAGGTTTGAAAGAGTATTGATGATAAAGTAAATACTCAAACAAAATAGGAAGCAAATCTTACTTACAATTCTACACATTTGACATGTATATGTTGTGTTTCCAGCAAGTGCAAGGTAAAATATATAAAATGATTTGTTAGAGTAAAAGATAATGTGAAGTGTGCTTTCATCTTTCCGTTGGATATATTGCAATCCGCATCCCTCAGCCTATTTCATCTCAGCCATACAAGCCATCCAAGGGCTGCTATCATTTCCTTTTGTATTTTCGGATCATGGGCTCTTTTATATTAAGCCCAAGAATGCTTTGTATAAATAACCTGTTCTATATTTCATTTGTACTACTGAGTATTTCAAAAATAAAGACAAATATCATTTCTTTTCATATCTGTTACAATTCTCAGAAATTCTAACTTGGTATCAGAGCCTTGTTATGTGCTAACTGCACCAGACAATCAGAGAACTTCATCCATCAGATTAAGCATCATCATTTGGACTCCTCTCATCAAAGATTCAGCATCTTCTCATTTGAGAGTTGCTGCAATCACCAGAGATCAGTGCCTCGCCAGTTAATCTATCTGGCTGCATCTGAACTCCACTGAAAGCTTGGTGGTATAAAGATCTCAAACTGTTGAAAACCGATCAAGAAGTTCAAGAAAAAGTTTCAGTTGAATACAAGTGCATCCATTCTACCACAGCTTATAGGCTGTAAAACTGCTCAAGAAGTATGGGAAACTATTGAAAGAAATTTCACATCTCAGTCATCTGCAAGAATCATGCATCATAGAAGGCAATTACAGAGCATTAGGAAGAATGAAATGACCATGAATGAATATCTACTCAAAGTCAAAAATTTATGTGATCAACTAGCCTCTGCAGGACACAGAATTTCTGATTCAGAACATGTTTTATACATAATCAGTGGTCTAGATAGCGAATATGAAGCTGTTGTGGCAATCATATCTACCATGGAACCTACTCCCTCACTACAGTTCGTCTATTCTACTCTCTTATCACATGAAGGTAGAATAGAACATGGAAAAACAGTAAGTTCAGACATATCTGTCAACTATACTTACAACAAAGGCAAACAAGGCCAAGGAAGAGGTCAGTTCAACAGCCATCAGAGAGGGGGACCATCCAACAGAGGAAGAAGAGGTGGCAGGAGCAACAACAACAACAATAAAATAAGGTGTCAAATTTGTGAAAGATATGGTCATGGAGCAAATAAATGCTATTTCAGATTCAACAAGAACTTTACTCCATCACAACAAAATAGCAATACTAACATCAATACAGTAGATAGGCCCAAAGACAACAACAATGGTCAAGTAGAGATTCTTAACACTGAGACTGCTACAGCAGATGATGATGATTGCTGGTACCCAGACTCAGGAGCAACCAATCACGTGACCAACAATCTCAGCAACTTAAACTTGGGCAACAAGGAATATAAAGGTACACAAAATCTTCTTGTTGGCAATGGTAAAACTGTGCACATTACACACACTAGAAATGCAAGCATAAATGGACCCAAGAAATTATTTCTAAAAAACTTATTGAGGGTTCCTTCAATTAAAAGAAATTTAATGAGTGTTTCCCAATTCGCAAAAGACAATAATGTCTTTTTTGAATTCTATCCAAATAATTGCATAGTTAAAGATATACTAACTCGAGAAATCATTTTGCAGGGTAAAGAAAACAACGGGTTGTATAAATTTGACTTCTGTAATTCAAACATTTCTGAAAACAAAGAGAATTACTGTATAATGAATGTCATGAACAATAGTATTTTTGATCTATGGCACTATAAACTGGGACACCCCAGTGCTAAGATTGTAAAACATGTTATGACTAGTAATAACATTCCCTTTAGTAATATTTCTGACTCATATATATGTGCTTCTTGCCAATTGGGAAAAAGTCATAAACTTGCATTTCCAGATTCACATACTAACTACACAAAACCTCTTGAATTAATTGCTAGTGATCTATGGGGTCCAGCTCCTATTAGTTCTGACTATGGCTACAAATATTATATATCTTTTATAGATGCCTACTCTAGATTTGTATGGATTTACATGCTAAAATCAAAATCAGAAGCTAGTAATATAGTTATGCAATTTATTAACAAGGTTGAAAACATGACTGGAAATCATGTCTGTACCTTTCAATCTGATGGTGGAAAGGAATTTTTACCACTACAAATCTTCTTTGAAAAAAAAGGGATTAATCACAGGACTACATGTCCATATACTTCAGAACAAAATGGAATCATTGAAAGGAAACACAGACATATTGTTGAAACTGGTCTGACCTTATTAGCACAGGCTTCTATGCCTTTAAAATTCTGGCCAGAAGCATTTAATACTGGTGTACATTTGATAAATCTACTACCAACTAAGAATCTCAAGTTCAAATGTCCACAAGAGGTGCTAACTAAGGTCAAACCAGATTATAAACACCTAAAGGTGTTTTGTTGTCAATGTTTTCCATGCTTAAGACCTTATAATACTCACAAATTAGATTTCAGATCTAAATCATGTACTTTCTTAGGCTACTGTAACAACCAGAAAGGATACAGATGTCTTGACAATAAAGGGAAGATATATATTTCCAGACATGTAAGATTTAATGAACATGTATATCCATATAGCAACACAATATTAAACTGAAAAAGTAAGAAATGCAAAGCTTACTATACCTGATCTACCTAATGAGATCAAAGTTGCACCCTCAACTCAGCCTACAAGTAAAGGCACAACCATCAGCCCCCAACTCACCATGCCCACTATGGAACCAGGTCAAGGGCAAGATAATTGGGAAGGTGATAACAACAATCAAAGTACTCAAGGTCAGGAGATCAGCAGCAAGGATGATAATCAAGAGATTAGCAACAATCAAGATGCTAGCAGTGGCTCTACGGCTCATAACAACTCTGAAAATAATTCAGACAACATTATCAGAAATAATGACAATTTTCATCCAATGCTAACTAGAGCAAAGTGTGGTATACATAAACCAAAAATCATCAACACCACCATAAATCAAGAAGAACCATCCTCTTACATAGAAGTTGCTCAAAATAATAAATGGAGAGCTGCTATGCAAGAGGAATATAATGCTCTAGTTAACAAGGGAACCTGGGTTCTTGTCAAAAGACCAGAAAACAAAAATATTGTTGGGTGTAGATGGACATTCAAATTAAAGAAAAATGCTGATGGTTCAAATTCTGAACATAAAGCAAGGTTAGTTGCAAAGGGATATTCACAACAGTATGGGTTTGATTTTTCTGAAACATTCTCCCCTGTTGTGAAGCCATCATCTATCAGGATTATACTAACAATTGCTTTAAGTAGAAATTGGAGCATCAGGCAATTAGATGTGAATAATGCCTTTTTAAATGGTGTATTACAGGAAGAAGTATTTATGGAGCAACCAGAAGGATTTACTCACAGTTCAAGCAAAGGAATGGTGTGCAAACTCAACAAGGCCATCTATGGGTTAAAGCAAGCACCAAGAGTCTGGTTTGAAAAACTCAAATCAACTCTAGTAAAATTTGGCTACAAATCTCTGAAATCTGACAACTCTATATTTACTAAAATTAATGATATTGCTACCACTTATATTTTGATCTATGTTGATGATTTTATCATTACAGGAAGTAGTGAATTAGAAATTAAGAAAGTTACTGCAATGCTCAATTCAGAATTCTCTGTTAAAGATCTAGGTGATCTGAACTACTTTTTGGGAATTGAAGTACAGAGATATGGAACATCAGAGATGCATCTCAATCAAAGAAAATACATTGCAGATATACTTTCAAGAGCAAAAATGGACAAAGCTAACATACTACCAACTTCTATGATTACAAATCATCAACTATCAAAATATAAGGGGGAAGCAATTCAAAATATAGAGCAGTATAGGAGTATAGTTGGTGCACTCCAATATGTGACTATCACAAGACCTGACATTTCATTTAGCG
The DNA here is from genome assembly GCA_030737815.1 of Allium fistulosum. Taxonomy (NCBI): domain Eukaryota; kingdom Viridiplantae; phylum Streptophyta; class Magnoliopsida; order Asparagales; family Amaryllidaceae; genus Allium; species Allium fistulosum. The sequence goes on along the minus strand of CM060908.1, from coordinate 760,327,723 downwards.
TCAACAAAGTCAGTCAGTATATGCAAAATCCCCTAGACAATCACTGGAAAGCTGTTAAAAGGATACTCAGATATCTCAAGGGCACTATCAATCATGGACTCATCCTAAAATCAAGTCAATCATTCAACATAAATGCATACGCTGACGCAGATTGGGGCACAGACACTGATGACCGCAAATCTACTTCAGGCTATTGCATTTACTTAGGGAAAAACCCTATATCATGGAGTGCAAAGAAGCAAAGCACCGTATCGAGATCCAGCACTGAGGCTGAATTTCGCAGTGTGGCTAGTGCAACAGCGGAAGTGATGTGGGTAGAATCACTTTTAAGTGAGCTAAACATTGTTTCTAACAAAAAGGCAACAATCTGGTGTGATAACGTGAGCACTATATCTTTATCATCCAACCCAGTTCTTCATTCTAAGACAAAACACATAGAACTGGATCTATACTTCATAAGAGAACAGGTGATTAAAGAGAAGCTAAAAGTCGGGTACATACCGTCTACTCACCAAAAGGCAGATATACTTACTAAACCTTTGACGAAATTCAACTTCTCAAGACTTAGAGAGGAACTCAACGTTGATGCTGTCGATCCACACCAGAGATCTCAAAGAGTTGTTTTCATACCAGAATAATGTCTGAGCTACTAAATCGCTGAGTCGCATCTCTCTCAAAGGAGGCGCCGCCATATTTTTATCTCATCTCGCAAACCCTAAACCTAATTGGGTTTGAGGGGGAGAGTAAAAGATAATGTGAAGTGTGCTTTCATCTTTCCGTTGGATATATTGCAATCCGCATCCCTCAGCCTATTTCATCTCAGCCATACAAGCCATCCAAAGGCTGCTATAATTTCCTTTTGTATTTTCGGATCATGGGCTCTTTTATATTAAGCCCAAGAATGCTTTGTATAAATAACCTGTTCTATATTTCATTTGTACTACTGAGTATTTCAGAAATAAAGACAAATATCATTTCTTTTCATATCTGTTACAATTCTCAGAAATTCTAACTGTTAGTAAGTAGTGGACTTATTATGTTGGCAACCTTAATTTATTAAAAAATTAATTGTCCTCACTAACACAAATCAATTAAATGTTTGAGTTTTAGCAGTCAATAATGGTATTAAATCTCGCTATTTTCAAGAAGGAAAAATATAATTGAAGTGAAGATGCAGTTGCAGTAGGCAAACCAAATTCCCAGGAAGAATATAAAGACGACAATGCGATGATATACCGACTACCACATTAACTGATAGAATCTCTTGCAAAAATGTAAGGAATAGAAGGATAAATGCAAGGCCTATATTAGTTTGTTGTCAGGTAACATGGCATTTGTTTTACGCTGAAGTGTAGATGTGAATGCACTTGCGTTGGGAACTCGATGGCTGCAGATTAGGATTGTTATAGAATGGTCTATTGTTGAACCCGTGTGAGCTAAGCACGTTGAGTAAATCTTCACTGTTAATGTATACACCGCCAATTGAATCGTTCACGCGTACAGTTATCTGTACAGATGCAAGGATATGCATCATCAGTACGTGTATCTTGGTAGCCATGTTTTACTTGGTGAAGTTGGTTTCCTTGTTGACGCAGTTCCACAGTTGATATGGAAGGTAGTTTTCTAGTTCTTTTATTTTCTTTCCCAATTCCATTTGTGTGCATGAGTATATTCCCAATCCTAGCAGATGATGTAAGAAAGTCATATAATAATAGTAGTTGAAGTATGGTCAGGATGCAACAATTTTCGCTGGTGTATATAGCTTACGTTCGAGTTTGCTCTTTCTTTTAGTTGTTGAAGCAAATCTTTTCTCATCTCGAGATCGTCGTAATGCAGCAGTCGGTTCCTGGGGTGCCTGCAATTAAATTGATGTTATAAAATTGGAAGGAATGATGGACACATCACTTGTGTGTGTTGTTATATAGTATGATTAAGGACATAACCAGCAGTGTGAAGACTTGCACTTAGACCCCTTGATACTCCAAAATAGACTGCAGTAGCGTGATGTTTTCATCAACCTGCATGTGACATGATTCAGGTAGTAAAATTGCACGATCATGTATAATGTAAGAGAATGATGTTGGAAAGTGTTTTTACCAAGTCAGTGCAGGTTGCTACATGTCCATGGATGTCGACCTGTTAAACGTGTACAGATATTAGCTACAGGGTAGACAGGAAAACATACAATTCTAAATATAGAAATAAAAGAAAACGACAAAATATTTCAGTGATTAAATATATGGTATGAAAGCTGAGTGGACAGAAATATATGTGTTTACAGTGTTACTGTCATTCTTCATAGGGAAGAAATTACTTATAGTGTATAGTGCGACTTAATACTTAATTGGGCAGTATAATCCAAAAAAACCAACATTATGAAAAAATTGCATTGAACAAAAAAAATGTCCGAAGTATGAATAAAGATTTGAAGAAAAAACATACAAATTTAGCATTATCCAAAAAAGAGATTACATAATAGTTAAACATGCATATAAATAAGCTCAATTTACTGGGCTTTTTCTAACGACTACGGAACCCGGCTGGTTGGTAAACTCTTAAGGGGATATAGTAAAATTGTCACCCGGGTATCCCACTCCCCTATATCCCAATTTATTTTTTAGGAGGAAGTGTGGTAGGCAAAAATCGAACCTTGGGGAGTTAGATGCTTTTGTTAACCACAATGCGCCTGCGAACTTACAGGGCTATTTCATTGGCCACTTTTTTTTATTTCATAACCATACTTATAGATATATTTAAGAGAACCCATGGAAATAGGAAACGTGGATTGGTTAAAATCGAGCAAACATGGCAGGTGAATTTATTCAATTCAAATTAAAACATAGTGAAGAGAAGTCCAAGGCACATTAAATGCGAGTAAGCTCCAGATTGAAGCAACCGTAGTGGAAATTAAAAACCTTTTGAAGCAAGAATGGATTTAACAAACATAAATATCAGAAAACCCTTACCTGAAAGGAAGGTCGTGTTAAAGCAAAAGCCAACTGTAGGTTAAAACTGTAAGGTCATGCAGTAGCAAGTAAACAGAAATGAGTTCAATTTAACAAAACTGGTGAGATTTAGAGAAATTTTTACATTGAATAATAAAAAGGGGAAGATTCAATGGTAGAAATTACCTCAAATGACAAAACTTGAGATAAAAGTGGAAAGAGGCTGATGAAGAAGGCACGTCCAATATATATGGAAAACGTAGATTTTGAATCAGTTGGCCAAAGAAAGCTTTAGAAAAGAACAAAGTGATTGGAATTCACCACCGTTAGTGGTGTTAATTGTACGAAGATAGGGTAGTAACGTATGCAACATTTTTCAAATGGTGTAATTGTAAAATTTGAGGTAGAACGAAGGAGAGCAGCATTTGAGTTGCAAATTAATAAGGGGCCAGAAAAATATTCACATATTATTTTTTATATACAATAGAATAGATAGAAAGAGATAGAAAGAATGAATGGGAAGCAAGAATGAAATGGTTTTCTCTGTATTTAAGTTTGAAAATAAAGAATGGATCCTAATTTCCACTATTTAATTTTCATGCATGTACTAGCAGGGATGCAAATGTACTTTAAAAAAACCATCACCGCCAATAAGCAGACAAATGGTAAATTGAGTATTATTTCTATTTATTTTTTGCCAAGACTGAGTGCATATTTACTCAAAGCACTGAAACATATAGTTGCTAACATGCTGGCAGAGTTTATGAACTTGGAGAGTAAATATTAAATTTATGTCTACCCTACACATAATTGATATTTTGAAACTGTAGAAGTCATAGCGGTATGAGGATGTAAACAATGAAAATGACACTTATTATATGTAGATACATCATATGTGTTACAGTATATGTGTTGATAAGGAATAAAATTAACCACAAAACAACACAAACATAGCAGCTGTAAATTATATTATGGAATCAATCGGCATGAAATACACAGTTGCAATATCATTTTATTATTTTTGCAGCAATCGCAAAAAGAAAACTATAAAACATACATGGATAATGAAATCTGAAAAATCAAGTGAAAAATCTTCTTTCAACAATTGTTTTATTTTGCAGGTTAGCATGTTAGACAACCTATTCAGTATTTAAGTAGCACAACTGCACAAAATGAATGTAAGGAAAGGAAACTGTTAACCCAAAAAATGGATCAACACTCTGCTTTGAGTGTGAGAGCACCAACCATGTTTCTCAAAGTAAACAATATATATAAAATAAATGTAAAAAGTGAAAAAATAGTAAAGTAATAAGAAGAGTTTTATAGTGGTTCGGCTGCTAACAAAGCCTATGTCACTTTATAGCTTTTTTTTATTGACTAACTGCTACTACAAAGGAGTTTAGGTTGCAATATAATTCTCCTTTTCTAGACTAGATCAAGCCACCATTGTTAGAGACAAAAGGAGAATCTCAATTGTCCCTTAATGGTTGTTGTGTGGATGATGAAGATTGAAGAGATAATAGCAGAGCTTCAACAGAGATCCGATCCCCTTTACTGTTGCATATAAGATGGTATTTATAGGAGTTAGAGAGCACTTGGGCCAGAGCCGCTTTACGAAAAGCCTGTAGTCATCATGAAGAGGTCGCTCAGGAAGTCTGGGGATGTTTGAAGCTAACTTTTTGGATCAGCACCGATTTGAAAAGTTGCGTAATTTTTGAGTTTTCTCAATTTGGTTGTCTTCCTAATCCATAATTGGATGTCTTGTCCGAATATCAAGTCGTTTGGAGTTGGTTTGATCATCCTTCTTCATAAATCATCCAACACATCCCTTCATGGAAGATCCGTCCATAACTCACTTAATACTTCACCCAATGACCTGAAACTTCATACATGTAATGTAGATGAGTAGGAGAGCCTCCAAATCAGATCTCATGAGGCGAGGCCCATCCAAAGTGGGTCGGACCTGATTCATCAAACTAGCTCAATTTGGAGAAGATTCATCCATAACTCGCTCGATACTTATCGGATTCGGACGAAACTTTGTAGGTAGCTTTTATAGGGTGTGTGAGACCTACACACCGGATCTCAAGTCATGGGGCCCACTTTTGTTAGGTCCGATCTGATCCAAACTAGCTTGGCCAAATGTCTTCATTTTTGGTGTGAGCCTTCCTTTATGTCTTCTAAGTGTCCCTTGTAAATTTAAAGTCGGTCCGAGTCCGTATGAGTTCTGTAGGTCCATTTAAATTTACTCCGGTCCAAAAGCGGGTAAGTATGAGTCTTCACTTCTTAAACTAGGTTGCTTGGAATGCTACCAAACTTGATAGGTGAGCTTAGTAGAGGGATAGGAGTGCAATGCAAGTGGCTAGAAGGAACTGCGAGCCAATATTTCGGATCGGTTTTGATCCGAAGAGTTAGCGTATTTCTAGGCCAAACTTCTTATGTTTCTTTGTTTTGAACTTTTAGGTCTTCAGGTCAAGTTTCGAATCATTCTAACTTATTCTAGATGTTCTAACCCCTTTTGAATTTTGTTGGGTTAAAAACCCAGTTAACACTTACCACCCAAAGTATGCCTTTTGAATGAAAGATATGCTTTACTTCAGAACAAGTTCCAGTAATGAGTCTTCGATTGTTGAGCTTTCCAATGGCTTTAGCCTTGGCGAACCATCCAGTTCATTTGGATTCTTTCGTCAATCAAAAATCGTTCCAAACCTGTTATAGCCTAAGAATCTAGAGTCTACCTGGTTGTAATCCATACATCACAATCATTCCAATTTCATTCGGAGTTGTTACATTACATGTCTCTAATTACATTACACATCTCTGATCGTCTCGTGTTCATCCGGGATTTACATCATTACCACTCAGATTTAATTCAGAGTTATAATACCATATATCAAAATCACATCATATATCGAAATCATATCACATCATATATCAAAATCACATTATATCACATCATATATCAAAATCATCATGTGTTCATTCAGGATTTATCCGTTTTATTCTATTTATAAGGTATTCAAATCCTTTTTGCAAAATCAAATTTGTTTTAAGGTTCGAACTTTTCGGACCTTTTAAGTTTAATGCGCGATCTCTCCAGATCGTTTGATGTTTATATTAGGGGACGATCTCTCCGGATCGTTTGTTATTTCAGTTAAGGGGGATGATATCTCCGGATCAATTGCTTATTAAGTTAAGGGGGATTAAGTAATCCCATCTGCTCACTCTCCGGTGAGGGGATTTACTTCTTGCACTCTGGTCCTGTCTCTCCGATTGGGACTCTATGGCGTTCGAAATCGTACAAGTCCATCCACTCGCTCTCCGACAAGAGGACTTGCACCTTGCACTCGGGTCCCGTCTCTCTGGTCGGGACTCTATAGCGTTCAAAACCAGTCATCACATTAAACATGGGTTTTTACAAAATTCAAACTTCAAATCAAAGCAAACTAGCAGAAATTAAATATGCAGAAATTCAGAATGTTTATCCCAGACAATAGACTTAGAGCGTGGCAAGGGACCAATCTAGATTTTGTGCACGTCCAAGCGGTTTGAGATTATTATCCTAAGAAGTCATACCAGATATCCAACTCAGAGCTCAACTAGGAACCGATCTAGGTTTACCACATGTCTAAGCGGTCTGGGTTCATTATTGTTTTTACCGCTAATATACGAAAATAAAAGTGCAAAAAAGAAACCAAAGCAAAGAGTAGAAGTTGGATCAAACTTCCATCCATCCGGATGATGGGATTATTTATCTTGGCCCAGATCCATGGGCATTCCTTGAAGCATCTGCTGTGGGTGGTGGCTGCTCCGACTTTGCTATCGCAGCTCTATTCCTCACGTACCGCGACAGCTGGTTGTTCCGAACTAGTTCTTCTATTAGATCATGAATGTGTCGACACTCATTCGTTTCATGTCCGCATAGCTCATGGAAGATACAAAACTTTCTGCATCCTTTCTCTCGATTAGTGGGCTCTCTTCTCGGAGGCTTCCGATAGAGAATTTGCCTCCTAGTGTCTAGGTATATCCTTTCCAGGGTTTTAGTCAGCTCAGAGTAGGAAGAGAATTTGGGCTCCCTCCTTTATCATTTCGGTTCCCTAGAATCATCATCAGCTTCTCTTTTCCCTTTGTCTTTTCCAAATCCTGCTTCGGAGGATTTCTTGCCATCCACAGCATAAATTTTGGCATCTTCAGCTTCATCTTCAGCGTCAGCATCCTCCTGACATAAATATCTCTCAGCTTCATGGTAAAACTCAGCAAGATCCATTGGTGGATCCCTTTTAAGTGCAGTTCTGAAGTCGATCTTGCTTGCAACTCTAAACACTACCGTCGTCAAAATCACTGATGGGTTCGGCCTATCAACCGTAGTCGCTGCTGCATTGAATCTTGTTAGATAACTTCTCAAGGTCTCCCCAGGACTTTGTTTCACATTTTCCAATGTCATCACGTTATTCGGTTATGAGACGAGAACTCGGAACTATCTTAAAAATGTGCCTACTAACTTGGTCCACGTGCTAATGGACCCATTCTTCAGTTTTCTAAACCATATCGCTGTCAAACTCGTCAAGTATAATGGGAAGCACCACCTTATTACTTCCTCAGAAGCACCCAACACCTAAATATGTTAGATATATCTCATCAGATGAGTGGATCGGTCTTTCCGTCGTACATTTCCAATGCGAGAAGCTTGAAATCGGGAGTATTTCTCGCATTTCGAATATTAGCAGTAAATGGGTTACTATTCATATCTTCCAAACCCTGATCTGTGGGTTCTCCTTTAACCAACCTTCTTACTAATCAGCAATTCGATTTTCAACATCCAATGAAAATCTTCGTTCGAAAGCGATGTTCTGCCCTTTGTCTTGGCAAGGGAAATCCGGCGCATACTCCACTGGTTGCACACTAGTGTTCTGCCCTACTCCTCTAGGCTCATAATGTCCTTTGCTACTCTGGGAAATCCCTAGCATATATTCCTCTGTCAGTTGCACTCTAGTATTCAGATTAGCTCCCGTACCACCAGTTCCTGGAGTTTCAACAGTCACTCTATTGTTGACCCATTCGGTGCCATCTCCAATATTGATCCCGTCATCGGCGTTGATTCCCAGGTTGACTCCCGTGTTGCCCCCAAGTATCAGTTGCTCTAGGAATGAGGCAATGTTCCATCTCGTTCTAATCCAACTCTAGCAACTCCCGTATTGTTTCCTAGGGTCTGAATTCCTACAACTCCTGCAGTTCCTTGTTGTTCCATCCTTTGAAAGAATCCCTCCATCATCTCTTGTTGCCTAGCCGAGATTCCATCATGCATCTCCTTCATCAGCCTTTCCATTTCTTCTCTAGCTACATAGTTGGATTGATGAGAATTTGAGGATACTTTCTAACTGCCCACAGGCTCTGGTTGACTTGCTCCAGTTGTAGAACTAGTGATAGGCCTCTTCATTTTTCCTAAATCTCATATTCAAGCTTCAAGTTTCAGATCTACCTTTATTCTTGGTGAAAGCACCAAAATGTTGACCCAAAAAATGGATCAACACCCTGGTTTGAGTGTGAAAGCACCAGCCCTATTTCTCAGAGCAAATAATATAGAAAATAAATGTAAAAAGACCAGGAATAGTAAAGAGATAAGATGAGTTTTATAGTGCTTCGACTGTTAACGAAGCCTACATCCACTTTATAACTTCTTTTATTGATCAACTTTTATTACAAAGAAGTTTAGATTGTAATATAATTTTCCTTTCCTAGATTAGATCAAGCCACCATTGTTAGAGACAAAAGAAGAATCTCAATTGTTCCTAATGGCTGTTGTGTAGGAGAAGAAAAGTGAAGAAATAATGGCAGAGCTTCAGCAGAGATCTAATCTTCTTTACTGTTGCAGATAGGATGGTATTTATAGGGGTTAGAGAGCACTTGGGCCAGAGCCACTTTACCAAAAGCCTGTAGTCATCATGCAGAGATCTCTTAGGAAGTTTGGGGGTGTTTAGAGCCAACTTTTCAGATCAGTACTTGTAACACCCCTAATTTTATTAACATTATTCAGGAGATTTAATTAGAATAATGTAGAGTGATAGGGGATTGAGATTGGTAAATGAATATAGGTGGTTGTGCTTGTTTAAATTAAATGAATTTATAAATGGTTAAGTGCTAACTAATTAAATATAAGGGCAATAGGGTAAATAGATACCCATATTTCCCACCCTTATACTATTATTCCTTAGCCATACACGTTCATTTTCATCATAAGCAAAAAACGTAAGAAAAAAAGAGCAAGGCCGGCCATTAAGAAGATAGAAAGAAAAGAAAATCAAGTAAAGCTTAGGATTCAAGCTAGAAGAAATCAATCTCGATCAATCTTCAATTTCCTTATCCAAGCTAAGGTGAATAATAATCACTACATCACTATTTTTGGTTTTATAATCATATGTTTTTGGATTTAAGGATAAATTCGTTTTTATGATACATTAGATTATGATATGCTTGATATATAATTTGTTTAGATTAAACAAAATGGTTTCAAGGGAGATATGCACGGTTTTAGGGTAAAACCGAGGTTAAATGGTTTTAAATGCCATGGAAAAATTATATGTTATGAGAAACATAATTTTAGAGTTGGGTTTCAATTTTTATAATATTCCAAGCCGTGGAGAATTAGTTATGAATTTTCAAAGGAAAATATGGTTATTTGGGTTTATAAATTTATTTCGAAAATTATATTAAGAATTTTGGTCTGGAATTTCGATATGTTAGGCAACATGATTAAAGTGAATTTCTGGAATTTTTGGAGATTTTTACTAAATGATTTAGTATGGAAATTAAATTATTCTGAAAGGAGGACCTAAATAATTTAATTGCTTTATTATTTGGAAGGGCTTATGTGTTAATTGTTAATGGGTTTTAGATTTGAGAAAATGCGGCAAATATTAGCTAAATTATTTGAAAGTTTATGGTATCCAATCAAGTGTTTACAAGTGGGCAAATTTGTTACAAAAAGTTTACTTTATTTGGTAAAAACAGCCTTTTACTCATAAAAGTAGGTTCCACCTCCTTTAGAAGGACCTTTCGACCTAGAGCTTCCGCCCCCAACCTAGTCGAAACCTTCTAGGTCGAAACCAGTAAACTAATACACATGGTATTAGTTAGCTGATACGTAGTGGATTGAAGAAAGGCAGAAGGTAGGGTATCGAAACGTAGCTTCTAAAGGGGTTGGCTCCTTTGTTTTGTTTTAAAAGAAAAGCGCTTGCTTGTTTACAAAAGGGTTTTGAAGTAGTCGAAACTAATGGTTTTTAAAGGGTATTTCTAAAGAAGCTTTCGAAGAAGAGCTGCCGCCTTTGATTTAAAATAGCAGCTTCCGAATGAGTTACTTAGTTTTTAATTGAAGCTTTCGAAAGGGGTAGTTTTGACCAAGTCGAAATCCTTCTGTGTTTAGATCCTTTCGATGGTATCGAAACATCAATGCTGTCGAAAGGTATCGGTTGTTTTTCATAAATAAAAGTCATTTCCTACCGCTTTCGAAAGGGGTTAGGGGTTTTGAAGGCGATGGTTTCGGAAGGGGTTTCGAAGCCAACCTTCAATTGTTTTACCCAGATGTTTTAATGCTTTCGAAAGGATGGTTTCAACACCATCAAGTTTCCTCAATACCTTTTGAAATAAAGAATGGTTTCAAAAGAGATGCTTTCGCTTATGTTCACTTTGACCCAAAAATGTTATTTTAAATATAAACCCAATGGCTTCGAAAGGTATTGGTTTCGAAGGGTAACCTTCAATGATTTCGAAAGGGGGACTTTCAATGGTTTCGAAGGATAACCTTCAATGGTTTCGAAAGAGGTATTTTTGAATGGTTTCGAAGCTATGCTTCTATACTTATATTACAACACTTTAACAAGGTCGAAAGGTTTCGAAAGAGATGTCTTAAAGTATCAAAAGGCAGGAGCCTAATGTTTTAAAGATATAATTTAATGCTTTCGAAGGAGGTTGTCCAATGAAGTCGACAACACGGTTTCGAGGGTGTCGAAAGGCTTTTTAAACCCAAACTCATTTTTAAAAGGAACCCATGGCTAAATAAAGGGGTTTTGAAAGAATTTCAAGTATTTAAATTTGAAGAAGTATTTCCTTGATAAAAGTATAGGTTAAAGGGATTAACCATGTTTTATATGTAAATGTTTTCAAGGATATTAAACCCACAAGAGTGGTATTGTTAAGTTGTTATGTTTGCTTCTTCAAATATGAATATATTCGCATGATAAAAGACCCATAATTGTATTTTGGGATAAAGGGGTAGAAGAACCAGCTAGGTTAATCCAATAGTAAATATAAATTGATTAAACTCCCGATTGAGTAGAATTGCATCCAGGGAGTCAAGGAGGCCAAAGTATAGGATGCTTAAACCTTGAAGTTGTCCGAGAGATAGGTTCATAGTAAACCCATGAAAACTATGATTAGGAAGTTATCGGGGGTAACCAACAGGTTCATAGTAAACCCATGAAAACTATGTATAAATGATGGTTGGTAGGGGCCAATTGGTTTGTAGTGAACCCATGAAAACTATATCCGGATTAAGAATTGACATCAGTCAAAAGGTTCCTAGCCAACCCATGAAAATTAGGATAAGAAAAAGTTAAGGGAGACATCAATAGGTTCCTGGTCAACCCATGAAAACTAGGCTAAGAAGGGAGTTACTGGAGTAATCCATAGTTTCCTAATCAACCCATGAAAACTAGGATATAAGATGAGTTATTGAAATAACCAATAGGTTCAAGGGAAACTATGAATTAATTAAGTTAATTGGATGAGGCCTATAGGTTCTTAGTGATCCCATGAAAACTCTGAAATACGACAAGGTGTCCATGAGTTATAAAAAAGGTTATTAGTAAACCCATGAAAACTAATAGGTTAAACATTGACCCTAGAAACTATAAATATGACATGGAGCCAATTAAACTGGGGATGAGATATCCAAAATGTTTATATATGTATATCATCATTATATTTTGAAACGATGTTTTAACCATTGTGGATGTAGGAGCACAGGATATGGTTTTATGAAAAGAGTTTTAGGATACTAGTGAGGGGAAAACCCGTTCCACTAAGCGGCGTGGTCTCACTAGATATCTAAATGGATTGAAATGTTAGATTATTATTCATACCAGGCTTTATGTTTGACTCGAAGTTTTTGTTTTCCCCTTAAACTCTCGGGTACTAAATTGATTTTGAGTAGTTTGAGTTTTACGGTTTTCAGGTTCTCTTCTTAGACGAATAAAGCTTCCAAAGGCATGCAGGAGGCAGTTTGTTATTTAGAGTTATTCTTTTCCGCTGTGTATTTTGGATGTAAAGGCGGACTTATTAGCCTTACTATGTACTCTGATCAACCAAGAGGGTATCTTCATATGTCGCTCTTGGCATATGTATAATAATTATATTTTTATGAACGTGGTTAACATTTGTGGGATTATGAAATGAACATGAAATGTTTTGAATGGAATGTGGAAATGTGTTTTTAATTTGTTAAATGTTTTCCATATTCTTGTGATCTGTGTATTAATGTATCTAACGCTGTCGTATTAGGTTGTCGAGAATTAATAACTATGGATGACTGCACCATTCGTAGCCGTTAATTATGGGCTTCCAAGTAAGGCGATGTTACAAGTTGGTATCAGACCATAGGTTTTTGAAACTTTAAAAGAAAAGTAAAACCTAAAAGCTTTTTGAAGCATAATCCGATAAATTAGAAATATGATCGGGGTTTGGGTTAACGCTGTAGTAACGTAGTTGTATTTGATATATAGGTATATATCTAAGTACATGCTTCCCCCTCACTTAGACCGTTCTTCTGTATCTTACTAAGGCTCATAGGCATATTTACGAGAAAGAGGATATGGAAGCAGGAAACGGAAGAGGAAATCTAGGTGGAGGAAGCACCACAACCAACAGAAATGCTCGACCTAATACCAGGAGGAACCAAGGTCGATAGGCTAATGTTAATCCAAATGCTGAGGCCAATGTAGGTGTTGGAAATCCACCAGTAGATGCGTGGATGGTGTATCGGTTGTTAGCTAATCTTTTGCAAGCAAGAGCTGTTGGTAATGTTGGAAGAGCTAATCTTGTAGCTCCAGCTGGATATAATTATGCTAGGTTGAGTAGGGATTACACCAGTCTGGGTGGAAAGTCATTTATGGGAACAAATGATGCTATTGAATTTGAGAATTGGTTGTTGAGCTGTGAGAGGATCTTTACTAATTTAGGCTTGGATGATGTGGGAAAGAGGAGGCTGGCCTCTAGACAGTTGTAAGGGGCAGGGCTCTATTGGTGGAATAGCGTGACCACCGGAGTTTCGAAGGAAGAACTGACTTGGGCTGATTTCAGAATGAGGTTTGAGCAGAAGTTTCTATCTGAGGTTGCCAAGTTGGCATTAATGAGAAAGTTTATGGACCTTGTGTAGAGAGATATGTCAGTAATCGAGTATGCTGCTAAGTTTGATGAGCTATCTCGATATGGATATGCCACTATAGACACTGACATCAGAAGGAATGAGAGGTTCATTCATGGACTAAGGCCAGAGCTAGCTAGAATGACTATGACTTATGTCAGAGAACCCTGTAATGTGGTGGTGGAGATGGTCATTCGCCATGAGGAGATGCTTGCTGTTTCTGCTAAGGAGAAGGCAGTTGAATCGCAGGGTCCTCGGGGAAAGAAGGGGAAATTCTTTAAAAAGAAGGGAGTCTAGAAAAGGGAGGCTGCTAAGAAGGCAAAAGCTGATTTGGTGTGCTTCAAATGTGATAAGAAGGGTCATTATACTCACGAATGGAGAATATGTAAAGGAAAGAAGTCTGTAGAGAAGAAGAATGTGAAATGCTTCAACTGCAACCAAGTTGGACATTACAAGAACCAGTGTACAGAGCCAGTCAGGGCGGACAGAGGGAAGGTTTTTGCTATTGGACCACCATCTTCTTCTAGGCCTACTACAGTAGAGAAAAGGAAAACTGTGATGGAAGGTACGCTTTTGATTCAAAGTATACCAATTAGGGTACTATTTGATACCGGTGCATCGCGCTCATTTATATCACAGTATTTGGTTGATAGGTTATGCATAGAAACCACATACCTTGTTACTTCGTAAAGGGTTGCGAATCCAATAGGAGAGTATGCAGCTATAGGGATGAGATGTGACCGGTTAGACTTGATTTGTTAGGTCATAAGTTTGCATGCAGTTTGTATGTCTTTGATTTCATAGATTTCGGGATCATTTTGGGTATGGATTGGTTGGGTAAATATGAGGCTAGGATATTTTGTCACGATAGGGAAATATCGTTGAGACACCCAGATAGTCATAACCGAATCATCTTCTCAGTGGAAAATTCCAGTAGGAGTGTTTGTGCTTTGTTAAGTGCCATGGAGGTTGGAGAAGAGCTTAGCCAGGTTCGAGTAGTAAGGGAATTTGCAGATGTTTTTGAGCCGGTTACAGGATTACCATCGAAATGAGCTGTTGAGTTTCAGATAGATCTTGTGTTAGGAGCTAAACCTATGAGTAGACCACCTAGCAGAATGAAACCGACAGAGATGAAGGAATTGAAGGTGCAGCTAGTGGATCTTGAGAGAAGAATTTTTATCAGACCAAGCAGTTCGCCTTGGGGAGCGGTCGCGGTATTCGTAAATAAACCGGTTGGCTCGTTAAGGATTGCATCGACTACCGTAAGTTGAACGAAAGGACAATAAAGAATAAGTATCATTTGCCAAGAATTGATGATATGTTTGATCAGTTGAATGGAGCCAAGGTGTTTTCCCAATTAGATTTGGCAACAGGGTTCCATCAGTTGAGAGTGGTGGAGGACAACATTCCTCTGACAGCATTTCGGACTAGGCATGGTTCGTATGAGTGGTTAGTGATGCCATTCGGGTTGACGAATGCACCTGCTTTTTTTGTGAATTTGATGAATCGAGTCTTCCAAGAGTATTTAGATAGATTCGTGTTGGTATTTATAGATGACATATTGATATACTCTAAGGATGAGAGAGAGCATGAAGATCATCTTAGAGTTGTGCTTGATGCTAAGGCAGAATCAGCTAAAAGCGAAGTTTTCTAAGTGTTATTTTTGGAGGAAAGAGGTTAAGTTTCTTGGTCATGTGGTTTCAGAGTATGGATTGTCAGTCGATCCAGATAAGATCGAAGCTGTGAACAATTAGAAGAGACCAGAGATGGTAACCGAGATAAGAAGTTTTCATAGACTTGTTAGCTATTACTTGAAATTTATTAAGGATTTTTCGCGGATAGCAGCACCTCTGACTAAATTGACAGGGAAAGATGTGAAACAAAAATATGAACTTTTGATAGCGCCAATACATAGCGTTTTCGCCTATTCCCTTCGATCACTATTTAATGCACGGTTTTCAACGCTATCAAAGAAATAAATATTTTGTACTCAACGTTATACATTGAAAAAGGCGGGAAATAATTTCTTTTGTGCGGGAATAAAAAAAGCACCTATTGCCCTTCGTTACCTCCTCCCCAAACCAGCCCTTCTTTCACTTCATCACCACCAGAAAACAACCTAAATCCTGAATCGCAAAATCCTTAAACTGCAACACATAGGCCAAAATCCTTAATCGCCAAACAACCGTTATCATCAACAGTCGGTCCCAATTTGGTGTCGTGATCTTTCTCTCGCATAGTCGATCCCAATTTGGTGTCGTAATCTTTCTCTCGCATAGTCGATCCCAATCCGTAAACGCAGCCACCATTTCAACTACCCAGAACCCTAAATCCGTGCCTCTCGAATTTGAACGGCCCTGAGAAGTACTACAACATCTATTATATATTTTCTCACTGCTCATGCTCATGATTCTTAATCTATTCATTACGGCTTATAGACTAATCTATTCTTGATCTATTTGAATGGCTACTTATCAGTTTATGAGTTTGGTTGTCAATTCATGTTTTGATACTTATCAATACTTTATTTTTTATTACGATTATCATGTTTGATTTTGATCCCGTCATTTTACAGGAAAATAGAGAGGCTGATTACAAAGATACTTGCTAGGCTGATATAGAAAATAACAAATTCTAGAATTGGCATCTTGAATTTCAGACTTCCATTACTCAGCGTCAATTTATCATTCAAGTAAGGAATTTAAAATAATTTATGTGTTTAGCAATAAAGTTGTTTTTCTTAGCCATCCTGCTATTATATTAAAGTTTCATTCAAGAAAGTGTTGCTTTTATCCATATAAGTATGAAATATGATTCTCCAATGTAGTTTAACGATCAATATTTTGTGAATTTATGTATGTTATGATGGCACGTAATGTGTTTGTAGAATTGTTCAATAAGCTGTTGGTGCATTAGTCTACAAGCAGTAAATATATTTAATTGTTATATAGGTAAGCAGTGTACTAATTTGAATAATATACTAATTTATGCATTAATAATAACTTAATAATGGTCTTGGAATTTTTAAAAAAGAAACAAAAGGTACCAGTTCATTGGGCAGTGCATTGCCAGACTAGATGTGTGATCAACCCGTATACTAATTTGGATATTTGTTTCACCTAAAACCCAAGAGTATTTGCAAGTGTATTGTTATATATAACAAGAAACCTGGTATATCGTTGACTGAAATTATTGACTTTAATAATGGACCACAAGTATTGCTTAAAGTATGAATGTTTTCATCCTGTTATGTGACTGTTTGAAATAATACCAAGTCATTCTACATAGACAAATGAATTATATGATATGTTTAAACTCTTTTAAGTTTAAGTATTTAGATACGTTTTCGTAGATGATGCCAGTCAAGTGATTTGTAGAAGCATTAAGGTACGTTAAGTTGGTACATCGGTTTGGAAATTGTATCGAGTCAGACAAGTTATTATAAGCAGATACCTAAACTTTATAGACTTCGAAAATTTGTAAAGAAAAGGTCAGGCAAATAAGCTGATACATTGTTATGTGAAAGATTGAATTGATACAAAGTGTTTCGGAGATGAAGCATAAAGATTGAGTTGATAATAAGGCACCATTTTTACAGGCTTACATTTCTGACCATATCAAGCAACATAATGCGGTTAACATCAAAATTTGAGTTTATTTTTCACTCTTTCGGTCTCCATGTAGCACGTATCTCTGTCTCACTATTGGATGAATTCATAACAAGACGTTGTATATTTAGTAGATTGATTATGTGCACCTAAAGCAATGAATAAAGACTATTTATTTATTTATATTTGAAAATGGGTAATGTTCATGTCCGACTTTATACACTGTTGAATTAAATTGTTATTTCTAGGATGAAAATTAATTTAAGTTTCAAGTTTCTGAGTGGTATCCTTGGTGTTTTGTTTAATTTTAGTAATTAAATCTACTGGAGGTATATTTTAAATGGGGTCTTGTTATATATAAAGGAAACACATTTATTTTATATGGAAATGATAATAGTGTAAACATTTTTTTTGCGCGATATAGTAGAAAAATATATTCAATTAGCAGAATGCCACACTATAATCAACATTTCAGTTATACTTTTTTTATTTGCCCCCCTTTTCCTTGATTTGTGTTAACGGTCCTGTCTCACATTTATACCTCATGTTTTAGTTCGGGAGTCCAGGTATGCATAATGCATATGACCACTTTAATAATAATCACGTATAAACTAAGTGCAAGTAATTAACGCTGACACTGAATCAGGATCTAATTGAAATACACAGGCTTTGAACATTAAAAGAGTATTAACAACAAGCTTTCATCTTCCTCATCTGTGATAATTCCCTTTCTCTTTAATCTCGTATGTCTATGTTACTATGTAGACATCTGTACTCTTTATGCCTTTACTTTAATTTCAGTCTCATATAATGATTAAGGGTTATATATAGGTAAACTTAATCTTTAGCTACTGTAGACTATATTATGTATTGCTATATTCAATACCAGCAACCTTCCACTAGACCAAATACTTTAAAAGATAGCATTGATGATTTCTTATGTTTGTCCGCTCATCCATTTTGTACATAGGCTATTGTAGTACATTTTCTCCCTCGCAATGTGTAGTTTTTTTTTATATATTTGAAACAATAACATATATAACATGTAGCAGTTGTATATTTAGAAGTGTTGACCTCAAACAAAATACTTTGAAACAGTTGTAAGTTGTATATTTAGAATAAATAAATTGTTAACTCCCTTTTAGCAACGACTTACGAGTTAAAAAACTTAAATCCTGTGCACTCAACGACTCACGACTTAATTGCTAAGAAGGAATCTACAGCTTGAACGACTTACGACCTACCGGGTTAAGCAGCTTGCGACCTAGGGGAACTTCGCGACTTAACTACTCAACGAGTTAAAGGCTCTATGACTTGAGAGGGTTTCGACTTAACATGATACGACTCATCAAGTTAACTCTTCTACGACTCAACGAGATAAGGAGTATACGACTCATGGTCTTACGAGATAAGGAGTATACGACTCATGGTCTTACGAGATAAGGAGTATACGACTCATGGTCTAGACGGTTCAGCGAGTCAAGGTCTATACGAGTCATGAAGTCTTACGACTCATGAAGTCTTACGACTCATCAGACTTGGAAATGTACGACTCATAGGGCTTGCGACTCATCAGACTTGGAAATGTACGACTCATAGGGCTTACGACTCATCAGACTTGGAAACGTACGACTCATAAGGTCTTACGACTCATAAGGCTTACAACTCATCAGACTTATGACTCGTAAAGACGTACGACTCACAAGGACAGACGACCCATCAGGTTTTACGACTCATGGTGCGTACGACCCATCAGGTTTTACGACTCATGGTGCGTACGACTCATCAAGTTTACGACTTAAGGGCTATCAAACTGGAATCCAAGGCCCTGGCCTGTGCTATTTTGATCTGATGAGTCGACTACGACTTAACACTTGTCTTCCAACTAAGCCGCAAGATGGACCATAAGGCGCCCACGAGACATCATGAGTCGAATACGAGTCACGACTTACAATGAGTCGGGTACGACTCATGACTTGGTCGAATTGAAAGCTCAGGAATCTGCTCCTATAAATACCCCATCACTTCCAACATTGAAGGGACTTTTGGCAAATCGTTTCTACAGCGCTGTTATTCCATCGAACTCTTCATTCATTCAGTAATCAAGGATCCTTCAAGCATTCACGACACTACAACAAGCTTCGAGAGAAATTCCTTACATCCGAGATGGATTCATCGAGTTTCACCGTCGAAGATTGAGCTAGTAGTCTAGATTGTTTCTTATGATCGAATTGTACTGTTTCTTGAAGAGATTTGTATCAAATTGTAACCGAATCAGCAATAAGAGACTATAAAGTGGACGTAGGCTCAATTACGGGTCGAACCACTATAAATCCGTTGTTCATTTACTGCATTTCTGCTATTTTCCTGCTTAATTTCTGTTCCCGTCACACGGGTGGTGCTTTCACGATCTTATTACACACACCGGGTGTTATCGTTCATATTTTAACGTTAACATTTTGGTGCTTTCACCGAGAACCCAACTCAGGCGATCGTCCACCGTTGCTTCGCAAAGACTCATAAAAAGAACCTCTCTTAAAAACCAAATCCGAAATAATGGCTCCTGGAAGAAGAGGTAGACCTATCAGATCCGGAAATGCTCACGAAGGGACTTCCGCTTCCCCAATAACAGACCAAGCAACTCCAACCGTTGGAGTCACCAGGGCTGAATTGGATGACGCAGTTTCTGGATTATACCAATAAATTGAAACTCAAAATGCTTTGATGATGGATAGAATAACTGCCCTGCTTGGGGCAAATCGTCAACCAGAAAACCATCAAACCACCCTTCCTGAAACGCCACCTTTCCAAGCTGATGGTTCTAGGCCGCAACCAACTTGTCATGAGCATATGCCCGGGCAAACTTCCGAGGGAAGAACTGGTGCTTGCCCGGAGGTGTCTTTGAACAATAAAGAGTACCTGTCTGAAATGGTTGGCCGCATCATGAAAGAGAGCATGCAAAGGGAAGAGGATGAGGCTGACTGGGGATTTGCGCCAAGCAGAACTCCATTTACTGAAAGGATCCTGAGAGCAGAATTCCCAAGGAAATTTGCACCTCCTACTATCCAAGCCTATAGGGGAACCACTGACCCTAATCATTTCCTATACAAATACGATTGGCATATGACCGGTGCAAGAGCATCAGACGAGATCAAGTGTCGGTACTTTCCGGTATACCTGGAAGGTGTGGCTTTACTTTGGTTCACAAAGCTTCCAGTTCGGTCTGTAGATAAGTTCTCCGACTTAACACAAAAGTTTAAGGAACAGTTCAGATTGTATGCTTCAAAAGCTAAGGATATAATGTCACTGTCTAACCTTGAACAAGCGCCCGGAGAATCAATCAAATCTTTCTTGAGCCGTTTCAATATAGCTTTAGCCGAAGTAGAAAATACGGAACCACGCATGATCCTGACTTATTTGATGCGAGCCATTGATAAATCGAGTAAATTTGGAATATGGCTAAAGATGAAGGAACCGAACTCACTTGATAAATTCTATAAAAAGGCCGACGAGTTCATTCGCCTTGAAAACCTTTCTACGACGTCAAAGGTGGTTGCTGCCCAAACTAATAACAACAGTGTCCCATCTAAGAAAAGAGAATCTGAAAGTCAGAAAAGGGAGAATGAAGGAGGAAAGAACCAGGGAAATGAAAAGAAACCTCGCCGCTTTAATTCTTCGGATTATACCCCTTTAACTGATACACCAAGAAATATCTATTTTGCAACAAAAGACGTTGTCCAGTATCCTAAGCCACCTGAGATGACGAAAGGTGCAAAGAGTAATGGAAAATTCTGCCAATTTCACAATCAACCTGGCCATGACACTGACCAATGTCGCCAGTTAAAGAAAGTGATTGAAGAATTGTTGGAACAAGGTAAACTCCAACAATACGTTAAGAAAAGCGGAGTCAATCCAACCTCATCCACTCGGGATCAACAACATCCTACCCATCAATCCGATTCTCACAACAACACTGCAGTGGAAGATTCAGAAAAGCTTGTCATTAATGCTATCACAGGGGGACCATACCCAGCAAGCAGAAGATGGGATGACTACTAATTACCCACTAAACTGCGTCTGGGGCATCTCTCACTTTCTTTGGCATAAAAATCCAAAAGCTATGAATCAAGCATAAATGGAAATCCAGCTTGGAGATTCTGAAACAATAATAACTAGCATTCGTTTTTTACTTAACAGCATTGCTTGAATTTGTAAAGATAATGATGGATGTGTAACTTCTGCATTGTAAACCGCTGAGAAATCAGTGTGACTCAATAATGAAAAAACTATGCATTCTGTGTTTTCTATTATAAAATGCCTGTTATATTTCGATGTGTAAATACTCTAAACGTATTGCTAAAATGTCGATCTAATACTGCAGGTCATTAAAGCAAAGCCCACCCATCGCAAAGCTAAGCGAGTCTTACAAATCATTTATTAAAGCAAAATCGCATACAAGAGGAACTTCACATAAAAAGTTGACGGCTCCACTGTGTCAAGCCCTCGTTAACTGGTTGCGATCGTTGATATAAAAAGGCATCCAACCAAATAACTTGCGTTTACTCTGTGGAGTCATTCAACAGTAAAGTCTACTTCTTCGGATAAAGCAACTTACTTGCGAAAGAAAGGAAGACGCGCTTGGAAACGATGATAAAGGATCGCAGATTGGCGGATGATGATACAACGTGGAAACATCCAAAGGGATGTATGCCTCTCAACAAGAAGGCCGAGAGATCCACTAAAGGGACGCCTTCCCAATCGGAAGGAACAAGACCCTCGCTAACTGGTCGTGATGCATCCGACCAGATAGCGTATGTCCGCCCCGTGGATCCACTCGCCCCTGAGACGCAACCTACCTGGCACACCAACCAACCAAAGCCCTCTAACGAGGCACGCCAATAAATGGGATTGCTTTACTCAATCAAAAAGATCGGTGGGACTACCAAAGGGGCACCTCGTTAATTGATTGCGATCGTTTGTACAAACAAACATCCAATCAAGCAACTTGCGCCTGTCCCATGGATCCCTCCGACCATGAGAAAGTAACTTCCAGGCAATCACAAGCCCTCTTCGGAGGCACAAGCCCTCTTCGGAGGCACAAGCCATCTTCGGAGGCAAAAGCCCTTTTCGGAGGCACAAGCCTTCTTCGGAGGCACAAGCCCTCTTTGGAGGCACAAGCCATCTTCGGAGGCAAAAGCCCTTTTCGGAGGCACAAGCCTTCTTCGGAAGCACAAGCCCTCTTCGGAGGCACAAGCCATCTTCGGAGGCAAAAGCCTTTTTCGGAGGCACATCTCACCCGTGTAGAAGTGCAAAATGCTTCTCTTCGGAGACCCACTTCACCAGAGATGAAATGCCAAAACTGCTTCTCTTCGGAGACCAAAATCGCTTCTCTTCGGAGACCAAAAGACCTCTTCAGAGGCGTACTTCACCTTGCTTGAAGTACCAAAAATAAACCCTTTACTGGGGCAAAAAAAAAAAAAGTCGAAACCTTCTTCAGAAGCTCATTTCACTGTGCAGGGAAATTCACTTTCAAACAAATAAAAGTGACCATCCCCAGGAGTCGAAGTGTTCTTCAGGAAGAAAAAGAAAATAAAAATTTCTCCAAAGACAAGATATACTCTATTAAAAGCAGAATAATTCTTCCCTGAAAAAGTGGAAAGTTATTCCCTAAAATAAGAGTATCAGTCTTGTGAAAGTAAGAAATATTACAATATACTTGTGGTATGGGGGCAGCATTATACAATTCAGTTACAGTAATAAAAGTAATATACAAGCGACATACCACAAGTTCATTGCAATATCACGTAATAAAGATGTGGAGTAAATGCGTTCTTGAAACACAGACAAAAAGTTCGTACAAATAGAAAGAATCGTTTACTCTACACTTCAAATAAAAAACAGATGTATTCCTACATACACCAGAATTTGTACAAGAAAAATATCTATTTATTTCAACACTGTGAGAAATTTTTTACATTGTACATGATGTTACAAAAAGAAGCGGAGACCGGTATCCGCACAATCCACGGTCAATACAAAAAGCAGAAAAGACAAAATCAAACTCATTTCCCCTTCTTTCCACCCTTGGAACTTTTACCCGGCCTGGTAATTAGCTTCGTAGGCCGCATCGGAGAAGAAGGAGAAAGAGACTCAGCCGGATCAATCTCTGCCTCATCCCCAGCAGCAGAAAAATTCTTCTTTCCTTTTTTCGAAACCACACGCTTCCCCTTCTTCTTGGAAGAAGACTCACTCCCCGGAGCAAGAAATGTAGAAAGCTTTGTGTCATAATCGAAAGACTGCTCCGGGGTCTTCTCGCTATCTTCCAGACCTTCTGCCTTCTGTTCTTCGGAAGCAGGTGGTTCATCTAAACCTTGAAGGGCCGCTATTGGTTCTTCCTGTGAACCCGTTTGAGAAGCTGGAAGAGGTATAACTTGAGGAGGAGGAGGAACGACAGCTGAAGAAGGAAGAATTGGTGCAGTTTCCGGCACGACTGCTGCATGATAAAAGAAATCAAAATCAGTGTTCTCCGAGAAAAAAGAAGACCGTGAATCGTCAAAGTTACCTGGAGAAGTCGGTTTAGCAAGATCAATCTCAAATTCCCGAGCTTGGAAGTCCGTCAGTGCCTCTTCCTCAGTAGGGGTGGTTACAGTTTCTTTGTCAACCTTAGCGGGAGGCATGGAATGAGAACTAGAGCCAGTAATATCCGCATGAGCTAAAGCCGAAGTATAAACAGGAGCAATAGGAGGTGTTTCTTTCTCAGGAAGCCTCTCTCCCGTCGCCTCGGCCCGCACTCGGATAAGCTGCTCTTTTCCTTTGGCAAGGGCAGCGCGATCGCTCTCACTTAAGTAGGTAGCCTGAAGATCTGTTTTAGAATATCCGGCACCACCAAATAAGTCAATGATTGCCTCCCATACTTCCGCCAAGGTGACTTCATATTCTGGTCCCAAAAATGAAAGGCTCCCACGCCCCAGGACACAATGCATATAAAAATCGAACAGAGTCGCATCAACGGTGGCTATGGTCGCTTTATGAGATTCTTCGGCTGCAGCTTTACCAGAAAGAACTTCATCACGTTCTCTTTCAGCCTTCAGTAGCTGGGATTGCAGTCTTATAATTTCTAAATCTTGAGAGCTGACTTTCTCTCGAAGCTGAACAGCATCATCGCGGTATTTTCTCGTAACCTGCTGTTCTGCTTCGAGTTTCACCTCAATATCTCTCTGAGCAGCATGGGCGTCTCGAACTTGTTTTTGAAGCATTTCTTCCTTCTGAGAATAAGAAGTGGAAGAGGTAGCAAGCTCTTTTTTAAGTCTTTCAACTTCGGCTTCGAGCTTCACATAACCATCACTAATGCTTTTCATCTCCGAGTCATGCTGCTTACGCCATTTGTCCCACTCAGATTTATCATTTTCCATGGTCATCATCGCTTCAAGGTTCATATGGTTGACCCTTTGAAGTTCATCAACCAGCTTCTGCCACCCAGACATTCTTTCGATGTCAAGCTTTACAGCATCGACATTTTTCAGCATCGCCTGCTTATCAATGGGGACCAAGTCCAAATCAAAACGCACTCCTTTCAGACACCAATTCGGAAATCGGCTCTGAAGTGTGGGAGGGCCATCTCCAGCTTGGTACTGTGGCCTATTAATGATTGTCTGGATGTCAGACTCCTTGAGGGCAGGAGAACCAGAAGATGTATGAGGAGGAATAGAAGCGGTAGTCTTTTCCGAAATGTTAGATGTATCTTTCTCGCCAAGTCTGATCCGTTTGCTGGAATCATCGGAAGTATGACTCTTCCCCTTATCATCATAAGATTTCCTCTTGTAAGGATCGTCGCTTCTGCGGGAAGAGTCACGTCGCTCGTCCCTACTCCCACAGTATTCCTCATCTTCTTTCCGGCGACGCTCTTCATGAGTTCGCCTCTCGTGAGCCTTTCTGGCAGCCCTCTCCTCATCAGTTTCCTTCACAGCACCGATATAACTCCTAAAGTCATAAGCCTCACGGCTTTCGTAACGTTGAAATTTGTTGTAGTAAGAGCCGCTTCGCCCCATCAGAGAACCTGAAATTGAAGAAAAAGACCAGTTTTAGAAATCCTCAAGTTGAAGAGGCTAAGTGCATATAAGTGCCAAAATTCTAAGTGTGTGTGATGTGCAAACTACGCGCATCAGATTACAAACCACTTTTGGGTGTAGATATGGCAATAAGTTGTGCGGAAGGCATTGTGGTTTGTTGCAAAGAAGAAGTTGCTTCGACAACAGGAGGAACCACTTTAGAAACATCATCTTTAAAGAGCTCCTGAGATGTTATCATGATGTCGCTCAGACTGTCAAAAGTATCATCGCCATTGTGCATGAGAGATTTCTCTTTTTCAACTCCCACCTCAGCCGTCTTTTCAAGAGTGTGAAGATTTTCCTCCTCTTCAACAACCGGGGCAAGTGCTAACTTACTGGACGGTCCAACAATGTCGGTAGAAGTAGAACACTTTACCAATGAAGTCTCAGCGGTAAGATCTTGCGATAAAAGTTCTTTTGCAGGAACAGGGGCATCTGACTCCTCAGCAGGAGAATCAGGGACTTCATGTGGCTGAGTGGAACGGGAAGGATGTAAGAGTCCAAACTCGTGGAGGAACTCATCTCTCAATAGAAATTGAACACTCCTCTCCTCAACCGGCATGGCCATAAGCCTCTCAAAGGTAGTCTTGTGACGGGATTCCCTAGAGGGGGAAGGAAGCGCTGAAACAGTAGAAAAAGAAGTTAACACTTGACAATTTGGACTTCAAAGAATTTAGAAAAAACACAGGGAAAAGATAGATAATCGTACTTCCCACTCTCCAAATGGCGTAAAATCCCGGGGGACAACGAACAAAGAAAAACTGGCTCAGAAACCCAGGAACGCTTTCGGGAAGACCAATAATCAGTTTGCGATTCCTGGCACTCTTTACAACTGTGATAGAGGGATGGTCCTTGGTCCTTGTGAATGAGCATAGAAAGCAAATTTCTCCAAAACTGGGAAAACGGTCCAGCATTCTCCTAAAAAGCACACACAGTCCCAGCAGGATGGCGAAGCCATTAGGATGAAGTTGAAAAGGAGAGATAGATAATCGAAGGAGGAGTTCTCGGAGACAGTCATTAAACGGGGGAATCGCTCCACTCAAGCACATTTGGCGGTTCACTGCAATGAAGCCGTGGGGCGGCCTGTCAGCAGTGTCATTTACTCCAGGGAGCAAAGCGTCAGATTCAGCAATGCCAAACTGGGAGCATAGTTGACGGAAGACTTTATGACTCAGGGTGGTAGGAGTCTTTTCTGGGGGATCATTCAACGGAGTAGCAATTGGAAAAGCTTCTCCACTTGGTTCCAAGTCTTCTTGATGAGATGCCATTCTACACAATCAGCTGAATGTTCAAAAGTGAAGGTGCACGTTTCCTAAAAGTGTGAAGTGCTGTGCAAAACTAATGAAAATAAGAAAAAAAAAGCAAGTATAACTGGAATTAAACTAGCTAACAATCAGTCGATTACGAGATTTCAGAACCTGTTAATGCTCAAGTGCAGTGTTAATGCAGACAAATCAGTTTTAGTTAACCATTACGATTTTGCTTTAATACTTCACTTGAGTTAGTTATGGTGTAGCATTTCACTCATACAGTTCATTTAATTCAATCTTCTCTTTATCAACTAATCTGTCATTCGATGTGGGCAGTCAGTGGCAGTATATTCGTCCCAGTATTCTGTGAATGTTGTGTTAAGCAGGTTATTAGCATTAAAGTCAAAACAGTGTGAGAGGTAGCACAACACAGTTCAAATTCAAGAGTTCAGCCAACTTCTGTGCAAAGTCATCTAAGTCCTAAGTCGTTAAACGACCTATCATGAGTCGGGGCTTTTAGGTCGTATTAGGCGAATCAAGATGTTCGAGGCATGTTCTCTTAAGTCAGATCATTCAAGTCCAAGAATTCGAAGTCATAGAGTTCAAGTTGTTAAGTCGTTCGGACGAGTTACGAGTTACGAGTTAAGGGCTACCTCGTCCACGACCTAGTCTTTCAGATTTGCTTGCAAGATTAAACCTTAAGTATTAACTCGTTCACGACCTAAGGGGCAAGCTATGAGTTAAATCAAGTCGTCAGTCCTTAAGTCGCGCTACAAAGAAAAGTTTCAAGTCTGAGTGCAAAAATGCAATGTCCTAGGTCGTTACCGACCTACGACCTACGACCTACTTAAGGTCGTCGAAAGTTAAGTCGCGGTTTCTGTTCAAAGGTGTTAGTTCATTCTCCCCAGTACATCGATTCGCCGAACTCCTAACCCGTTAACCCATTAGCCTCTCCTTCAACCAAAACTCTCTTCTCCTCAACGCACTCAATTATCTCGATATCACCATACACCTAGTGTAATGATATTCCATCACAAATCACAAATCGGTCAAACTGAATCGCCGCAATCCATCGTCTGGTTCACACAAGACTGTCCAAGGCTAGGACAGATCATCCTGAATCCATCAATGATCAATTGAAACAAGGATTGCAGAGAGTTGCGACATGGGAAAAGGGGGGTCGATGGTGAAAATGGGATTCGTAATTGGGTGATAATCGAAGAATGAATAGCAATCGAATCCACTTACGCAATACGAAATCGAAGATGTCTGGCGGTCGAGTAATTGAGCTTGTCTGAGAGGAACTAAAATGCTTGCAAATGACAGAATGAAACAGGTAAAGGAGAAGAAGGAACGACCTAGGCTATTTATGCCCTGAGATAGTGAAAGGTGAATCGACACATCCGGCTTACGACTTATACTGAGTCGTTCACGACCTACGACTCATCTTAAGTCGATCGAGATCTAGCACACTCATCAAGAAGCGGGCAAAGGAAATCGAAGCACACGACTTACGACTTAAGACGTATACTTCGAGGGGCAAATGTTAACTCCCTTTTAGCAACGACTTACGAGTTAAAAAACTTAAATCCTGTGCACTCAACGACTCACGACTTAATTGCTAAGAAGGAATCTACAGCTTGAACGACTTACGACCTACCGGGTTAAGCAGCTTGCGACCTAGGGGAACTTCGCGACTTAACTACTCAACGAGTTAAAGGCTCTATGACTTGAGAGGGTTTCGACTTAACATGATACGACTCATCAAGTTAACTCTTCTACGACTCAACGAGATAAGGAGTATACGACTCATGGTCTTACGAGATAAGGAGTATACGACTCATGGTCTTACGAGATAAGGAGTATACGACTCATGGTCTAGACGGTTCAGCGAGTCAAGGTCTATACGAGTCATGAAGTCTTACGACTCATGAAGTCTTACGACTCATCAGACTTGGAAATGTACGACTCATAGGGCTTGCGACTCATCAGACTTGGAAATGTACGACTCATAGGGCTTACGACTCATCAGACTTGGAAACGTACGACTCATAAGGTCTTACGACTCATAAGGCTTACAACTCATCAGACTTATGACTCGTAAAGACGTACGACTCACAAGGACAGACGACCCATCAGGTTTTACGACTCATGGTGCGTACGACCCATCAGGTTTTACGACTCATGGTGCGTACGACTCATCAAGTTTACGACTTAAGGGCTATCAAACTGGAATCCAAGGCCCTGGCCTGTGCTATTTTGATCTGATGAGTCGACTACGACTTAACACTTGTCTTCCAACTAAGCCGCAAGATGGACCATAAGGCGCCCACGAGACATCATGAGTCGAATACTAGTCACGACTTACAATGAGTCGGGTACGACTCATGACTTGGTCGAATTGAAAGCTCAGGAATCTGCTCCTATAAATACCCCATCACTTCCAACATTGAAGAGACTTTTGGCAAATCATTTCTACAGCGCTGTTATTCCGTCGAACTCTTCATTCATTCAGTAATCAAGGATCCTTCAAGCATTCACGACACTACAACAAGCTTCGAGAGAAATTCCTTACATCCGAGATGGATTCATCGAGTTTCACCATCGAAGATTGAGCTAGTAGTCTAGATTGTTTCTTGTGATCGAATTGTACTGTTTCTTGAAGAGATTTGTATCAAATTGTAACCGAATCAGCAATAAGAGACTATAAAGTGGACGTAGGCTCAATTACGGGCCGAACCACTATAAATCCGTTGTTCATTTACTGCATTTCTGCTATTTTCCTGCTTAATTTCTGTTCCCGTCACACGGGTGGTGCTTTCACGATCTTATTACACACACCGGGTGTTATCGTTCATATTTTAACGTTAACATAAATCATTTGTAAGTTGTATACTTTGAAACATGTAGCAGCCTTCCTCATTTGTAGTTATGTTAATATGTTTATAAAGAATAAATAAATCATACTCGATAAACAAAGATTTTTTTTTTGTAAGTTGTATATTTAGAATTGTTGGCCTCAAACAAAATACTTTGAAACAGTTGTAAAAAGGTTTTGTTATTTAAGTTTCAAACAAAATAAGGCACAAATGCAAAATTGTAAACAAAACTAACCATAGGGGCAACAAGTATTGTTGTACATGGTAATTACTATATGTTTAAAACTTTGGACGAAAATGATATTTGGTTAAGTATTGTTAGTCGTATGTGTTATTAAACAATGGTGGTTAAGTTCAAGTCACAAGTCATCGTTGAATGCAAGATCTGTAAATTTGATTTTCAAATCCGAAAAAGTAAGAGTTCAAGTGCAAAGAATTTTCAAACTTTTTTTAGTGATTAAAAGAACGAGAGAGCTCAATCAAGAATCAAGATATGAACTAGAGAGATTTCTGTCGTTATCTTTCGAAATCTTATGACCTGTTTATAGTAGTGAATAAATGTCTCCATTCATCGACCGGCTAGCACTTCCTTGACAATAGAGGTGATAGTTGAAGCGCTGATTCATTTGAAATTTAAATTTAAAAATCGGGAGACATACGTAGATTTTTTTTCCATTTTTTTATTGGAGGTAAATTATTATTTGTGAGTGACTGAAGTGTTGTGTGGTTTTTTTAACAAAAATTCTATGATTCGATAAATACCAAAATACATCATGCAATTTTTATTTGTGTCGCACTCTTGAATTTCAGGTATCTTTGTATCATTTTGAGTCGTGCAAATCCATATATTTGCTACAAGTAATATAACATTCAATAAGGTTGTTAGTAACTTCACTTATATTGTTGTCATTGCCAAAATCAACAGTTAAGGTTTCAATAATGTTCTCCTTTTCGAAAATGATAAACATATAAACATGAAGTTAAAAATGTAACACTCAATAATGATAAGTAATGATCGTTCTAATTTGCAAAATCACACAAAATTTTAGATGTTGTTTCATATATCCAAAATATGTACTGAAACATAAATTTGACCAAAAATGCTAAACAAAATTTGTTCTAAGCTGTAAAATATCGGTAAATGCTAAACAAAAATGCTAATACTGTCAAGTGAACGTGAAATTACTAAATATGTAAAAAAAATTGTTCTAAGCTGTATAATATAGAGAAATTATTTGCTAACAGGGATAAGTACTTAAGTCAAGCTATGATAAGTACTTTATTTAGAGAAATATTTGGCCGCAATGGTTTTAAATGTTGCTTACTATATGGAGACATTATTTGCTAACAGGGATGTTTTAGCTGCTAGCAGGGATGTTTTAGCACCGACAAAAGCAATTTAAAAGAAAGAAAGAAAATGACTGGAAGAAACTTGACAGAGAGCAGCATACAAGCCAAATATAAACGATAAATACTAACCCATAAAATGCTCAACTTCATAGCTTAAAGAAAATTTCCTTCAACTTAATGTCATAACAGCAAAATACAAAAAAACTAACACCGACAAATATCAAGAGCAAAGTAGATAGAGTAGGCGTCAATCAATAGTTTCAACTAAAAAAAGTAGGACTCTCAAATACATTCAAAATTGTGCCATGTTAATGTAAACATGAAATAAATTTCCAATAACAAAGAAAATAAGTGCAATCGAAAGGCAAGGGATTTGATTAATGCAGTCTTAGGTACTCCTCCAAAGCATCATGCTCTGAAATAGCTTCAGTAAATTGATATTGCTGATGGGGCCAGGCTGACCATAGAGATTATTGCAGATATCCATATTGCTGTTATTATTACTGATCATCTTTGGATAATAATACCCAGCATCATTCATATTCTCCTGATTCTGAAAGGCAGGTAAGCTCTGCTGCATCATATAACTATCCACCAGGTTATTGCTCAGGCCGGCATGCATTACTGTTGCCGTTCATATTACCCAGCTTGCAGTCTCTGCATTTAGATTTCAAAACCGATTTGAGATTTCAGAGCTCTGCAGTCTCTGCTCTTCAAGAGGCTGCTGAGTGCTGAGGCCTACCTTGTTGGTTTGTTTGAAGACACTAATTTGTGTGCAATTCATGCTAAGAGAATTAAAATCATGCCCAAGGACATTCAGCTTGTTATGAGGATTAGAGGTGAAAGGGCTTAGATTTATCTTGAATACAGATTTGCTTGTTTTTAATTTGGTATTTATGTTTTAGCTATCTCTATTTTGCATATGTGGTTTTAGTAGTATCTGTTAAGATTAAGTTTATGAGTTAAATGAAAAGTTTGTGTTATATCATTCGTTCATGGAGCTATTATTTTTTGCCATTTACAAACAATTGATATAACACGAGTTCACAATATGAAAGCCTTATGGATATCTTACGATGTTAGCTTGTTTAGGTTGATTACAGTGGCCTGACTGGCTGCGTTAAATTCCAAATGTGGATGCTGTTAGCAAGGTTAAATTCCTGGGTGAGAAGTAGAGTGTTCCATCTAAATGCATAGAATTGCGGATTTACCTGCATATTTGCATTCAACAATCTTTATCTACTAGAAAGATTATATGAGAGCCTCAATAGGTTGACAGAGCACAAAGAATTAAAACAACTTATTTGACTGAGATTAGATAAAAATCGAGTCAAGACGAAAAAGCACAAATTAAAACAACTTATTTGACTGAGATTAGATAAAAATCGACAGTGTTTACGACAAAGTAGTCAAGA
This sequence comes from Allium fistulosum, assembly GCA_030737815.1. Lineage (NCBI taxonomy): Eukaryota > Viridiplantae > Streptophyta > Magnoliopsida > Asparagales > Amaryllidaceae > Allium > Allium fistulosum. Next base: position 760,295,751 of record CM060908.1, on the reverse strand, counting down.
CGAAAAAGCACAAAGAAGCGTAAGGCTTGTGCCTTGCGCTTTTTTGCATCTTAGATGTGTTTTTTTGCTGCTGCTGCACTATAAAAACTACAGCTAAAACCATTAGTGAATACGCAGTTTTGACAATAAAAAATTGCATATACTTGCAATTTTGAAAATAAAACGTCGTAAGTTCACATCACAAACCAAAATAGTCGAAAAACCGTTCAACTTAAGTCTACAACAACAAATGTTATTTTTCTAAAAAAATAGTGAAAAAACGCGTTTTTTATTACTCTGTGCCCTTTTGCGCTTTAGAGCTTTTCTGTGCTTTTTTTGCATTTCACAAACATTTGCGCCTTGAGTTTTAAAAAGGCTCATTAGGTGCGCCTTTTTGCGCCTAGACGCGCGCCTTGACTACACTGGTTTACGATAAAATCATAAATAGCTTAACAATCTATAGCTGCAAATAATTTGAATATAATAATCAACAAACCATCTCCGTCACATGGATCAAACTAATGCTAACGTATGTCTCTTTCTTTCATCTGATGCGAAATGTATTCTGTTTCTTTCTTTCATCTGATGGGAAGATGTATTCTGTTGATTGAAATATTTTTATTAACTGGTTACTTCATATAATGAATATTTGCTTATCTTTTATAACAGTGAATGGAATTATGTCTACACTTGTGGTTTTCTGCAGTTTTAAGAGCAAATCTGGACCTGTGAGCGCACATATAAAGCAGATTTGAGTGTAACTTAGTAACCTGGTAGCTAACTAACCAGGAAAAAAACTTTGTATTAAAAATAAAGCATTTGATTTCTTTGATCGGTTGCTTCTCTAATTGATATGTTGTTCCTATCCTCATCAAATGATACCAGTTCCAAATGCTGTTTTGTAAAATTTGATTTTAAATATAGTAACTAATTTAATACACGTTTATTTAATGGAAATCAATTATGGAAAAACATATGAAAAATGTGAATTATTGGATTGAAATGGAACTCCTAATGAAATAGTTGTTGAAGGAAGAGTCGTGTCAAGTGATCCAAATGAGCTTGTGCAAAGAATTCTTTTAGGATCAAATGTAAAGCTAGTTTTGATTGAGTTTTCGAGAAAATTGAATGCTTTTTGGTGAAGAGCCGTGTTCAATAAGATACATATCGGAGAGGTTACGGGTATGTCAGTAACATGGCCCACCGATAAAGTTACCATGCATAAGCTGGATTAATTGGACAATGTGGTAAATTAATTTTCATATAAGTTACATCTCTTATTTTAATATACAACTACAAACTTCATAAATATGTATTTTGTTTGAATAGAGTAAAACTAACAGCACTGACACTTCATGCAAGCTATATAATTGGATTGGAGGTGAAGAATTAGTTGCTGAAGGACGCTTGTACTCTATCGATCCAAACCAACTTGTGAATGACATTCCTCTTGGACCATCGGCTTTATGTTAGTTTCTACTGATACTCCAAAGAATTATGATATCTATTTATGGACACCAACAAATGGTATAATACATGTTGGAGAAGCTGATGGTAATAAAATAGCTTGGCCAGAATCAAAAGTGGTTGTTGAGAAAGCTAAAGTTGCACCATTTGTTACTAGTTATGTCAACATAACATCTCATTTGATAATATGTTTAAACAAAATTGTAGCAGCTTGTTACCAAATTTAGTAACTGAAATATATATTAAAACAATCGCTTTTTTTTCTTGCTTGATAGAGTGCAAGGCTAACCTCCAAAAGTAAATGCAAGTTGATTGATGTTGGTGGAACATGACCAATAGTTGTCGAAGGAGTTGTAGCTTCAACCGATCCAAATGAATTGGTCCATTTCGTTTGACTTGGAAGAGATGCTGTTAAAGTTTGGGTAGTGAATGCAACAATTCCAGAGGTAGTTCTGTGGAGACTAACTTCCAATCTTGTCTGCATTGAAGGTGCTGTTGGTTCTACAGTAGCATGATCATTTTGTTGTAACAAAATCAAGTTCTAGTTAAGTATAAATTTTTTATAGATACAAAATTTTAAGATATATAAATATTTGATTGCGTGATTTAATTCTTGATGTTGTGCCACTTTTATATAGGTAACCATTGTTAAAGTTTGTTAACTAATCAGAAGAAAAGGCTCTTTTCGTCCTAACTGTAAGTTTAAAACTTTCTATAATTCTCTTCATCTTTTTACTCATTTGTTATCCAAATGTAGTGCATTAAATATATAGAAATTTGGAAATATTATAAGTGGTATCGAATTGTAGTTCAAACTAAAAATGAAAAATGCTAATACCAGAAATTAATTTAAATTTTATATCCTGCAAAATGCTGTGAATGAATATGCCACCTGAAAAATATTTGATAAATTTGTAGTATGTTATATCATCTAATACATTTCTTTTATAAATTTTTGGAATATATGATTTTTAGACTAAATTAAAAGTAGTTGGTAAGAAATATTATGAAGTATCTTTTAAAAATGAACATATTTACTGTATCTGCAGCAGCTTGTAAGGTAACATGATCACCCCATTCTCCGTTTCTGTTAGTTCAATATAAAAGCAATCAAAAACTTTAATTTCTTAGGACTATAAGACAAATAGTCAACTAGTAACCCACATATTAAGAAATCATACTTTGATATTTTGTTTAGACATTCGCTGTAAGCCATAGGAACATATCCTTCATACATCTCAGGGTGAGACTTCAGCTGTGGACATGTAATAATTTCACCAGTTTAATTTACACAGGAGAAAAATGAGAAGATACTTAACTAAAAATCAAGAAGGGTAAATGAACCTTATTAAAACTTGCTTTCTCACAAATTTATGATTTTCAAGAGTGCGATAAAGTTGATCAGATAGTGCTCCAAACTGTAAATCGAACAGATAAGAAGAAAATAAGAAATATTTTGACTCAAGATCTTGATTTAAGTTCAAATAAGTTTTAAGCGCTCTCAAATTGGTTTATGTTTCAAGGACAATAAATGCATGGATTCATCTTTTTTAATATAGATAAATTTAAGTATGTACAAGTCTGTTTATAAAGAAGGATAATAACCAAACAAAATATATTAACTTTTCTATTAAGAAAAGGAATATATCTTGTTCTGAAATAACACTTACATTTTTAATATATCTTTTCTATTAAGTTTGAAATATTATAAGTGTATCGAAATTTGGAAATATTGAAATGGAGTGGCATTATGAGCATTAGAATCTCCAAAACTTGAAGAGTGGACTAGGACTCCTAGCTACATTTTTTTTTCTCCCTTTGGAACCTTTATACTTTGTGAATATTTGACATAAAAATTACTAACATCGAGATTGCTTATTTGACATAAACAGGATCAATATTGCAGATGTTAGAGAGAAAATATCAATCAAAGCAAAATGAAATCAACTGTTTGAGTGATCTATATGTAAGTTGTTGATGCAAATATGTATGAACTATTATGTATGGACATTAGAAAAGTTGCTTGAACGATATATATGAAATACTATGTATGGATATGAAAAAAGTTATTTGAACGATACGTATGAAAGAATATTATGCTTTAATTTACATATTTTTTGTCTGTGAAATCTATTATATTTATATGCAAAGAAGAAATGAGTAAATGGATATTAGATATGTGAAAAAGCTGAAATAGCAATAGATATATAAATTAATATTATATTCAATAGCGTTTAATAAACGTTGTTGTTTATAAAACGCTATAGAAAGCAACCGTAGGATAAAATTTACACGCTATAGAAATATGCATAGAAACGCTATAATATAACTAAATAAACGATATAGAAATATGCACAAAAAACGCTATACAAATACGCAAACCAACGTTATAGAAATATGCATTCCTAACGCTATAAAATATGTAAAAATACGCTATAAAATTATGCAGTACAAATGCTGTAGAAAGTAACTATGAGATAATTCATAATATTTAGTATAACGTTTTTGCTTGATAGCAGTGTAAACGTTATAGAAAATTTATTTTTCATAGCGTTTTAGCTTCTGCTATTTAAAGTTTACGGTTCACCATAGCATGTCGTTCCACAGCGTTCTCTGAAACGCTATGATAAGGTGCAATAGCGTTTTCTAAACGCTATGAAAGCCCTTGTTTGTTGTAGTGATTTGTTTGATCCGACAAATGTGAGGAAGGGTTCCTTAAGTTAAAACATTTGTTGACCAATGCACCAGTGCTAGTAGTTCTAGATGGGAACTAAGGGTTGGTAGTATACACGAATGCGTGTGGGACTGGATTGGGAGCAGTGTTGATGTAGAAGGGCAAAGTCATTGCTTACGTATTTAGGCAGCTTAGACCGCACGAAGTAAGATATCCTACTCATGACTTGGAGTTGGTTGCGGTAATTTTTGCCTTGAAGATTTGGAGGCATTATCTTTTGGGGGAGAGATTTGAGTTGTATACCGATCATAAGTCTTTAAGATACTTATTCTCTCAGAAGGAGTTGAATATGAGACACCAGAGGTGGCTGTAGTTTTTGACTGCTTATGATTTCGGTATAGAGTATACTCCTTGGAAAGGAAATAAGGTAGCAGATGCTCTTAGTAGAAAACATCAGAATGCGGTGTTAGCTATGTTAGCAGAATGGAAGGATCTTGAAGCTTTGGCTAGTTGCGCTGTGCAGTTAAGATCTACTGCTAGTTCTAATCAAGGGACTGTCATGTTGTCTTGTTTAGAAGTTCGTCCAGTGTTGATCGAAAGGATAGCTTCTAAATAGAGAGAAGATCCAGTCTTAGCCGAGAGGATTAGAAGGCTTGAGGTAGGATCAAAGATCGATGATCTAAAGAATTATAGTTTTGACCAAAGGGGATGATTGAGAAAGAAGGGACGATTATGTGTTTCGAATGTAGAGAACTTAAGAAGAGAAGTTCTAGAAGAATGTCATCGATCCAAGTTTACGATTCATCCTGGAGGACCAAGATGTATCAAGATATGAAAAGGAACTTCTATTGGGAAGACATGAAGAGGGCTGTTGACTTGTGGGTTAGACAGTGTGTTAACTGTCAACAAGTGAAGGCCGAACATCAGAAGCCAAGTGGATTGCTTCAACCTTTAGAGATTCCAGTCTAGAAGTGGGATTCAATATCCATGGATTTTATAGATTGGTTGCCAAGGTCGAATAGGGGAAATGAAAGCATATGGGTTATAGTGGAAAGGTTGACCAAAAGTGCCCATTTCATTCCAGTCAAGTCAACCAGGACGACACCTATTTTAGCGAAGTTGTTCATAAAGAACATAGTTAGACTTCATGAGATTCCTAGTAGCATAGTTAAGGACCGAGATGCATTATTCACTAGCAAATTTTGGAGGAGTCTACAAGAGGTATTAGGTACCAAGCTCAAGATGAGTACAACTTGTCACCCACAGACGGATGTGCAGATAGAGAGAGTCAATAAGGTATTCGAGGATTTATTGAGAGCTTGTGTATTGGACTTTGGTGGATCTTGGGAGGATCATCTACATTTGATTGAGTTTTCCTTTAATAATAGTTATCAGACTAGCATAGGAATAACGCCTTTTGAAGCTTTGTATGGAAGACCATGCAAATCACCCACATGTTGGTTAGAGACCAGAGACAAATTGGTCTTAGGTCCGGATTTGGTTAGAGAGGCGTCAGAAAAGATTGAGTTAATCCGAGGACGAATGAAAGAAGCTCAATCCAGACAGAAGAGTTACGCGGATAAGAGACATAAAGACTTAGAGTTCTCAGTGGGAGGCCGAGTTTTCATTAAGGTATCACCAATAAAGGGTGGTACGGTTTGGGAAATCGGGAAAGTTGGCCCCGAGATATGTTGGACCATTCCAGATTTTAGAAAGGATCGGAAAGCTCGCGTACAAAGTAGAGTTGCCGAGCAGTTTGGCAGGTGTCCATAATGTATTTCATGTGTCTCATCTTCGCAAGTATGTGCATGATCAAGAGGCTACTATTCCTCAGACAAAGTTGGAGGACTTGGAAGTAGAGCCTGATTTGACTTTTGTTAGACAACCAGTTCGAGTTGTAGCGAGGGATGAGAAAAGATTGAGGACCAAGACAGTCAAGTTGGTGAAAGTTCAGTGGAGCGACAATGAGAAGGACTGTACTTGGGAGACAGAGGATAGGATTCGAGATGCTTATCCTGATTTGCTTTGCGGGTATGTCTATATTAGATTTATATAGATTAGTTGCTAGTCGGGTAGGCTAGTATGGATGTTAGGAGTGGTTACAGATGATTGCTAATTAGTCCTTACTGAATTTCAAGGACGAAATTATTTAAGGAGGGGAGCCTGTAACACCCCTAATTTTATTAACATTATTAAGAAGATTTAATTAGAATAAATTAAATAGAATAATGTAGAGTGATAAGGGGATTGAGATTGGTAAATGAATATAGGTGGCCGTGCTTATTTAAATTGAATGAACTTATAAATGGTTAAGTGCTAATTAATTAAATATAAGGGCATTATGGTAAATAGCTGTCCATATTTCCCACCCTTATACTATTATTCCTTAGCCATACACGTTTATTTTCATCATAAGCAAAAAACGTAAGAAAAAGAAAGAGCAAGGCCGGCCACTAAGAAGATAAAAAAGAAGAGAAAATCAAGTAAAGCTTAGAATTCAAGCTAGAAGAAATCAATCTCCAATTTCCTTATCCAAGCTAAGGTGAATATTAATCACTGCATCTCTATTTTTGGTTTTATAATCATATGTTTTCGGATTTAAGGGTAAATTCATTTTTATGATATATTAGATGATGATATGCTTGATTTATAATTTGTTTAGATTAAACAAAATGGTTTCAAGGGAGATATGCACGGTTTTAGGGTAAAACCGAGGTTAAATGATTTTAAATGCCATGGAAAAATTATATGTTATGAGAAACATGATTTTGAAGTTGGGTTTCAATTTTTATAATTTTCCAAGCCGTGGAGAATTAGTTATGAATTTCAAAGGAAAATATGGTTATTTGGGTTTATAAATTTATTTCGAAAATTATATTAAGAATTTGGGTCTGGAATTTTGATATGTTAGGCAACATGATTAAAGTGAATTTCTGAAATTTTTTGGAATTTTTACTAAGTGATTTGGTATGGAAATTAAATTATTTTGAAAGGAGGACCTAAATGATTTAATTGATTTATTACTTGGAAGGGCTTATGTGTTAATTGTTAATGGGTTTTAGATATGAGAAAATGCAGCAAATATTAGCTAAATTATTTGAAAGTTTATGATAGCCAATCAAGTGTTTACAAGTGGGCAAGTTTGTTACAAAAAGTTTTATTTTATTTGGTAAAAATAGCCTTTTACTCATAAAAGTAGGTTCCGCCTCCTTTAGAAGGACCTTTCGATCCAGAGCTTCCGCCCCTAACCTAGTCGAAACCTTCTAGGTCGAAACCAGTAAACCAATACACATGGTATCGGTTAGCTGGTACGTAGTGGATTAAAGAAAGACGAAAGTTAGGGTGTTGTTATCCCGCCTTTTGGCAAGGCCGTGACACCAAGGAATTGACTAGTAATCGATGGCGGCCCGTCCTAGAGATCAGTTATACACAGACTCACTATGAATATCGACGAATTTTGTCCGAGTCCGGATCAAGCCAAAATTGGTAGGACATGACAAGCTAAGCCATGAGAGCCAACGTTCCAAATCTCAAGTCGATCCGAGTTCGTATGCTCGAGTTAAGAACGATACAAAGTTGGACGAAAATCAATCACCGTTCGACTCGCTCCGTTCGACTCGCTCCCTTCGCCTCGCTCCACATCCCTCAGATGCCAACTTCGACTCGCTTCACAGCACTCAGAAGCGACCACTTCAACCCGCTTCGCCCAGAGGCCAACTTCGAGTCGTTCAGGTTCGACTTGCTTCACAGCCACCAGAAGTACCTACTTCGACTCGCTTCGCTCAGATGTTCTCTTCGACTCGCTCCATTCGAACCACTGATCGACACCATTAACTTCGACTCCGTTGGCGAAGCCATTGCTCAAACCTCTCAAAATGCTCCATTTCGACTCGCTCGACTAGTGCATACTTCGACTCGCTCGATCTGGGCACACTTCGACTCGCTCAATCGGTGAACATTTCGACTCGCTCGAAACAACATCAGGGGCAGAGTGGGATTCAAGCGCCACGTCACCGAGTCGAAACAGAAGCGAGTCGAAACAGAAGCGAGTCGAAGCAGAAGCGAGTCGAAGGAAACAGCCTACCGAAAACCTCATCTCGTATCGATCATATCTCCCAATCCACAAGTCCAAATGCTATGAAATTTTCACAGAAGACTAAGTGCATGCTAAAGAGTGTCCACGCCAAATTTCGACTCCATTGGATGGAATCTCGAGCGATACGAAATCTGGTCGTATCGATCACGGATCGGACCGAAACTTCACGGGCTTGGGCGTACGGGCCTGGTCACATGCCAGAGAGGGTCTCCCGAGATCTGAGCGAAATATCAGCCTCATACACCTATAAATAGACCCCCAAATCCAACCGAAAAGGGGTTCTTCTTCCTCTTTGAGATCTCCAACGCCCGAACTCCGCCAGATCCAGATCTGAATTCCATTACTGCTGCTATCAACAAATTCCACTGCTGCAAATCATTGTTATTCGCTGTAATTTGCTGAAATCAATTGTAATCGACAACTGAACATCAATAAAGTGATCAACTTCAAAGTGGATGTAGGCAAGATCGCCGAACCACTATAAACCTTGTGTCTCTGTCTATCTCTCTACGTTTTAAGTTTATTATTCTTCACTTTTTATCCTCTACATTACTTAGATCCGAGATCTATGATTTCATATCGTTTATTTGTGTTCATATACTGGTGCTTTCACGACATTTGGGGTTTGTGACCAATTTTGGGGCAAACACTTTGGTGCTTTCATTGACAGGCAACTAGCACCCGCTATACCAGATCTGAAGTTCAGATTTGAAGGCTTAAGGATTCAGATTAAGAGCTATGACAAGGCAATCAACAAGAAGACAGAGAGGAGAAAGGAGCCAGCAAGAGGGAAGCCAAGAGGCCTCTTCTGGAGCTGGAGTAGGTCAAGCTTCGATCTACATCACCAGGGATGAGATGGAGGCTATGGCGGACTCAATTCATGAAAGATTGTTGAAAAGTCAACAAGAAATGATGCAGAACCTCCTCATCCAGTTTGGACAAGCAGGGACAGCTGGAGCTTCAGAAGTTCAGATCCACGGAGCTGGAACAGAAGAACCAAACAGGCAATCGAATGGAGCAGCTCAATAAGGCACGACCCCTAATCAGCACACAACCGCTAACCTGGATGGATCAGACAGGGGGCACACCGCCCGGCAGCAATGGACCAATCCATGGAGGAATTCTAGGTGGAACCACACAACAAGATCCTGGAAGGAGTGTAGGAGCGCAGGATGAGGAGTATGTACCAGAATTCCCTCGGAGACTCGGGGGGCATCCCTTGACGGACGACGCTGGATTAGCTGAGATTATCAGACGAACTATGCGCGGAGGTTTGACAAACAGGGATCTGGAAGGGGTAAATAGGAGTCCGTTCACTCGTGACATCAGAATTGCTCGGAATCCACCAGAGTTCAACCTACCTACTTTGGACATGTACAATGGCAAGGCTGATCCTACTGATCACTTGATGAGATACACAAGACATATGGAAGTGCTGGGGGCATCAGAGGAGGTGATGGCCCGATGTTTCCCTTTGTACTTGACAGATATAGCTGCTATGTGGTTTAGGCAGTTGGAAGAAGGGTCTATCAGGACATGGATGGAATTGGTGGATAGGTTTCTGAAACAATTTCGGGTTCATATCAAAAGGCCGAAGAACGTGATGACGCTAACGTCAGTAAAGCAAAGGACGGATGAATCGCTCAGAGCTTTCTTAACTCGATTCAATGCAGCGGTTGCTTCGGTGGATCGGCCGGATCAATCGATGGTTTTAATGGCGGCAGTATCAGGAGTCAGAGAGGATTCAGATTTCAAAGTATCTCTAATACGGGACCCACCAATGGATCTCGGAGAATTCTTTCACGAAGCTGAGAGATTCCTTCGGCAGGAAGATGCATGCTCAGATATGAAGTTAAAAGAGGTGAATGCAGCTGAGGATGGTGGGCCGTCCAGCGGAGGCTCGGATAAAGATAAGGCAAAAAGGAAGCTGGATGATGAGTCAGGAAAAGCTAGGAAGCGGTGGAAGGAACCAAAGTTTTTCACTTACACAGGATTAAACGAAACATTGGAATGGATATTCATGGAAACTCGGAATCGCCTTCCCTATCGAAGGCCGGCTAAGAGAGAGCCCTCAGAACGTGAAAGGGCATCAGGAAGGCACTGTCTTTTTCACGATTTAGACGGACATGATACCAACAGTTGCAGGCATCTGAAGGACATTATTGAGGAGCATGTAAGGAGTGGGCAATTACAACAATATGTCGGGGCTCGGAATGCGGCGATGGAGCAAGAGCAACCGCCATCTACCTCAAACCACAATGGTGCGAGACCCAGGAATGATGGTCGATTGGTTATCAATTGACCGGGATGATATGAAATAAGTAGCAAACTACTGGCAAACGGCCAAGTCATCTACTCATGTACGGGGACGGAGATGGCCCCCAGGCATGCTCTGAATGATGATAAACCGGGACGCTATGGTTTGTGAAATCTGCTTTCTCTTTTGGTTTGGACATTTTCTTTTTCTGGTTCGGTTTCGGAGTTTGGTTTGAACTCCTAGTTTTGTTTTCTTGATTGAACTCCTGGTTTTGTTTGTTTTCTGGTTTGAACTTTCGTTTGGATGATTGCTTTATGTTTTGGATATTGATTTGGATTCTTGATATGGATTTTTGGTTTTCCGATTTGATTTGGATTTTGGATTGGATTTTGATTGGGTTTTCATCTGGTTTTTGGAAAACGGTCGTCGGGTATGGATTATGCCTGGCAAGGGATAAGTCTCTTCGTCCGAACGTGTCGAATTGGCTTATTCAGGTCGTCGAGTATGAACTATGCTCGACAAGGGTCCGGAGCGACCAGGATTCGGCCTAGGACTTAGGCCCTATATTATCGGTTACTATTTCAGGTCGTCGAATATGGACTATGCTCGACAAGGGTCCAGAGCGACCAGGATCCGGCTTAGGACTTAAGCCATGGCAATTATTTAACGCCCAGGGACACTGGGCCACGGTCGTCAAGTGTAGATTGCGCTTGGCAAGAACCCGGAGAGGTTACGGATTTGGATATCGACCTGGAGAGGTCCTGGATTCGGTTATTGGTTATTGAATGAGGATGGATTAGGACTCGGATATTGGGTATGGATGGGCACAGAATTGGCTAAGGCTTTGGTTATTGGATCTGGAATCAAACGTCGACTCGGAGTAGTCAAGGACGATGCACTTGGATGATATGGCTATGGAATTTGGGTATCGGATTCTGAACTATTCAAAACACACCTTCTTATCACAAGGCATGTTTTGGGGGCAAGTGTTATCCCGCCTTTTGGCAAGGCCGTGACACCAAGGAATTGACTAGTAATCGATGGCGGCCCGTCCTAGAGATCAGTTATACACAGACTCACTATGGATATCGATGAATTTTGTCCGAGTCCGGATCAAGCTAAAATTGGTAGGACATGACAAGCTAAGCCATGAGAGCCAACGTTTCAAATCTCAAGTCGATCTGAGTTCGTATGCTCGAGTTATGAACGATACAAAATTGGACGAAAATCAATCACCGTTCGACACGCTCCGTTCGACTCGCTCCCTTCGACTCGCTCCACATCCCTCAGATGCCGACTTCGACTTGCTTCACAGCACTCAGAAGCGACCACTTCAACCCGCTTCGCCCAGAGGCCAACTTTGAGTCGTTCAGGTTCGACTCGCTTCACGCCACCAGAAGTACCTACTTCGACTCGCTTCGCTCAGATGTCCTCTTCGACTCACTCCATTCGAACCACTGATCGACACCATCAACTTCGACTCCGTGGGCGAAGCCACTGCTCAAACCTCTCAGAACGCTCCATTTCGACTCGCTCGACCAGTGCATACTTCGACTCGCTCGATCTGGGCACACTTCGACTCGCTCAATCGGTGAACATTTCGACTCGCTCGAAACAACATCAGGGGCAGAGTGGGATTCAAGCGCCACGTCACCAAGTCAAAACAAAAGCGAGTCGAAACAGAAGCGAGTCGAAGCAGAACCTAGTCGAAGGAAACAGCCTACCGAAAACCTCATCTCGTATCGATCATATCTCCCAATCCACAAGTCCAAATGCTATGAAATTTTCACAGAAGACTACGTGCATGCTAAAGAGTGTCCACGCCAAATTTCGATTCCATTGGATGAAATCTCGAGCGATACGAAATCTGGTAGTATCGATCACGGATCGGACCGAAACTTCACGGGCTTGGGCGTACGGGCCTGGTCACGTGCCAGAGAGGGTCTCCCGAGATCTGAGCGAAATATCATCCTCCTACACCTATAAATAGACCCCCCAAAGCCAACAGAAAAGGGGTTCTTCTTCCTCTTTGAGATCTCCAACGCCCGTACTCCGCCATATCCAGATCTGAATTCCATTACTACTGCTATCAACAAATTCTACTACTGCAAATCATTGTTATTCACTGTAATTTGCTGAAATCAATTGTAATCCACAAGTGAACATCAATAAAGTGATCAACTTCAAAGTGGACGTAGGCAAGATCGCCGAACCACTATAAACCTTGTGTCTCTGTCTATCTCTCTACGTTTTAAGTTTATTATTCTTCACTTTTTATCCTCTACATTACTTAGATCTGAGATCTGTGATTTCATATCGCTTATTTGTGTTCATACACTGGTGCTTTCACGACATTTGGGGTTTTTGACCAATTTTGGCGCAAACAGGTGTCGAAACATAGCTTCCGAAGGGGTTGGCTCCTTTGTTTTGTTTTAAAAGAAAAGCGCTTGCCTGTTTACAAAAGGGTTTCAAAGTAGTCGAAACCAATGGTTTCTAAAGGGTATTTCTAAAGAAGCTTTTGAAGGAGAGCTGTCGCCTTTGTTTTAAAATAGCAGCTTTCGAATGAGTTACTTAGTTTTTAATTGAAGCTTTCAGAAGGGGTAGTTTCGACCAAGTCGAAACCCTTCTATGTTTAGATGCCTTTCGATGGTATCGAAACATCAATATTGTCGAAAGGTACCGGTTGTTTTTTATAAATATAAGCCACTTCCTACCGCTTTCGAAAGGGGTTAGGGGTTTCGAAGGCAATGGTTTCGGAAGGGGTTTCGAAGCCAACCATCAATTGTTTTACCTAGATGTTTTAATGCTTTCGAAAGGATGGCATCGACACCATCAATTTCCCCAATACTTTTTGAAATAAAGAATGGTTTCGAAAGAGATGCTTTCACTTATGTTCACTTTGACCCAAAAATGTTATTTTAAATATAAACCCAATGGCTACGAAAGTTATTGGTTTCGAAGGGTAACCTTCAATGATTTCGAAAGGGGGACTTTCAATGGTTTTGAAGGGTAACCTTCAATAATTTCGAAAGGGAGACTTTCAATGGTTTCGAAAGGTAACCTTCAATGGTTTCGAAAGGGGTATTTTTGAATGGTTTCGAAGCTATGCTTCTATACTTATAGGTTAAAAGGTTTCGAAAGAGATGTCTTAAAGTATCAAAAGGCAGGAGCCTAATGTTTTAAAGATAGAATTTAATGCTTTCGAAGGAGGTTGTCCAATGAAGTCGAAAGCACGGTTTCGAGGGTGTCGAAAGGCTTTTTAAACCCAAACTCATTTTAAAAAGGAAAAACCCATTGCTAAATAAAGGAGTTTTGAAAGGATTTCAAGTATTTAAATTTGAAGAAGTATTTCCTTGATAAAAGTATAGGTTAAAGGGATTAACCATGTTTTATATGTATGTTTTCAAGGATATTAAACCCACATGAGTGGTATTGTTAAGTTGTTATGTTTGCTTCTTCAAATATGAATATATTCGCATGATAAAGGACCCATAACTGTATTTCAGGGATAAGGTGTAGAAGAACCAGCTAGGTTAACCCAATAATAAATATAAATTGATTAAACTCTTGAATGAGTAGAATTGCATCTAGGGAGTCAGGGAGGCCAAAATATAGGATGCTTAAACCTTGAAGTTGTCCGGGAGATAGGTTCATAGTAAACCCATGAAAACTATGATTAGGAAGTTATCGGAGGTAACCAACACGTTCATAGTAAACCCATGAAAACTATGTATAAAGGATGGTTAGCAGGGGCCAATTGGTTTGTAGTGAACCCATAGAAACTATATCCGGATTAAGAATTGACATCAGTCAAAAGGTTCCTAGCCAACCCATGAAAACTAGGATAAGAAAGAATTTAAGAGAGGCATCAGTAGGTTCCTAGTCAACCCATGAAAACTAGGCTAAGAAGGGAGTTACTGAAGTAATCCATAGTTTCCTAGTCAACCCATGAAAACTAGGATATAATATGAGTTATTGAAATGACCAATAGGTTCAAAGGAACCTATGAGTTAATTAAGTTAATTGGCTGGGGCCTATAGGTTCTTAGTGATCCCATGAAAACTCTGAAATAGAACAAGGTGTCCATGAATTATAAAAAGGTTATTAGTAAACCCATGAAAACTAATAGGTTAACATTGACCCTAGAAACCATAAATATGACGGGGAGTCAATTAAACTGGGGATGGGATATCCAAAATGTTTATATATGTATATCATCGTTATATTTTGAAACGTTATGTTTTAACCATTGTGGATGTAGGAGCACATTATATGGTTTTATAAAAAGGGTTTTAGGATACTAGTGAGGGGAAAACCCGTTCCGCTAAGCGGCGTGGTCTCATTAGATATCTAAATGGATTGAGATGTTAGATTATTATTCATACCAAGCTTTATGTCTGACTCGAAGTTTTTGTTTTCCCCTTAAACTCTCGGGTACTCAATTGATTTTGAGTAGTTTGAGGTTTAGGGTTCCAGGTTCTCTTCTTAAACGAATAAAGCTTCCGGAGGCGTGCAGGAGGCACTTTGTTATTTAGAGTTATCTTTTCCGCTGTATATTTTGGATGTAAATACAGACTTATTATCCTTACTATATACTCTGATCAACCAAGGGGGCATCTTCATATGTCGCCCTTGGCTTATGTATAATAATTATATTTTTCTGAACATGGCTAACGTTTTTGGGATTATGTAATGAACATGAAATGTGGAAATGTGTTTTTAATTTGTTGATTTTTTTCCTTATTTTTTTGATCTGTGTATCAATGTATCTAACACCGCCATATTTGGTCGTCGAGAATTAATAACCATGGATGACTGCAACATCCGTAGCCGTTAGTTTTTGTCCTCCAAGTAGTGGGATGTTACAGTACCGATCTGATTGGATTGGATCGGTACCGATCCGAAAAGTTGTCCAATTTTTGAGTCTTCTCAATTTGGTCGTCTTCCTATCCCATAATTGGATGCCTTGTCCGAATATCAAGTTGTTTGGAGTTGGTTTGATCATCCATCTTCATAGATCGTCCAACCCATCCCTTTGTAGAAGTTCCATTCATAACTGACTTAATACTTCACCCAATGACCCAAAACTTCATACATGTAATGTAGATGAGTAGGAGAGCCTCCAAATCGGATCTCATGGGACGAGGCCCATCCAAGGTGGGTCAGACCTGATTCGTCAAACTAGCTCAATTTGGAGGAGATCCATCCATAACTCGCTCGCTACTTATCTGAATTAGACGAAACTTTGTAGGTAGCTTTTAGAGGGTGTGAGACCTACACACCGGATCTCAGGTGGTGGGGCCCACTTTAGTTTCATAAAAATTAACAATGTTTAAAATAATAACAATAATAATATTAATACTCATAATAAATTATAAAATATTAACTAAATTTTATAAAACAATAACTAAATTTATTTATAGAATAATAAAAATAATAAATTAACTTAGTTTATTAAAATTAATTAAGTTTATAATATTATAATACTAATAACAACACGATGACAACGATAATCATGATAGTAATAATAACAATAAACAAACCATGTTTATAAAAATTAACCGAGTTTAATAACAATTAACTAAGTTTAGAGTAATAATAAATGATAAAGTATTAACCGAGTTAACTCCAGCTAATATAGGAAAAGGTATAACAAATCTTAGTGCTAGCTTCCTCGAACTACCGAACCTCATCACATGCCTAAGGAGTGAAACCTTCACGAATACCATGTCTCCCACTGTGAACTCTAACTCCGTATGTCTCCTATCAGCATAAGATTTCTGTCTATCCTGTGTAGTCTTCATCCTTCTTCGAATCAGATCCACCTTCTCTGATGTCTCCCTAACCATGTCTAGTCCAAGAATAATCCTATCCATCGTATCCCACCAACACGACGGTGATCTACATGGTATGTCATACAAAGCCTCGAAAGTTTCCATCCTAATGCTAGCCCGATAACTATTGTGTAGGTAAACTCCACCAATGGTAAATGGTCTTCCCAAGAACCTTCAAAATTAATGATGCACATATGTAGCAAATCCTCTATAACCCGATTTACTCACTCCGTCTGTTCGTTGGTCTGAGGATGATATGCGGTGCTCAAACTCAACTTAGTCCCTTACGCCTCTTATAGACTCCTCCAGAACTCGTTAGTGAAAAGCTAATCTCAACCGCTAACTATACTAGTAGGAACTCCATGTAACCTAATAACCTCTCTCACATAAATAACCGCCAATGATGCTGCCATCCTCGTACTCCTCACTGGTATGAAATGAGTGTGCTTAGTCAATCGATGTACTATAACCCAAATGCTCTCATTCCCTCTAATACTTCTAGGTAACCCATTTGTTGACGCCAAAAATGGATCAACACCCAAGAATATATTGTAGAAAACCCGTGAGGCCTAGATCTACTAGATAATAGTAAAAGTAAAAGAAAATAACCAGGAATAAGAAAGAGAGACACAAGATTTTATAGTGGTTCGGTAATCTTTGGCCTACGTCCACTTTAAGCTTTGTTGCTTATAGATTTGATAGAGTTTTCTTGAGATTACAAAGGGTTTGAGAGAGAATGAGTCATAAGTACAGGGGTTAGACCGATTCGAAGTCCTAGAATTGCCTAAAGTAGCTGCTTTGATGACTACTTGAAGAGGAAGGAGATGAAGAAGAGACAGAGCTTCTACATAGTGATGGCAGAAACCAAATCCTTTCTTGGTTACTCTATGATTTGTATTTATAGGGGTAGCAGTCATGTTGGATCATCAGAAGCCCGCTACTAGAGAGGTCCAGATATTGGCCTGGAGTTGTGCAAGAAATTTGGATGGCCACTGAGTTAAAGTGATAACTCGGTATTGAGTTATCCTTATAACTTGGTACCGAGTTATCCCCTTAGAGAAAACTCAGTGCTTTCTCCTAATTAATTGTGTCTCTTACTTCATTTTGAAGTGCCCCTTATGTTTTCTTAGGTTGATGACTTGTTTTGATAATCATTCCTCCATAACTTGGCTTGTTCTGCAGTTTACTGGAGTTAACTCTTCAATTGTTGAGATAGGTCGCCTATGGCTTTATGAAATTGCTTAGGCTCGCATATAATAGTTAGACAATGGCTTGTGCAAAGTTGGAGTTCTCAACTATGAAGCACCATAACTCGGTGCCGAGTTATAGCTATAACTCGGTGCCTAGTTATAGACTTAGCTTTATATTGGTCTAACTTTTCCTGGCTTATTTATATAGCCTATATGAGCCTGCCTTTCAGGTTTCAAGTCGTTTCGTCTCGGCGTTTTAACTTCTATTGATTTCTGCTTGGTTAAAAACCCAATTAACACCATCTATAAAGTCCATGAAAATACTCTCCCACTTCCACCGAGGAATATCCAATGGCTGCAATAATCTTCCCTACTTCTTCAGTTCGTCATTTACCCTCTAGTAAGTCATACATCTAGCTACATACTCCACCACTTGCTTCTTCCTACCGGGCCAATAGAAAACTCACTTCATATCAAGATACAACTTGCCACCATGGGGATGAATGGTTATCCTAGAACAGCGAGACTCTACCAACACTGCATCAATCAAATTTGTACCAAGAGGGACACAAAGCCTATCATCTCTCCATAACCACCCTTTCGAGTCAATGACATAACGCCTTAAATGACTCGATTACTCTCCTTTACCAATCCTCTCCATAATATCTACTAGCTCCTTGTACTCCTTCTGCTAGATCCAATACGCACCATCAATGTAGCTGAACATCTAAAGCTGCTAGTAATCCTAGGGTAATATATGATGATGGTTTAAAATCAATGGTTGCAATATACTCAAAATGTCTCCACTCCAAGAACAAAGGACTTAATACTGCACGATGTCGACTCAAAGCTTCTGCCACTACATTACCTTTGCGCGGGCTATAAGAGATATCAAAATCATACGATGCCAAGAAATCCATCCACTTTTATTGCCTCAAGTTCAAGTCCTTTTGGGAGAACAAATACTTTAAGGATTTGTGATCGGTAAACAGCTCAAATTGCTCTTCTAAAAGATAATGCCTCCAATACTTGAGCGCAAAAATAATAACTACCAACTCAAGATCATGTGTAGGATAGTTCCTCTCATGGGTCTTCAACTACCAACTAGCATAACTCACCACTCTTCCCTCTTGCATCAAGACCACACCTAACCCCGTACCACAGGCATTGGTATAAACCATAAACGGCTTAGTTTCATCCGATAATGCTAAAACTGGTGCATTAGTTAATGCCTCCTTCAACTCGATAAAAGCATCTTCACACTTCGCATCCCACGAGAAAACTAGGTTCTTCTTGATAATTCGGGTCAGTGGAGCAGGGATCTTCGTGAAGTCCATAATGAACTTGCGATAGTAGCCCACCAAACTAAGGAAACTTATCACCTCTGTGGCATTGTTCAGAACATGCCAATCCTAAACTGCTGCCACCTTATTAGGGTCAACTGCTAAGCCACTATCCGAGAGAATGTGTCCCAAAAAGCGTACCTCCTCTCTCCAAAAGCGGCACTTTAAAAATGTTGCCTTAAGCTTATATGCACGGAGCGTCTTGAGTGCCTCCTCTAATTCAACGCATGTTTCTCCTTACTCCTTGACTATACAAGAATATCATCTATGAATATCACCACAAACTTATTAACCAACCCCTAAATACTCGGCTCATCAGATCCCTAAAATAGACATGTGTATTAGTTAGTCCGAAGGGCATGGCTAACCACTTATATAATCCGTCGGGTGTACGGAACACTATCTTTTGAATACTATCCGCAGGTACGCGCAAAGGATGGAATCGGGTAGCTAAGTCCAATTGAGAAAATACTCTAGCTCCAACTAACTGATCAAAGAGATTATCTATGCGGGAAAAAGGATAAAGATTCTTCTTTGTCGGTTTATTTCGCTCCCTATAATCGACGTAGAGTCTAAAAGAACCATCTGCCTTGGTGGCAAAGATGACTGGTGCTCCCCACTTAGAAATACTCCTCCTAATGAAACTTTTCTCCAACAACTCATTAACCTGCTTATTCAACTCGCATCTTTCCTTTTAAGCTATATGCCTTAGTGGTAAGGCAACGGGTCGAGCATTCTCAACTAGATAGATCCTAAACTCGTTCTCTCTCTGGGGCAGGAGACCGTAACCTCAGCAAAAACGTCAGGGAAATCCCTAACTGCAAACACTGTACTATGCTTGTCATGTGATAGGTCCAATGAATATAAGTAGCTTAGCATAACCGATTCTCGGGGGTCGCAATAAACCTCCAAGCTACGTCCACTACATGTGCTCAACCTAACAACCTTCATATCACAATCTAAAATAACACCATACATAGCCATACAGTCCATGCCTAATATCAACCCAAATCCAGAGAATCCCAATACGAAGGCATCACAATCAAACTCAACCCCTAAGATAAATAATTTTAAACCCCTGCATAATATGGACAAATAGGTCGATCCTCCTATGGGATTTGACACAATTATAGAGTCTGTGACAATACTAGTGTCTAAGTGCAAATCATCAACAAGTTTACTCGAGATAAAAGAATGTGAAGCCCCAGTGTCAAATAATGCACGAATAGATAAACCGAAAAGAATTAACATACCTTCGATCACCACTTTCTTACCCTTGTCGATCACTGGCTGTGCACTCGATCTAGGGGATTGCATCTAGTGCATAAGCAGAAACCATTTGAGCGCAGAAGCTTTAGTAGAAGCTTCTAGTAGTGTTGTGCAAGCTCGCTTCACATGCCCATACTAATCACATTTATAACACTTCGTCTTGGAGAGATCCACCACGCAATCCTAGGCCAAATGTCCTTGCTTGCTACACCTATGACATCTCAACCCTACTTCTGAATCTCCCCCTTCAGTCCAAATCCCTCCTTCTTCTTACCCTTTTGTTGCCCCTTCTCCACAACCTTCGAAGCCTCCTCCATCTCTTCCTTCTTAGCAATAGTAGTGAGTAAAGCCATCTCTACAAGTCCCTCATAGGTAGCACCCATCGGAATAAGACTCATAGCTAAATCCTGCAGTGGCAGATTCAATCCTTTAGCAAATTTAAGAGTTTTGTTGTGTGGTGTGCTAATCAACTCCACGCCAAACCTAGCTAGCTCATTAAATTGATTCATACACTCCTTGACAGTCATGTCTCCTTGCTTGAGATGGACAAACTTCTCTAGCTAAATGCCTTTCTTTGCCCTAGAAAGGTAATTTATCTCAAACCTCCTACGAAACTCATCCCAAGTAATATCAGCCATATCAGCCTCAGCCTTAATAACCTCCTACCAGCTCAACACCTCATCTTGCAACTGCCAGGTAGCTAACTGCATCCTAATTACATCAATCAAGTCCATAAGACCAAATACCTTCTCACAAGCGTGGATCCATGCTCTTGAATCCACATAAGACCCCGTACCTATATATAGCTTGCCTTCGAGACTAGAAAAATCTTTGCACAGCTTGGCAAAATCCATACTTGCTTGGAAAATTATAAAATTAAAAACCTACCTATAAAATGATAACTCTAACATCATATCAAAATCTCAAGTCATTTAGGTATCATAAATAGGTTTTCCAACTCAAACATATTAGTAAATTTCATATATAAATTCTAGAAAATCAACAACAAGCATATAATCATTCAAACTTCTAAAACATGGCATAATAGCAATATTTATTGATTAAGAAAGTTGAGATTTGAACTTGATTAATTTCCCCTAAGCTTTTCCTTGATTCTCTAGTTTTTCTTCCTTGGATGTTTGTTAATGACCGACCCTTACTACTTCTCTTTTTTTTCATTTACTATGAATGAAGTGTGTAAAAATGAATGAAGGAAATGAAGATAGAAGGGTTTAAGAGTTAGGAATAAAAGATATTCCTATTTTTCCCTTATCATATTCATCCTTCTTATCCTAACCTTTTATTTCTCTAATTGGTTTATTAACTAAGGTACGACCTACTTAATTACCAAATCTCTATTTCTTATCCCTTTACATTATTATTTAATTAAATGTTTTAAATGATGTTAGCCAAAATTAGGGTCTTTACAAAATCCCCTCCTTAAAGAATTTCGTCCTCGAAATTATGATAAGCTACATACATCAATCAAATATAAAGGTAAAACATACCATCAAACAAGTCAGGATAAGTGTCTCTAATCCTGCTCTTTGTTTCCCAAGTACAGTCTCTCTCGTCGTCACTCTACTGGACCTTTACTAATCTGACCGTCTTGTTCCTTAGCTTCTTCCCATCCCTATCTACTATACAAATTGGCCGTCTACCTATAGTCATGTCCGGTTCCACTACTAAGTCTTCTAATCAAAATCGTAATAGTAGTCTTTGAATCTCAAACACACTTCCTTAGATGAGAAATATGGAAAGATTATGGACTCCTGCCAAACTATTCGGTAACTTTATCCTATAAGTGTGTTTCCCGATCCTTTCTATAATAGGAAATGGTCCAACAAACCTTAGTGCCACTTTCCCTGACTTTTCGAATCTTATTACACCCTATGTCGGTGATACCTTGATGAAAATATGATCTTTGACTGAGAACTCTAAGTCTTTTCATCTCTTATTTGCATAACTTTTTCTGCCTAGATTGAGCTTCCTTCATTCTAGTCCAAATTAACTCAATCTTTTCTACAGCTTCTCTTATTGAATCTGGACCAAGAACTAATCTATCTCCGGTCTTTAACCAACATACGGGAGATTTGCACGGCCTTCCATACAAAGCTTCAAACGATGTCATCCTATACTAGTTTGATAACTATTGTTATATGAAAACTCGACTAAGTGTAAATGGTCTTCCCATGATCCTCCAAAATCTAGGACACAAGCTCTTAACAAATCTTCTAAGACTTTGTTAACCCTGTCCGTTTGTCCATCAGTCTATGGATGGTAAGCGATACTCATCTTGAGCTTGGAACCTAAAACTTCCTACAGACTCTTCCAGAACTCACTAGTGAATAAAGAATCTCAGTCACTTACTATACTACTAGGAATCCCATGCAGTCTAACTATATTCTTCATGAATAACTTAGCTAAAACCGGTGCCGTCCTAGTTAACTTAACAGGTATAAAGTGTGCATTCTTAGTCAATCTGTCCACTACAACCCGGACACTCTCATTCCCTCTATTCGATCTTGGCAACCCGTCTATGAAATCCATAGATATAGAATCCCACTTCCAAACTGGAATATCTAAAGGCTGAAGCAATCCACTTGGAATATCTTTAGAAAACCCAATTTTTGATGTTTGTGCTTTGTTCGGCTTTCAGTTGCTGACAGTTCAAACACTACTTTACCCATAAACCTACATCCTTCTTCATACCTTTCCAGAAGAAACTTCTTTTCATATCCTGGAACATCTTAGTTCCTCCAGGATGAATAGTAAACTTTGATCTATGACATTCTATAAGGACTTCCTTCATTAAATCTTCAATATCTGGAACACACAACCTTCCCTTCTTTCTCAACCACCCATTTTGGTCAAGGCTGAAATCTTTTAAATTATCAATCTTAGTTCCACTCTTTAACCTTCTGACCTTTCAGCTAGTAATGGATCATCTCCTTGCCTAGAAGCAATCCTTTCAATCATTACTGGTCGAACTTCTAAATATGACAACATATCGGTTTCTTGACTCGAATATGTCGTAGATCTTAACTGCACACCGCATGTAGTCGATGCTTCTAAATCTTTCCAATCAGCTACCATTGCTAACACTACATTCTGATTCCTTCCATTGAGCGCATCTGCAACTTCATTTCCTTTCCCTGGTGTATACTCAATTCCAAAATCATAAGCAACTAAAAACTTACCATCTCTGTTGTCTCATATTCAACTCCTTTTGAGAGAATAAGTATCAAAATGACTTGTGATCCGTAAACAACTCGAATATCTCTCCCAAAAGGTAACGTCTTCACACTTATAGTGCAAAAATTACTGCAGCTAATTCTAAATCATGCGTCAGATATCTAACCTCATGCGGTCTGAACTGTCGAGAAGTGTAGGCAATTACTTTACACCTCTGCATTAATAAAGCTCCTAATCCTGTTCCGCACGCATCTGTATACACCACTAAATCTTGATTCCCATCCGGGACAACTAACATCGGTGCATTGGTCAATAAATGTTTCATCTTTTGGGATGCCTCCTTACATTTATCGATCTAAACAAACTTTCACTTCTTTCCTTATCAACTTAATCATCGGTGCTTCTATACATGAGAAATCCTTGATGAACCTCCGGTAATAACCAGCTAGTCCAAAAAAACTTTATCTCGGTCACTGTCTTGAGTCTCTTCCAATTATTAACTGCCTCGATCTTAGCTGGATTTACTAACAACCTTTTTTCTGAGACCACATAACCAAGAAACTTCACCTCCCTCTTCCGAAAATGACACTTTGAAAACTTTGCTTTTAACTGATGCTGTCTTATTGTCCCAAGCACTATCCTAAGATGAACTTCATGGTCTCTTTCATCTTTCAAATATATCAAAATGTTGTCTATGAACACCAATACGAATCTGTTCAAGTGTTCTCGAAAGATCCGATTCATTAAGTCTGCGAAGAAGGCCGAGACATTAGTTAATCCGAATGACATTACTAACCATTCGTATGATCCATATCTTGTCCTATATGTCGTCAAAGGAATACTATCCTCCGCCACTCTTAGTTAATGGAATCCTGTTGTCAAATCCAACTGAGGAAATACCTTAGCTCCACTCAACTGATCAAACAAATCATCAATCATCGGCAACAGATATCGATTCTTTATTTTCTTCTCATTTAACTCATGATAATCGATACACAACCTTAACGATCTGTCTGGTTTCTTAACAAACACTGCGGCTACTCTCCAAGGCGAACTGCTTGGTCTAATAAAACTATTACCTTCTAAGTCCACCAGTTGCACCTTTAACTCCTTCATCTCGGTAGGCGTCATCCAAATCGGCAGTCTACTAACAGGTTCAGCTCCTGGTACAAGATTTATCCAAAACTCAATAGCTCGTTTCAGCAGCAGTCTTATCATCGATTCAAAGACGTCTACGAATTCTCTAACAACAAAACTAAATTCAACTCATCTTCCTTCTCCATTACACCCAACAAAGCACAAACAACAAAAATTGGGTTTTCTAAAGAATATATAATTCAATCACTACTACTAGGGTGTCCTAGTGATATTTTCCTATCGTGGCAAAATATCCTAACATCATACTTATTTAACCAATTCATACCCAAAATAATTTCGAAGCCTATGAAATCCAACACATGCAAACTGCAAGCAAATATATGACCTAATAATTCAAACTCTAACTGGTCACATCTCATTCCAAGAGTTGCATACCCTCCTATTGGATTCGCAACCCTTAAGGAAGTAGCTAGGTATGATGGTTCTAGGTTAAGCTTATCTACCAAACAATGAGACATGAAAGAATGTGATGCACCAGTATCAAATAGAACTCTAACATGTATACCATGAATCAAAAGCGTACCTCCCATCACAGCCTTTTCTTTCCCCTTAGCTGTTGGTCTCGAGGTAGCCGGTTCCAATGCAAACACCTTTCCCTTTTCAGCTTTACCTAGTTCCTTACACTAATTCTTATAATGACCGATCTAATCACAGTTGAAACACTTGATGTTCTTCCTCCCAATCACCTTCTTTCCATCTCCAAATTGACATTCATTTGTGAGATGCCCTTTCTGATCACACTTATAACATATAATCTCATATTTTTCCTTTTTTGGCAGCTCCATTCTTCTAAGCTCCCTTCTTGTGGAAAAACTTCCTCTTGTGATTCTGCCCACCTTGAGCCTCTACTGTTTGTTACTACTAAAGAAAGTAAGCATATCTTTGTTCCTTAAAGTCGTCTCAATAACTACATCACATGAATCTCTGGGATGTGGTAAAGTTTCCCTAGCAAGTTCAGGTCTCAATCCATGGATGAATGTCTCATTCCTTTTAATTACTGTATCCATGGTAGTATACCCATACCGGGACAATTCCTCAAATCTCGTAGCATACTCCAACACATTCATATCTCCCTGCACCAACTCAGCAAACTTTCTCAATACGGCAAACTTAGCGATTTCTGACATAAACTTTTCTTCAAACCTTCTCCAAAATTCTACCCAAGTAAGAGTTTCCTCCGGTACTCCAACAGTAACACCATTCCACCAGTACAACGCAGCTCCTTACAATTGCCTGGAAGCTAACCTCCTCTTCTCCTCCTCATTCAGTCAAAGATCAACGAAAATCCTCTCACAATAAAGCAACCAGTTCTCTACTTCGATAGCATCTTCTGTTCCAATAAATGGTTTTCCTCCCAGTCTTGTATAGTCTCTACTTAGCACAACATTGTTGTTGACAACCAAAACTTCCTAATTCACTCATCCAGCATTTCCACCTACTAATCCAACAGCAGCTCCAACTTGCATCATGTTAACAAAGAACTAATACATAGCTCCCATATCCACCTACGGTGTTCTAGCACCTACACTAGTAGCTTGTGCCCAACCTGAATTGCTTCTAATATTAGGCCTGCCATTTTCA
Organism: Allium fistulosum; assembly: GCA_030737815.1. NCBI lineage: Eukaryota > Viridiplantae > Streptophyta > Magnoliopsida > Asparagales > Amaryllidaceae > Allium > Allium fistulosum. Next base: position 760,269,708 of record CM060908.1, on the reverse strand, counting down.
TTTGTTGTGTTGCTTCCTCCATCGAGATTCACTCTTCTGTTTCCTGCCTCCATATTTTACTTTCCGTTAAATTTGCATTCGAACCTTAGTAAGATACGAAAGAACGGTCTAAGAGAGATGGGAAAATAGGGTAAAAGCGTATACTTATATATTATAAATACATGTACGTTACTATAACGTTATCCCATGGCCCAATCTTATTCTTTGATTCATTTGGATTATGTTTTAAAACCTTGTTTTAAGTTCAAAATTCTTTTAAGTTTTACATAAACCTATGCTCAAATACCAAGTTGTAACATCACCCATCCTGAGGCCCGAAACTAACCGCTACAAATGCTGCAGTATCTATAGTAATAATTTCTACTGACAATATATGGTAATGTTAATGGTATCCATAATATCAGAAGTACAAGAATATAAAATATTTCAAACATAATTTCAAAACAACTTTTCTTATTACATTTAAAATCAGCATTTCATATTCAGTACATAATCTCATAACATTGCCTAGGTTCAGATAATTATAATTATTACAAAATACGCCTAGAGCGACATATGAAGATGCCCCCTTGGGTAATCAGAGTTACTAAATAGACAATCATAACATCTGCCATTACACATAACATTCAATCATAGCGGAATAGATAAATAGATAATCTCCTACATAGCTAGATTTACCTCTTGCATGTCTACGAATGCTTTATTCGCCAAAACCTACTAAACCTGAAAACCTTAACTCTCATACTCAAATTAAATTTTGAGCACTCGAGAATTTAAGAGAAAAACATAAACTTCGAGTCAGACGTAAAGCTTGGTGTGAATAATAATATGACATCTCGATTTATCGATATTAAGTGAGACCACGCTGCCTAGCGGAACAGGTTTCCCCTCACTAATATCCTTTAAAAGCATATCTTTTGCAATCAAAATCTTGCAAATAAACTGGTTATAATAAACAATTTATAATAACATGTGTGCATACAAAATAGGTAATTAGTAGACTATCTGTTCTAAAATCATAGTTTTATCAAGCTGACTATAAACCTATGGTTGACTCGGGCCTACCAGACATAATAAATGTTCTAACTTGCCATTAGAGAAAAAATGGACGGTCTGTTCGTAACTTACTACTTCTAAGGTCAGCTGATCCTAATGGTTTTGCGGGCTCACCAATAACCTATCTCTACTCTGTGTATTCCTTTCTGTGTGTAACCTTCTTTTAGTCTTACCCATGGCAAAGCCCTACACATTGGGATTTTGGGCTTATATTAGCTAGAGGCTACTAACAAAATTATAAGATGCGACCCTACACCAGTCCCAACTGGTTTTCTAATCTCTGAGTCGTTCTTTTAGTAAAATTCTGGGTTAACTACCCTATCCATATTTTCTTGAAAACAAAATCTTTGTAAATGATTTAACCCTTGAAACCATTCTTAAAACAAGGAAAACATTGGTCCTTTACTTTACTCAAAATACTTATGACATGATATATGCTTTACAGAACGTTGTTGATGAAACATAAAATCATTAGGATCTTTGACCCTTTCAAAACTTAGGTTACAAGGCCAAAACTATGTAAAAACTTTTACAATTATAAAACTTGACGACGTCGTCACCACTAAAAATCTTTGCCCACTCAAAAGCACGTCGAAGTCTTTTATTTTTCAACCCTTGGGATGATGTCAAAGTTATTACTTCATAAATTATAGTGTTAAAACTGTAAAAATTGAACTTCGATGACACATAAAAACATTAGCCCCAAGGCCTTATCGAGGGTATAAAGTTTAGTAGATGCGATGTCGGTATCTAAGACATTGACATGGTTGAAAACATTATAGGTTAAACTCGATGACTAGTTTAAAACGGTAGGGGCTAAACTCGATGACAAGTTAAAACGCGACATAGATTAGGCTCGATGACAATATTAAAAGCGGCCCAACTAGGCTCAACAACTAGTTAAAAGCGGCATAGGCTCAATGATAATTTGAAGCTGTAGGCTCGATGACCATTGGGCCAATGAGGATGAAACTCAAAATCATTTAACAAAACTAATCGATATCAAGGTTATAAGAGTTAGTAATCCTATAGAACATAAGCATTTATATGTCTCTTTGTATAAAACGCAGCATGTATAAGCATCGATATGCCCATGTCGAGTCCTTTCTCTTTACCTTTATTACATCGGCCTCAAGGAGGTTCAAACCCAATCCACTTCATGCCAAGCTTGTTGATATCATGGGGCTTTGTTTTTGTGCCATGTCGATGACACTGGGATGTAGTGAGATGTAGCTCGACATGGACAATGTTGACATGGAAGGGTTGTAAATAACTTATAAACTGCAATATTACTATAAAAAGTTGTTTCTTTTCACCAAACCTTTATAATTTGTCAAAAACTTACTGGCTAGCGAAACTTTAACAATTTCTTTTGCAGAAAAACTGCCGCACTTAATAATTATCATTACTAAACATTTTGCAATTTAACCCATTTTATAAACATTTTAATTAAACAAATAAGTCCTTTTTTAGCAAAGCTAGCCGGCTTAAAAGTGGGTCGTGCCACTGTATAAATAAAGGGAAAACAGGTGTTCTGTACATGCACAAAACAGCTAAATGGGAGCAAGTAGCCCAACCACAATGAAAAATAAAGTATAGGAGCTAGGCAAAAGGAGCCTAGACTACTAAACAACAAGACTACGTGCCTCCGAAGAGGAGCGGCTAGAACAAACGCTAGACGACGGGCCAATAACATGCACAAACCTAGAGAAAAGAGCTACCAGATTTGGATTATAACCATCAGAAGTGGGTGAGTAAATAAATTTTCTATCCCAAGTGACATCATAAAACTAACTTTTATTCTCCTCACCAATCTCACCAGTCCTAGTTAGAGTAAGACCCTCACCCTCGATATGATATAAAAGACTATGATTCTCTCCCCCAACATCACTTATAAAGGCATAGTAAGTATCATATTCTGGCGAGTAACGCGTATCAGAAGGAACATGAATCCAGGATTGCTCCTCGGAATTTCCAGAAATAGAATCAAACAAAGTAGCAGTGGCATCCACAGAATGGGCCTCACCAACAGGATCATCAATAACAGGAGAGTCAACAGCAGGAGTCTCAATAGCAGAAACGACAACATGAGTAACAACAGCAGAAGTCAGATCAGCAGGAGTGATAACAGGAGGAGGCACAAAGGGAGGTGGAGCAACCTTCGGGACCCACCTCTTGAAAGGTGGACGGGGCAAAGGAACCGATCAGATAAAGGAATGCCAGCAGATGCCGAACTGGAACACGCCTCCGAAAGATGCCCAAAAGGCTGTCAGACCGTACATATATCCGGTTTCCAACTGTATCGCACTCTGACCTCAGCAAAATGGCCCTCATCGATTCTGACTTTAAGCACCGAAGGTAGAGGTTTGTCCGGGGTTATCTTAATCGAAGCTTTGGCATAAACTAATCTATTTCTGGCTATTGTGTTTGCATCATAACAAATCACCTTACCAATAAGGCCTGCTAGCCAATCAATCCCGATAAGAGGCTGAAGAACAGAAGGAATGTGTGAAAAATGGGCCCAAATAGGAATAGATAAAACCTAAGAACATGCCTTATTCACAGACGGACTCCATGAAGTGATAATGAATTGCTTCACTTCTATAAGAGTTGGGTCGGCTTCAAGAATTAGCTGTCTTTCATCGCTACGCGAGAATTTAAAATAGAACCTTTCATTATCAAAATGAATACTCAAGCCCCCTCTAGGCTTCCAAACCTGATTGCATCTAGCCTTAACAAGGTGATAGGATGGATTGGAGTCGAGGAAAAATCAAACTAAAAAATCTTTCCAATAAACTACCCCGGCCGTAATCACTTCCTTTAGAGGAATCATTACACCGTCAATCACAATAGTATCCAAAGAACGAGGGGAGTGCACACCAGCATTAATCGGCATTTTGGTGAATAATGACGACCACAAAGAGGCAGCCATTGGCGGAGAGGGTTCCACAGGGATTTCATGATTCACAGCAGGCGAAATACCACCTACGGGAGAAAAGGTAAGGGAAATATTGGGTTCAACATTAACACAAACACCTGGTTTGCTACGATGCTCACCGCCACTGCCAACTATTGTGTTCCCAACTGCGTTATACTCTACGACACTGGCAACAACGGCAGCAACATCAGACCCGTTCCCACAATCAATTTGCATATTGTCAACATCACTTAAATTTTTTCCAGAGCCCAAACCAACCACAGTCTGTTGCCAAGCAGAATTACCAGCAGAAGCCAAGAGAGGGGATAAAGAATGCTCACCAGATACCGAAGAGGAGATTGGCAAATGCGTTGCAGCACCACGAGGGGAAGTCAGATCAGCCAGTAGGCTCGCAAGTGGGTTGCCGCTAATCGATTGTGGCATGGATTTGAAACGAACATCTATTTTAGACACAGGAATAAATGTCTCAGATGGAATCGACGAAGCACCAGATGAGCTGACCACGAGAGGAGGAGCACCAAACAAAACACCAGAGCGAGTGACAAAGACAACCAAATTAGGCAAGGCGGGCTTTAGCTTCTTCTTTTGAGGCATGAGAGGGATACAATGCGGAAGCGACGAGGGCGAGAGGCAATGTAACAACCCGTATTTTTGATAATTAAAAACATTAAATTAATTAAGATTTTTGAATTTAATATTGTGTGAAATTAAAATTTATGATTTATTAATGTGAAAGACTATTAGAATATGATTTAATAATGTTGATTTAATTTAATTGATAACTATTTTAATGTAATTTCAATCAATTGAAATAATTGTAAAGTTAATTTGGTTATAATTGTAAATAAGGAATAAATTAAGTGCTGGATTTAAATTAAAATTTTATGTTATAAATTAGGATAGGTTTATTAAGGAATATGAAATCAATTAATTTGTATGTGAATTTATTAGCTTTGTTTGTAAACAACACATAGAAATGTGTTTGAATTATTAATGTGTAGTAATTGTTTAATTATCATTTCATTATTTAATCCGTGAAATTAAATTGTAAATCAATTGAAATTAATCTAATTAAATATTGCAGTTAATATAAATTAAGATGACAACTGTAGAATATTGATGTAATAAAATGAAAACCAATGTTAGTTATATCCATAGGGTGATAGTTGATTTAATAATAAGAGTGGAAATCAAAATAAAAGAATTTATTTGGATTTAAAATATAATCAACTAGCATTTATTACAGTGTAATGAACGTTGAATTTAATGTAATATTTAAATAGTGGATTTAACATGGAAATTTTATTTTAATAGGTTATTAATTTCTATGTAATCTAGAATGATGAAATTGTTAACATTTAAATTTGAATTTGAGAAGTGATTAAATTAATTTAATAATAATTTATTTCATCAACGCGAAAATTAGCCATTTTGGCCACTGTCTCGAATTTTGACGAAATTAGTTTTATCGAATTCATAACAGTGAATTATTGTTGGATTTCAAGTTTTGTAGCGATCGGACTTGTCGTTTGATCGCGCAAGCTCGAAACACGTAGAAATTGGTTAATAGAATTTAAATGGATATAATCTGATTTTGAAAGCTAACTTCTGTATACAATGGAATTGGGACTTGAAACTAGTTCCATTGAGTTTTAAATTATCGAAAACCTATATTTCAATATATTGGATGACCCACTTTCGTTTCATAAGCGAAACGGGCTTTACGGGTTTGCGTAATTGTTTCTACCACTTCGATCTGTCCGTTCATTCTTATCTATCCTTGTCCATATAAATAGTTTTTGTTTCTCTAACCCTAGTAGCCTTTCTTATTTCTATACTTATCTGCCTATTCAATCTATCTGCTGCTTCCTCAGTTCCTCCTTCCCAATGGCTGCAAATCCAAAACCCTAAATTCAATTTCAAATTCAAATCGAAATTCAAACTCCTCAAACTATGTCATACTATATATTGTTAGAAAGCTCTCGACGAGCGCAATCCACTACTGCAGTTCATTTTTGCAATCTAATCACGGTTTGTCCAGAAATTGGTGATTTAGTTTCGGCCGTCCGTTGTTAGGGTTTCGATCCAACGGTGGATCTTCATCCTTACGATGATCGGATGGTGCTGCATCGAAGAGGAGGCCGAGAGGGGTTGATCCATGGTGTTAGTCGTCTCTGTAGGGGTTTGAGATTGCCAGAAATTGGCATGGATGTGGATGGCGGCGAATGGCTACAGGCGGCGGTGGAGTGGGCGACTGCTTGGGCGAGGGAGCGGATTGGCAAGGCGGAGGTGATGGCGACGTTCGATCGTGGTGAAAGGGCTTTTAGTGGCGGCTATTAGGGGTGTTCATGTGTGTTGCTGTGCATGGCTAGGGTTTCTGTAACGACCCAGAATTTTGAACAAATTAAATTGAGAATATTTAATTAATTTTAAATATTTGAACGATAATTTAATTTGAATTCCCGATATATCTTTGAATTTGGTGATTAAATTATAAAAATTTAATCTATTGTAAATTGAATAAAAATTTGAATCTTCAATTTTAAGTCGAAGAAAAATATTTCAAAAGCTTTCAAAATTTATATGGATGATACTGAAGATAATCGAACTTTCAGAATTGAATCTTTAAACTGTTTTGCTCAATTTCGAATTTAATTGTTTGAACCGATATTTAAAAATAGTCATTTTTCAAACAGTCTCGGAATTCGACGAAACCAGTTCCATTGGGTCCGTAATATCGAATTATTACCGGATTCCAAATTTCGTATTTTTTGGAGTTGTTATGTGACCGTACGGTGAGAAAACGTCTTGAAATTAAATCGAATTCAATTTAATTTAAAATTTGAATTTGGTCAAATTCAGAACACTGTAGCTTCCCTTCATCCACGCCGAGAATCACAAAATTTATCGTGCAACCCATGTTCTCCTGTCTCCCTCCTTCTGTTAAAATTCACGAAAGAAGATCATTTCGTTCAAAGTTAAAACTCTCGTTCAAAAGGAAATAAAAATGGCCGCGTGAACCATTCTTCCTCCCCTTAAAATCGGATCCACTCTTCTCTCGTTCTCCTTCTCTATTTCCGTTTAAAACAAAAGCAGTTAGTTCATTCAAAAAAGAAAAAAAAAAGATGATAGCGAGTTCGCCAGTTGCAGCCGAAGTTGTCGAATCGCGTGGGGACGAACGCGAGCCTCTCCACTTCAGCTCGTTGTAGTCGGTTCGTTGCAAAATCACGAGAGCGTCGACCAAAGGAAATCGGGGCGGCCAGGGTTTGTCGTTCGACTCGAGGGCGTGGCAGCGATTCCGAGTCAGGCGAGGCTATGTTGTTGCATTATTTTGGGGTTTTGCGATTTAGGGTTTAGCTTCGGTGTCGTGGTCACAACTCGTGGCGCAAGGAGGCAGCGTCGCGACTGATTGGGAAAGGCGATCGTGTTCGTGGTCGAGTCTGGCTACGGGCGTACACGATGGAAAGGACTTCGTCGTCGACAGGGGAATACGTGAAGCTTGATGGCGACAGCAGTTCACATTCGTAAGATACTGAGCAGGTATTCTTTAGTTTACAATTCAATTTTGAAATTTAATAAGTTATAGTTGAGATTTAAAATTTAAAAGAAAAGTAGTTTTAACTGAACTTTTGTTAATTTAATTATTCAAAGCAAATTGATTTAAAATAAGGATATTAAAATAAAAGAAAATCATTGGTTAATTTAAATTATTTAAAAGGATATGTGATGAAAGGAAAATTATTTTACAGTAGAATATAAAATTGGTTATTTTAAAAAGGGAGTCAGTTTAAAATTCTATATTAGTTTGTTTAAATTAAATCATCGATAATTTAATTTGTTGAATTTAATGTAGAAGTTATAAAAAGAAAATGGTTTAAAATAAAATCATTGGATAATTAAAATTACCAAATGAAAATTGTTATTCGATTTATTTCAAATATTAATCGATTGTATAAAATTATTTATACAAGGTCAAAATTTGGAGAAATGGACAAATTGGAAAATGGATGGGAAAATAAAAGCTAAGGTGAGATTTTTCTCACTCAAATTGAATGTGGAATTTTTGCAGTTATTGATGATTGCTATTGGATGTGATATTAGATATAGTAGGATATATCTATATATATAGCAATATATACATATTGGCATATGTATATATTGGATTGATGATTTCCCGCCTCGTATAGCGGATGAGACCCTATTGCGCCGTTAGTAAGCGGATTATTTTTATAAAACCCATATACCGCGATATTCCACCTCGAAGTGGAATTGGTATTGTGCTAACGTCTGTGGATGCAGGGAAACAGGTTGGAGGGATCCAACTGGATTTCTCAACAGTATTTATTTATTTATAGATATTGTGATGTATATTCTATTATCATATGTTGATATATGATGTTTGTTGTGGTGATTGACAAATTGGTGCTGTTGCATCATCGGATTCAAGTTTTGAACTTTAAAAATAACGACTTTTACTTTAAAAGGATTTGAAAGTGATTTTTGAAAGTAGACGTTTTATTGAATTTTTGAATTGATTTATTTCAAAATAAATAAACGTTTGAAATTTTAAAGTTACAGAAATTTATAGATTTGTGAAATATAACCGAAAAGTGATTTTTGGAATAAATAGTTGATTGATTTATGAAATGGTTTAAATTGATATTTTTGAATTTCTGTAAACGGTTTATATAAAAGATTTATGAAATTGATATCTACAAAATTAAGAATGTTGAAATTATAAAACGAGTTTCTATAAGTGAAAAAAATGAAATATTATGGAATCCGTAAGTGAATGAAGTTTATAGATTTATAAATTGTGAAGTTGAAAATGAATGATAAGTTATTAACTTATAATATGGACTTGTGATATTTATATCGAGTATAACTCGAATTTGTCAATAAAGGAGATTTATTAAATTGAAGTTGTTAGAAAATAGAAATAGAATTTATAAACGTTGTTTTATAAATTCGAAATCAATTGGATTTGATAAATTAAATATAGAAGGTTGTTAAAGGAGATATATTCGCGATTTTGGATAGCGAATTATTATTGAAATAAAATGTGTAGAAAATATTGAAATGTGGTTAGTGATGTATATTCACGATTTTGGACAGTGAATATATTGTTAAGTAAAATGGATTTATTTTTGAAGAAGTGATATAAAAAATGAAGTTAAACATTTTAAAGATGTTTTAAAATGTGTTAAAAATCGAAATCATAGATTTCAACATTCATTGTTGAAATAGACGTTTTCGAAAAATAAGGAAATGATGGACTATAACACTGTTGTTATAGTAAATGATTTTCGAAAGGAAATGTTTTATATAGTATTGGGATTTATACACCTATCTTAAAATTCGAATCCCTATACTAGTGATTTTTGAGTCGTCGTAACGATGTTTTACGTAACATTCATTTTGACTCAAATTGATGTTGTTATAGAAAATAGATTTCCTTAAAGAATGAAATATATACTTAATTTGATTTAAGTATATCGAATATTTTCCAAGTGTTGAAAATAAATGGATTTGGGAAATACTTATTATTAAATAAGTATGGAAATGTTTTCCAAAATGAAATGAAACGTTTTGAGAATTTATCTTTGAAAAGATAAATTGAAATTGAATATTGAAAACGATTTGAAAATCGTATATCAGTAGATATTTTGAAATATAAATTCAATATGGAATTTATAAAAGAAATGGGAATTCGTTTTAAAAATAAATATTGATTTATTTCTGAAGTGTGGAAATTTTATATCTAGTAAAGATATTTTGGAAAATAAATAATTTGGAAAATTATTTGGAATCTGATGATGTTGCGCATCTTTATTGATAGTTAAATAACCGACTATCAATAATTACCTTGAATGGTATTTGTTGTGAATTGGATGAATTTGAATGCCACACTTATTTTTGAATTAACGCTCACTATTCGGGTTAGTCGGGAAAGGACCATGGGGTCGTATAATCCATTCCGAATATGTGATACGTCGATAAGAATTGCATTCGAAGACCGGTGTTGAAGACCGGATATTTTTGAAAACGGAAGGATTACCGTCGAGTTACTCTACATCGGCTGATCTCCGATTTAGAGGTTTTATCACCCTTAGTGACGGGAAGTCCCGACGTGATTGAAAATTATCTGGAATTGCAAGGGCTTCGTGAGAAGTGCCTTCGGTTCTGTTCGATCCCGGAACAGACTTGTATGGATTGTGTGTCTGACGTTACAATTTGAGATATAAAGCTGATTCCATTCAAATACATTTCTGTTGGTGGCGGAGAATTTATTCTCTTAGCTTAACACCCTTCTCTGAGACGTACGAGCTCAGAGGTTATGTAGTTGAAATTTATCAGCGATATACTCCCAATTTGGTAACGTGGCATACTGAGTGTTGCTGTGAAGTGATCAGTGTTTGATCATTTGCGATATGATCATTTGTTTGATCTTATATCTTTGTGATCATAGGTTGATCATTTTGTTTGACCCGAAGCATGGCTTTTTGAGAAGCGTAGCTTTGTGAACGAGACTTCATCGAGCCTCACACCCCGGAAATGGTCAAAACAGGAAGGATGCAGCAAGGTTCTAGGGAGTAGCGCCCCTTAGTGTATGTCATTCCTTCTGGATAGAGGTGGTATCATGGTATGGAGCCCAGATACTTAACCTATGTGGTTGCTGCATTATTATTTTGATGTGGTTTGTTGGAAATCGGGGATCCTCGGGAAGATCGGTTACGATCGGGGAATGGCATACGCGTGTCAGTAGTTACCTATTTTTGCAGAGGTAACCCGACCTTGTGTTGGCAGAGATCTAACCGTAACATTAGGTTCTCGGGTCGTCTATTCCAGGGACGTACCCATCGTGGCATAGAAAGTTTCTTAGCCTGACCATTTGTTGGAAATCCAAAGAAACAATACGAGCCTTGTACGGTATTAGTTGTAGAACCTATCATTCACTTATGGTGGCGCCCCACTGTTTGGATGGTAGCTATAGTAGGCATACGATACTGGTCGTATGCTGGCTAAGATTAATATTATACTTTCGAAATGTTTTCTACACTATGCACTAATAATAATATCAAAAAAAGAATTTGATTTTGCATAGTAAGCATCTTTGACTATCATAAGAAGAAATCTCCTCCAATTCTGCGTTTGCATTGTGTGTGTGGTGGGAGGTCTTATGGTAGTTTCATTTTCCAAAAGCATTGCGAATTTGTTTTATTTTCTTTGTGAAAGAATAACTGTTTTACGATCTCACACCAGTCACCATGACTGACTCGGAGTTTATTGTTTCCCTTCTAAACTCTGGGTGCCCACCAATTTCCACACGGGCAGCCTAGAGTTATGTTATCAGGATATTCTGGATATTCTGGAGCTTTGGAAGCAAGCTGGATGGCGAAACGTATCACCTATATTTTTGTATTATTCCGCTGTGTATTCTGTATGGGGACAAGTTTATATAACTGTCCATTTGTTGTATATTGACTCTGATGATTGATGTATGTATAAACTGATATAGTTCTTTGTTTTAAAAGACTAGTGTTATCTATTATATATTGTTCCGCTGCGATGTGTAAGATTCTGATATTGTTTTCTGTTTCTATTATTGTTCTGTTGTTCTTCTCTTCTTCTTCTACTCTTTTCTTCTTCTTCTACCTTTTTCTTCTTTTTAAAACCCTCACTATTGGAGTTTCCGGCACTCGATTTCTCGGCAGTCGATAAAGTGAGTATCGATGTCGAATTTTCGAAAGTCGAAAATTTCTGTACGTGACAGCGTGGTATCAGAGCATATGGTTAAGCGACAACCCTGCTCTGTTGGGTGTTACTCATTAGAGATAGAGTCAGCAGTACTCTAGAATGAGTTGAGTGTAATAATAGATATGAGCGCGTATTTGTTATTTGAATATAAAATTGTTTTGTATTGTGTTGACTTATCGGTTGATTGTTTATAGATTCTGGTCGGTGCAGTCTAGCTAACTGTGTTGATAGGAATTTCTAAACTCTTAAACAAGATAAACCGACACAGTATTGTTTTAAATAGGGTAAATGAAATAATTTTGCCCAAAACTATTTTTGTATAGAAAAGAAATGATTTTCTATGAATTATCATAGTATATGGATGCATGGTTGTTAGGAAAGTGATAATATTAAAATGTTATCATTATTATATGAAATTAAATAAGAAATTGAAATTGTAACTCCAAAGTTAAGAAATAAAATTCACATACAAATGAAATTTAAGAATGTAAATTATAAATGTGAATTGTAATTTGAAACGGAATTCCAGAGAAGTATTTGGAAATATTTTTGAAGGAATTTGAAAATTTTGGAGATTTGGAAGGTTTAAATTCTTTTTGGAGTTGAAAATGAATTTCAAAGGTTTGAAAAATGTTTTGAAGAGATGAAAGCTCTAAACTCTTTTCGGTCGTTGGAAAATAATTCCGATGATGACCGCGGCATCGTTGGTGTTCATTTTCGAGTTTCCAAAAGAGGAATTGCTGCCAAATTGTTTTAAACGGAAAGTGTTTGGAAAATTTGGGTTTTGTTTTGGAAATTAAAAAGATAAATTTGAATTGTTTTCAAAATGATTTTTGAAAATGTTAGTAAGACTCTGGAATACTATATTAAAATATTTATGAAATATTACTAAGTTGATAACTTATACAAATTGAATCTTCATAGAATAAATTTAACTTAAAGAATGAAGTTAAAATTAAAGAAAGTATAAGTGAATAAATTTTGAATGAAAGTAAGATTAAATGTTGAAATTCATTTCGAATTTGTAAGTAAGTAAGACTGAATTGAATTTAGATTTGTGAAAAATAAAGTGAAGTATTAAAAAGAAAATTAGTAAGTGAAGCTAATTAAATATGGACCAAATGAATAATGTTTGAACGAATTAAATTTAAAATGAATTGAAATCCAGTTTAAATGCAAGTAGATTTAACCGAAGTGGTAAATTGAAAATAAATATAATGTGTATATGGAATATTTACATTGAACCTAAGAAATGAAGAGTGAAATTCATAAGTAAATGTAATATTGAAATTATTCTAAGTGATGATTGAACAAAAGAATAAAACTGGAAATTGACACTGAATGTTGAAAACAAATGTGAATTGTGTGAAATAAAATGAAGATTGTAAGATTAGTTTAAAGTGAACTAAAGGTAATTGATGAAATTCAATATTCAGAAGTTAAACTGAATCCAAATTTAATTGAAATTGTGAATTGAATTAAAATGAGAATTTGAAATGCAAAATTGAATGATAATGGATATAACTTCAATGGTGAAGTAAAAATATATAAGAAGTTTATATTGAAAATTTTGTAATGGAATTTGCAAAATGGTTTGAATGTTGTAACTTGATATTATGGCTAGTAGGACATACAGGTGTTATAAAAGGAATTGGAATTTTGATTTCGAAGATAATTTGAATTGCTCGAAAAAGGTATGTATTTAAATTTGAATATGAGATTTGATGACTTATTTCTCTAGCCGCTTGGCTTTTTCTTTTTCTTTTTGAAATCTGAGAGTCCGTAGGGACGTTTTGTAGTCGTACCGTATTAGCCGCGCAAAGGAGACGCTGGCGAAATTTTTCGAAAATTTCGAGTGTTAGGAAAATTTTGAGAAAAATTTGAAAGTTTGAAATTTGAATTTAAACTTAAATTTGAATTGTTAAGGTAAACAATGTCGTTTGAAACTTATAATTTGAGTAGGAAAAGTTAGTTGAGTTAATAACGAATCTTTAGTAGAAAGATTTGTTGTGATAAATTGATAAAACTATTAGATTGTGAAAAATAGTAGACGAGTTAGGGATCATTTTTCTTGACTTGTAATTTCGGGACGAAATTCTTTTAAGGGGGGAAGTCTATAACGACCCAGAATTTTGAACAAATTAAATTGAGAATATTTAATTAATTTTAAATATTTGAACGATAATTTAATTTGAATTCCCGATATATCTTTGAATTTGGTGATTAAATTATAAAAATTTAATCTATTGTAAATTGAATAAAAATTTGAATCTTCAATTTTAAGTCGAAGAAAAATATTTCAAAAGCTTTCAAAATTTATATGGATGATACTGAAGATAATCAAACTTTCAGAATTGAATCTTTAAACTGTTTTGCTCAATTTCGAATTTAATTGTTTGAACCGATATTTAAAAATAGTCATTTTTCAAACAGTCTCGGAATTCGACGAAACCAGTTCCATTGGGTCCGTAATATCGAATTATTACCGGATTCCAAATTTCGTATTTTTTGGAGTTGTTATGTGACCGTACGGTGAGAAAACGTCTTGAAATTAAATCGAATTCAATTTAATTTAAAATTTGAATTTGGTCAAATTCAGAACACTGTAGCTTCCCTTCATCCACGCCGAGAATCACGAAATTTATCGTGCAACCCATGTTCTCCTGTCTCCCTCCTTCTGTTAAAATTCACGAAAGAAGATCATTTCGTTCAAAGTTAAAACTCTCGTTCAAAAGGAAATAAAAATGGCCGCGTGAACCATTCTTCCTCCCCTTAAAATCGGATCCACTCTTCTCTCGTTCTCCTTCTCTATTTCCGTTTAAAACAAAAGCAGTTAGTTCATTCAAAAAAGAAAAAAAAAAGATGATAGCGAGTTCGCCAGTTGCAGCCGAAGTTGTCGAATCGCGTGGGGACGAACGCGAGCCTCTCCACTTCAGCTCGTTGTAGTCGGTTCGTTGCAAAATCACGAGAGCGTCGACCAAAGGAAATCGGGGCGGCCAGGGTTTGTCGTTCGACTCGAGGGCGTGGCAGCGATTCCGAGTCAGGCGAGGCTATGTTGTTGCATTATTTTGGGGTTTTGCGATTTAGGGTTTAGCTTCGGTGTCGTGGTCACAACTCGTGGCGCAAGGAGGCAGCGTCGCGACTGATTGGGAAAGGCGATCGTGTTCGTGGTCGAGTCTGGCTACGGGCGTACACGATGGAAAGGACTTCGTCGTCGACAGGGGAATACGTGAAGCTTGATGGCGACAGCAGTTCGCATTCGTAAGATACTGAGCAGGTATTCTTTAGTTTACAATTCAATTTTGAAATTTAATTAGTTATAGTTGAGATTTAAAATTTAAAAGAAAAGTAGTTTTAACTGAACTTTTGTTAATTTAATTATTCAAAGCAAATTGATTTAAAATAAGGATATTAAAATAAAAGAAAATCATTGGTTAATTTAAATTATTTAAAAGGATATGTGATGAAAGGAAAATTATTTTACAGTAGAATATAAAATTGGTTATTTTAAAAAGGGAGTCAGTTTAAAATTCTATATTAGTTTGTTTAAATTAAATCATCGATAATTTAATTTGTTGAATTTAATGTAGAAGTTATAAAAAGAAAATGGTTTAAAATAAAATCATTGGATAATTAAAATTACCAAATGAAAATTGTTATTCGATTTATTTCAAATATTAATCGATTGTATAAAATTATTTATACAAGGTCAAAATTTGGAGAAATGGACAAATTGGAAAATGGATGGGAAAATAAAAGCTAAGGTGAGATTTTTCTCACTCAAATTGAATGTGTAATTTTTGCAGTTATTGATGATTGCTATTGGATGTGATATTAGATATAGTAGGATATATCTATATATATAGCAATATATACATATTGGCATATGTATATATTGGATTGATGATTTCCCGCCTCGTATAGCGGATGAGACCCTATTGCGCCGTTAGTAAGCGGATTATTTTTATAAAACCCATATACCGCGATATTCCACCTCGAAGTGGAATTGGTATTGTGCTAACGTCTGTGGATGCAGGGAAACAGGTTGGAGGGATCCAACTGGATTCCTCAACAGTATTTATTTATTTATAGATATTGTGATGTATATTCTGTTATCATATGTTGATATATGATGTGTGTTGTCGTGATTGACAAATTGGTGCTGTTGCATCATCGGATTCAAGTTTTGAACTTTAAAAATAACGACTTTTACTTTAAAAGGATTTGAAAGTGATTTTTGAAAGTAGACGTTTTATTGAATTTTTGAATTGATTTATTTCAAAATAAATAAACGTTTGAAATTTTAAAGTTACAGAAATTTATAGATTTGTGAAATATAACCGAAAAGTGATTTTTGGAATAAATAGTTGATTGATTTATGAAATGGTTTAAATTGAGATTTTTGAATTTCTGTAAACGGTTTATATAAAAGATTTATGAAATTGATATCTACAAAATTAAGAATGTTGAAATTATAAAACGAGTTTTTATAAGTGAAAAAAAATGAAATATTATGGAATCCGTAAGTGAATGAAGTTTATAGATTTATAAATTGTGAAGTTGAAAATGAATGATAAGTTATTAACTTATAATATGGACTTGTGATATTTATATCGAGTATAACTCGAATTTGTCAATAAAGGAGATTTATTAAATTGAAGTTGTTAGAAAATAGAAATAGAATTTATAAACGTTGTTTTATAAATTCGAAATCAATTGGATTTGATAAATTAAATATAGAAGGTTGTTAAAGGAGATATATTCGCGATTTTGGATAGCGAATTATTATTGAAATAAAATGTGTAGAAAATATTGAAATGTGGTTAGTGATGCATATTCACGATTTTGGACAGTGAATATATTGTTAAGTAAAATGGATTTATTTTTGAAGAAGTGATATAAAAAATGAAGTGAAACATTTTAAAGATGTTTTAAAATGTGTTAAAAATCGAAATCATAGATTTCAACATTCATTGTTGAAATAGACGTTTTCAAAAAATAAGGAAATGATGGACTATAACACTGTTGTTATAGTAAATGATTTTCGAAAGGAAATGTTTTATATAGTATTGGGATTTATACACCTATCTTAAAATTCGAATCCCTATACTAGTGATTTTTGAGTCGTCGTAACGATGTTTTACGTAACATTCGTTTTGACTCAAATTGATGTTGTTATAGAAAATAGATTTCCTTAAAGAATGAAATATATACTTAATTTGATTTAAGTATATCGAATATTTTCCAAGTGTTGAAAATAAATGGATTTGGGAAATACTTATTATTAAATAAGTATGGAAATGTTTTCCAAAATGAAATGAAACGTTTTGAGAATTTATCTTTGAAAAGATAAATTGAAATTGAATATTGAAAACGATTTGAAAATCGTATATCAGTAGATATTTTGAAATATAAATTCAATATGGAATTTATAAAAGAAATGGGAATTCGTTTTAAAAATAAATATTGATTTATTTCTGAAATGTGGAAATTTTATATCTAGTAAAGATATTTTGGAAAATAAATAATTTGGAAAATTATTTGGAATCTGATGATGTTGCGCATCTTTATTGATAGTTAAATAACCGACTATCAATAATTACCTTGAATGGTATTTGTTGTGAATTGGATGAATTTGAATGCCACACTTATTTTTGAATTAACGCTCACTATTCGGGTTAGCCGGGAAAGGACCATGGGGTCGTATAACCCATTCCGAATATGTGATACGTTGATATGAATTGCATTCGAAGACCGGTGTTGAAAACCGGATATTTTTGAAAACGGAAGGATTACCGTCGAGTTACTCTACATCGGCTGATCTCCGATTTAGAGGTTTTATCACCCTTAGTGACGGGAAGTCCCGACGTGATTGAAAATTATCCGGAATTGCAAGGGCTTCGTGAGAAGTGCCTTCGGTTCTGTTCGATCCCGGAACAGAC
Source organism: Allium fistulosum (assembly GCA_030737815.1). Classification (NCBI taxonomy): domain Eukaryota; kingdom Viridiplantae; phylum Streptophyta; class Magnoliopsida; order Asparagales; family Amaryllidaceae; genus Allium; species Allium fistulosum. The sequence goes on along the minus strand of CM060908.1, from coordinate 760,252,014 downwards.
TTGTATGGATTGTGTGTCTGACGTTACAATTTGAGATATAAAGCTGATTCCTTTCAAATACATTTCTATTGGTGGCGGAGAATTTATTCTCTTAGCTTAACACCCTTCTCTGAGACGTACGAGCTCAGAGGTTATGTAGTTGAAATTTATCAGCGATATACTCCCAATTTGGTAACGTGGCATACTGAGTGTTGCTGTGAAGTGATCAGTGTTTGATCATTTGCGATATGATCATTTGTTTGATCTTATATCTTTGTGATCATAGGTTGATCATTTTGTTTGACCCGAAGCATGGCTTTTTGAGAAGCGTAGCTTTATGGACGATACTTCATCGAGCCTCACACCCCGGAAATGGTCAAAACAGGAAGGATGCAGCAAGGTTCTAGGGAGTAGCGCCCCTTAGTGTATGTCATTCCTTCTGGATAGAGGTGGTATCATGGTATGGAGCCCAGATACTTAACCTATGTGGTTGCTGCATTATTATTTTGATGTGGTTTGTTGGAAATCGGGGATCCTCGGGAAGATCGGTTACGATCGGGGAATGGCATACGCGTGTCAGTAGTTACCTATTTTTGCAGAGGTAACCCGGCCTTGTGTTAGCAGAGATCTAACCGTAACGTTAGGTTCTCGGGTCGTCTATTCCAGGGACGTACCCATCGTGGCATAGGAAGTTCCTTAGCCTGACCATTTGTTGGAAATCCAAAGAAACAATACGAGCCTTGTACGGTATTAGTTGTAGAACCTATCATTCACTTATGGTGGCGCCCCACTGTTTGGATGGTAGCTATAGTAGGCATACGATACTGGTCGTATGCTGGCTAAGATTAATATTATACTTTCGAAATGTTTTCTACACTATGCACTAATAATAATATCAAAAAAAGAATTTGATTTTGCGTAGTAAGCATCTTTGACTATCATAAGAAGAAATCTCCTCCAATTCTGCGTTTGCATTGTGTGTGTGGTGGGAGGTCTTATGGTAGTTTCATTTTCCAAAAGCATTGCGAATTTGTTTTATTTTCTTTGTGAAAGAATAACTGTTTTACGATCTCACACCAGTCACCATGACTGACTCGGAGTTTATTGTTTCCCTTCTAAACTCTGGGTGCCCACCAATTTCCACACGGGCAGCCTAGAGTTATGTTATCAGGATATTCTGGAGCTTTGGAAGCAAGCTGGATGGCGAAACGTATCACCTATATTTTTGTATTATTCCGCTGTGTATTCTGTATAGGGACAAGTTTATATAACTGTCCATTTGTTGTATATTGACTCTGATGATTGATGTATGTATAAACTGATATAGTTCTTTGTTTTAAAAGACTAGTGTTATCTATTATATATTGTTCCGCTGCGATGTGTAAGATTCTGATATTGTTTTCTGTTTCTATTGTTGTTCTGTTGTTCTTCTCTTCTTCTTCTACTCTTTTCTTCTTCTTCTACCTTTTTCTTCTTTTTAAAACCCTCACTATTGGAGTTTCCGGCACTCGATTTCTCGGCAGTCGATAAAGTGAGTATCGATGTCGAATTTTCGAAAGTCGAAAATTTCTGTACGTGACAGCGTGGTATCAGAGCATATGGTTAAGCGACAACCCTGCTCTGTTGGGTGTTACTCATTAGAGATAGAGTCAGCAGTACTCTAGAATGAGTTGAGTGTAATAATAGATATGAGCGCGTATTTGTTATTTGAATATAAAATTGTTTTGTATTGTGTTGACTTATCGATTGATTGTTTATAGATTCTGGTCGGTGCAGTCTAGCTAACTGTGTTGATAGGAATTTCTAAACTCTTAAACAAGATAAACCGACACAGTATTGTTTTAAATAGGGTAAATGAAATAATTTTGCCCAAAACTATTTTTGTATAGAAAAGAAATGATTTTCTATGAATTATCATAGTATATGGATGCATGGTTGTTAGGAAAGTGATAATATTAAAATGTTATCATTATTATATGAAATTAAATAAGAAATTGAAATTGTAACTCCAAAGCTAAGAAATAAAATTCACATACAAATGAAATTTAAGAATGTAAATTATAAATGTGAATTGTAATTTGAAACGGAATTCCAGAGAAGTATTTGGAAATATTTTTGAAGGAATTTGAAAATTTTGGAGATTTGGAAGGTTTAAATTCTTTTTGGAGTTGAAAATGAATTTCAAAGGTTTGAAAAATGTTTTGAAGAGATGAAAGCTCTAAACTCTTTTCGGTCGCTGGAAAATAATTCCGATGATGACCGCGGCATCGTTGGTGTTCATTTTCGGGTTTCCAAAAGAGGAATTGCTGCCAAATTGTTTTAAACGGAAAGTGTTTGGAAAATTTGGGTTTTGTTGTGGAAATTAAAAAGATAAATTTGAATTGTTTTCAAAATGATTTTTGAAAATGTTAGTAAGACTCTGGAATACTATATTAAAATATTTATGAAATATTACTAAGTTGATAACTTATACAAATTGAATCTTCATAGAATAAATTTAACTTAAAGAATGAAGTTAAAATTAAAGAAAGTATAAGTGAATAAATTTTGAATGAAAGTAAGATTAAATGTTGAAATTCATTTCGAATTTGTAAGTAAGTAAGACTGAATTGAATTTAGATTTGTGAAAAATAAAGTGAAGTATTAAAAAGAAAATTAGTAAGTGAAGCTAATTAAATATGGACCAAATGAATAATGTTTGAACGAATTAAATTTAAAATGAATTGAAATCCAGTTTAAATGCAAGTAGATTTAACCGAAGTGGTAAATTGAAAATAAATATAATGTGTATATGGAATATTTACATTGAACCTAAGAAATGAAGAGTGAAGTTCATAAGTAAATGTAATATTGAAATTATTCTAAGTGATGATTGAACAAAAGAATAAAACTGGAAATTGACACTGAATGTTGAAAACAAATGTGAATTGTGTGAAATAAAATGAAGATTGTAAGATTAGTTTAAAGTGAACTAAAGGTAATTGATGAAATTCAATATTCAGAAGTTAAACTGAATCCAAATTTAATTGAAATTGTGAATTGAATTAAAATGAGAATTTGAAATGCAAAATTGAATGATAATGGATATAACTTCAATGGTGAAGTAAAAATATATAAGAAGTTTATATTGAAAATTTTGTAATGGAATTTGCAAAATGGTTTGAATGTTGTAACTTGATATTATGGCTAGTAGGACATACAGGTGTTATAAAAGGAATTGGAATTTTGATTTCGAAGATAATTTGAATTTCTCGAAAAAGGTATGTATTTAAATTTGAATATGAGATTTGATGACTTATTTCTCTAGCCGCTTGGCTTTTTCTTTTTCTTTTTGAAATCTGAGAGTCCGTAGGGACGTTTTGTAGTCGTACCGTATTAGCCGTGCAAAGGAGACGCTAGCGAAATTTTTCGAAAATTTCGAGTGTTAGGAAAATTTTGAGAAAAATTTGAAAGTTTGAAATTTGAATTTAAACTTAAATTTGAATTGTTAAGGTAAACAATGTCGTTTGAAACTTATAATTTGAGTAGGAAAAGTTAGTTGAGTTAATAACGAATCTTTAGTAGAAAGATTTGTTGTGATAAATTGATAAAACTATTAGATTGTGAAAAATAGTAGACGAGTCAGGGATCATTTTTCTTGACTTGTAATTTCGGGACGAAATTTTTTTAAGGGGGGAAGTCTATAACGACCCAGAATTTTGAACAAATTAAATTGAGAATATTTAATTAATTTTAAATATTTGAACGATAATTTAATTTGAATTCCCGATATATCTTTGAATTTGGTGATTAAATTATAAAAATTTAATCTATTGTAAATTGAATAAAAATTTGAATCTTCAATTTTAAGTCGAAGAAAAATATTTCAAAAGCTTTCAAAATTTATATGGATGATACTGAAGATAATCAAACTTTCAGAATTGAATCTTTAAACTATTTTGCTCAATTTCGAATTTAATTGTTTGAACCGATATTTAAAAATAGTCATTTTTCAAACAGTCTCGGAATTCGACGAAACCAGTTCCATTGGGTCCGTAATATCGAATTATTACCGGATTCCAAATTTCGTATTTTTTGGAGTTGTTATGTGACCGTACGGTGAGAAAACGTCTTGAAATTAAATCGAATTCAATTTAATTTAAAATTTGAATTTGGTCAAATTCAGAACACTGTAGCTTCCCTTCATCCACGCCGAGAATCACGAAATTTATCGTGCAACCCATGTTCTCCTGTCTCCCTCCTTCTGTTAAAATTCACGAAAGAAGATCATTTCGTTCAAAGTTAAAACTCTCGTTCAAAAGGAAATAAAAATGGCCGCGTGAACCATTCTTCCTCCCCTTAAAATCGGATCCACTCTTCTCTCGTTCTCCTTCTCTATTTCCGTTTAAAACAAAAGCAGTTAGTTCATTCAAAAAAGAAAAAAAAAAGATGATAGCGAGTTCGCCAGTTGCAGCCGAAGTTGTCGAATCGCGTGGGGACGAATGCGAGCCTCTCCACTTCAGCTCGTTGTAGTCGGTTCGTTGCAAAATCACGAGAGCGTCGGCCAAAGGAAATCGGGGCGGCCAGGGTTTGTCGTTCGACTCGAGGGCGTGGCAGCGATTCCGAGTCAGGCGAGGCTATGTTGTTGCATTATTTTGGGGTTTTGCGATTTAGGGTTTAGCTTCGGTGTCGTGGTCACAATCTCGTGGCGCAAGGAGGCAGCGTCGCGACTGATTGGGAAAGGCGATCGTGTTCGTGGTCGAGTCTGGCTACGGGCGTACACGATGGAAAGGACTTCGTCGTCGACAGGGGAATACGTGAAGCTTGATGGCGACAGCAGTTCGCATTCGTAAGATACTGAGCAGGTATTCTTTAGTTTACAATTCAATTTTGAAATTTAATAAGTTATAGTTGAGATTTAAAATTTAAAAGAAAAGTAGTTTTAACTGAACTTTTGTTAATTTAATTATTCAAAGCAAATTGATTTAAAATAAGGATATTAAAATAAAAGAAAATCATTGGTTAATTTAAATTATTTAAAAGGATATGTGATGAAAGGAAAATTATTTTACAGTAGAATATAAAATTGGTTATTTTAAAAAGGGAGTCAGTTTAAAATTCTATATTAGTTTGTTTAAATTAAATCATCGATAATTTAATTTGTTGAATTTAATGTAGAAGTTATAAAAAGAAAATGGTTTAAAATAAAATCATTGGATAATTAAAATTACCAAATGAAAATTGTTATTCGATTTATTTCAAATATTAATCGATTGTATAAAATTATTTATACAAGGTCAAAATTTGGAGAAATGGACAAATTGGAAAATGGATGGGAAAATAAAAGCTAAGGTGAGATTTTTCTCACTCAAATTGAATGTGTAATTTTTGCAGTTATTGATGATTGCTATTGGATGTGATATTAGATATAGTAGGATATATCTATATATATAGCAATATATACATATTGGCATATGTATATATTGGATTGATGATTTCCCGCCTCGTATAGCGGATGAGACCCTATTGCGCCGTTAGTAAGCGGATTATTTTTATAAAACCCATATACCGCGATATTCCACCTCGAAGTGGAATTGGTATTGTGCTAACGTCTGTGGATGCAGGGAAACAGGTTGGAGGGATCCAACTGGATTCCTCAACAGTATTTATTTATTTATAGATATTGTGATGTATATTCTGTTATCATATGTTGATATATGATGTGTGTTGTCGTGATTGACAAATTGGTGCTGTTGCATCATCGGATTCAAGTTTTGAACTTTAAAAATAACGACTTTTACTTTAAAAGGATTTGAAAGTGATTTTTGAAAGTAGACGTTTTATTGAATTTTTGAATTGATTTATTTCAAAATAAATAAACGTTTGAAATTTTAAAGTTACAGAAATTTATAGATTTGTGAAATATAACCGAAAAGTGATTTTTGGAATAAATAGTTGATTGATTTATGAAATGGTTTAAATTGAGATTTTTGAATTTCTGTAAACGGTTTATATAAAAGATTTATGAAATTGATATCTACAAAATTAAGAATGTTGAAATTATAAAACGAGTTTTTATAAGTGAAAAAAAATGAAATATTATGGAATCCGTAAGTGAATGAAGTTTATAGATTTATAAATTGTGAAGTTGAAAATGAATGATAAGTTATTAACTTATAATATGGACTTGTGATATTTATATCGAGTATAACTCGAATTTGTCAATAAAGGAGATTTATTAAATTGAAGTTGTTAGAAAATAGAAATAGAATTTATAAACGTTGTTTTATAAATTCGAAATCAATTGGATTTGATAAATTAAATATAGAAGGTTGTTAAAGGAGATATATTCGCGATTTTGGATAGCGAATTATTATTGAAATAAAATGTGTAGAAAATATTGAAATGTGGTTAGTGATGTATATTCACGATTTTGGACAGTGAATATATTGTTAAGTAAAATGGATTTATTTTTGAAGAAGTGATATAAAAAATGAAGTTAAACATTTTAAAGATGTTTTAAAATGTGTTAAAAATCGAAATCATAGATTTCAACATTCATTGTTGAAATAAACGTTTTCGAAAAATAAGGAAATGATGGACTATAACACTGTTGTTATAGTAAATGATTTTCGAAAGGAAATGTTTTATATAGTATTGGGATTTATACACCTATCTTAAAATTCGAATCCCTATACTAGTGATTTTTGAGTCGTCGTAACGATGTTTTACGTAACATTCGTTTTGACTCAAATTGATGTTGTTATAGAAAATAGATTTCCTTAAAGAATGAAATATATACTTAATTTGATTTAAGTATATCGAATATTTTCCAAGTGTTGAAAATAAATGGATTTGGGAAATACTTATTATTAAATAAGTATGGAAATGTTTTCCAAAATGAAATGAAACGTTTTGAGAATTTATCTTTGAAAAGATAAATTGAAATTGAATATTGAAAACGATTTGAAAATCGTATATCAGTAGATATTTTGAAATATAAATTCAATATGGAATTTATAAAAGAAATGGGAATTCGTTTTAAAAATAAATATTGATTTATTTCTGAAATGTGGAAATTTTATATCTAGTAAAGATATTTTGGAAAATAAATAATTTGGAAAATTATTTGGAATCTGATGATGTTGCGAATCTTTATTGATAGTTAAATAACCGACTATCAATAATTACCTTGAATGGTATTTGTTGTGAATTGGATGAATTTGAATGCCACACTTATTTTTGAATTAACGCTCACTATTCGGGTTAGCCGGGAAAGGACCATGGGGTCGTATAACCCATTCCGAATATGTGATACGTCGATATGAATTGCATTCGAAGACCGGTGTTGAAGACCGGATATTTTTGAAAACGGAAGGATTACCGTCGAGTTACTCTACATCGGCTGATCTCCGATTTAGAGGTTTTATCACCCTTAGTGACAGGAAGTCCCGACGTGATTGAAAATTATCCGGAATTGCAAGGGCTTCGTGAGAAGTGCCTTCGGTTCTGTTCGATCCCGGAACAGACTTGTATGGATTGTGTGTCTGACGTTACAATTTGAGATATAAAGCTGATTCCTTTCAAATACATTTCTGTTGGTGGCGGAGAATTTATTCTCTTAGCTTAACACCCTTCTCTGAGACGTACGAGCTCAGAGGTTATGTAGTTGAAATTTATCAGCGATATACTCCCAATTTGGTAACGTGGCATACTGAGTGTTGCTGTGAAGTGATCAGTGTTTGATCATTTGCGATATGATCATTTGTTTGATCTTATATCTTTGTGATCATAGGTTGATCATTTTGTTTGACCCGAAGCATGGCTTTTTGAGAAGCGTAGCTTTATGGACGAGACTTCATCGAGCCTCACACCCCGGAAATGGTCAAAACAGGAAGGATGCAGCAAGGTTCTAGGGAGTAGCGCCCCTTAGTGTATGTCATTCCTTCTGGATAGAGGTGGTATCATGGTATGGAGCCCAGATACTTAACCTATGTGGTTGCTGCATTATTATTTTGATGTGGTTTGTTGGAAATCGGGGATCCTCGGGAAGATCGGTTACGATCGGGGAATGGCATACGCGTGTCAGTAGTTACCTATTTTTGCAGAGGTAACCCGGCCTTGTGTTGGCAGAGATCTAACCGTAACGTTAGGTTCTCGGGTCGTCTATTCCAGGGACGTACCCATCGTGGCATAGGAAGTTCCTTAGCCTGACCATTTGTTGGAAATCCAAAGAAACAATACGAGCCTTGTACGGTATTAGTTGTAGAACCTATCATTCACTTATGGTGGCGCCCCACTGTTTGGATGGTAGCTATAGTAGGCATACGATACTGGTCGTATGCTGGCTAAGATTAATATTATACTTTCGAAATGTTTTCTACACTATGCACTAATAATAATATCAAAAAAAGAATTTGATTTTGCGTAGTAAGCATCTTTGACTATCATAAGAAGAAATCTCCTCCAATTCTGCGTTTGCATTGTGTGTGTGGTGGGAGGTCTTATGGTAGTTTCATTTTCCAAAAGCATTGCGAATTTGTTTTATTTTCTTTGTGAAAGAAGAACTGTTTTACGATCTCACACCAGTCACCATGACTGACTCGGAGTTTATTGTTTCCCTTCTAAACTCTGGGTGCCCACCAATTTCCACACGGGCAGCCTAGAGTTATGTTATCAGGATATTCTGGAGCTTTGGAAGCAAGCTGGATGGCGAAACGTATCACCTATATTTTTGTATTATTCCGCTGTGTATTCTGTATAGGGACAAGTTTATATAACTGTCCATTTGTTGTATATTGACTCTGATGATTGATGTATGTATAAACTGATATAGTTCTTTGTTTTAAAAGACTAGTGTTATCTATTATATATTGTTCCGCTGCGATGTGTAAGATTCTGATATTGTTTTCTGTTTCTATTGTTGTTCTGTTGTTCTTCTCTTCTTCTTCTACTCTTTTCTTCTTCTTCTACCTTTTTCTTCTTTTTAAAACCCTCACTATTGGAGTTTCCGGCACTCGATTTCTCGGCAGTCGATAAAGTGAGTATCGATGTCGAATTTTCGAAAGTCGAAAATTTCTGTACGTGACAGCGTGGTATCAGAGCATATGGTTAAGCGACAACCCTGCTCTGTTGGGTGTTACTCATTAGAGATAGAGTCAGCAGTACTCTAGAATGAGTTGAGTGTAATAATAGATATGAGCGCGCATTTGTTATTTGAATATAAAATTGTTTTGTATTGTGTTGACTTATCGATTGATTGTTTATAGATTCTGGTCGGTGCAGTCTAGCTAACTGTGTTGATAGGAATTTCTAAACTCTTAAACAAGATAAACCGACACAGTATTGTTTTAAATAGGGTAAATGAAATAATTTTGCCCAAAACTATTTTTGTATAGAAAAGAAATGATTTTCTATGAATTATCATAGTATATGGATGCATGGTTGTTAGGAAAGTGATAATATTAAAATGTTATCATTATTATATGAAATTAAATAAGAAATTGAAATTGTAACTCCAAAGTTAAGAAATAAAATTCACATACAAATGAAATTTAAGAATGTAAATTATAAATGTGAATTGTAATTTGAAACGGAATTCCAGAGAAGTATTTGGAAATATTTTTGAAGGAATTTGAAAATTTTGGAGATTTGGAAGGTTTAAATTCTTTTTGGAGTTGAAAATGAATTTCAAAGGTTTGAAAAATGTTTTGAAGAGATGAAAGCTCTAAACTCTTTTCGGTCGCTGGAAAATAATTCCGATGATGACCGCGGCATCGTTGGTGTTCATTTTCGGGTTTCCAAAAGAGGAATTGCTGCCAAATTGTTTTAAACGGAAAGTGTTTGGAAAATTTGGGTTTTGTTTTGGAAATTAAAAAGATAAATTTGAATTGTTTTCAAAATGATTTTTGAAAATGTTAGTAAGACTCTGGAATACTATATTAAAATATTTATGAAATATTACTAAGTTGATAACTTATACAAATTGAATCTTCATAGAATAAATTTAACTTAAAGAATGAAGTTAAAATTAAAGAAAGTATAAGTGAATAAATTTTGAATGAAAGTAAGATTAAATGTTGAAATTCATTTCGAATTTGTAAGTAAGTAAGACTGAATTGAATTTAGATTTGTGAAAAATAAAGTGAAGTATTAAAAAGAAAATTAGTAAGTGAAGCTAATTAAATATGGACCAAATGAATAATGTTTGAACGAATTAAATTTAAAATGAATTGAAATCCAGTTTAAATGCAAGTAGATTTAACCGAAGTGGTAAATTGAAAATAAATATAATGTGTATATGGAATATTTACATTGAACCTAAGAAATGAAGAGTGAAATTCATAAGTAAATGTAATATTGAAATTATTCTAAGTGATGATTGAACAAAAGAATAAAACTGGAAATTGACACTGAATGTTGAAAACAAATGTGAATTGTGTGAAATAAAATGAAGATGGTAAGATTAGTTTAAAGTGAACTAAAGGTAATTGATGAAATTCAATATTCAGAAGTTAAACTGAATCCAAATTTAATTGAAATTGTGAATTGAATTAAAATGAGAATTTGAAATGCAAAATTGAATGATAATGGATATAACTTCAATAGTGAAGTAAAAATATATAAGAAGTTTATATGATTTAAATGAGAATAATGATTTAAGGCGAATAATGATTTCAAATGAGAATATGATTTCAAATTGAATGATAAGGGATATAACTTCAAATGAGAATATGATTTAAGGCGAATAATGATTTCGAAAGTGAACATGATTTTGAAATGATAATGATTTCGAAAGTGAATATGATTTTGAAATGATTATGATTTGGAAGTGAATATGATTTTGAAGTAAATAATGGTTTTGAAATTGATATGATTTTGAAATGAATATGATATTTTGATATGAAGTATGAACTGTTTGAAATGTAAAAGAACCAACCGGTATGAAATAAGCATTTGGTTGTTAAAGAGACCGGGATCGGATATTGTCATACTCTCTACCAATACCGAAAACCACTTTAACAACCGTGCACGTGATGGAGAATCCATAATGAAGTAGGATGGTTTGACGAACGCTACTGTATAAGGTATGAACGCAGCCCTGACCCCCTCAGGTCAGCTTGATATGACTAAAACAGGAGCCATTCGGGCCAAGTGGGGTCGCTCCCTCTATCGGGCACATTTCTTCGATACCATATTTATTACTTCGTGATTGATTTGGTGGCCACCCCTCGATTTTGATTATAGGAGTGTGTCTCGAGGTGGGCGGTAGTAGCTACTATGCGTTACCACCAGTCCGAATCTGCAAAACGGTAGTATCCTACCCTGGCATTGCCTCGCATGCCTTGTCATATGCCTTATCGAGCCCACTACAAGTTTGGTTTGTGTCGTACCTATAGAGTGCTCCCTGATAGCCCACCAGTTTACAGTGGAGTTTGCAGTACTGTATAGACTACGACATTTATATAAAATGTGTTAAGGGGGATATGGGTAACACCTTAACGCTATTTTAGTACTTTACTTTACTGTAGACATATTATAATAGCGTATTGTATTATGTATGTAGATAGTTTAACGGATCCTTAGGAGATGGAATCCTGACATCTCTTAAGTTATTGCACGCACGTTAGACACTGGATAGGGGATGTAAAACCCCGTATACATCTCTGAAGCCGTTACACTCGTATTTACTTATTTTGATTTAACTTACATAAGATCTTTTAGTTCTGACTCGAGTGTTTTGTCTTTTCATTACGCTCGGGTCAGACTGAGCTTTTTAGTGTATTGAAGACCCTTTTATTTGGAGGATGAAGACGGAGATTAGTCTACTATTTACTTCATATATATTCCACTACATCATGTTGTTCCCCTGCATTATTTACTTTTTTCTGTTGTATGTGTAACTCTGATTTGTATTGTAAAAGTGTAATAAAATGTTATTTGTAAAATAGCTTCATGAACTGTTTATTTGATTATTATATTTTGTCATTCCTCTGTGAGATCTGTGTTTGATTTTCTTTCTTTTCCCTCATTTTTCTTATTTACCCCACTAACAATCCTCCCTTTTGAATGGTTTAAGTCAACATGTGTGGTTTATTGTCGATTTAAACTGTCAAAAAGGTGGATCGTTACAAGCAGAAAAAGACGAAGGAAGCAAAATGGAATTAGACGAGAGAAGGCAGCACGAAAAATTGGAGCACGATAATCTTGAGTTCTGTCACCATTAAAAATTGAAAATACACTTTAATTTTTTATTTGACCTTTAGATTTAAGCAATTTATTTTTTGTTCCTAAACTCTTAGGAAAAATCCCCAAAAATCATAATAAATCAATTTAATCTTACTCTTCAACATATAAACATTTCAGGGCCAAAAACGTATTTTAATCATTTTTAATTATTAAAATCTGAAATTAACCAATTTCTCCATTTAGAAAAATCATATAAAATCCATACTTGCTTGGAAAATTATGAATTAAAAACCCACTTCTAAAATAATAATTCTAACATCATATCAAAATCTCAAGTCATTTGGGTATCATATGACAATATTTCCAACTCAAATATATCATTAAATTTCAAATATAAATTCTAGAAAATCACCAACAAGCATAAAATCATTCAAACTTCTAAAACATGGCATAATAGTAATATTTAATTCGAGTTTCCCGTTAAAATTGAAAAACAATTCAAAACATGAGATGTATATGTATTATTCACCTTGTATTTATTAAGAAATTTGATGTTTGAACTTGATTTAATTTCCCCTAAGCTTTTCCTTGATTCTCTAACTTTTTCTCCCTTGAATGTTTGTTATCGGCCGGCCCTTACTTCTTCTCTTATATTTTTTTTGTTTACTATAAATGAAGTGTGTAAAAATGAATGAAGTAAATGAATACAGAAGGGGTTAAGGGGTAGGAATGATGGCTATTCTCTAATTGGTTTATTACCTAAGACACAGCCTACTTAATTACTAAATCTCAATTTCCTTATCCCTTTACATTATTTTATTTTATTTATCTAATTAAATGTTCTAAATAATGTTAGACAAAATTAGGGTCATCTCATAGGAGCTCCCATTAGTATCGGAGTCCAATTTAATCAATACATGTAGGCACTTATTGTACTGCACCGACGTCCACCCGTACCATGTTATGCTAGAAAATGTGCGCATATAGATCTCCCGTTAGCATCGAACTCTCTCAGAAAGCGTCCCGACATTACTGCGCTAACCCATATGGAACACCCCTGAGCCTATGTGAAACAAATCGCCCTAATCAACTCTATTTATGCGATATGCATCACATATACCAAATCAACTATTACATAATATATATTCGCTCATGCCAATATAAAAAATTATGAAACACTGAGCCCAAATTAGCTCAATAACTAGTTCATTAATTACGTAAACTAACTAAATTATATAATTTTCATCCATTCCAAGGTTCAATTTTCACATTTTTCACTCGAACGGCCGACCGTGACCTTGCCCAGGTCGACTACTACCGGTCGACCCAAACAATCCTAGGTCGACTGTTCATATATAATTTTTTTGGATTTATAGATAGCTCCTTCCCTATATCACCTTAGTTCTCCTATAATTGCTTGCTCTTTCCTAGATTGATTAGGGTTTGATTTTGATTTTTGGGCCTTAAGAAAATTAGGGTTTTAAGGAGAAAATTTGATAGAGTATAGTTACTGTATGTTCAACAAAAGAATTAGGGTTTGGTTTATCAACTTATTTATAGGGTTAGGTAACCACTTAGGACCGTGGGATCAACCTCAACTATAATCTTAACCACCCATCAATTACCTTAGATGCACGCAATCAATCAAGGCCGTTGAAAAACATCACTATAGATCGCTAATCACACGAAAAGTCTCGCGTCGTGTCGAGTCGACCGCCCTTAGCTTTAGGTCGACCGCTACCGATCGACCTAGGACTTTCTTGGGTCGACCCAAGGCTATGTTAAATTTTTATATTTTTGTTTTAAATTTTATTTTCGTTTTGACGCCTGTAACTCTCTCATACTAACTCGGATTACGACAAGTTGTATACGAAATCGTTCAAAAAATGGCTACGAACACAATGGTGCAAGTTTTGTAGCCAAATTCAAACATTTTGAAAAAATTTCTTTTAAGCCCTTGTTTTAATTAGTTTTACCTTTTCTATTAAATTCTGTTAAATTTTAGAGGTGTTACGTGTATCATCATGCATTTACCTCGTACTCAACTTACAAGCAACGTGCCTGTTTTCAATTACAATACAATCTCTAAATCTCTCTCAATTGGATTATTTGCCCCTACAGAACAAGATTACTTCAGCTACAAATCCTGTACTTAAGTCCATTGGCACAGCTCCACCCATGCATGCACGACAACAAATTCAAAGCTCACATAACTTCTTTGCTCTCTAACCTATCATGCACCTACCTACCTCACTATTGACTCACATACATCCTACAGTCTCACATAGCTTCATTCCCCCTCTTTGCTTGATGCCTAACTTCCAATTATAGTTTTCTTCCCTTATGCATTGCCTGCGTTCTCACTGTCATGCATGCTCCTATTTCTTTCACACGATGCAGCCTATTCTCCTTATGTTGCTGTAATGAACCATGCTTATACTCTCATACCTGATCATTCCTTGCATGTTCATGCTTAGTCCCCCTCATTCCTTATGGCATCTCAGGACGTAAGAGCTCACATTTTAGCTTAGCACACCTTTTGGAAGTTTTAAATTGCAGAACATAATGTATATATCCTTTTATTCTATTTAGTTTCTCTTCTTTTATTGATCATCTAAGTGATGATCCTATATTTAGAACAAAGTATCAATCCTTGAACATGCAATTATAATAACCCAACACAAAAAGCTTTTAAAGCTATTTTCCCCATTTATGGTCAATATGACATAAATTGGTCTCACGCCATTTTGGATGAACTTTGTTCTAAAAATTTTTCTCAACATGAAAACACACTATTTCATGGTATGTATCTTACTCGTATTTTCAATTATTTTAGTGTTGACCTTAAAGGAGAGGAAATAATTCCTCGAAAAATATTTGACAAGGCCAACATTTCACTTATGCATATTTCGCCTTTTTTCGAGCCTTATGAAACACTTGCGGAAAAGGAACAAAGATTGGCTTGGGAAGAGGAGCAAGAAATAAGAGAAGAGGAAGAGGAGGAAGAGGAAGGAGAGGAAATTGAAGTCGAGGAGGAAGAACAAGAAGAAGAGGAGGATACATCCTTGGAAAGTATCAATATGCCACCTAATCTATCCAACAAAGATCTTCTCAAAAATCAAGAGAAGATCATTCACAACCAAAGAAAGCTTAAGAAATCATTCTCAAAGAGATTTACCTCAATTCCCAAAAAAATTAATAAATTCTTTGAAAAGATCATTTGCAAGCTTGGTTTGGTTCATCTTCATCTTCATCCACATCTTTCTAATTATTTTTTTATGCTATCTTTGTATTTGGATTTTATAGTTTTAAGTTTATGTTGAATCTCATGTATCTTTCTTTTATTCCTTGTACTCATCCTTATTATCCATGAACATTCTATTTCTTATTGTTATAAATTGTCAATTATCTTGGAAATTCATACGAATATAATAGTATAAGCCAAAGCAATAGAATTGTAAAATAAAGTAGTTTTGAAAAATATATTGTATATGTCGACATATGCAAATCATGTATGTCGACATATAACGGTCTGTTTGCAAAAAAAATTAAAATGAAAAAATAAATAACCACCAAACACCAATTCATTTTAAACGACTTCTTACTCCTATATATACCTATTCACTCTAGAAAATAGTTATTTTCAATCTATATCTTCACTCCTTTTCATATATAAATTTGTCTCTTCAATAATGGCATCCCCACCTCAAAAACTTTGCTAAAGCTCGAACAAGCTCTTAAAGCATTCAAGAACATTCTTTCTGTCATCCTAAGAAACTGGAGGCACTTAGAATTGAGTCAAATGCAGATGATCAAGGAGCAAGAAAGGCATTTCGACTTAATTCGGTGGATGATTTATGTCTAGAACAAAGAAGAACCAACCACTAATCCAGAGTGTACCATCAATAAAGATGATGAAGATTGGAATGCTATCAAAGTAGATCCAAGCTTTAGTGCTGATGGATGGGTTGAAGTTCCTCGAAATGTCTAGTGTAAATAGGTTTGATTGTATATAATTAATAATACATGATTTGGATTGGATTTGATTGGTTTCATTTGTGTGGATTTATTTGAATGGTATGTAACATTAACTTTATGAATTCGATGAATATTTAGATTGATTATGATTATTTCATGATTATCTAAATTTGCATATCACTTATCATTTTTATACAATCATTCTTATCATCATTATATATAATTCTTATATATATATCAATTAGTATTTTATTAAGGGGAATTAGAGTTAGAATTAGAGCAAAAGTTAGTGTTAAAGTTATAGTTTTAGATTGTCATTTTCGTTGATGACAAAGTGGGAGAAATATATAAAATCTAGGCATAAATTAGGAGGGAGTTTTGTAACCCAGGGGAGTTATATTATATTTTATATACAGAGTTTTCATCATCAAAAAGTGGGAGATTGTTAGTACCTTAGGTATTGGTTTTGATGATAATAATTATATACATTATATAAAATACAGATACTAATGTTTTATCAAGTTTATATATAGTATATAGTGCAGGATATTCGACAGATGTTGATTAAGAAGACTGTACAGTATCAAGAGTAGATTTAAGATGCTGATATAGAGTATCAAGAGTTGAAGAATAAAGATCATGAGTATTGAAGATTTCAATATTTCAAGATGTTCCAGATAAGTTATAGAGTCATGGAATTGTTGTTAAAACCATGGTAGCACTTTCTTGATCTCTCTCTTTCTCTCTCTCTATTTCAAACAAGTTTTAAATATTTTTCAAATATCCTAGTTTTTAAAATAATCTTTTCAGACATCTACTTAAAATATTTCTCAAAATAATTTCTTAACCTTTTATATTTACAAAGATACTATATTAAATTTTAAGTATTTTTTAATCTATTATATTTTTTGGTATTTTAGTTTATATCTTCCTTATGTTTATTTTTGATATTTATGTTTTGATTTTAGATATTTACTTATAATTTATAACTATATTGATTTTATATTATTTACATTATATTGAATACTCTAATTAAATCTTTCAAAATTATTTTATAATGTTTTATTAAGTTTTAATATGATTAAAATATGTATGAACTATGTTTAAATGTTTCAAGTATGTCGCCATATAGGCCAAGAATTTTAAAATTCTAATTTAAATGGAATTGTCTTTTCGTCGTATCTCTTCGTGAATGGACATGACTGTTGTTTCCCTATATATACCAGACTTCCAAACGAATTTTTAACATCTACTTTCTTATTCTTCTCTCCTCTTTCTACTCTCTCATTTTTTTAAATCAAAATATACCCAAACTCTATCGAAATTCAACTGGAGCCAAATTCAACCATCACTAGTTTGATTCTCCTTCATCTACTCTCTGATTTCTCTCATCTCTCTCACTCAAACCAAGATCAAAGTGCTATTCAAGAGTTATAAGATCAATTGTAATCAAGATCGAAGATCCAACTCTATAAAACTCTAACAAATCATATTGTTATATTTGTGGACGTGATTGTAACCCGTAAAATCAATTGGGTATGATTGTAGCCCGCAAAATCAATTGGGTGTGCTTAGTAGTCCGTAAATCTAGTTGGTGTGCTTGTAGCTCGAAAATCAAGTGACTCTATCCAGAGGTCGGGATTTTGAATGATGTCACGACCCGACTTTCTACTACCAGAAAGACGCATCATTTTTAAGAAAAGAAAGAGGTAAGAAAGTAGAAAAGATAGAGAAGAAGAAGAAACGACACCAGAATCTCAACAGCGGAACGAATAACATATAATATATCACATAAAACAATACATAGTATCATATACATCAGAGTCACACAGATAAAACAACACATACTAGATAGTTATAAACACCTGTCTAGTTAATACAACTCGATACAACACAAATACAACACAGAGATACCAACACAGCGGAAAATACACATAAACCTCAACACAGCGGAACCCATATATATATCTATACGCTGAAGCCTCCTGCTCCATTTGCTCTTCCAGTATTCGTCAAAGCTAACCTGAATCCCTTGGCTACCCGTAAAAATTTGGGTACCCGAGAGTTTATGAAAAACAGAAATAAACTTCGGGTCAGACATGGGTCTGGTATGAGTAAACGGTTAAAGTTGCTTAACTTTAGAAATCATTTTGAAATCAAAGGTATCACGTAAGACTTCCCACACATAAACATGGAAAAGTTTTTACCTTACGCTAACCAAAACATTTGATAGAAAATCCAGTTATATTATAATAGTGTCTAGGGTTTTCAAGTAAATAGAAAATAGCTGAAATTGTTACATCTATTAAATTCCAGCATACTAGCCACACCGTGGGTAATACAATCAAAACCGAAGGCACTTATTGGATTTTGGATTCCATACAATGGCAGGGCTACCGGGGTACCGCCCATCACAGTACGTGGCCTAGATCACCGTACCGAGGATTACTCCCAATCCCCTGCAACACAAGGTCGGAACATCCCTTACTGGATAATTCCCGCACAAGACACCCCACGGTTGTCATGATCAACCGCACACAAAGCCGAATAATAAGGGACATCTAGACAGGGGTAATCTCGTCCTACTTGGGTGCTACCCACTAACCTTGCTGCACCTCCCCTGTTTTAGCCATTCCCGGTTGATGAGGCTTGAGGCTACGATTACCTTTAGAGAACTCATCTCTTAGAATGCTCATCGTCCACCTGGCGATGTTCTGAAAGCATTCAATTCATACAAGTTCGTTCCGGGTTCGCACGAAACCGAAGGCATTATCTCGTTACACTCATTTTGGAATCACCCTTAGAGTTAACGACGATAATCCTTGCACTTTGAATCTTCATCTTCACTTGAGATTCACGACCTATCGTTAATTTGGATCGATGTGGTTTTCGGACTTCCAAATATGGAAAACCCGATCCTGGTCTCATCTAAATCCAAACCGTGTGTTTTAAGGCCAAGTTGTTTAAAGTTAAAACAATTTAATTCAATTATCTATATACCACGGATAGATAAATGACAATATAACAATGGATAATCACATCATCATCATAAACAGATAATCCACATTATCAACTCAAACAGATAATCAATATTATCATACTTAAACAAACATCCATATCACCTAGATATAACTCATCTCATATCTGAGATCCCAATCAATCAAGGAAATCAATATCATCCATCATATATAAACAACGATTAATAATCACACCATTTATAATTAATTTAAAATGAATTAAATTAATTACAAATCTCTAATTAACTTAAAGTAAATTAAATTAATTACCTCATCATTATTAATCTTGCTTACATAACCATTAATTAATTACAAGTCAATTAATTAATCATTCTCTACTTCCATCTTAATTAATCATCCTTGATTTATTATCTTTTAATTACATTTAAGTAATTATCCTTTAATTATTTTTCACAATGATTATCTTATACCAAATAAAAAAAGTAACCTTTAAATTACTAAATCAATTACAGTACCTCTTAATTAATTACATAAATGGATTCCTTCATTTATTTATTATTTCCAAATAAATCCATTTAAATTACATCATTAATTATTAATGATCTCTAATTACAGCTATTACATTTAGTAATTTATCTTCAATTAAACCAAACTGTTAATCACCTTGATTAACTCCATCCAGTAATTAACTACCCTTAATTACTCCAATAAATAAATTAATTACTCCATAATTAATTATCTCTAATTAATCCCTTGATTAATTATACAAAGTAATTATACTCAAATTACTTACATTACTAAATCATCTCCCATTAATTACTTCCTTAAGTAATTATACTCATCACATCATCACATGGTTATTTAAATTAATTAAAATTAATTAATTAACTTAAACAATTCATATTAGACTTAATTAATTACAATGAGAAATTAATTTCTTAATTATTTACATAAGTAAATTATACTCAAATAATTCACAATTGATTATCTTAGATTAATAAATCTAATTAATTATTAAATTAATCATGTTAATATATTATTTAATAATCCTAGTTAATAATCTTCATTAATTATTTACACTTCTTAAATTACTTTTCTAAAGTAATTAAATTAAGATTTATTATTAATTACAATTAAATTTCATCTTTAATAACTCATTAATTTAATCCTTAATTATTTAATTAACTAAGTATTCAATATAACTTAATTAATCCTTACTTACTTCATTAATTAATTAATAATCATAAATTAAAATTCAACTCTTATTTAATTAATGATTCTTAATTACCCATTTATTTATCCTGAATTAATTATCTTAAACCTTAATTAACTAATTTAACTCTTAATTATTAAATTAATTAATTCAATTATTAATTAAATTTGTTAATTATTTATTTACTTAATAATTTCAAATCCTTAATTTTCATTTATTTAAGGATAAAACATTTCTTATAAATGATCGAATTCTCATTTAAAAATGCATTTAAACATTTTATTATTAAATTTACTTTTACATTTCATTTCAAATTTAGATTCAAAATAATTACAAATTTAACTTAGCAAAATTCAAGACACTTTTAAAAATATACTTTAAACAATTTAAAGTTGTTAAAACATTTTATTTTTATAAAACTTATATTTATTTAAAACTATGGAGACAAACTTAAATTGAATCCACATTTTAAAATTTTGGTTTAAACTCTGTTTTAAAAAAAAACCCCGCTTTCAAATTTTAAAACTTAAAGCCTTACAGGCTTTAAAACTGGCAACTCAACATAAAACCCGAGACTACCCAAACTTTGCTTGGAGGCAAACACGGAAAAAAACTCGGGCCATTCTTCCATTTACTCGAGAAACTCGAGTACCATTTCTCTACTACCCTAGATTTCTTATCATCCACCAGAGGATCACCGTGCACGTGCACAGCGATTTCGATCATCTCCGATCGAATTCGACGACGTTCCCATGTCGACAATCATGCCCAAACACCATCATCACCACCAGATTTCCCTATCTCACTCGAATTCAAAATTCGATATCAATTTGAGCCTGGAACCCATCAACTCGAACTCGCCCAAACCTGGCAACGCGTCGTTCGCCAACCTCCGACCACCTGAAAGTCAACCCTTCCGGCCTCGACTTCCCCTACACGTCAACTATCATTCCCCAGAAACTCGTCGAACTCGATCCACTACAGGGAGCACGATGATCGATTCTTCATAGCTTCGCTAAACTAGGGTTCTAGACTTTGAATGACAATCGCCACCACCCCACTGACATGAGCCAACACCTGACAATTTTGTCGAAGTCCCCTATCACCCCTCCACCTCCCGAAAGAACCACCACCTCCCAGATCAACTATATCATCAGAGAAACCCAATAACTCGAAATATAGACATCACCACAGAACACATTCAATACTACACTAGAAATTGTAAACTTGATTTTAAAAATCCTATCTTTAAGATACAATTTCAGATATATAATTAAATCAACAAAATTCAATGTTTGATTTTTGACAAGTTTCAAATGGCTCTTTGTTTTCTTCTACCAGACAATGTTTCCTATTTAAAATTATTGCAAATATTTTTAAAGCCTAGTTAAGTTTAAAACAACAAACTTTGGTTTAACCACTTAAGCCTAAAGAAGATTAGAGAAAGAAGAATTTGAAGTTTGAAACTGAGTTTAAATTTCTGGAACTTTAAAACAGAGATGATCACGGTAGTTTATCAAAACATACACACATGTTTCCAGAGTCTTAAAACAATCATACCAACATATTTCCATACATACATCACAAGTCTACTTAAAACATAAGTCATATCCATCAAAACTAAAGGTATCTTATGTTTACAGTTTAAAACAGAGACTTGAAACTAAGATATGAGATGTTTTAAAACCACAGATATGCACACTAATATAAATTCACAAGCATTACACATACATACATATAAACAAACATCATCACAGAAATTCTCAGGGTATTTGGGTTTTAGTTAAAAAGTTTACTCACCTAGCTTTTAAACCAAAGAGCTTGTTCTTTTGCTTGAAAACAAGAAAGCTTGGACTGGAAACTTGAAACTTTGAACTGGCTCGAAACATTAAAACTGAGATGTTTGAACTGGAAACTTGAACATGAATTTGTCTGGAAGTCTTGTTATAGTTGAGATGCTTTCATTTTTGATTTGAAACTAAAGTGTTTGGCTTTCTTATTTTGTTTCAGGTTATCTTTGTTTAAGCTTTTAGAAACTAGAATTGCTAAGCTTTTTGTATACAAAATAAAATGAGGTAAGTTGATAAATAACAAGTAAAAAGAATTGTTTATTGACCAGGTACAAAAATTCAGAGATTTTTATCTTCACTTTGGGGGCTGAAAGTATATTTCGAACAGGCTTTGCTTTGTGCTAGGGTGGGAAGACATTAAATGCTAATGTACTTTTTGTAAACAAACTTATCTTACAATCCAAATTCGTATGTACTTACAACCTTACCTATGTTTATATTTGTTTGACTTAGATACTAAGCATGCTTACTCTATTCTATTCGTATACACTGAGATGTTTTCTGCCTGCAACATATACATTTTGCTATAGTGTAAAATATTTACTTGCCTTATCCTATTATCTTGTACTAGGTGATTTCCATGCCTGCACATGTATTTTGCTACAGAGTATAAAGTATTTTACTCAAGTTTTTACTTTATAATTGTTATGATTATTGTTATGGTTAGCTTGCATAATTATTTCTATCTCTAACATAAGTGTGTTTATATTTTATTTTAAAACTCAAACTATCAAATAATTAATTACCTATTATTATTTTATTTATACTTACTTTAAATATTTATAAAGTATGTTTTATTATATATATTATTATTTTAGAGATTTATATAAATTTAAAACCACCATTTCTTTTAAAATATATATAACAATTTTATTTATAATAAAAATCTACTTGTATAGACATTGTATTATAAATAAAGCTCATTATTACATTAAAATAATTTATAAAAGAGATTATCACTTTATTTCTTATTTTTATCAAGCTATAAAACAAAACAATCCTTTGTTTAATTTAAATCTAAGCTAAAATTATTTAAACAATTTAAACTCTTATCTTGAGTATGTTAAAGCTATATGATTATTTATTTAATATTGAATTAAAACAAATTTCCAAATTACCAACAAGATTAGAGTTTGAAAACATATTCTTATTTATAAAAATTTAAAACAGACTTTAACTATTTACAATATATACAGATATATATGAATAAATAGAAAACAGTTTATTAGCTTTTAAAAGATAAATTATCAGTTAAATATTCATTTAAAAGAAAATTATCAAGTCAATTCATATCTTATTAACAATTATCATCATATCAATTTAATATTTAATATAGATTATTAAATTGATATTGCTCAAAATTCCGGGATATCACATTCCTCCCCCCTTAAAAGAATTTCGTCCCCGAAATTTAAAACAAAGGTAATATAATAATCTCATTAATGATTTAATTTTAAAAATAGGCATATATCATCAATATATGCTAACAACCATAGTAATCAATCATCCAATCAAACAAATCTAACTATCCAGACAAAATATTGGATAGAATTTCTTGAGTTTCCTCGAGTATAAATACCGGGTTACTCGCTCTATAGAATCCAAACAAAACTATACTACTAAGCTACGCACATCTAGATTTACAAAACAAGACAGGATATCAGACTACAGACAAGTCTGACTCAACGACCCTAACTCCTGAACTACTGGTTCTACAACCAGAGATAGATCTTACACGTACTCCATCAGAGATACGTGAAACACATCGAATCCCAGTTATCCAAACTGGCAATTCACTTCTGACGACCCAACACTTATCCAAATCAAATCTCCGACTTCAGAATCCAAATCCCTCCGTCTCTTATCCACAAAATTCTTCGCACGATCCTGGGCCGCTTACATCCTTACTGATCAGCTCATCCTTGCTGATGCCCTTCAAAACAAACTGGATCCAAAAACAATCCAACAAAATGATCTTTCCAAGATCAATCAAAACTCAGAACTCCACTTTACTCCAAAATCAGAAGACAGATCTCACTACTCTTATCTGGGAGATAAAACAGATGCACCTCAAACTGACCTTAAGATCCAGAAAAATTTTCCTGTAGAAATTCTCTAATCCAAAACACTACAACTTCCAATTGCTTCCATTCTAAAACAGCTGCCACCATGCTTCCACTGCGCAACTCTGACTGAACAGATGAAATGCCGATGACGAACACAAGCAAAGACTAGACAACTCATTCCAAAAATATGGTTCAACAGATCCAAGAAAAAATAAAACTCAGCAGTTCCTCCCAAAACCCGAGCTAATTCACTAAACTCTCTCCAAAAACCATCCTACTACTAAGCCGAATCATCGGTATCTCTTCTGGAATCCAGTCGATACCAAACTCAATCTCCAGATGCTTACAAAACTCCGACTTCCTGAAGACATCCAGAAAAAAAAAATTTGACAACCCAAGAGAACGCTCAGCTATCGCAAGTCACTTTTGCGATCAACTCAGCCCAAATTCAAAGAAAAACTGTTCTCCCTTTACCAACCAGAACAGCTCATGCTTATAAAGCCAACCCATCGAAGAAACGGAACCACTCTGCTGCTTCTGAACTCCACTGCTAAGCCAGGAAGCTTCCTTGCCAACACCCAGAACACTCCGAACTACACTACTGACACCAATGCCCAACAATTTCAAATCCAGAAGCTCCTCGAGAAACTCGAATCTCAAACCAAACAGAAACACCCTGCTGAACTCAGCCACATCACCGAAGCAGACACACTTCTTTATACTTGCTCCAAAGAAACATCTTCGAAAACATCCATAGTCACTGTGTCTCATCACACAGCTACTAATCCCTGAAGTATAAAGATACCATCACTTGCTTCTATCCAACTGACAGATCCAAACTCTACTCAAAGATGGACTCCGAACCTTTACAGGTTTCCTTCAGAGATCGATGAAATCCTTACATCAACAAAGCTCACTCGAGATAGACTGTAGACCCAATACCGTCTCGGTAGATACACATCCAATGTCAACAAACTCCAACCATTGGTAGTCGTGTTACACACACCACTACCCCATCTACCTTTATAACTTATATTGGAAAACCCGAACAGGTAACCCAACAGATAGGTAGAAATAGATAAATATATATATATATATAAATAAAAATTACAAGTACGCTCTCTCAGGATTGACACCACTCCGGACCTAGGTATTCGCTCAACCTAACGCTCTAATACCAACTGTCACGACCCAACTTTCTACTACCAGAAAGACACATCGTTTTTAAGAAAAGAAAGAGGTGAGAAAGTAGAAAAGATAGAGAAGAAGAAGAAACGACATCAGAATCTCAACAGCGGAACGAATAAAATATAATATATCACATAAAACAATACATAGTATCATATACATCAGAGTCACACAGATAAAACAACACATACTAGACAGTTATAAACACCTGTCTAGTTAATACAACTCGATACAACACAAATACAACACAGAGATACCAACACAGCGGAAAATACACATAAACTTCAACACAGCGGAACCCATATATATATCTATACACTGAAGCCTCCTGCTCCATTTGCTCTTCCAGTATTCATCAAAGCTAACCTGAATCCCTTGGCTACCCGTAAAAATTTGGGCACCCAAGAGTTTATGAAAAACAGAAATAAACTTCGGGTCAGACATGGGTCTGGTATGAGTAAACAGTTAAAGTTGATTAACTTTAGAAATCATTTTGAAATCAAAGGTATCACGTAAGACTTCCTACACATAAACATGGAAAAGTTTTTACCTTACGCTAACCAAAACATTTAATAGAAAATCCAGTTATATTATAATAGTGTCTAGGGTTTTCAAGTAAATAGAAAATAGCTGAAATTGTTACATCTATTAAATTCCAGCATACTAGCCACACCGTGGGTAATACAATCAAAACCGAAGGCACTTATTGGATTTTGGATTCCATACAATGGTAGGGCTACCAGGGTACCGCCCATCACAGTACGTGGCCTAGATCACCGTACCGAGGATTACTCCCAATCCCCTGCAACACAAGGTCGGAACATCCCTTACTGGATAATTCCCGCACAAGACACCCCACGGTTGTCATGATCAACCGCACACAAAGCCGAATAATAAGGGACATCTAGACAGGGGTAATCTCGTCCTACTTGGGTGCTACCCACTAACCTTGCTGCACCTCCCCTGTTTTAGCCATTCCCGGTTGATGAGGCTTGAGGCTACGATTACCTTTAGAGAACTCATCTCTTAGAATGCTCATCGTCCACCTGACGATGTTCTGAAAGCATTCAATTCATACAAGTTCGTTCCGGGTTCGAACGAAACCGAAGGCATTATCTCGTTACACTCATTTTGGAATCACCCTCAGAGTTAACGACAATAATCCTTGCACTCTGAATCTTCATCTTCACTTGAGATTCACGACCTATCGTTAATTTGGATCGATGTGGTTTTCAGACTTCCAAATATGGAAAACCCGATCCCGGTCTCATCTAAATCCAAACCGTGTGTTTTAAGGCCAATTTGTTTAAAGTTAAAACAATTTAATTCAATTATCTATATACCACGGATAGATAAATCACAATATAACAATGGATAATCACATCATCATCATAAACAGATAATCCACATTATCAACTCAAACAGATAATCAATACTATCATACTTAAACAAACATCCATATCACCTAGATATAACTCATCTCATATCTGAGATCCCAATCAATCAAGGAAATCAATATCATCCATCATATATAAACAACGATTAATAATCACACCATTTATAATTAATTTAAAATGAATTAAATTAATTACAAATCTCTAATTAACTTAAAGTAAATTAAATTAATTACCTCATCATTAGTAATCTTGCTTACATAACCTTTAATTAATTACAAGTCAATTAATTAATCATTCTCTACTTCCATCTTAATTAATCATCCTTGATTTATTATCTTTTAATTACATTTAAGTAATTATCCTTTAATTATTTTTCACAATGATTATCTTATACCAAATAGAGAAAGTAACCTTTAAATTACTAAATCAATTACAGTACCTCTTAATTAATTACATAAATGGATTCCTTCATTTATTTATTATTTCCAAATAAATCCATTTAAATTACATCATTAATTATTAATGATCTCTAATTACAGCTATTACATTTAGTAATTTATCTTCAATTAAACCAAACTGTTAATCACCTTGATTAACTCCATCCAGTAATTAACTACCCTTAATTACTCCAATAAATAAATTAATTACTCCATAATTAATTATCTCTAATTAATCCCTTGATTAATTATACAAAGTAATTATACTCAAATTACTTACATTACTAAATCATCTCCCATTAATTACTTCCTTAAGTAATTATACTCATCACATCATCACATGGTTATTTAAATTAATTAAACTTAATTAATTAACTTAAACAATTCATATTAGACTAATGAGAAATTAATTTCTTAATTATTTACATAAGTAAATTATACTCAAATAATTCACAATTGATTATCTTAAATTAATAAATCTAATTAATTATTAAATTAATCATGTTAATCTATTATTTAATAATCCTAGTTAATAATCTTCATTAATTATTTACACTTCTTAAATTACTTTTCTAAAGTAATTAAATTAAGATTTATTGTTAATCACAATTAAATTTCATCTTTAATAACTCATTAATTTAATCCTTAATTATTTAATTAACTAAGTATTCAATATAACTTAATTAATCCTTACTTACTTCATTAATTAATTAATAATCATAAATTAAAATTCAACTCTTATTTAATTAATGATTCTTAATTACCCATTTATTTATCCTGAATTAATTATCTTAAACCTTAATTAACTAATTTAACTCTTAATTATTAAATTAATTAATTCAATCATTAATTAAATTTGTTAATTATTTATTTACTTAATAATTTCAAATCCTTAATTTTCATTTATTTAAGGATAAAACATTTCTTATAAATGATCGAATTCTCATTTAAAAATGCATTTAAACATTTTATTATTAAATTTACTTTTACATTTCATTTCAAATTTAGATTCAAAATAATTACAATTTAACTTAGCAAAATTCAAGACACTTTTAAAAATATACTTTAAACAAATTAAAGTTGTTAAAACATTTTATTTTTATAAAACTTATATTTATTTAAAACTATGGAGACAAACTTAATTTGAATCCACATTTTAAAATTTTGGTTTAAACTCTGTTTTAAAAAAAACCCGCTTTCAAATTTCAAAACTTAAAGCCTTACAGGCTTTAAAACTGGCAACTCAACATAAAACCCGAGACTACCCAAACTTTGCTTGGAGGCAAACACGGAAAAAAACTCGGGCCATTCTTCCATTTACTCAAGAAACTCAAGTACCATTTCCCTGCTACCCCAGACTTCTTATCATCCACCAGAGGATCACCGTGCACGTGCACAGCGAATTCGATCATCTCCGATCGAATTCGACGACGTTCCCATGTCGACAATCATGCCCAAACACCATCACCACCACCAGATTTCCCTATCTCACTCGAATTCAAAATTCGATATCAACTTGAGCCTGGAACCCATCAACTCGAACTCGCCCAAACCTGGCAACGCGTCGTTCGCCAACCTCCGACCACCTGAAAGTCAACCCTTCCGGCCTCGACTTCCCCTACGCATCAACTATCATTCCCTAGAAACTCGTCGAACTCGATCCACTACAGGGACCACGGTGATTGATTCTTCCTAGCTTCGCTAAACTAGGGTTCTAGACTTTGAATGACAATCGCCACCACCCCACTGACATGAGCCAACACCTGACAATTTTGTCGAAGTCCCCTATCACCCCTCCACCTCCCGAAAGAACCACCACCTCCCAGATCAACTATATCATCAAAGAAACCCAATAACTCGAAATACAGACATCACCACAGAACACATTCAATACTACACTAGAAATTGTAAACTTGATTTTAAAAATCCTATCTTTAAGATACAATTTCAGATATATAATTAAATCAACAAAATTCAATGTTTGATTTTTGACAAGTTTCAAATGGTTCTGTGTTTTCTTCTACCAGACAATGTTTCCTATTTAAAATTATTGCAAATATTTTTAAAGCCTAGTTAAGTTTAAAACAACAAACTTTGGTTTAACCACTTAAGCCTAAAGAAGATTAGAGAAAGAAGAATTTGAAGTTTGAAACTGAGTTTAAATCTCTGGAACTTTAAAACAGAGATGATCACGGTAGTTTATCAAAACTTACACACATGTTTCCAGAGTCTTAAAACAATCATACCAACATATTTCCATACATACATCACAAGTCTACTTAAAACATAAGTCATATCCATCAAAACTAAAGGTATCTTATGTTTACAGTTTAAAACAGAGACTTGAAACTAAGATATGAGATGTTTTAAAACGACTGATATGCACACTTATATAAATTCACAAGCATTGCACATACATACATATAAACAAACATCATCACAGAAATTCTCAGGGTATTTGGGTTTTAGTTAAAAAGTTTACTCACCTAGCTTTTAAACCAAAGAGCTTGTTCTTTTGCTTGAAAACAAGAAAGCTTGGACTGGAAACTTGAAACTTTGAACTGGCTCGAAACATTAAAACTGAGATGTTTGAACTGGAAACTTGAACATGAATTTGTCTGGAAGTCTTGTTATAGTTGAGATGCTTTCATTTTTGATTTGAAACTAAAGTGTTTGGCTTTCTTGTTTTGTTTCAGGTTATCTTTGTTTAAGCTTTTAGAAACTAGAATTGCTAAGCTTTTTGTATATGAAATAAAATGAGGTAAGTTGATAAATAACAAGTAAAAAGAATTGTTTATTGACCAGGTACAAAA
Organism: Allium fistulosum; assembly: GCA_030737815.1. Classification (NCBI taxonomy): domain Eukaryota; kingdom Viridiplantae; phylum Streptophyta; class Magnoliopsida; order Asparagales; family Amaryllidaceae; genus Allium; species Allium fistulosum. The sequence goes on along the minus strand of CM060908.1, from coordinate 760,221,947 downwards.
ATTCAGAGATTTTTATCTTCACTTTGGGGGCTGAAAGTATATTTCGAACAGGCTTTGCTTTGTGCTAGGGTGGGAAGACATTAAATGCTAATGTACTTTTTGTAAACAAACTTATCTTACAATCCAAATTCGTATGTACTTACAACCTTACCTATGTTTATATTTGTTTGACTTAGATACTAAGCATGCTTACTCTATTCTATTCGTATACACTGAGATGTTTTCTGCCTGCAACATATACATTTTGCTATAGTGTAAAATATTTACTTGCCTTATCCTATTATCTTGTACTAGGTGATTTCCATGCCTGCACATGTATTTTGCTACAGAGTATAAAGTATTTTACTCAAGTTTTTACTTTATAATTGTTATGATTATTGTTATGGTTAGCTTGCATAATTATTTCTATCTCTAACATAAGTGTGTTTATATTTTATTTTAAAACTCAAACTATCAAATAATTAATTACCTATTATTATTTTATTTATACTTACTTTAAATATTTATAAAGTATGTTTTATTATATATATTATTATTTTAGAGATTTATATAAATTTAAAACCACCATTTCTTTTAAAATATATATAACAATTTTATTTATAATAAAAATCTACTTGTATAGACATTGTATTATAAATAAAGCTCATTATTACATTAAAATAATTTATAAAAGAGATTATCACTTTATTTCTTATTTTTATCAAGCTATAAAACAAAACAATCCTTTGTTTAATTTAAATCTAAGCTAAAATTATTTAAACAATTTAAACTCTTATCTTGAGTATGTTAAAGCTATATGATTATTTATTTAATATTGAATTAAAACAAATTTCCAAATTACCAACAAGATTAGAGTTTGAAAACATATTCTTATTTATAAAAATTTAAAACAGACTTTAACTATTTACAATATATACAGATATATATGAATAAATAGAAAACAGTTTATTAGCTTTTAAAAGATAAATTATCAGTTAAATATTCATTTAAAAGAAAATTATCAAGTCAATTCATATCTTATTAACAATTATCATCATATCAATTTAATATTTAATATAGATTATTAAATTGATATTGCTCAAAATTCCGGGATATCATAAATGATTTGTCTCGTAGCCTTGAAATCGAGATTATATTTACATTTACTAGTTGAAAAGAAATCCATATAAGGAATTATGCATGATTGGATGTAGGGTAACTCCGAACCAGTATAAAATCCTGGTATGTTCTTTCCTTTTTACTTTTACTGTATTTACTTTATCTACACTGATTCTGTGATTGTTAATTACACCATTCCAAGTAGAATCTTAAAGAATTTGAAATATATTCATATAATCAATTAAACACTATTCCCCCCTCCAATGTTAATTTAGCCTTAAGATCTCTATTTCGCTGACTCACATTTGGTATTAGAGCATTGGTTTTCAAAGTACTCATCATCTGATTTTTGAAAAAGTTTATATGGCTACCAACACTGGTAATAGTACTGTTAGTAACATTTTAGTCCACTTGCTAGTAACTCATTTATCGAAGGACAATCTACTGCTGACCTCTTTTTAATGGCAGTAATTACACATAATGGTTACGTAGATGAAAATATATTTACAGTTAATTGGTTTAGACACTTGGAATATCATACAAACTGAGTACACTAAACCCAAGACCAATCACTACAAGAAATTTTATTTTTTATGGCGCTCAAAAAATGCTACAAAACTTTTGGTGGCGTTTTGATAAACGCCGCGAGAAAACATGCGACTAAAAATCCATGATTTTTTGTTGCATATTTTAACGCCACTATAAATGCATTTTTGGCAGCTTTTTTCAAACGCCACCATAAATCTTTTTGTAGCGTTTAAAAAACGCCACCAAAAGATTTTTTGGCGCTACTAATAGAATTTCCAACTTTACCCCTGTTTTACTGTTGTATTTACTCAACGCCACTATATATATTTCGGTAGCATTTTTGAAACGCTACTAAAAGTTGTTTATTATTTTACACCATTTTTTCATGCTATTATTTCCTGTTAATGGTCTATTTTGGTTCTATTATATCAATCAACAATCACTCACATAATCATCATATTCAAATAAGTTAAAAAACACATTAACCATATAATCAAATAAAATATCCATAACCATTCCAATACAATAGTTTTTCGACAAAATGACCTAACTCACATACAATAACCATTTGTATATAAATTTACACATCGGGTACTAATAAATGTTATATTTAACTAGTGCTAACAAAACATTTGATTACCCATAATTCTTTGTTGCATACACAAGTGAAAGCTAGCATCATCAAGTCCAAATTTGCTCTCTTCAAAAGTCCGATGCCTACACAAGTGAAAGCACAACAGATAGTCAAACAATTACGTTAACTCGTAGGACTTCAAATATGAGATCAAACATCTACAACATTATACAAGTATATCCTACTATAAATGATGTCATATAAATTATCAAAGGTATAGAAAAAATGAAATAAAGTCCTTTCTTGAGCTTAAATAGTAGGAATCAATTTTGCACAATTACGAACCCTCCTTTGATAGAATGGTGAATCCAACAACTTGAGCAAGAAAAAAATGACAATGTAAGCACCAAAATTCATAATACTTTTGTACATTGTAATTTAATGCATAATATGTAAAGCAATTAGTTAACAGTTTAGTTGAAGGTACTAAAATTTTAAGTTTTAAATTTAAGTTAATTTAAAGTTCTAAGTTAATTTAAAATTAAAGTTAATTTAAAGTTTTAAATTAAAGTTAATTTCAAATTAGAGTTAATTTAAAGTTAATTTAAAGTAAAATTAAAGTTAATTTAAAGTTAATTTAAAGTAAAATTAAAGTTAATTTAAAGTTTTAAGTTTAAACTTTTAAAAGTTAATTTAATTTTGAATTTAATTTTTAAAAGTTAATTTATTTTATATGTTTTAAGTTTTAAATAAATTAAATTATAAGCTTTGATTTTTAAGTTTTAAAAGTTAATTTAAAAGTTTTAAGTTTTAAAATTTGAATTCTCACAACAATTAGATATGATATCTAAAGAGATTTTAGTTGTTTGAAATTTGAATCCTTCCGAAGCTTCAACAATCTCTTGGGCTCTCTAACTAGAGATGGTGACCTACTTTTTGGGCTTCTGCTACCGTCAGGTGAAGGGCTTCTGTATTTTCTAGATTTTGGTAGAGGGCTTCTTGACCGTCAGGTGAAGCAAGCAACCTCATCACTTCCTCCTCAATCCATACATCCGACCACACCATTCCCTCCACACACTTTCATCCTCCCCTTCACAAACACAGTAACCACAAACAACTCCTACACCACCCAACTGACAAGTTTTATCACCAACTCAACCCCACGCATACTTCATCTTCTACTCCTCCACCATTCTTCTTCTTTTACTCCCGCACATTCAACTTTCATCTCCAATCTTTGAAACTGCACATTCATACTACTTTTTTTCATTTTCAGTAATTATTTATATATAAAAACTGCAAAAAATCCTTGGTTGATACCAATTGTTTAACACCGCCAAATCTTGAAACCAAAACCAGTAATAAATATCAAAAGCACTGAAAAAAGCCATGGTTCCTAAAATTCAAGTTCTAATATGAATTCCTTCACTATATAGTTTATTTGACCGTCCAAACATAGATCTTCAAGGTCAGATAACACATAAGCATAATTAGCCTAACTAAAGTCAAAAACACAAAAGTCCTTTTATGATTGTAGCATAGTTTTAACATTCGACACTAAAACACTGACCATGAAGATTGCAGAATAGAAATGTTTGTTCATAACAGGTTTTCGCAAGTGGAAGAAAATTACCTCCATAGATTGAACAATGAAGCATATAAGCATGTGCTTATGCATATCTTCACAATGAGAATTTGTTACGGGGAAGCTAATATCGTATCCCTGCATGTACAGAATATACAAGAAAAATATATATTAAGAAAGATAAAGATAAGGTTAAAGTATACATGGACTAAAAGATGAGAAAAAATTAATAATACATATTGCCTATAATTTGACATCTTTCTAGGCAAGCCATTGTTTTCATGTCCATATTTATTCAAGCTCCATGTCCAGATATAGTTTATCATGTAATTGTTTTGGGATGAAAAAGTGATCATAAGTTTTAATGTTTCTTGTGATTATTTTTAGTATTTAATTTATTTTGGTCTGCAACATTATTTGCCTACTCTTATTTCCTACTTCCTCTGTACATAAACAATAGAAAGTATAGGCCGCAGAACATGAGACAAAGACACCTTTTCCAAAAATAAGTTCACACACACATGAACATATATATACATATACATACTTACATACAAACGTATGTACACACACACAACACACATACACAACTGTGAATTTGATTTATAGGGTTACCTCTGTTTTATTCAATAGACATGAAGGGAAACAATTGCAGACATGAACACCACAAAAGTGACAGCAATTATTCAATAGAAACAAGTGTATACACACCAGAGCAACAGGACCACACTCTTAAATACATATAAATGGATGTATTCATATGTTACCCACATACAACTCCCAGTAAGACAATGGATTAACAGAGTATGTTATAACAAACTAGCCGAACTATGATATCCAAAATCAAAACAGTTCATTAAAATGAAAACAAGGGAGGAGTACTTGAATGCAACTTCTCCACTATATATACCTAAAAAAAATATAAACTCTCATGTGTTTGGGACTATGTGTGTAAGGGTGTAGATTTGGATATAGGCTGTGTTAGTGAGTGCATTGAAGCGTGGGTGTGCATATGTCTAGTCTGCACAAATATTTTCCAAATATTACCTTGCAATTAGGGTGTAGATTTGGATATATGCGCTATGTTGTCCTCTTAAAAAACATGTCATAAACAAGCTATGTGCAAATATTTTCCAAATATTACCTTGCCAGTGTCGCCAACTACACAAATTTCTTGTTCATTTTTACTGCCTTCCGCAAACATGCACAGATCAAGCATTCCTCGTGAACCATTATCAAACTCAACAATCACGTATGCGTTGTCGATTATGTCAGGCACCTGATTCATACTTTCCATCAGTGAGAATCAAGACTGCAAATTGCTTGGAATGCAAGAGTAATGAATTTTAGCTTTCATATCATGAAATCTTTTAATTTTGCAAAATGTTTCCACCAGAAGAGATGTTGCAAAATGTTTGATTTCAATAATCTATTTGACAAGTCAAAAAATGTAATTTTAACCTTTCCATTGTAAATTTCATCCTTGTGATTAACATCAAATGCTCCAGAAGCCATCACGCGTACAGGATTTGCTGCTGTAAAAAGCCTTATCAAATCAAAAAAGTGACAACACTTCTCAACCAGTGTTCCTCCTGAATTGACATTGAACCGATTCCAGTTTTTCACCTATACAAATTACCCAGTCTAGGAAATTAACAAGCAAAAGATCATGTACAGTTTACATTATATTGTTAAATGTTTTCAATTGCTAAACTTCAGATATCTCTTTGTGGTTTAGAAAACTCTAGTTGACTTGTCTGGATATGTGTGTGTATAGGATGCACTTCATGCTCTTTGTAGGCTTTCTGTTGTGTCTTAGCAATAATTTTCAGTTTTAACAATTGATTAAATTAAAAATAATCCAACATTGTTCACTTCTTACATTTAAGTACTGAATAGTTCTACTGCATACTGAAAAGGGAATACATTTTACCTTGACCAAAAATGGAAATCGATGTTCACGTATAGCAACCATTTTAACATGCCCAAGTTTACCACTGTGAACTATATCAAGCAGTTTTGCTACAGGAGGCATGTATCTGTATTTCAACCCTACTTGAACCAATATCTCAGGTCTCTTCTTAGTTGCTTCAATCACCTTAATGGGAGAAAAGAAAGGAAAAAGAACGGATTTTATTAACAATGTCCCATGTCAATTGCCTTTTCTTAGATTACCTTTCTAACATTCATCACTGTGACCTACAAAGAAACTATATGTGGTCAAGAACCAATTGTACATAATCAGACTACTCTCGTATAACATACTTGACAATTTACATATTGTGTGTTCAAGCAATCAACAAGTGACATATAACATAGCCCCAAAATCTTGATGAACTGATGTATTCAAAGTGAAAATGGTTCATATCAATCATTCATTTATTATCCATCAATAAATACATACAAAGAATGTATGTTGACCCTCATCCCCGAAAGCTGCACTTCTCTGTTTTGAGTTCTAATGCTACTTCCTTACCATGGACTAGCAACACAAAGTGGTTTTGGCTCTAAAGTAACTTTAAGAGGGCAACATAGCTTGATCCGAACTAGTGTGCTTTCTACATCCTAATTGGGAAAACCATTGTACAACTGCTGTGGCAGAAATATACCCATGTTTTTAATAAGTTTGCAAATAGGCATGTTTTTATTGAACCCGCAAAGTGATCTACAATTATATATACATAAATTTTCCTTCATTTTATTAGTATCTAATTTGCAATGTACTGATAAAAAATATCTGACACAATAAACTAAAAGCAAGAAAAAGGCAGACACACACCTGAAATTCGCAACTTCAGCTATTCGAAATCTCAAACTCAAACTCGCCTTCGTCTCTTATAGCAGCGCCTCCTCGAATTGATCCACCACTGCTCCACTTGAAATCACCTTCACCGCCTCCGCATTCATTCCACAATCACCCAAATCCAGTTCGAAGTCTGGGTTGGGGGTTTTGATTTTGGTAATTGGGATTTTGATTTGCGAAACTTGGAATTCTGCTTTTAAAATCGCGTTTGCTTTATTTAAGTTCGGTCGTAGTTTTTGAATTAGGAAAATTAGGGCTTGTGGAGTAAATTGGAAGAGACGAATAATTTTTTTAAGTGGAGTAGTTTGAGAAGAAGAAAAAGTGGTAAAGGAAATTTGAGCGGCCACAAAAAACTTTAGCAAAAAATTCCACGAATTACTGGCGGGAGAATTAGCCGCGTTTCTTTGTTTATTTTTATATTGTAAAATTACCAACAGTTGCACAAAATTTTAAACGCCACCAATTAATGCAACTAAAAATAGTTTTTCTTGTAGTGAATTTTTCACAATGGATTGGTGGTCAAAAAGTAGTTGCACAAAGTAACTCTAATGCTATGAATATATTATTTTGTTCACTAGATAGAAATGAATTTAATAGAGTAACTATGTGTAAGTCTGCATTTGAAATTTAGAGAACTTTGCAAGTTACACATGAAGGCATAAGTAAGTTAAACAAACCAAAATTTCCATGTTAACAAACCAGTTTCAATTATTCAGAATTAGTCCAAATGACTCCATATCTAATATATATAGTAGATTCCAAGATATAGTACACTCATTTATTGCACTGGGTAATTTTTTTTGAGGAGGATTAAGTTAGAAAAATCCTCAATTCACTTTCTCCTAAATGGGATCAAAAGACTCTTGCAATCAAAGAGGCCATTGACATTAGCGCTCTAAAAATTGAAGAGTAAATTCAATTTAATGTCTTTTGAAGCACAAATGCAGGGCAGGAGAGAAAGCAAAGCAATAGAGAAGAAATCTATAGTTTTTAATATAATGACGAATAATCTTGATTCAAACAGCGACGACGATGAAGAAATTGCTTTCCTCACAAGGAATTTCAAAAAATTTATAACGTGTATGAAGATGAACAATTTCAAAAGAAATGACAACAAAAATCCAAGATGTGGAAGCGGAAGCGAAAATGACATTAGATGTTATAACAACGATGAACCTGACCTTTTAAAATGTGACTGTCCACATCCTGATAAATTGAAAACTACACCAAACACCGATTCATCCAGAAAACGAAGAAGAGTCTATACTACAACATTAGACGTTCAAATACATCCTCAAGTGATAATGAATCAGATACATACATTGTTGACATATACTTCACAGCAATACATAATTCAAAACAAAATGGTGAAATGAATCAGAAAGAGGTACGCTTTTAATATATCCAAAGTCTTAATTTCTTGAATGAATTTATTTTGGTTGCTTTATTGATTGTTAAGAATATCCTATAGATTAATAATAATATTGGCTAAAAATTATGTGATTATATGTTTTTGAGAAGAACGGATGTGTAGCGTGGAACTACACAGCCGATTAGTGCTAAATATTAATATAGTAATATTACGATCAACATGCCCGATCGTTGGCCAGAAAAGGTGTTTTGAACTAACATACATCAGTAGCAGCAACTAAAAAGATTTAGAGTCATAATACCAACCCTAGCCCAATATATACATAAATACAAGACAGATATAGATATAGATGAAAAGATACATGCAACTGTCACGTACGGTTTCCATAACCATGAGTGTAATGACCAACCGGCGCGGCAGATGAAGCACTGCCCACCGACTCAGCTGGGGGTGATCTGGGTGTCGGAAGATGGAGCCTGACCGGTGCGGAGAAGCTGGAGCCTGACCAAAAAGCAAAGATATTAATTATCCTATTGCAGATATACACCCTCGAACTAGCAGGTTTGTTAAAAACGCGGGCGTTTCTCTCTTTCCAAATTACCCAGCAAAAAATGGCTAGAAAAGAATCGAGTAGAAGATCTGGAGCGTTGTACTGCCAAAAGTCGAAGAAGTGTGATTATATGTTAAATTTAAATATTTTATATATATTAATAATATAATAATAATATAAAATATATTAAAATTATTTTTAAAATTATTTTTCTGTAAATAGAATAACTATAAATAGATATATAATAAAATAGGATATAGTTAAACAAAAATCATTTTTTAAAATTTCGACCTATATATCGACATACCCCACATGCATATGTCGACATATGTAGGCTGATTTTGAATTTCAAATTCAAAATTTGAATTTCCTTCCACTCTTTCACCAACTCCTATGTTCTAAAAGATGTCTTTTGACCAGAGAACATGTCCTTTGTTTCCCTATCTATTTACTCTATCTCCATCCATTCATTTTTCACTTTCATTTCCAAATTCAAAAATCATAAACTCTCTTATCTCCTCAAACTACTCTTCAATGGCATCCTCAAGCAATACTGATGCAACCATGAGGCTTTCTAAGAAAATAAAACAATATCTTTTTAATGATCAAGAAGTCATGCAAGCCTATATTGAGTATATATCTTTCGGAAAAGTCTTTCTTGGAAGATTTGCTATTTTTGACGATTTTCCTACTTATGATCTTTTTAATCTTTGTTCGCAAAATGAGATTCTTGGTTTAATGGATGCTTCCCAAAATGATTTCGTTTGTTATCCAAAATTGGTGAAGATTTTTTATGCAAATTTAAAAGGAAAGTTTAATGATGGAAGAGAAGGAGAAGTTTGGAGTAGTGTCAAGGGAACACAAACTGATTTAAATTGTGAAGTTTTGGGTCACATTCTTAGATGAAAATCTAGTGGAATGGACCTTTTAACTTTTTAAATTGATTTTTAATTCATGACATTTTCGAAAGTGATGATGATTTTGAATTTAAAAATAAAAACTTGCATCCAAAAGCAAGAATTTTAAGCCTTTATTTGTAAAAAATATCACTCCTAGAATGGGTAATTATAATAACCCGGCACAAAAAGTTTTCAAAGCACTTTTCGCCATTTCTGGTCAATACGACATAAATTGGTCTCAAGTCATTTTGGAAGAACTTTATCCTAAAAATCTTCTAAACATGGAAACACACTATTTCATGGTGTGTATCTTACTCGAGTTTTCAATTATTTTGGTGTTAATCTTAAAGGAGAGGAAACAATTCCTTGAAAAATATTTGACAAGGCTAATATTTCACTTATGCATATTTCACCCTTTTTTGAGCCTTATGAAATGTTTGTGGAAGAGGAACAAAGGTTGGCTTAGGAAGATGAGCAAGAAATAAGAGAAGAGGAGGAAGAGGAAGGAGTGGAAATGGAAGTCAAGGAGGAAGAACAAGAAGAGGAGGAGGATACTTCCTTGGAAAGTATCAATATGCCACCTAATCCATCCAATAAAGATCTTCCCAAAAATTAAGAAAAGATCATTCACAACCAAAGAAAGCTTAAGAAATCATTCTCAAAGAGATTTACCTCAATTTTCAACAAAATGGATAAATTCTTTGGAAAGATCATTCGCAAGCTTGGTGGTTCTTCTTCATCTTCATCCACATCTTTCTAGTTGTTTGTTTAAGCTATCTTTTTATCTGAATTTTCTAGTTTTAAGTATATGTTGAATCTCATGTATCTTTCTTTTATTCCTTGTACTCATCCTTATTATCAATGAACATTCTATTTCTTATTGTTATACATTGTCAATTATCTCTGAAAAGTCGTATAAATATAATAGTATAGCCCAAAAAAATAGAATTTTAAATAAAGTAGTTTTGAAAAACATGTGATGTTATTGTCTAATTTTATCAAGCTGAAGAGGAGTCGTTGAGGGACTATTTGAATCGGTTCCATACGGCTGTATCGGAGATAATGGATTCAAAGGAAGGTATGGTACTGATGGTGCTTTGTAGAGGTTTCACCCCGGCTTGGACTTTGGGGACTGTATAGAAAGAAAGCAACCATCAACAATGGAAGCTTTTTATAGGAAAGCTAATGAGTATTTGCATCGATAGGATGCGCATAAGCGTCCACGGAGGACTGATGCTTGAAATTCGAATGAGCCGATTAAAAGTAACATTGCTGTAAAGCAATCTGAAGGAAGCTTTGGGAATGTTAATGTGAAATTTGGTAATGAGAAAAAAGGAAGAAAATAAAATAACGATAGGACAAAGAAGGGAAAGCCAAATAACATGAGTAATTTCAAAGGTCCCAAGTATGACAATTACACTGAATTGAACAACTCGATAGAGAACATCTATCTAGCTACTTAGAATACCGAACTGTATAGGAAGGCGGCTCCTAAGGAGTCAACCAAGAAGGAGAGGAAGTCAAGCAAGTTCTGCAGATTCCATGAGACTTGCGGTCATAATACTAATGAGTGCAGGCACTTGCACGACATGATTGAAGATTTAATAAGGAAAAATAAATTGCAATAATACGTGAAAGCCCCATAAGATGACGGGCAAGGAAATTCTAGCACCCACGGGCCATCTTCCCAACTGGGGCAAGATGAGCTTGGTGCTGATGCATTCAGACGGCCAGAAAAATGATTAGTGATTAACACAATCATCAGTGGGCCTCATCCTGTCGATAAGAGTTTTGCGGAAATGGATAGATACATTGAAGCCTTAAAGCATGCTGATAATAAAAGTTTCCATGTTGTTGAGGATGGAGCTCCGACAAAACAATCTCGAACCATGATGGACGATATTGTCTTTTGAAATGGGGACATTGACGGATTGAAGGCTTCGACAATTGACCCACTCGTGATCTCAGCCATGATTGATCCTAGCCCGTCAAACGGGTCGGGTCGGGTCATAAATGGGTCGTGTAGAATTTGCCCTGATCTATTCAGAACATAAACAAACCCGACCCGTTTGACCCATTTAATAAATGGGTCAACCCGACCCGACCCGTTTAATAAAAGGGTCAACCCGACCCGACCCATTTAACAAGAATTGCACTGTAAACAGCAAAACATGCATAGAAAATGAAACATTACACCATTATATTATCAATACTATTTTGTAACCAAAAACTGCACCACCAGAAAATAAAAAACTGCATCATATTATCAAAAAACTGAAGCGTAGCCTAAAACTGCAACATATTTGAAAATAACATACAAAGGACAACCTAAAACTGCAACGTGTCACAAACTGAATCAAATAACCAAATACTGAAGCAGTTCTACACCATACATGTCATACATAAACAGTTCTACATCATACATGACATTCAAATGACACCATAAGACAACCTAAAACTGAAGCAAAGCCAAAAGCGCTGAAATGCTTATGTGCTGAAATCACCTGAGTAGCAAGATTGAACTACTTGTGTATCGCATGTCCGCAATCTTGTACTCTACTATAATAGGTAGCTCTGATGATAAACTGAGCATCACTGTTTTTGACAAAGGAGTTGCCTTGGTGAATGAATTCATGTACCGAAGAGCAAATGTAAGGGATACAGCCTCATTCATCTCTATAACAACAGCTTCTTCAGGCTGCTCATATTTACAAGCAACAAATTCCAAGTTAGATACTATATGATCAAAGTTAGATATTATATATCAATACTGTATCATTATATGATAGCTTTAAGTAGTTTTCCACAAGCAGAGCACATTTATTATTGCAATTGAGGTTAAAATAACCAAATCTGCCAAAGTGATTTTGACTACATTTAATGAATTGCCAAATGTGCCCGGTGCCCCTAATACATTTAGCATAAAGTAGATCACACAATAGAACTTTTCGCAGCAGTCATGTGTTTTGGTAAATGGTGGCATGGCCATCTTCGGATGATTGGTAAATTATACCCATTCATTTGTTGTAAAAGTTCATTTTGATATTATAATCCTATTAGTTGTTTGTCCTACAATGCATTACTTCAAATTTCTTGCATGTGTATAATGACTAGTGACCATCTTTTTATGCTGAAAATCATTTTAATGCAGTTATTTTTTAGTGCATATATTTTCAAGCTTCCACTTTTTTATTTTTGTAAAAACTAATTTGCAGTAGTATGAAATAGAATATTTATATTAGGTGTGACTGCTGTTAAACGATATCTTATCAGCTAATGCCAGTTTAAGTAGTCTTACTATGTTCATTTCACACTTTTTCCAATTTTATGGTAATTTATAAGCAGGAACTCTAATTGTTAGGTTTTTAACTGACCTTTTTGCAGTTCAGTTGATCTTGGTAGGTTTGTACATTTTGGAATTGGTGTGAAGAGTGCAACTTTAATATATACTAAAACGATTTAAGTCCTCTTTAGATATGAAATAAAATATCAAATTAAGTTTCATCAACAAACATTGAAATGTATTGTGAATCAACAAACACGAGTGTCTGAGTCAAATTGGGTTGTACATTCTCAACAGATGAGTTTTAAATCCGTTCTGATCTGTATATAAAAAATAGTATTCAAGAATGATGATTTTATATTTTTCAAATGTTCAAGTATATATGTATATGATAAGTTCTACATACATAACTCATTTGGCTTTTAACTATCAATGACTATATTCAAAATTAGTTTCACTACAGAACAAAAATAACATGCAATTCATAGTTCAAGTGAAACAATTAAAGCTTGAATTTACAATATGTGCAATTAAAGACCCTCTAACATACCAAGAAAACTTATTGTAGTTTTTATCAAGTTCTAAACTAACAAATGTTATATAAACATGCAATAAATATGCTTATGTAAAATAACTCAATCTTTATTCATCTGCTTATTGCATGGAAGAAGATTTTTTCAATTCAATCAATAAGGAATCCTTTCATCCTGGAAAGGTCATATCAAATACATTTGGTGGTCTAAACTTGTTCAAATACACTTATTCAACAATACCAAAAATTACAGTTAATAAATAACATACAAAATTTTGAAATGGGTTTTTTATAAATCAATAGATAATGCAAATAAACGAAAATGTTATAATTAGCTTTAATGTTATAATTAGCTTTATTGTTATAAATCTCATCTTGTGATAATCATAGGTTACATCGTTAAAATAATATCACTATAATAATTTAGGTAAATAATATTATAGTTTGTAAAAAAATCTATGCTTTTGAAGTCTGCACTGCCTCTCACATTCATTCTTCCTCTTTTTTACTCAAACACTCATATTTTTTATGATGACTTCTTCCATCTTATTTATGTTTAGTTTTTTCAACCTTGATTGATGATAAAGATAGTGTTCAATTTTTGTATTTCGGGGGTAGTGTAATAGCTAGAATTTATATAAAGTGGTATTACCATGTTAGAACTCCATCTCTATCATCAAATATTCATAGTTCTAATTTCTACATTAATCATATTCCAATTATAAAGGGTTCCCCATATATCTTGAAGAGCTTGCAATCAATTTGCTATAAACTTAACATATTCAAAAAAGTTCCCAAAAATGAATAATGTACACAATCTCACAATTGTAAAACCAAATTTTTTTGTTCTTTTATTTTTATTGAAATTTATTCATTTTACTGTATTGAAGTGATGATTTGGAAGTGTTTGGTACTACTCGCTAAACAATGGTTTTATATCATCGATGTGATAGATTACTGTGTATGTTTTTCAACAACCTTACTTTTTCATTCATCACGGTAAATTACCAGTAATCGACACCGATGCTTTGGTGTTCGTAAAATAGACAAAATTATTTGATATGTAAAATTATTTTTCTCTATACATAATTATTTGATATGTAATCATCTAAAACTTTTGCCTTTGGCAATCAAATTAACACCATCAAAAAAATTGAACCTTAGACTTGTCAAAAGAGAAATTTGATATGTTTTAGCATTCAATAATTACATATCAAAAGATGCATAAAAAATAGAAAGTGGCACCATTCAATAATTAGGAATCCAATCTGTTTTAGCAATCATGGTAAAGAATGAACTGTTTTTAAGATGTACCATAAATATACAACAAAACTATGAATTAACAGATTACGAATGAAGATATAATACAAAGATAAACATAGAAAAATGATAAACAGAGATGAAAACAATGCATATGGGAACGACAAGAGCATACCTGAACAGCTGCAGATCCGAACGATTCAGGCAGCAATCAAATTTCTAAAACCCAAAGAGAAATAGAAGCATTAAAACAAACCAGCAGTCCATGCTCAAAACCGATTTAAAAATCCCACTTGCCCCTAATTCTCCCACTCTCAAATCAAACTGAAATCGAAAATGAAAAAAGGAAAAGGAAAAATACGCGAACAACATCGCAACTAGAGATCTAGAACCGGCGGCTAAAAACCCTAGCTCTACGTAAAGATGTATATAGTGAATAGATTAATACCTGTTATCGAATATTATGAGAAATCGCCATTTCTTCTTTTGTCGCCTTTTTTGGAGAACGAAGAAACTAAAACTAGGGTTGAAGGGTTACGCGGGTTGGATTGCTTTTGGTAGGTTTGCTAATGGGTCGTATACGAGCTGGGTAAAAAGAAAATAAAGTTTTAAACGGGTAAACCCAACCCTTTTAATATTAGGGTTAGTGGGTTGGGTAAACGGGTTAGGGTATAATTTGACAGGCCTAATTGATCCTGCTGTTGTACAAAAGGTGCTTGTTGACTGTGGGAGTTCAGTCAATATATTGTTCAAAAAAACTTACAACCAAATGATGTTGGAGGAGAGATATTTGAAGCCTTGTAGATCTCGTATACAGAGGTTCAACAAGATGGTTACTGAAGCCATAGGGTTTGTTGAATTACCAACGGAACTTGGTGAGGGAAACCATAGGCAAGTGCGGGTCATGCCATTTTTAGTGTTGGATATTTATTCTGCTTATAATGCATTCTTGGGCCGATCAACCCTAGCTGAATTCAAAGCGGCCATCGCTCCTTGGTGTTTAACTATGAAATTCTCTACAGATAATGGAGTAGGGATCGTGCACAGGGATCAAGTGGCTAGCCGCGAGTGTTATGTCGCTAAACTAGGAAGCAGGGTGTAAAGAGAAAGGAAAGAGTGTAGAGGGGGTTCTTTGCATAAAGGCTTTGGATGCATAGCAAGTACCGCTTGGGCCTTGGCTCGGGAAAACTAATCGGCTCTATAATGACATAGATCGAAGAAAAGAGCCAGAGGGCGGACGAGCAGCTCCCGCCGAGTTTAAAATCGATATTCCAGTCGGCAGGGATGACCCAAGTAAAGTCCTGAAGGTTGGATCTCAACTTGGTACTAGTGTGATGAGGTAATTGGTTGGTTTTCTCCTGGCCAACCTAGATGTGTTTGCCTGTATACACTCGGATATGTGTGGGATCTCGCCCGAGATACCAAGCTATGCATTAAACATCAATCCCAAATGCATTCCTATGAAACAGAATTGCCACGGCTTGGGTCCGGAGATATCTGCTGCACTTAAGGAAGACGTGGATAAGCTGAAGGATAATGGCTTTATCCGCGATGCTCTATACCCGAATTGGGTATCTAACCCTGTTTTCATGAATAAAGTGAATCGGAAGTGGAGGACATGCTTTGACTATTCAGACTTCAATAAAGCAAGCCCGAAGGACAGCTTCCCAGTTCCAAGGATAGATCAGTTAGTGGACTCAACTACTGGACACGAGTTACTTTCATTCACGGATGCATACTCCGGATACAATCAAATCCCGATGCTCGTCCCGCATCATGAACACACTAGCTTCATCACCGACCTCGGGCTCTATTGCTATCTAGTCATGCCCTTTGATTTAAAGAACTTAGGTATTACTTACCAGATACTTGTGAACCGAATGTTCAAAGACCAGATTGGATGATCAATGGAAGTTTACATCGACAATATGCTCGTGAAGTTCTTGGCATTCGAGAAATCATGTTGATGATCTGGTAGAAATGTTTGGTGTCCTCCGACAATATAGGATGAAGCTCAATCCCTTGAAATGCTCTTTCGATGTTGCGTCGGGGAAGTTTTTAGGCTTCATTGTGAACTCTCATGGAATTGAAGTCAATCCAAAGAAGATCAAGGCTTTGAGAGAGATTGAAGCCTCAAAGACAATCAATGAAGTCTAAAGCTTGTATGGAAGGTTGTTGCCCTGAGTCGATTCATTTCCAAGGCCATTGACAAATGCATCACTTTCTTCGAGGTGATCAAGAAGGGAAAGAGAAACTTCGAGTGGAACCAAGATTGCAAAGACGCATTCTAGGCTCTAGCAAATCACTTGGGAGGCCTCTCATTCTCTCGAAACCAGTGGATGATGAGGATTTGTTCTTATATCTAGTGGTGTATTTACATGCCTTGAGTGCTGCCCTTGTACATGAGGACTTTCGCATCCAATGAAAGGTCTATTATATCAATAAGCGGCTGACTAGAGCAGAAAGAAACTACTTGAGACTGGAAAAGATCGCTTACTGACTGTTGATTGCTTCCAGAAAACTCTGCCCCTATTTCCATGCTCATTTGATTAATGTCCTTACTAACCAGCCTTTACGACAAGTCTTGCAATGACCTGAGACTTATGGAAGACTTTTGAAATGGAACATTGAATTGAGTCAGTACAATATCACCTATCACCCTCGGAGAGCAATCCAGGGTCCGACTTTGGCAGATTTCATAGTTGAATTCACTGCATGAGATGACCCTCCGAAGAGCAGTGGAGAGAAGGAAGTTGGATGGAAGATGTACACGGATGGTGCATCCAATAATCGATGTTCTGGTGCTAGAGTCGTGATTTTCACTCCCTAAGAACACTTGATAAGCTACGCCTTGAAACTAATTTTTTTAATAACGAATAATGAAGCTGAATACGAGGTCATGATTGCTGGACTCAAGATCGCCAAGGAACTAGGAATAAAAGACTTTACACATTTTTTACGACTCCAAGCTAGTGGTATGCCAAGTTCGGAAAGAGTATCAGGCGAAAGGAGCAACGCTAGCTCCCTATCTAAACCTGGTTCTTTAGTTGCTTGATGACTTTGAATATTACACGTTCACTCATATTCCCAAAGAGGAAAATGAGAAAGCCAACTCGTTTGCTAAGTTGGCTAGTTCCGGAGATGCACAGCTCATGGGCTCGGTTCTAGTAGATGTACTTTTAGCTTCGAGCATCGACCTGATGGATGTTGATTGGATCCTAGAGACTGATCCTGAACGAGAGTCATGGATGACTCCGATTCGAGATTATTTGCAAAGGGGGATCCTACCGGAGAGAAGGAATGAACGACGAAAAATCCTTCGCCGAGCTTCGAGATACATCATGAAAGAAGGATTACTGTACAGATGGGTTTCTTTATCCCCATGCTTCGGTGTGTCACTCACGACGAGGCCAAACTAGTCCTAAGAGAAGTCTACGAAGAGGCATGTAGCGACCACATTGGAGGGCAAACCTTAGCAAAGAAGATTCTTCGATATGGATACTTCTGGCCAACTGTCAATTGAGGCGTGGCCGACTACACCCGAAGATGTGACAAGTGCTAAAGATTTGCTGAAATTCTGAGAGCCACACCGATGTAAATTAGTCAAACGGTTAGTCCTTAGTCATTTAATGGTCAGTCCTTTGCCTTTTGCAGTTTGGGATATTGATATCATCGATGTATTGCCGATATCTAAAGGTGGCGCAAAGTACGCCATCGTGGCGGTTGATTACTTTACTAAATTGGCTGAGGCGGAGCCTTTGCTAAGATTGCCATAAAGAAATTAATCAACTTTGTTGTTCGGAATATCATCTATCATTTTGGAATTATGCAGGCCATCATTACCGATAACGACACCAAATTTAATAGTACAGAGTTTAAGGATTTCTGCCATTAACATCGCATAGAGAGAAGATTTGCAGCAGTGGCACATCCTTAAGCGAATGGACAGGTTGAAGCTGTAAACAAGATTATCAAGTCCATTCTTAAGAAACGATTGGAGAAGGCCAAAGGCAAGTGGGTTGATGAACTCTCGTTAACACTTTGGCCTTATCGAATAACCCATAAGTCAGCAACTGGCTACTCTCAATTCATCTTAGCATATGGATCGGAGGCTATGATCCCGGTCGAACTGGAAGTACCTTCTCATCGGGTTACCCACTATGATCAACGGACAAACAAGCAACTCCTTCTGGAGTCTCTTGATATGATCGATGAGAAGTGGATCGAAGCTGAGTTGAGAGCAGCTGTGCTCAGATGCCAAGTCGCACAATATTATAACACCAAAGTTAGGAGTCAAACCTTTAAAGTCGCTGATCTGGTCCTCAAATCAATCTTCCCTGGTCCTAAGAACTTAGGCCCAAGTTGGGAAGGTCTGTATGAAATAGAGGAAAAGCTTGGAGATGGCACTTTCAAGCTGGCAATTATGGACGGGATTTCGCTCCCAAGGGTGTGGAATAGCAATCACCTACGATGCTATTTCACTTAGAATAAACTTGTAAATAATGGACTAGAGCCATGCAATAAGACAGATTCTGTCATGTTTCGTCTTTTATGAATAAACGACCTTTTCAGCCAAAACTTCTGTCTTCTCGTTCTTTAGGGTTGTGATTTGACCGACTCAAATGAATCTGCATATGATTAATACCGGTGCATAGGTACCCGGAGATAGGTGTCAACCAAACTTTGGTGGCCCATGATCGGGTCCGTAAAGTCCCCTTTGGTGTTTGGAGATCGACATCAGCTAACTCTTGCCTTCGGATTGAGGGCGTGTGTATAAACATAAGCCGAACACGACGCAATTGTCTGCATCTTAACTCCTGTTCCCGGAGTAGGAGCTGGAGTATAAACTTAAACCAAATGCGATACGAGCATCCGTTCCCTAACTCACATTCCCGGAGTAGGAGCCGAAGTATAAACTTAAGCTGGATGAAACATGATCGTCCGCAATCTGACTCTTGCCTTCGGATTGGGGGCAAGAACACAAACTTAAAACCAGACATGACACAACCATCCGTAGGCCAACTCTTACCCTCGGATGGAGTGTGGGAGTATAAATCAAAAGAGTGAGATACGATCGCTCGCTCACTCGACTCTCATCCCCGGACTAGGGGAGGAGTATAAATGGAAATAGGCATGATAAGTCCGTTTAATCCTTAACATCCTACCCGGAGTAGGAAAAATAGAAGGTCCATGCTCGGGGTAAAGCGGAATCCAATTTTTAAGCCTTCGATCAATGCTCGGAGTTAGGCGTGGTCGAATGCTAACATCCTGTATGACGATGTATGGACTACGATTCTAAATAGTTAACTTAAGCTCGTGCCCGGAGTTTGGTGTGGTTGGAACTTATTATTATGGAAAAGGATACTCAAGCCACTATTTTAAGTGGTTTACCCTAAGGCTTGCTTTACATTTACTAGAACGATGTGCGTCGGCATATCACAAAATGGATTAAGGACTTGATCCGAAAATGATCGATAAAAGAAATTTATCGCAAGTACATTGAATGGAAAGCGTATCTCTTAAGTACTTAGACAAATTTGAAAAAATATTTTACAAAACAAAATGTCTTTTTTATTAACATTAAACTTGGAAAGCTAAGTACAAATGGATCGCATCAAAAGCAAAAAAGCAGTAACAGGGGCCAAACCTGTACAAAGCTGGCCAACAAATAAAATGTGTCTATCTACGGAGAATGTAGCAACTATTTCTTCTTTGACTTCTTCTTCTTAGAACCATAGGAGACTTCACTCAAGCTCTCACCTTGCCTCTTTCTACTTCTCCCTCTACCGCCTTGGCCTTTGGAGGGAGTGCTTTGCGAAGATTCAGCAGGCGCACTCTGGCCGCTCCCAGGTGGAGAAATGGAGGCTGGAATGCTTTGTGAAAATACTGTCGACACACTTCACGTACTCTTGGGCAGAGGAATGTGAACTGGAGCGAAAATGGTTTGCCGGGCAAAGCGATCGATAACGGAGGAGGGGAAACTTCTATTTGCTCCTGCTTGATTTGACTGGCAAGAAGAATATCCTCCCAAAGTTTTTGCTTAAGCACATGCATGGAGGGACCCGACAGGGACTGGGAGACCCCAGTAATAATAAAAACCTCATCAACTTGAGTCCCCTGATTCTCAACGTTTCCTTCTTCTAACAAAGAGTCTATCATGCGCTCATCAAGGCTTGGGATCTCCCCAACCGGGATGCTAGGAATTGATGTCAAAGTCGTGAAGGTTACAGTTTCCATCATCGATATTTAATGCCCTGGTTAAGAGTCCTTAGGAGGAAGCGGAGCAATTGAAGGCTGACCTATAGCTAAATAAATACAAAGAGAGAGATTAGTGACATTGATTGGTGACATGTCAACTCTTTGGAAAACAAGAGAAATCAAAGAGATATCTTCATCAGTTGGACTTCATATGAGCTGGAGTGCTACAGGGAGTTACCTTGGGAATAAGGAGAGAATAGTGCATTTTTGGAGCTGTGGCTTCTTTGGGTCATAACTGGTGTTGGTAGAGGATTCAACAGTGGAACTAGGAGCAGCTGAGTCCCAAGAGTTTGACTAGCTTTAGCATCATGATATGTAGAGTCGGAATCTTCGCCTAATTCTTTTTGAGCGGTTGCATCAAGTTTCGGATGAATAAGATGATGGTTATCATGAAGGATTTTGGACTCATTTCGCTTCAAAATCTCTTTTTCCAACTGCTCCACACTAATATTATCACTCTTAAGAAATTCTTTCTCTTCCTCGACAACTCGTTCCTAGGCACGGGCAAGCATCAAAGGGCAATCTTCTCTAAGCCACTTCGGATTTCCAAATTTGAGCACATTAGCATTGTATCGAGTGATCAGTGGCTCAAATTTCTTCATCATCTGCTCTTCTATCCGCTCCTTAGCCTAACTATAGCTTCAACTTCTCTCTTGACGAAAGCATCAATGTCCCCGACATTTTCGAGCACATTGTCCCTCTCTACCTTGATGGCGACCAGCTCGTCGCATACGTCCTGAGCAATTTTCTACGCTTCATCTTTTTTCCTTGGTCTCATGCTCAAGCTTGGATTTCAATTTAGCTGCATTTCTCCTAGAAGCATCATTTTCCATGACAAGGTCGTGGTTCCGATGATGCGCTTGCTCAATTCTTTCAAATCCTTGGACCTCTCGGCTATGAGTGCTTTAATGGACTCCTCTGCCTAGGCCTGTCAACGGATGCAAATGGATGCAGATATGGCTATATCCGCATCCATATCTGAAAATTAAAATCTACATCCACATCCGCATCCGATATTCGCGGATATTCAAAAATTAACATCTATATCCGCATCCGTGGATATTTTCGGATATCGAAAATATCCGCATCCGAAAAGAGGATGCAGATATTTTTGGATATCCGAAAATATCCGCATCCGCATCCGAAAACTAGATTGAGAATTATGATATAATGAAAATTTTGATCAAAAAAATTACAATTCATAGCATTCAAATAACAATCAATCGACAAACTAATATACTTCAGTTTCCAAGTTAACAACAAACAATCCACACAAAATCATAATAGAGTTACAAAATGCATAATTAATTAGCTTATACAATTTAAATAATTAACCATAAAACCTAAATAAACATAGCTAAGGTGACGAATAAGCATCTGATTTCTTTGCAAAAGTGAAGAATAAACATCTAATTCTTTGTTCTATCTTCAAACTCATGAGCTTTCCGCACGATCCTATAAAACAAAACATAGCAAAAATATGATCCAATAAATCAAACTTCAAACTCATATTGTATTTTGCACTGGACGTGCTGCTGCTAGTGCTACAGCAGCAGCACCAAGTGCTGCTGCACTTGGTGCTGCAGCAGCAGCCGCACCAAGTGCTGCTGTCAGAAAGTGCTACTGCACTTGGTGCTGCAGCAGCTGCACTTGCTGCTGCACTAGGTGCAAGTGCTGCAGCACTTGGTGCAAGTGCTGCAGCAGCAGCACCAAGCACTTTATGTTGCTGCTGCAGCAGCACATAAATGAAAAAAAAACTCTATATTTTTACCTTGTGCGATGGATAGTTTATGGTAGGGCTGATGCTTCATCTACAAGCTCTTTATCTTTACCTGTTAAATAAAAGACTGATTATATTAAATGGTTAAAATTCTAAAATAATTTTAGTATGTAAATAATAACTAACCTATGTCCGATGGTAACCAATCCTTAATACAACTCAATGCTTCCACTATGTCAGGAGATAATGAGGATCTATTTTCAGTAATCAATCTACCACCACTACTAAACGATGATTCAGATGCTACGGTAGAAACGGGAATGACTAAAATATCACGAGCGATCTTTGCGAGAGTAGGAAATGTAGGAAAATTTGTTTTCCACCACATTAAAATATCAAAGTTGTCGTCATCCTCATCCATCGGCAATAATTCATCTTCCAAATACTTGTCAAGCTCGGTCTTTGAAATTTGCAAACTTCCAATTTTTTTTTCTCTACAATTCTTCCACTTAAGATCCATTTTTGTTCTCTTTTTTAAACCATGATTAACATTATCATCCAATGCACAAGAAGAAGATACATTTTTATAGGATGCACTTTCTTCTTCATATAAATAGAAAAGAGATTTCAAACAATCATTAATTTTCCTAACATGAACTTGTGCATCTTCCCCATAAATCAAATCATAGAAAAATTCAATGTAAGCCATCCTATAACGAGGATCAAAAACCATTCCAATATTCATCATTAAATTGCAAGTCTTCCAATATTTCTCAAATTTAACTTTCATCATTTGTGCCATGGAACAAATATAATCATTCTCACTTAGCTCCCAACTATTAATACTTTCAAAAATAACACACACGCTTTTAAAATACAAATTCGCTATGGATATTTAACACCTTAAAATTTGAGAGTTACATCATAAAAGATTTTCAAACATTCACAAATTTCTTTTCCTATCTCCAATTCTTCTCTAGAAGGCAAACTTATATAATCTGAAGTTAACTCAACTAATCGCTCAAACGTGGGACGCACTTCAATCGCACTTTCAAGCATAAGGTATGTTGAGTTCCATCACATTGGAACATCATAAGAAACACCTTTTCCAACTAATCAAGTTTGTGCCAATGCGTTTTCCCAATTTTGTTTTCTAAACTCTGAAGACTTTGTGAAATTAACACTTTCTCTTATCTTTATAATAAGACCATGTACGGCTTTTAACCCATCTTGCACAATTAAATTCAAGACATGAGTGCAACAACGCATATGAAAAAAATCACAATCTGAAATCAAGACCCCTTTACCATCTAACCATGCCTTGAGATCTCTTATCATAACATCATTATTAGATGCGTTATCGACAGTAATTGAAAATAATTTCTTATCCAAATTCCAATGCAATAGTTTTGTTTTAAGAGCAGCACTAAGTGCAAGTCCAGTGTGTGGAGAAGGCATTTCATGATAAGAAATTATCTTTTTTTGCAATTTCCATTCATCATCAATGTAATGACAAGTTATACAACAATAACCTATATTCCGATGTTCAGATGTCCATAAATCAGTAGTAAGACTAACACGAGTAGACAAACTATCAAACATTTGTTGTAATTCAGTTCTCATATCAGCATAAAGTTTCAACACATCACAATGAACTATATTTCTAGAATAGAGCTTAACGGTTGGATTAATACTCTTAACAAATTCTTGGAAGTAAACATGTTCAGTCATATTGAATGGATAATCATGTTTGGCAATCATACGAGCAAAACACAATCGAGTCCTATTTTGCTCAAACTTACAACTAGCTAATTTGAATGGTTTATTGGGAGACTTTTTAGTAGTCAAAAGTTGTTGTCCGGATAATCTTTTATTGGTAGTATTTTTGGGACAAACTTTTATATGATTTTTCAAATGTGTTGTTCCCAGTGAAGTGGCTCCATTGAATATCCTTAAACAATGTTTACAAGCTGCCTTAACACAATTACTACCCTCTAACACTTCTCTATCAAAATCTTTCCATACCTTGGATTTCAAGGGTTTTATATTCAAAGGTGCAGATATTTCTTCATTAGCTGGAATAATTTGAGTTGGTGGCGCACTAGAGTCCGTGGTTTCTAGCACAACTATGTTATCTTTGACTTTAACACAAGCATTTGATGTAGCACATGCAATAGATTTATTGCTACAACTTGATGAGGTGTTTTCCATTTTTAAAAGTCTGTAAATATTCATAGAACAATTGTAAGGAAGATTAAACAGATTAATTTCGATACTTTGTAGCATGTATAGCGGCAAATAAAAAAACATAGGTTTTATTCACATACCCAAACAAAATAAAAACTCTCATATTCAAGCAAGCGCACAAAATTAGGCCGATGGCATGCAGTAATAATGTGACTGTCAGGAAATAAACTTATATCATTTATATCTCTATTGATACGGATCCTAACATAACTAATCTACTAACATGGGTATTAACAATTAATACAATATTGGATTATGGCCCTATGGGTCCTTATGTTGATATGGTTTTGTCTTATGTGCCTAGTTCATTCCTACTTCCATTAAATCTCCTGTATGTTTAAACTTTCTAGCAACAAAGTCTTTATATTTTTGTCTTTTCATGCTAAAAGATTTCAATTTCCTACACAATATACACATTTTTATGTGTTTTTCATTTCTTTATCCATGTCATTACTTATTATTATCAGCATTGCCCTCTTTTGACTCTTTTGAAAATCATGCATATAAAGGACACTTATTAAGTTCTAGTTGGACCTTGGTCACATTCATGCAAAGAAAATGATTTGATTATGTTTAAAGTCATAGTAAACATACAAAAATACTCCATTTTTTAATCATAGTTACATGTTCCCTTCTCAGTCCCAACCCAGACCAGTGTCATTAAGACCCATTTATATGATGAAACCGTACAAGAAAGAAATCCTTAAACATCAAAGCCATAATTAATGGCGTTTACTAGCATGTAGGAACGAAAAGTTAAACAAATATGAAGATAATAATAAATGAGTTGCAAAAGCCAACAAATCGGTCAAAAAGTTGAATAACTATAAGAAGTAAGAAGACAAAAGTTCTACCAAACAGTTCTCTAATCAAATTATCGCAATAGGTGATTCAGAATTTCCAACATGAAGTAAAGTGCACAAATGTTTTTGTTAGTACCATTATTGCTTAATTTATCGACATCTGATGCAGAAGATGATGGTGACTCGCCTATAAAATTAAAACTTACATGTCAAGAAATTGTTTTACAAACCAAAACATATATCGATCTATTACAAAATTCAAAAAGTTATTAATTCATCTATCACTTTTTTAGATAGCCCTACGGTTCAAATTGGAAAGAGGGAAAATATGAAGATATAGAATAGAAATCTGATTCTAAAAGGTAAAGAGTTCATATTCAGTTACAGGCCAATTGTGTATAAAAGGGAAAACTATATTGACTATTATTTCATTTTTGTTGGAGAGTTCCTTTGAATTGCTTTATAAACAATAAATCTTTCCAACAAACGAACATGTCAAAAAAAATTTAGTAGTGCCAGCTATGAATGAAACAAAAATGCAACAGTAACATTGCTTTCTATATAAATGTCCATGTGATTTAGGTACTGACATGTTGCATTTTATAGTAGTGAAGTAAAATACAAGCTGCAAAAGTAAATAATTTTTGGTATTGATATTGTCCTTATTCCATTGGTTGACATTGCAAATATAAACGTTCTCACCATAGTACACTACTGTTAATTAAACATAAACATAGTAACTTTACCAGCATTATAGCTCGAATGACACAGGAAATATTCAACTGGCTAAGTGAATATTAGTATCTTTTGTATGCATTATTTTTTACAGTGAACCTTAATATAGAAATAAGACATGATTGAATATTCACCTAATTGTTGCGAGGCGGAGCGGCGAGGTGAGGAGTTTCAAACCGAGCCGAAGCTGCGAGGCGGAGCTGCGAGGTGAGTGGTTTCGAACCAAGGTCGGAGCCGAAGCTGCGAGGCGGAGCGACGTCAGAGTGATGGGTTGTTTCATCGATTTAGGGTTTGATATTTCTTTTATTAGTGGCTGTAAGAATTGAGATGAAATAAGAATAAACGAAAATGAGTTGACTCAATTGAGGGCTTGAAGTGAATACTGAAGTAGTGCTACCACCTGCCTACTTAGGGTTTGTTTGTTGGGCTTGGGCCGTTAGCCTTTAATTTCTAAATAAATTTTAACTATAACTTATGGGTATCATTAAATAATAAATCAACAATAATAACAATTTTTATTATAATTAATTTCGGATCGGATGGATGTTTTTCGGATACGGATATACTCATAACTGTATCCGCATCCGAAATCTCTTTCGGATATCGGATATTCGCATCCGCTTTTCGGATATCGGATAATATCCGTATTTTCGGATACGGACTCGGATGGATTTCGGATTTTTCGGGTATCTATTGACAGGCCTAACTCTGCCTTCTTCTCCGCTTCGGCTTGGGATTTTCTTGAGTTCTCAATCTTAGTGTCGAGAGCAGCTATGGTTTTGTTATTCTCAGCTTCAATAAGTTTCTAGTTCTCTATCTCCTGCAGCCTGCCTCTTGAAACTTTTGAAATCTTTTTGGCTAACTTCCCCTATTCATTGTATTGATTGTTGACATCGATCGTGTATTCAATGATCCTCTGTTGCACTTCAGTAGGAATTCTCTTTAAGTTTGGCAAAAACATAACTCCATTAAAGAAAATGTTAGGGAATTCATTCTTAAGCTCAGCCATCTGACATGTAGTGTCTATATGCTACTCTTCTGTAGTGGCCAGAGCAACAACACTTTCTTTACCCGACCTCTGATGGATAGTATCAGAGCGACTCTTATGATGTTTACACTCAAAAGACCAGTTGGAATGGGATAATCTTGTATGCCGTAAAGGAACAGAAGTAGTTGGTGGAGCTCGAGAAGTGTCAGCCGGTGTAATTTCATCACGATGGTCAGGTTGCCTATCCGGGCCTCTAGAAGTAGGTGATCTAGATTTAGGTCAGTGCTTAGAAGAGGAATCATGAGAAAAACGGTCCTTGTTGAAACTACCCATGTCCCGGTCGTCTTTATCACGATTGGAGCTATAACTTGAATCATAGTCTCGACCCTCCCTTGATGGTACGAGCTTGACCGGTAGCGTTGAACATGATATGTCTTCTCTTCCAGGTATCGAAATGAATGTTTTCTCTTATCTTTCGAACTTATAAAGCAAACAGGAATGAGTTAGATCAAATGGGCAAGGACACGAGTCAAGTGCGAGTGTTCTGTAGTGCAAGTGTACATATGGGTCCTAATGTCTCTTCGACGGACCATGTACTGGAGCTTTACTCATGGGAGTAACCTCTCCCGCACTGTTTGGAATGGTGTCCTTCTCAAAGTGGATCGGGGAACCAATTTCATCGATGATAATGTTACCAATGTCGAAAGAGCCAAACTCTATAGGGATAGACCCTAAAACCGACAAACGTGCCTATTGAAGGAATAGATGGAGTCTTCTCTGCACTTATGATTGGTGGAGACTGAGTGGAAGTCCACGTCTTCGAAATTTTCACAATCAATCTCTTTTAGGAGCAGGCCGTGGGTCGTCTCTAGGTTGTTTGGTTTGAGGCCCGTGACCCACTTTAATTTTACTTTGGCAGGCCACACCACTCTCTCCAATAATTTCGCCTTACTCGATGCCTTCGTGTCCTAGTTCTATTTTTTCCGCAACTCCGGCTCCAGGAATTAGGATCGAGGGAAAATCAGGATCGACTCTACCTCCTGCGGGCAGATTGTTATCGTCATTATCACTATCATCTTAAATGTCGACAACTAGAACTATGCCGGTGCCGTGGCCTTCCTTTAATAAACCATGGGTGAGAAAATTCTCATCCGTCAATAGAGTTCTTATGTACCCATCCTCGGTTGGGACTACCATGAGAGTATCAACGGTATCCGAAAGTGATCCACCGCTGACTCTCGCCGAAGCATCCGTATAACAGAGAAAGATAAGTTAAGTATGCAAACTATAAGGCAAATGCACGAATGGAGTTTGAAATAAAACTTACATCTGGATATCCATCTACGAGCGAACCCGGTTGGGCAACATACATAAAACCATTCAGCCTTAAAATAACTTAGCTTATTCCAAGCCCCAGTAACTATTCTACAACCCCTCATCGGCTCGAAGTAAATAAGAGATGGGTTTTCTTTGCGGCTCTTAAAGGTATAGATGTATTGAATTTCCTCATCGTTAGGCACTTGATTCAAATGCTCAGAGAAGACCATATAAGTGGTAAGAAGAAAAGCATAGCTGTTTGGATGTAATTGTGCAAGAGCTAGTCTCATAAAGTTCAGGACTCGATGGACGAATTGATTAAATGCGGGACGCAACCCGCCAGGCACATATATCTATTTCAAGCTATATATCCTTCTGGAGGATCGTGAGCTCTCTAGCAGCGAGACGATGCCAGAACATCATCAAATGGAATTCCGTGCTTACTGCAAATCCTTCGAAGAGATCCTTCATCAATTTTGGAGGGAACGAAATCGACCAGGTTATTCAGTATTACGACATCCTTAAGAGTATTGGGTGTTGGATCTATTTGAGCCCATCTACTGGTTCAATCGAATTTTCATGAATCTGTTGCTCTACTTCGGGATTCTCTAGATTTTGTTGATCAACATGTGGAATTTTCGGTTGCTGTTCTTGTTGGATAGGAGTTTGTTGTACCAGAGAATTTATAGCTAAGCTTGACTCTGCATCAGATTCGATGTATTTGGAAGTTGATGTACCCATGGCCCGAGCAGCCAGATGTCGGAACGTCTTTGGTCCATTTCTATAAAAAAAACTCGATAGATAATCGACATTAGAAGATTAACTACAAACCATACCCTATGTGCTTAAGCGGATTCTAGTGCAGTGTGGTGTAGTCTAGATTTCAGTTATTATTAACCGTCAATCTTAGTAGTTCCTTTTAAAGTCTAGAAGTTGCTCGAGTGACCATCATCGCTGATCATCTCGACTAGCTTAATGTTATTAGCCGTGCTTCGGAAATGTTCGAGATGAAAGAGGAATTCGGCATGAAACTCCAAGGCAAATATTAGTTGTAAAACTTGGAATAGGCAAAAATTTGCCTAAGTATGGGAGTCTCGTCGACCTCAATAGTCAAGGCAAATTCCACTTTCCTCCTTCATCCCTGCCGACTCCAAAACCATGACCAACAACACCTTCGGTCCACCATGTTCACGACCATGCCAGTTCTTCTCCATCAACGAGTATATTGTACACCCACCTATTAAGATCGATTCAAGTCAAGATGGGTTTTGGAGCTAGGGTTCAAGTCGGTGGAGGCGGGTCTGACCGAGGCAAGGACGAGGTGATGTAGGCATTTTCGATTGCAGGTGAGGATGGAGGGCGATGGATCCAGGCCCGGACGAACGTGGGTTAATCAGCAAACTTGAAATCTTCAATGGGGAGATCGAGTTTTTATGTTAAAGGCAAGAATACAAGTGAGGAGATGGTGGGGAGAAAGAAT
Source organism: Allium fistulosum (assembly GCA_030737815.1). Lineage (NCBI taxonomy): Eukaryota > Viridiplantae > Streptophyta > Magnoliopsida > Asparagales > Amaryllidaceae > Allium > Allium fistulosum. Next base: position 760,191,915 of record CM060908.1, on the reverse strand, counting down.
GAGTTATATCCCATGCCCCGTATTCTCAGGCAAACACTTGGAGAATTCTCCAAGTGAGGATTCAGTACTAACTCCCAAATCCGGGATCGGTACCGAGTCCTTAATTTTTTTTTAAAAATGCATGTATGAGCACATGTATGGTTTATGCATATATGTGTGAATACGTGCACATATGATCGACCATGTACATGTACTCCTTTCAACCAAAGAACATGCACGTAGGCATGTGTACGTGTAGATCTCCAATAGTTGACGACTAGAATTAAAGTAAAATTAGATTCATACCCGAGGAACTCATTGATGGAATCAATCAAAAATCATCTGACTTATAATAGCAGATTATAGGATCACATTCCAAATTTATAATCTCAGGTATTGGCAAAACGTCATGAAAAATCGCTATAGACATAATAATTCATGAAATCTCACGAAAGGATGATGACCATTCAAAATATGGAGTGGAATCCTTCGTGGAAATCCAAGCTTGTCTCGATTCAAAGCACATCAAGTTTGAAACGAGATGTACTTTGGGGGGCAAGTGTTATCCAGCCTTTTGACCAGGCAGAATCTGGAAAGATTGGACAAATAGAACTTGAAATTATCAAGGCGGAAAGCCTGAAGATATAGTCCAGGAGTCCAGAAACCAAACACAGACAGGGTCGCAAAGCAAGAACCAAGACAACCTAAGACAACAAAATAATGGGATCCCCAAAGTAGGGGATCGGTACTGACTTCCAAATGGGGATTGGTACCGACTCCTAAATAAGACTTTGGTGGACCCCATCTTCCTCCACTACAACAAAAAAGACTTTTCACAGCGTTTGAAAAACGCTGTTAAAAGTTTTCACAGCGTTTTTAAAAACGCTGTATAACGACATGCGGTCGTTGACCCTAAATTTTTAACTGCAAAATATAAACGCTGTCAAAAACCCACTTTCTACAGCGTTTTTTAAACGCTGTTAATAATTTTTCTACTGCAATGTATAAACGCTGTTAATAGTTTTCTACTGCAAGGTATAAACGCTGTCGTAGGGATATGCAATTTTTTCCCCAATGAATTGACAGCAATGTATAAACGCTGTCGTAGGGATATGCATTTTTTTCCAATGAATTGACAGCAATGTATAAACGCTGTCGTAGGGATATGCATTTTTTTTCCAAAGAATTAACAGCAATGTTGTGCCATTGCAATATTCACACATATCATTAATATAAACTACATTTAATTATATTTTAATCAGTTAATGTACATAACATAAACAAATCAAACTAAAAATTGTAAAATAAAATCATAACTATTAATCACTTCCATAAAATAAGTTGAACACAATATCCATGAACAAAGTTTACATAAACCCGTAAAGAGAGATAAAATTTATAAACCAACTGCTTAGTGAAGGAACTGTATACAACCCTGCATCTGTACCGATAACTCCAAACCCACTTCTAATATTCTTCAATATCTTCGTATCAAATTTCTTTTCACTCCCATGGTCAAGAGAAACTCTGTTGTTAACTTCTCCTTTTGGGCACTTGGACTTGAGTTCGGGTAAGAATTTCGAGCTCATAAGTGGATCAGACTTATTCATGGATGGAAAATCTTATAGCCTGTTTTCCACGAAGAAGCATGCTGTTGTCCCAATTGTATGTGCAGCTGCATGCAACAACAGTGTTTAAGATGCATGTTTTTTATTTAATATGTTGTTAGATGCTTTAAAAAAAAAATTATACCAGTAAGGAGCACTAGGTCTTTTTCAGATAATCCTTTCTCTGCAAACTTTGCCTTGATCAACTCCATTGAATCGCGGACTTCAGGCATGTTTTCTGCATCAGACATTTTGGAAACTCGACCGTCCCTTCGGCCTGTAGGCACTTGGTAAAATGGCCCTTGACACTGCAATACAACAATATTTCAGACCATTTTTTCAATAATGAAACAAATATTTAATATGATTAAACAAGTGTAGATACCAAAGCTATGGCATCGCGAGCAGCAAGTGCTACAATATCAGCACAAGAGACTATGCCTCTGCATTCATTTTCCAGCTTATTTTTTGCACTTTCAATAACATCAAGTCCTCGCAATCCTGCATGGTGTGGTGAGCTGTTTCAGGTTCTTCGTTTGAGCCTTTTGCTATCAGAATTGATCCATCGCATCCCTTCATAAGTTATGATAAATGAAGTTAAACACTTATGAGTAAATTAGTACGTATGAATAGAGTTTTGGAAATCACCTGAACAAAGCAATCGTGGTAGTGCAATCTAAGGAGTGCAGCAGGCAATGTGGAATCGGATTTTGAGGCTTCTTTCACAACTAAGGTAGAGGATGATAAAGAGCAAGATGCAGATCATTATTTTTGGCCAAAGCTAACATTACAAGGGAAAAAAGATAGGCAAATTATTGGAGCATCTACTTAGTGTTTTATAAACTTAGTCAACGCGGTTAATTTTTTTATAAAACTTAATTAACTTTTATAAATATAGTTATATTTTATAAACTTAGTTAGCTTGGTGAAACATATACTCATATGCAACTTAGCCATTTGAAGCACATTAATACCAAAAGAAAAAAAGAAAAAAGGGAAACGAAAGGAACAACATAAAAGTCTTGCTTTTGAAACTACCAGGAAGCAAGGACAGGCTTCGCTTAACACAGATTTGAATTTTTTTGAGCAGTATGAAAATGATGTATGCTAAGTTTCAGGTTAGTACGGAAACAATGATCCATTAGAGCAAATTAATTAAGCCTATATTATTTTGGATAACTCACTTGTCTCTTGAAACTATACGAAGCAAAGTTACTATCCAGACTCTTTCCTGAATCAGAAGAGTTGAAAGACATTTTGGAAGAGACCATACACAAACTTGGCTTTAGAAACTCTTGTGTTTCATACCTGGACCTATAGAAAACAATACATTTGGCTTTAAAAAGCAAGCTCTTAATACCAGTTTAGATGGAAAGTCGATATGTTTACCTGATAAATTTGGTTCTTTCCTTATTACTGGAATCTGGTTTAGGTTTTGAAACTCCCTTAGGAATATGAACACCCCAATATTTGCCGACCTGTAAAATTAAGGAAACAAACATTTACTCTTAAATACTACTCCAGTGCCAGGGTTTCCCTTACGTACTGGTGGTACATATGCATGAATTTTATGACTATGAAAACAAAGGAAAAGTCTCTAAATGTCGTCGAATTCAAGGTAGCAATAATCTATGAAAATATATGTAAAATTCTAGGATTTGCGCCCATTTTGGATCTGGTGCACCACAATCTGCACAAGTGCGATTTTCTTTTTTGGCTAGTAGCTCCTTTAATTTCCTAACATTACCTGCAGCAAATCAAAAGAAACTAAAAATATTTTTAGACTGAAAAACAAATAATAGAAGGATATTTTGGAAATATAATATATAGTTGTTAGCTTTATTTGATTATATACATCTGGATGTAATTACTCTGTCATATGAATCTATGATTGGGGAATATTTTGTTCCTTTCACCTACCCAAAATAAGAAGCAACTTTTCAAAAGATGAAAACACTGCCCTGTTTAAAACGGTTGAGAACAAAGCACCCCTTATTCAATTATTTTAATATATATATTCTTATTAGACTTACGACTAAATATTGCATCTACACCACCTATTTGATCTAAATTACTACAGTACCAGTTTAAACTTAAGACTAATATTGCATCTGAAGTCAAATACACTATAGATTACAAAACAATACCTTGAGTAGGCTTTCTATATTCATAGAAACGGTTACTCATCTGTATTCCAGATTTTTGAAACAGAACAATTTCTACTTTTACCCGCATCAAGGTTTTAATCTTGGTTAAGAAACTTTCGAATCAATATTACTAATAGAAAAAACATGATGGCTTGAACCTTCTACTAAGCTGTTGCCAATACTTAGCACCTAATCGATCAAAATATTTGTTACTAAAATACATGGACCAATACTTCCCAGTAAAAGGTCCAGATTATTAAATAAAACAGTATGGTTAGCCTTTTTTAATTTCTCTAAAAATCTGTACAAAATAACATCAATATATTCTTCTAAGTTGTAGGTCCAAGTTACCGCTAGGCTTCCAAAAAACCCATGCACTTAATTAAATTATAGGTCCAAAATAATATAGGGTTTAGCTTAAACATGATATTAATTTTTTGACAATCATGTGAATTAGTATAATATCTACGTCAGAGCTCTAAATTATCAAATGCACATTCTGGGCATGACAAGCCTACACTAGAATTATATAGAAAGAAGGAAGCAAATTTAGGTTGACAAAATTACTATGACAGTATGGTACATCCAGGCCTGCACTTAAATCAATTAATTTTATGCCCTGGCTGATGCCATTCATGTTTCGGCTATAAAATCTAAAAAGCATATGTTCCATATTACTATAGTCTTGTCTATCCATCAATATATCTATTAAATGGTACCGTTCAACGATAAAATGATCGGATTACCTTCGTTAAATCCATGATTCCTGCCATTGGGTCTTTACCGTATGTACTTGGCTTCAGCTGTCCATTTGAAACAAAATAAGTATTTCAATAATTGAATCAATAACTAAAGGGGTTCCTCATTAATATTCAACAGCAATAAATGTTAGCAAAGGAAAGCACAGTTCCCTTGCTACAAAATAGCAGAACCCAAAACTGATGGATTTAAATCATAAGCTTGTTATGAGAACGTATGTTAACAAAGAGTAATGACATACTTTAAAATCAAGAGCAATAACAAAATATAATATAATAAAACCTTATCTTCTTTGAAATGCAGATCCAACCAATTTCCTTTTGAAGCCTTGTAAAGTGTAATGACCACTCTTGAAGGTTTAACCAAAACTTTACACTTCTCAGGAACAATCTCTTTATTCAGTTTTGTTATGGCACATCGATAATTCTTCCCTTGCATGTCATGGAATTTTATATCAACAGACATACGCTAGAAAACTGTTTCCACTTTTTCTTCCTTAACGCCCTCAAGGAACACATAAATCTGGTATAAAAAATGGAGTAGATGAATGTCAGGTATATGTCAAATGAAATTTACCTATGGAATGTGAAATAAATCAAAATATTTGGCATACCATTAGCATGTCGACCCATTTCAGTGATGGGTACTGGTCAAATAACATAAACAAGACATATATAATAACTAGGTACTAGTCAAATAACATAAACACAGTTAAGCATGGCATTTGTCATTTAAACTGTATTGTATGAAAACTTCAAGTGATCCGTCATAGTTAAGGTATATAAATGATGAATCATCAGCAATGAAACCAGGCCTGGGACCACCTTCCATTTCTACAAGCTTGGGAACTGGAAGCTCAGTTTCAAAGCTCATGATAGATTCTGGAAACTCAGTTTCAGTACTCATGATAGATTCAAGGCTTCATAATACACATCACTTCAGAATTGACCATTGGATCCACACACTTCAGGCTGCTCGTTTCATAATTTCATTTTAAACGATTTAGATTTGCGCACACGATAGATTGACGACTGGTACACTCAGTTTTGCATCCCAGATTTCCAAGTCCTACCATGGCATATATCTATACTAAAGAATAACCGTGTGAAAGCAAAAGCTTGTAAATCAGTCCATTTTTATGAGGGTCCTCTGATACAATAATTGGCTAATGAAGAACTTCACAATCTACACAATTTGTTTTTTATTTGTCTTCAAAACAATTAACATTTTTTCATTATTCTACCCATGAGAAATTGCAAGGACCAGTTGAGATAAATGTTCATCCTATTTTGTGACCTTGTGCTGACATTTTTTTAGATCCAATGCCAGGGAAAATTGTCAGTGATTGTTCAAATTCAACCAAAGAGCCTACCTATTTAACATTTTAATCCACTTGTCTCGAAATTAACAATCAAATGTAAACTATTCACTTACATGTTTAAAATAACAACTAACAAATTTTATAATTAATGAATAACTACAATATAATTAGATATATTGGAGACGAGGGATTCGATCTCCTAAATTAAGTAGAAAAAGAAAATGTAACGTCCACACGTATCTTTTTGAACTTACCGCCACAACAATAGGAATCATCGCAACTTTTTTCTGACCGTTTATATTCAACAACCGAGTTGCAAATAGGAAACACACAACTAAACATATAATACATTATGGGCAACAGGCAACAAACAATTAAATATATGGTACAATATGGGCAACAGGTAATAAATCTACTTCTGGCTGAATTAATTTTATCAAGCAAACAACTACTAAAAATCACGATAATGAAAAGATTTTTTTTTATGAAATACAGAATAGGTAGCAAATCAGTCTCGTTCAGTGCTGCTGAATAAGTAAACGGTCTTCCCCTGAAGTGGTCCACTCTCTTCATGCATGTTTTTATACAAATCCAATTATTAATCATTAACATATGTATGTCGGGTTGATAACCAAACTTAAAGAAATAATAACTACTATATGAGCATTTAATGGGACAAAAATTTGTTTGTAATCATCTCATGCATTATTAAAGGGAATAATTTTCTTAACCAATGTGTCTGACGAAGAAAAGAGTTAACCCCAAAGGAAAATTAAAACTGAATAGATTTTCCAAATCTCACAGTAAATTAGTTTTCTTTTCAAATTAACTTATTTAAAACATGTTTTATCATACGACTTATTAATCAAAATTTCACTTCTCTTAATTTTTAACTAAACAATCTCGACGATTAAATTTCGATTATATTAAATATTAACATTTATTAGCTCAATTCCTCCTATTCATTGTATACGACTAATATCATTTAATTATATTCTATTTTGCGTTATCATTTTTGATCTTATTGAAATTGTCATTAAAGAGTTTATTTAAGATTACCACTTAATTTGAGTTTATTTAAGATTACCACTTAATTTCTAACATATTTCCATAAATTAATCATAAGATTTTCATTTCTAACAATTTTTTATTTAACAATTAAATTTAAATTTTATATTTTTAAATGGTTAAAAATTACGGGTCGTTGCAATACTCGTTGTCAAGTTTTGATCACTACTCAGCAATCTACTTTCTTTGCTTACTGACCGTCTTCATATTCACATTCATCATGATGATTATAATTGTCGTTGTTGCTAGAGCATTCAAATATTTATATTCATCAAAACTCAAGTATAAATATTTCTAGAGTTTCTATATTTATAATAAATATATTGATCATAGTCTTCAATTGCAATGAAGATATTACAGAAATCAATGGTATTTCAAACAATGGACAAAGTTTTGACAACATTTTTGTTGGTGAACTTACTGTAATTATTTATATAAAAGTCAGTAACTCAGCCTACTAAATAACGCAAAAACAAGTGTGTCCTCCGTAGTTTGAAAAGTATTAAAGCAGCTTATTACATAAAAAATAACGCTTCTAATATAATAAGCAGGCATATATACCACTTCAGAATTGTATAAATTCAGTAGCTATATGGCATCACACTTACCTCACTTCCAACTAAAACCAGCACACAGTAAGCAATCCAAGCTTCATAACCCAAACTGGATAGTTACAAATTTGAACTTGGGTTCGCGTCTTTCGACTAAACATGTTTTTCTCCTTTTTTCATTTTAATACTGTTTAAATATGCTAAAGTTTAAACCCATCTCATTCTTTAAAGACATAAATAGATCATGGCTTTGGGTGTTTCAGACGAGTTACTAAGTAGGTTTTGTGCCTAACATAACATATTGGATACATGCAGGCCTGTAAACTCTGTTTGGTGACCATTAGAAAAAACTACAGGCATCACCCAAAAGAGCACGAGAAACACCAATAACTACAAGACTAAGGAATGAAGAATGGGCATTAGTTATTCTCCATAAAGCAAGGTAGAGTCGGCCCATTTATTATTCCCACCATTAAACATCTCTTTCATTCATACGCATATTGTAATCATGAATAGAAGAAAGAAGATAAACCGAATGTCTATCATTACACATGTAAGTATGTTTATCTGATTATCCTTAAAATTAATGGTAGACGTACGTGCTCCGCTGTTAATTGTTGTCAACACCATTTTGGAACGTTTAAAATACGGTTATTTTCAATGTTCTTGTTACATACGCATATTATCCTCATGTAAAGATTGCTGAACTCATACCAAATAACATTAAGCTTATTTGCTTAGAAAACACACACACATGATGCTTGAATAAGGTAATCATCTAAGATGAATGGTAATCTAATGTTAATGTTTCCTTGTTTTAACCAGTCTTGCATGTAATTAAGGTCTTGCTAATACCTCCTACTACCCCTGAAATGTATTTTGATCCATTAATCGTTATTTTACTTTTTTTGTCAACGTATTTTGAAATTGAAATGTTAAAACATGAAACGGAGATGGAAGAAATATACTACAAGTAGTGCTATTTAGTATTTATCATATAAAGTAACTATTCATTTTTTTAATCAGGTAGACAGAACTGATATTTAAAGCACATAAATAAGAGCAAAGTACAGCTTTTCTTCCCATAACTCACATGCTTGTTACACCATTTCTTAAAGGCCAAATACGAGAATGATCAAAATGATCATTAATTTATAAATATCCATGTTTTTATTAATTAAGAAATAAATATGTGGCTAATTAAACGACTATTATGTGGTTAATGAATCAAACCGCCGTGTTACTTTGTGACAAGTCATGGTTTTGAGTTTCAGCTAAAGCTTGTGTTTTGTGGTTGGTTTCTAATAACATGCTAAAGTACATATTACAATTAATGCTAGAGGTGCACATATATCTACCATTCAATGAATCTTATTCAATTCAATCCAAATAAAATAAGATCGAAACTTTGTATAGTGTGTATAACTACATATTTACGGTAATTGTTAGCTCTCCTAATGGAATATAGGTTTCTTTCTTTACTGATTGTTTTGTGCAAGACATGCACAGTACAAAAAAATACGTAGGTGATGAAATGGTTAGGTTATGCACTTACGACATTTAATTTCTTGAGAAGAATTTTGGCTAAAGAATGCGATTTTCTATAATATGTAAAATGCATGTTGATTTCGTGATTGGAAACAAAGAGTTTTTAACGGTTAAATAAATTATAAACCTTCCGTGTGCAAGGAGAGTGATTGAATTAAATAGATTTGATCAATTCAATGAGTTGTATGTGAAGTTGTAAACGTGTAAAGGTACCGCACTAGCTATATTTATCTTTGAAACTTTTAGATTTCACCAGTTAGAATTAAAATTTACTTTTCTATTTCCTTCAAGGTGACAGAAGTCGTAAATAATTAAATATAAACAACGAGGGGTAGTTGAGTGACAATACTACAACTACACGCTAATATAAACGACTTCAATTCCGACCAGGGAAAGAGGCAGAATTTCTTGCCTCTATCTGCATCTAATCAAAAATTTAACACCCAATTCAAAATACCTTTTTGATTATACGTGGAATATTCTTTCAGAGGTGTATCTATTTCAACCACATGGCAATGGCATCCTAAAACAAATCAAATTCACTTCTCACAGAATCTAACCCGCTAGCTCTCCTTAAGATAAATTCTTACCTTACAAATGTATAATTGAGTATCCAATAAAGCAGACGAATATATGAATTTAAGTTCCAATTAACAATCGATCAACAAAATGAAGTACCTGATCAGTGCTACTGACATACTTAAGAGTAGACCAGCAATTATGCTGATAAAGAAAAGCAACACTACCATAAGTCCTCATGTCCGCCAAGCCTCCTGTCTTTACCGCTTTCAACGCCATCGTCAATCGTTTCTCCGACATCCTTATAAACATCAGGCGGTTCTCCGATGCGTTCGTCCTATTCAGATCCTTCCCCTTCGAATCTTTTAGAATGCTCTATGCCTTCACTTCCACCATCTTGAAATCCATCCGAGACGAACCTATTGTGGCGGGGCGTATGAAGTCGATCGCTGTTAGATTCACCCGAAGCATCTGGTTCTGCGATAGCATTGCTACATAGATGGAGGTTGGAGATAGTGATAGGTGGGCTAAAGCGTAGGTGAAGAAAAAGGAGGAGGAGGAAAGTTAGAAGAATGGTAGAAGAGGCCATTGTAGGATTTATTTGATTTGGGGGTCTGGTGAAAATTTGTTTTTATAGTATGTTACTTGGTAGAAACTGACCAACACCTAATTCTGGTCCAAAACCCTAATAGTCGATGAAGAAACGAGAAAATTAGAGATTAAGGAAGAAAGACATGAGTATGAAAATTCGGTAGAAATAGTGTATAATGAAATGGGAGGGAAAGTGGCCGCCATAATGAAATTGGAAGAGGGAAAACTTCCGCGAAAATAATCATTTGATACAGCGTTTTGTTAATTTATTTTACTAAAAAAGGGATGATCCACCGCAATTAACAAAAGAACGCTGTCCTTTATTGCAGTCAAATGTATATTTTCTTGTAGTGCTCCTACATGCTTATCTTGGTGCCGATAGCCTATTTCTGAAGTTGGTTTTCTGATTCAATGCAATTCTCCATCGATCTCCTTCTACACGTGAAACTGCAACTTTGTTCTCCTTCAACTCCATCATTCAAACTCAGAAGCAAGCTAATATTGGTACAAACGACCATGGAATCACAAATCTAATTACAAGATGATCTGAAGCAAGAAGTCGAAGGCACCAAAAGTGATGAATTTGGGGATCGGTACCGACTCCCACTCGGGGATTAGAACCTACTCCTAGATATTGCTGAGATGGTGCCTATTATTTTGAGAGAATTGGTCAAATTTGTGCAAACGGTTTGGAGGTATTTTAGACAAGATATTAGGCCCAGTACCTCTATAAATAGGGAGGTAGGGCTTATTTTTCAAGATCTTTTGGCTCGAGTTCCATTATTTCTCATATTCTTGTAACTCTGAAATTCTAAGTGTTGGAGTTGTACCGATCCCTACGAACTTCTGCCTTCAAATCAGAGATAAGCAATAAAACGTCAAAGTGGACGTAGGCCTTGCTTTGTCGAACCACTATAAACAATCGTGTCTTGTTTATTTCCTCATTTTATTTACTTTTCTTCATTTAATCTCTACTACATAAACTTCTGGGTGTTTTTTCCATGATCCCGATTTCATAAACCAATTTCTTATATACTTACTTTTAAATAAACCTACTATTATTTTTCATAAAATCTTGAAAAACATTTTCAAAGGCATCGGGATTTAAGTTCTCAAAATATCAGTGAAATCCTTCTTGTTTATAAATCATGTTTTATAAACCATGTTTATATAAAAACACTTTCTTATATAAAATCCTTTGACAAATGTTTATTTACTACATACCTTATCTTTCTCATATTAAAATAAACATATTTTATCAAATTAAACTTGTATAAGAGTTAACTTCTAACCCGACATTATCACTGAATGCCTTATAGTCAAATTGTGAAACTCAATTCATAAGGTGTTCGTTTCAATACATATATAATTACTATCTACCTAACCCAAGAAACCCAATCCATGTAGTGAAAAGGTAATACTGCCCATAAACTGCTCGAGCACAAATCAACAATCAACAAATGAAAGTCAATGCCCACAAACTGGTCGAGCATGAATAAACAAATTAATGAGGGGTAACGAATGAACATCATTAACCCTTACATTAATTAAACTATACTTTGATAATTCATTTATATAAGTTACCTTATATAAGATCTTTGATTTTCACAGTTATAATTACCATTAAGGCATACGTTTATAACAATTATAAATATGCTCTCATATGTATAACACACTCAACTCATGCTAGGGCATTCCATTATCCTATCTCTTAATGAGTCATACCCAACTAAAGCCAAGGTTCTCGCTTAACCTTCAGCTCTGATACTAAGTGTAATGATTCATCTTTTCGACCCTCGAATGTCAACACTAATACATCCACGATATTCGCGTTCTGGCCACTCAAGTGCCGAAAAGACAAAAAGTTAGGAATACAGCAGAAATAGGAATACTATGGTACGTGAAACATCTAGCTCGCCTTCTCGAGCTCTAAAGAACATTAACAAAAATCTTTCTTTCTCAGACTACTCGAAAGAGCATACAAGGAACTTAGGGAAAACAAAAGCTACATGTTAGACATAAGTATGGTATGAGAAACTCAAGAAATATGTAGCTAGCGTACAACAGTACTTTTAAGACCACATGGAATGCGATAATGGTTATCCCCTTAAAAGGACAACTATCTAATAAGTACATAATGTGATATATTAGATAATGTCTAGGGTGTAGAATATAAATATATAACTTAACCGGAATGGTTACATTCATTACATTTAACAACATATTAGAGGGCACAATCAAATCTTACAAGGAACATTCGCATATTGGATTTTCCTTGGAGATCTCTCTGGTGGAGCCGGATCCAATCTCCTGCACAAGGGTCAGAAAGTACCTCCAAGCAACGCGTATCTCTAGATAAAATATACCTTTAGGTAAATGTAGCTGGTCCACGCCCGAACACGTGATCCCATATATCATTAACTCCCACCATCCAACAATCGAAAAGTATCTCTAGATATGGAGTTAATATATCCTATCGTGGGTTAGCTAAACCCCAAGCTATGAAGCCTAATCTATTTTTAGCCATTTTCGATGTTGAGGTTACGCTCAACATCATTCAAACGAGCCTTCATCACTCGAACAGAACATGAGTCCCCAAATTGTATCCCCACATCTTGAATAGATCTCAAAACTACACATGGATTCTAGCATCTCAAACATATCAACTTCCAAGTGATAGAACACGTATCTCAATCTTGAAGTGGTTTTTGATAAGTAAAATACTCACCGATCACGGTCTCTTAGAGACTGAACCAATGAATTTGGTCATATTCAAAATAATAAGGATGATTGCATATGTACCAAGTCTCATATTCTTATCATGTTTCTGATATTTTCATCTCACACTATCTCTCGATAAAGAGTGAAGCCGATAGGTTAGAGCTCTATTGCCCATACCCCTACACGAACATCAGTCTTAATTCCCATAAATAGACAAGCCTACTTCATCGGCTTTTAGTGCTAAATATACGACTAAATGTTTTCCATAAACGAGTAAACATACAAAGCACGATTAAGTTATATAAAGCACGAATAAGTCACATAAGCAACTTCCTTTTTTAATAAATCTTTTATTAATTAAAACCTCTTTTATTAGTAATTTTTTTTATCAAACATTGTTTATCAATTTATACCATTCATTTGTACTCTTTTCAATACTTCAAAAAGTATTCGTATACTTATCTCAAATGGTATAAGTATATTCACAAATCATTAATAAGATTTTTTACTTTAAACCTTTACTTTTTCTGTACTTCAAAAAGTATTCACGTACTTATCTCAAATGGTATAAGTATATTCATAGATCATTAACAAGATTTCTTACTTTAAATCTTTTCTTCTTTTCTTTTTCTATCTTTTTTCAAAAGATACCTTATTATAATTTCCTTCAAAATATCCATTTCAAAGATATAAGTACCTTCACAAATCCATTTAAAAGGTTTAAGACTAATGTTACTTAAACATTATCACTACAAACCCAAAACCATTTCACTTATACTTATCTTTAAAACATTTTTGTAAAGATCTATTTGCATTCATAAGTATAATAAAAAAGGTTAAATACGAATATTAATTAAACAATATCACAATAAACCCAAAACCATTTCATACTTATATCATATAAAACATTCTTTTAAAGATCTAAGATAATAATAGGTTAAGTTCGATAGTCGACTAATCGATTATCTAGTTAAAACAATTGCTTATGCAAATCAATGTTCGTATACTAACTTGTTTCCGACATTTCAACTTATATTATTCCTCACACAAGAGTGAAGCCATGTAAGTTAGAGCACTGATTTCATTAAAGCCTTTCCTAAATGCTTCATTCTTGAATCTAAAAAAAGACAAGCATACTCGTCAGCTTTTAGTATTAAGCATAGTATTAATGATTTCCATAAGCAAGTAACATACAACATGATTAACCCGTTTCTGACATTCCCAACTTAAATATTCCTCGTTCAAGAGGAAAGCTCAGTAGGTTAGAGCTCTATTGCTCCGTCCCTACTCGACATCAATCTAAACTCTCACAAATAGATAAGCCTACTTAATCGGCTTTTAGCGTTAAGAAAAGTTAATTACCATTTAAACAAGTAAGTAAACAACAAGATTAACACATTTCCGACATTCCAACTTAACTATTCCTTGTTCAAGAGGGAAGCCGGATAGGTTAGAGCTCTATTGCTCTGTCCCTACTCGACATCCATCTTAACTCCAAGAAGTAGAGAAGTGTATCTCGTCGGCTTTTAGTGTTAAGCCTAGTCAATTACCTTTTTCAAAACTTAAATATACTTGTAAATATGTTTTAAATATTAGTGTAAAATATTACTTGAAAATAACTAATTTATAATTTGATAAAAACATGTTTTATATCATAAAACGTTTTTATTTTGAAAATACATATGTAATTATTAAAAATATATTTAAACTTCAAACCAACTATAAAAATACTTCAAAATAGGTTAGAAAACATCACTGAAAAGATTAGAGAAAAATACCAAATTTAAATACCATTTTTGAACACTTAAAACCATAAGTAACTTACTACGACATTTATAAATATTGTTAAAAGTCCTCGTTAAAGAACACATTGAAAAGCACGATCTTTGTGACTAGTTTTAACCACTTTAACAAATGATTTAAGACTTGAAATTTTATAGCAAGTACCACCATTAGGTACATAAAAACCATAGAGAGAAACCCCTAAGAATATATTTCCATTTATTTATAAAAGTTCTCAAAAACAAGGGATTCAGAAGTGCACTTATAACGATTATTATCGCTTCAAACACTTTCGAACTTACTTCAATTTAACACACAAGTTAAACAACCATTTAAACATTAATTCAAGGCCATTCCAAGTTAAAAAACCATTTAAACATTAATTCAAAGCCATTCCACATGTTTAAGAGGGTAAAAGAAGTGATGTTATACAATTTAAAGTTATCATTTACTTTCAAAAGCAAGAGGGGTCTAAGTTTATAACTTTAATTAGTTAATGTCACTTTGACTTTATACTTTGCACACAATATATGTATATATACACACACAATATATACTTATAAGATAGTAAGATAACTCACTTAGATCCATGCAAAACCCAAGAACAAAGTCACAGGAACAAAGAAACACCTCCCACCATCACCAAAAGCCTAAATATCCAACCTTCAGAACTTCCAAACCATAGCGACACCTCCTCTCCTCCTCCTATGTTCACGGCCCCCTCCAGGGTCCCCCTCTTCCTCTCGCCATCTCCCACTTTTACTTGCTAATCATGCTTCCCATTATATTTTAGGCCTAAAGCCAAAGTCTAAAAGAGATTGGAGATGATATGGATAAAACCAAGGTTGTAAAAATTGTTAGGCGGATGTTAGGCGGTAAGCACGGACTAGGGATTAATCGCCAAGGTAAGGATTAATCAAAACTAGGAATTTCCAATAAACTCATTCATTTTGGATAAAATTTTAGTATTTCGTTTAACTAATCCACAGTGGGATATCGTGGATTTTAAAGGGTTTGGAAGCAACCATAGAGAAAAATCGCTTGAAACAAACATTTTGATCCAAGAGGCATCAAGCCTAAATTGGTGCATAGTTGATCTTTATAAACCGGTTTATAGGCTTAGATAATGCAGTAAGTCTCATCTAGGCGGACTAGGCAAATACCTAGGTTGTAAGGCTAGCCTAAAGCCTAGGCGGGGCCTAGACGAGAGACAAAAAGAATTTTTACTACAAAGGTTAAGACGTGGAAAGGTTAGAGAATAATTAGTGGATTAGTGCTTAAGCACTTTCACCATTTTTAATTCTCATACTCCATTTCAAACATTGTGCATTAGTTATTATTCAACAAAGGTGTACACCTTTTTATATAGGCTTCAAATGGTCTAGCATAAGCTTGTTCTCGACCCCCTTTCATGACATGTAAGGCTTACCTCCCATACTTTTACTTTATCATTTCTTAAGAGTTAAGACTTTCCATTTAAGCACATTTCATAATATCTTTGATCACATCACCCATGACATCATCCAAAAAGTTTGTTTATATAAATAGTAAAAAGTTTTTATTTTATTTTATAAATTTCTTAAGAAAATAAGTGTATGTAAAAAAAATCTAAACAACTTCTAACGGTTAAAAGGCTATTTATTGATAAAACGATTTTCGATCACATTATCGATATTTTTCAAAGTATTTATTTTTGTAAACATTTTTCCAAAATAAGTTTACCATCATTACTTATGATTTAAATGGGGCTTAAAAAGCTTATTAAATTATTTTAATAACATTTAATACAAGATTCAAATATTTAAATAATTTAGATATTTAAATACGAAGTGTCCGAAATTCCGGATCGTTACATTCTCCCCCACTTAGACTATTTCGTCCTCAAAATTCCAATACGAGCAACTAAAGAAACAATCACATAGCAATACTTAGCATCATTCAAAATCACTTAGCAAATTAAACTCATGGTTTGATCAAGTTCAACTCCTCCCATCACACAAGGATGATAAACGACCTACTAAATGTACTGTACGCTCAATAGCCTCAGGTTATTACTTAGTAGCCAATTCATGCTACCTCATAACAAAGAGTCGTCACCTAAACTCCTCATAAGCCAACATACATCCTATAGTCTCACACAACTTCATTCCCCCACTTTATTAGTCCTTGAGATGATGGTTTTGATGAAAACAACCTTAGAATAAGATTATAAAATATAAATACTAACATTATTGTTTAGATATATATGTATATGTAGGATTTAACCATGCAGGTACAAAGAATGAAGACTGTACAGTATAGAGATTCAAGGTATCAAGATTGAAGACTCATGAGTATCAAGATTATCAAGAGTTCAAGATTTCAAGATAAGTATTGAGTCTAGAATTATGTTAAAACTTCATAATAGCATTGAAATCTTCACTCCATTTCTCTTTTGGGATGGAACCCATTTCTACCTTTTTAGTGGCTTACAAACCCACGATAAGTAGCTTACAAACCTACGACAAGTGGCTTACAAACCCACGAACATCTTGGTTTTGTACAAGTTCTCGAGTCCTGATGTGATGAGATATTATACAGGAAGAAGCTTGCAAAACTACTTCAAAATAATTTTCAAAACTACTTCAGAATGATTTTCAAAACTGCTTTCAAAATGTTTTAGCCTTAAAAATTATCTTTTCAAATGATTTTCAAAAAGATGTTTTAGCCTTAAAATATTCTTTTTTTTTGTTTTTAATAAACTCTTGTTTTAAACTTCGTTTGTTTTAAACTATCTTTTAATTATAATATATTTATACTTAGATTTAAATATAAAATTATAGTAAAATTTTATATATATTATTCTCTATATTTATCTATGTATTTTATCTATAGTCAAGTATATTTATAAAGTTTAAAAAGTTTTTAATATAAGATAAAGGTTATTTTCAAAGAAAATCAAATCTTCAAAAAATGCTTTGGGATGTCGACATGCCCTAGTACCCCATGTCGACATAGTGATAGTTAGATTCAAAAATTTGAATTTCAAATGAAGTGTCTATTTGCCATAACCTTTCATGAATGGACATGGCTGTTGTTCTTCTATAAATAGGGGTTAGTTTCAACGGATTTGAATATAGATTTTCTGGTTTTTCACTTCTCTTCTTCTTCCATATTTCTTTATACATATTCTTACCATTACTCTACCGAAATCAACATTGAATCTAACTAGATAATCTCTAGTTTGATTCTCTGTCACTATCTCATCAAGATCCTCAGCGTTATTTAGAGTTATAGGCTTTCTTTGTAATCAATAGAGTAAAAGGTGTGATTGTAGCCTTGGAAATCAATCAAGTGAGAAAAGGTGTGATTGTAGCCTTGAGAAATCAATTAGGTGAACTTGTTGCCCGGAAATCAAGTATCTCTACCCAGAGGATTGTGATTCTGGAGGGCGTACATCGTGGCCTTGAAATCGATGGTTGTAATTGTTGAATTGCTTTTGAAAGGAAATTCGTACTTAGTTATGTGGGACTGGATGTAGGGTAACTCCGAACCAGTATAAAATCCGGTGTGTTCTTTCCTTTACTGCATTTACTTTATTTCTGCATCTGTGTTTGATTCTGTGATTATATCTGTGTCTGAATATTGTATATATTTGTGTACAAATCAACAATAACTCAAAATGATTTAGTAATTTCTTATAAACACTATTCACCCCCCTCTAGTGTTCATTCTAGCCTTAAGATCCATATTCTGCATTCCTCACATTTGGTATCAAAGCAAGGTTTTCAAATGTTTCATAATCTGAATTTTGAAAAGTTTTCAAAATGGCTACCAACACTGGTACTGTTACTAACACTAGTATCCATATCACTAGTTCATTTGTAGAAGGTCAGTCTACTATCAGACCACCACTTATTAATGGCAGTAACTATGCATATTGGGCATGTAGGATGAAAATATATTTATAATCTGTAGGATTAGATACTTGGAATATCACACAAACTGAATATTTTGAACCCACAACTGATTTTGCACAGTGGACCGCTGAGCAAAAGGCTGTTGCACAAAATAATTCTAAAGCAATGAATATTCTGTTTTGTTCACTTGATAGGAATGAATTTAATAGAGTGTCAGTTTGTAAGTCTACATATGAAATCTGGAAAACTTTGCAAGTTACTCATGAAGGAACAAGCAAATTTAAACCGACCAAAATTTCCATGCTCACAAATCAGTTTCAGTTATTTAAAATGAATTCTAATGAGTCTATTTCTGATATGTATAGTCGATTTCAGGATATTGTACATTCTCTCATATCCTTGGGAAAAGTGTTTTCCGAAGAAGATCAAGTCAGGAAAATTTTAAACTCTCTCACTCCAGAATGGGATCAAAAGACACTTGCAATCGAAGAGGAAAATGACATCAGTACTTTAAAGATAGAAGAATTAATTGGAAATCTAATGTCGTTTGAGGTCCAAATGATCGGGAGAAGAGAAAGCAAAGCATCTGAAAAGAAATCAATGGCATTCAATGCATTGACCGATGAATTAGACTCAAATAGTGATAATGATGAAGAGATAGCTCTTATGACCAAAAATTTTTGGAAATTCTTGAAATACAGAAAGATGAATAATTTCAAGAGAAACAACTATAAGAATCCAGGAAATCAGAATGTAGTGACAAATAATGTCAAATATTTCAACTGTGACGAACCAGGCCATATCAAAAGAGACTGTCCGTATCCAGAAAGGCATAATCCTCCTATAAACAATGAATTAGTAAAGAAACGGAAGCGTGCATTTACTGCTACTCTAGATGACTCAGACTCGTCCTTAAGCGATGATGATCAGAAGACAGATAACTCAAATTTGTAGTTCACGACTTCAACAAATTCAAGGAAACGCACTCAGAAAAAGGTACACATTTACAATACAATTGATTGAAATTGCATGCTTAGAATTAGATGATTGATTGTTTTTTTTTTGAATTGGTGTGTTGATTGAATTTTAAATTTATTTTCTATTATTTTATTATAATTTTATTATTTTTATTATTATTTTTATTATTATGTATATATATATTTTATGGAATATAGTATAATCATAATATTATTCCAGATATATATATTTAGTCATAAATATATATATATATATATATATATATATTAGAGTAGTTAGGAAAATTAAATCATAGAATATTTCAGGCACATGTCGACATGGTCCCTACCATGATGTCGACATGGGTACAAATTTTGAAATTCAAAATTTGAATTCAAACGCTTGAATTTCCCTCCACCTTTTCACTTCATTCGGTACTCTGAAAAGGCATCTTTTGACCAGAGAACATGTCTTTCAAAAATCTATTTATTCACTATCTTTTATCACAACTTTTCACTTTCATTTTCAAATTCAAACTCTCTCTTCAAAATTCCAAGCACTCTACTCTCTACTTTAATGGCTTCTTCAAGCAACCCCTCCACCATGAGACTTTCCAGAAACTTGAAAGAGCGACTCCTCAATAATCCAAAGGCAATAAAAGCATACATCAATTATGCTAACTATGGAAAAGTCCATCTCGGAAAGTTTGCTATTTTTCAAGATTTTGCTTCTTATGAAATTGATACTCTTTTTGCAAACAATCAAATTCTTAGTCTTGTTGATTCTTCTCAAAATGATTTTGTTTGTTACCCAAATATTGTTAAAATTTTCTATGCAAATCTCAATCGAGAATTTTATGAAGGAAATGATAATGAAATTTGGAGTAGTGTGAAAGGCACTAAAATTGTTTTGAATTGTGATCTTTTGGGTACCATTCTCAATTGCAAAAGCATGGGAATGGAACTTTCTAGTTTTCAAATCGATGAACATGATCGTGAGACATTTCATCATATTTTTGAAAGAGATGAAAACTTTGAATTTAAAAACCGAAACTTTCGTCCTAAAGCAAGAATTGTCAATCTTCTTTTACAACATACTTTGACCCCAAGACCGGGAAATTTTAACAATCCTACTTCAAAAGTGTGCAAAGCACTTTTTGCTATCTTCGGAAATTATGATATCAATTGGGCGCAAGTTATTTTGGATGAACTTCGTCCTAAAAATTTTGAAATGGGAGAAAACACTTTATATCATGGAATTTACATTAGTCGGATTTTCAACTATTTTGGAGTAAATTTCAAAGGAGAAGAATTTATTTTAAGAAAAGTTTTTAATATCTCAAACATTTCTCTCATGTAAATCCCATATGTTTTTCAACCTTTTGAGACTCTTGCCGAAAAGGAAGAGCGTTTGGCTCATGAAGAAATGGAAGAGGAGGAAGAGGAAGAAGAAGAAGGGGATGAAATGGTAATAGAAGAAGAAGAAGAAGAAGGTGAAACATCCCTAGAAAGTATTGAATATCCCTCCAATCCTACCAACAAAACCCTTCTCAAAAACCAAAAGATAATTGTTAAGAATCAACGGATTCTTAAACGATCCGTTAGTAAGAAGTTGGACAAAATGTCATCCAAGTTGACCAAGTTTTTCTCCAAAGTCAGCAAGAAACTTGGATAATCTTCATCTTCATCATCCTCTAACTAGTTCTATATTTTCATATCATGTCGAATTAGTTTAAGTTTGTTTTAATTTGAGCGTTTATGTAGTTGTTTATGATTAATCATTGTATCACTCTTCTATGCAATGAAATTGAATTTCTTTTCTGTTATCTAGCTTATCTTATCTCTTGAATAAATGTTAGTTTATTATATAAATATATATATACATACACAATTATTCACAAAATCAAAATTACCATCAAATTTCACTGCCTCATGTCGACATACCCTCTATGACCATGTCGACATGTACTAGTCAGAAATGACACTTCATTTTGAATTTGAAATTTGAATAACTACTATATGTATATTCATTTCAAACGAATTTCTACACCTATATATACCATTTCTTCCAGAATTCATTACTGAATATTATTTCTTATCTATTCTATCTCTCATTCTTCTCACAATTTCAAAAATGGCTAATCCAATTCATAACTTATCCGAGAATCTTGAAGAAACTCTTAATTCATTCAAGTATATTCTCTCGTTCACTCTTCGTAACCAGCGACACTTAGAATTGAGTCAAATGCAGATGATCAAGGAGCAAGAAAGACATTTTGAGGCAATTCGATGGATGATTTCTTCCCTGCACAAGGATGATAACGAAGCACATCCTCCTGTCTCTCTCACAAATGACAATGAAAATTGGGATGCCATCAAAGCAGACCCTATTTTCGGAGAAGAAGGATGGGTGGAAGTTCCTCGTAACGTTTAATTTGATTGCTTTATTTAATTTGATTACTTTGTTTGAATTGATTGCTTTGATTGAAATTGTTTGTTTTGATTGATTTGATTGACACTTGGTGTGGATTGATGAATGTATAAATATACATTGATATATTTGTAATCGTTGATTGAGTATCATGTCTATAAGTATAGTTATTTCTTAATATACTCTATTATATAGTTTATTAATGTAGGTACTTGAGTACAAGAATGAGAGGGAGTTATATAGTTTAGAGTTTGTTTGTTTTTGTTGATGACAAAGGGGGAGAAATATAAAATAGGATAGTTAGGCATAGATTAAGGGGGAGTTATTAGATTTAGCGGGAGTTATTAGGATAGAAGTAATATTTTATAAACAAAGGTTGTCATCATCAAAAAGGGGGAGATTGTTAGTCCTTGAGATGATGGTTTTGATGACAACAACCTTAGAATATGATTATAAAATATAAATACTAACATTATAGTTTAGATATATATGTATATGCAGGATTTAACCATGCAGGTAAAAAGAATGAAGACTGTATAGTATAGAGATTCAAGATATCAAAATTGAAGACTCGTGAGTATCAAGATTATCAAGAGTTCAAGATTTCAAGATAAGTATTGAGTCTAGAATTATGTTAAAACTTCATAATAGCACTGAAATCTTCACTCCAATTTTCTTTTGGGATGGAACCCATTTCTACCTTTTTAGTGGCTTACAAACCCACGACAAGTAGCTTACAAACCTACGACAAGTGGCTTACAAACCCACGAACATCCTAGTTTTGTACAAGTTCTCGAGTCCTGATGTGATGAGATATTCTATAGGAAGAAGCTTGCAAAACTACTTCAAAATGATTTTCAAAACTACTTCAGAATGATTTTCAAAACTGCTTTTCAAAATGTTTTAGCCTTAAAAATTATCTTTTCAAATGATTTTCAAAAAGATGTTTTAGCCTTAAAATATTCTTTGTTTTTGTTTTTAATAAACTCTTGTTTTAAACTTCGTTTGTTTTAAACTATCTTTTAATTATAATATATTTATACTTAGATTTAAATATAAAATTATAGCAAAATTATATATATATATATATTATTCTCTATATTTATCTATGTATTTTATCTATAGTCAAGTATATTTATAAAGTTTAAATAGTTTTTAATATAAGATAAAGGTTATTTTCATAGAAAATCACATCTTCAAAAAATGCTTTTGGATGTCGACATGCCCTAGTACCCCATGTCGACATAGTGACAGTTAGATTCAAAAATTTGAATTTCAAAAGAAGTGTCTATTCGCCATAACCTTTCACGAATGGACATGGCTATTGTTCTTCTATAAATAGGGGTTAGTTTCAACGAATTTGAATATAGATTTTCTGGTTTTTCACTTCTCTTCTTCTTCCACATTTCTTTATACATATTCTTACCATTACTCTGCCGAAATCAACATTGAATCTAACTAGATAATCTCTGGTTTGATTCTCTGTCACTATCTCATCAAGATCCTCAGTGTTATTCAGAGTTATAGGCTTTCTTTGTGATCAATAGAGTAAAAGGTGTGATTGTAGCCTTGGAAATCAATCAAGTGAGAAAAGGTGTGATTGTAGCCTTGAGAAATCAATTGGGTGAACTTGTTGCCCGGAAATCAAGTATCTCTACCCAAAGGATTGTGATTCTGGAGGGTGTACCTCGTGGCCTTGAAATTGAGGGTTGTAATTGTTGAATTGCTTTTGAAAGGAAATCCGTACTTAGTTGTGCGGGACTGGATGTAGGGTAACTCTGAACCAGTATAAAATCCGATGTGTTCTTTCCTTTACTGCATTTACTTTATTTCTGCATCTGTGTTTGATTCTGTGATTATATCTGTGTCTGAATATTGTATACATTTGTGTACAAATCAACAATAACTCAAAAAGATTTAGTAGTTTCTTATAAACACTATTCACCCCCCTCTAGTGTTCATTCTAGCCTTAAGATCCATATTCCGCATTCCTCACACACTTTGCTTGAAGTCTAACTTCCGATCATAGTTTTCTTCCCTTATGCATTGCTTATGGTCTCACTTTCATGCATGCTCCTATTTCTTTCACACGTTGCAGCATGTTCTCCCTATGTTGTTGCAATGAACCATGCTTTTTCTCTCATGCCCGATCATTCCTTGCATGTACATGCTTTGTTCCCCTCATTCCTTGTGGCATCTCAGGACTTAAGAGCTCACATTTTATCTTAGCACACCTTTTAGAAGTTTTAGATTGCAGAACATAATGTATATATCTTTTTATTCTATTTAGTTGCTCTTCTTTTGTGGATCGTCTATGTGATGATCCTATTGAATGTGTAATTATCCATGAAATGCAGGTTTGACGTTTTGAATATTATTCTAATAAAATTGCAAGTGCCCTCCTCATTAGAGGACCACTCTTTCATAAAAAAAACAATTAGTAGATATATCAAATCTCTTATAGCCTTTAATTAACTCTTTCAACAATAGCTAGCCATATTAATTGATTTATGAGCTTAATGGAATTTGTACATTATTAGAGAGGATCTTTTAACTTTATTAATAAAACTGACAGTTTTTTCTTATGTTTGACAATTAGCTTCACATTATCATACAAGTGCAGTGCATATATATAGGCTTTGAGAGATTGGAAGGATATACATAGGCTTTGAGAGACTAAAAGGAAAAGTATTGTAAGGAACATGAATACCTACAAAGTAAGAGGATCTACTGATCTCACTTAAGTCGGCATATAAAAGAACCTTAATGTTCATCACTATTCTACAGCATATGGGTTCTTAACCTGGAGAAAAAGAGATCCAATTGGACCTATATAAGAATTATAAGGTTGTCTTTTTTTGAAACTAGAGATTAATCTTATTTTATCTCTGAATATATCAGTTAATACTAGTTTTTGACTCTATGTTAAGATCAAAACATCAACAATAACGTCCAACTATCGTTCGATTTAAACAATATATATACCAAGAACTAATTCAACATAAAACAAGAATATATACTTAATTGAATGTCATATGCAAGCGCGACATTTGATTAATTAGTTTTGCTACAAGAAGTCAAACAATATACACTCATATATATCCTGAATATATACTGCTTCACATTTCATATGTGCGAGAACATATACTAAGTCCCAGTCTACATAAAATATTGTATATATATTTCCCAGCCTACCTTAAAAGGTAATATCCATCATATAATAAGAATTCATATTAGTTTCATTACACTTATAGGGTATCCTTGTGTAGCTTTGCACACCAAACATTTAGAAGCAGAAAAAAGTTCTTGCAAATAAAGCTCATTCACCAAATATTTTCATATACATAGAAATACAAAAGCCCTTCTCCTTTTGCACTTCAATTGCTCTTTTTTTGCTATATGCTAGCATTACTTATGACTTCAATCACCACTCATGTTTAACTTCTTTAATGAATATGATTATATTTATAAAAAATATACAATTTCTTTATATCATTTTTGAAAATTTTAAAGAAAGTGAGTCTATAATTAACTATAAACCAATGTAAAATTTGCTGGGTTGACAATGTGCACAAAGCCATTGATGATATTTATGTCAGTAACTATCAATGTGTATTATGGAACTGTCCCTTTTGAGCCATCGTCGGTACAACTTAATTATAAATGGTAGGTGTGCATGTCATATCCAAAGATTGTATGCAAAATTAAGAGAAACGGGATCAGACAAAGTAACAGTAGTTCCACTTATCATATTAGGAAATTTATAGGGTACATATGTGTATACCTTTAAAGAAGCGCCTCCAACCAGAAACCCTTTAGTATCTCCTTACTTAGCAAGCTTAGAATAGCTTCCACGATTCACCGAGCCTGTATTAAGAGAAACAAAAAATTATTATTAAACTTAAGGCTATTATGCAACAACCCGCACTTTAATGAGCCTAAATTTCGACAAAAATTAAAACGCAAGACCATCAGAGCATGTATCATTGGATTTGGTACCTTCAAATAAGCATGTGCATTATCAGAGATATATAAAAATCTAAACTCATGGGGGAAATAATAACAGAATATAAATACTGACTATGGCTACTACCTTAAAGTTAATTGTATTCCTTGCATATCAAATCGCCACAACAGTACCGAACATGAGAGATAAGAAGACATCTCCAACAACCAATCACGTCCAGCTCTAATGACCTGTTCTTCTAAATCTATCATGTGGGTTGTAATGAGGAGGAGGTCAAAATAATGTTCTAGTGACTGGAAAATGTATAGAGTGTCCATAACATAAATTTATACTGATTGGTTTCCATTTAATTGTTATGTCTACTATTTTAAGGTTAATTTGTTTAACCTAATATTACATGCACGATATTCCTACCTAGCATAATTCATATATCTATCCTTATTCCAAAGTACAAAATCCCGAGATAAGTCCATCAGCCACTTAATACTTCCAAATATGAAGCGGACTCCTAGCATCGTCATCGTTGGTCTATCGGTTCTAGTTACAGAGACCTTTGACCACTATTTATGGCTTTATAATACATAATAGCCATACTACTAACGCATCTATTGTAACAACCCGGTTTTTAGGTAATAATTAATTTAAGTTAATAATATTAAATTAATCAATCAAATAAGAATTTGGGGATTTTAGAGTTTTGAAATTGTTTAACAAAAAGGATTTAAATTGTGAAAACGAGATAATTGAACTTAAATAAGTTATATATATATATATTATATATGTGTGATGTATTTGTTGTATAGTATTGACTTGATGGAAAGTAATTTTAAATAGAAAATTGTATTTATTTAAATTGAATTGAATTTAGTTTTAAAAGTAAAAGAAAATAAATATATATTTTTGCTCATTCAAATTTACAAGCCCAAATCCTAGAAATTTGTCATCCCGGTTACTCTTTCTTTTCCATAGTATTCCTTATCCAGATTCTTCACCTTCAAATATAAATACAACCTAAACGAGAATAGTTTCTTGTTTTAGAAAATCTTCAATTGCCCTAAATCCTACATCATTATAAATTCAATTTAAATTCAAATATAAAACTATAAATTCCTAAAACTTAAATACATGTTTCTTAACAATACTCTATACATAATGCAACAAAGAAACGAATGCATCGATCAACATTCAAAGTGCTGGATTGCGAGTATCGAGCGTGCATACATGTAAAGATAGGAGAGGAAGATGTTTACACAACTACTAGGTGAGTTTGTACACTCATTGATCTATGCCTAATCAATAAATTATTATATACATATATATTCTTGTTTTAGATTGAGGCTTGGCTTGCATAAACATTCAAATGATTAAAGAAATCGTTGATAGAATGAGACATGAAGGAACCGAACGCATCAAGCGATCAACCTCGCCATTTATCTAACTAACCGATTGTCCTATGATGGCCATCGGTCGACTGATCGGTCTCGGTTCCCTGGCGTTTAGTTGCATGTACTCGGATGTGTACTCTCGAGTGTGTGTCTATATTTGTCTGCGCATGTGTTTCCCATGGTACTTGCGTACGTTCTGGTGCCTTAGGCATGTGTTCTCCTTACGTTATAGCCCTGTGCAAGTTAGTGTGTATATATTTGAGCTGGTGTTACAAGTTTCATGTTTTTCTTTTGTGTGCATTTATAGACGAATATGTAGCCTGTTATCATATTTCCTAGTAGCTACTTCTTATTTTATCCTGTATATAAGTTGCTAGTTCTACTCCTGTGTGTGTGTGTGTGTATATATATATATATATATTTATAAATTCTAAGTATAGTTATGCAACGTCATAGATTATAGACTCATTATTCTGGCCAGTTGCTATTTTCAGTTTACAGATACAATACTTCTAATAGGGATTATTTCTATTTAATATCTTGTATCCGTGTTTGGTACAAGCTTTGGAAGT
Source organism: Allium fistulosum (assembly GCA_030737815.1). Classification (NCBI taxonomy): domain Eukaryota; kingdom Viridiplantae; phylum Streptophyta; class Magnoliopsida; order Asparagales; family Amaryllidaceae; genus Allium; species Allium fistulosum. The sequence goes on along the minus strand of CM060908.1, from coordinate 760,164,112 downwards.
ATATAGTTTATATATGAATGATATAGAAGTTGGAAAATAAATAATGTAAAGTTATTGGTATTATTTAAAGGATTTTAATGATTATGGTATAAAAGTGTGAAATTTTAATAAAATATAATAGTTAGTCTTACAAAATTGTTTTGGATGATTAAAAACGATTAAAAACAAGTTATTTAATAAATATTTCACTCTACTTATTAAACCAAAGTTTTAGAAAATATTTATTATAAACAATAAGATAGTTTATTCCTTGTTAATTTATGTATATATCATTGTTCACTTATGTATATTTATATTCTTTTGGGTAATAAAATCACATTAAAGGTTTTCTTAAGAATCAACTTAGTTATTTAAAGTTATCATAAATTCGGATAATCTATTTAATGGTTTTACTGCCTATTTTTAATGTATATTAATTTAGAATATATGAAATAATTTCTATATGAATTACTTAGTTCTATAAATTACTTTGGAAAATGTAGTTACTATCCTTCACTTAGTATTTACTATGTTACATATAATCATATGATGTGAGTGTTTTGTTTGTTTACAACTATTTGAATATTCTATTTGTATATTAGTTACTGATTCTTATTTCTCATCTTCTCGATATCAATTTAAATATTATGAGTGATTCACCGTTGAGTAGGATTTTTTTGGTATTTTAATATGATACAGTGATGACATCCTTTTATTTTTATTTATCAATATTCATTCCCTGCGATGAGAAATTTGAATAGACGGTTTAGTGATACCATTTGGTATAGGACTTTCGGTAACACTTTTCCGGTTATTCTTTGGACTCATTATATAGAATAAAGAATGGCGAGTGTGATGTGTGAGCTCTAAATAAATGTACTAGTAACATGCGGTGGTATGGGACACCGTTGTGTTATTTATTCAGTTATTTTTTTGCCCGTGGATGACACTTAATATGAGGTTTGTTGTATGAGATACTCATTGCATTGAGTATATTTAGAGTCGTGTGTTGGCCATTGTATTTTTTCTATGTTTCTGCCTACTCTTGTCCAACTCCCTTTATGTTTTAGGAGTAAACCAGATTTGCCAGAATCCACTCTAGGGACCTGATCATGGGATCGCGCCCCGATTCCCGACAACATTGTTGTATTTTATATTTGATGCGCATCTTATAATTTGGGTTTAGTGACTCATGGGGTAGGCGCCCCCACATTATGAAGTTGGGTTAGGTGGCTCGTAGGGTAGGTGCCTAGGGCCCTTTGTTATGATGCATAGGCAAGCAGTCTGTTACCTATAGGGGCAAAGTAGGGTCATGACCGAGGTTACGCATTGACGAGACACTGGTGGATATGAATCATGATGTCCGTTAAGGTAAATAAAGACTGTATGAGCATATCCGGTTAGGTGACCATAAGCTCCTAGAACGGGCATACAATAATCGGTTTCTCGTCTGGTTTCAGTTCGCGTGAACCAATGTTGTAGGAACAGTTCCGGCTACATAGCATACAACATATTAGACCCTGGGTTCCTGGAACAGGCATACGACCATCAGTATCCTGTTTAGGTTTGGTTCACATGCGGTAGAAAGGCATATATGAGATTAGGTTATACCTAAGACCGTGTCTAGAGTATAGTCAACCCCATATCCTTCTTAGACAGACGGATTATTCTTTATAGGCAGACAGCCTATTTATCATTGATTATATTTGGACATTGTTATGAACTGGCTCTGATTTATCTTATTAATTCTAGTAATTTGATGACGGTGTTTATATTATGAGATTGAGAGATATATTTGGGTTTTGCTTTTTTCTAGCCCGATATGCTTAGCGATATCTCACTTATTGATGTTTTATGAATTTAGTCGATGTTTCCTGAATGTATATGATTCACCATTTGTGTTGATTACTTGATTTTTGATTTGAAGAGTTTCTAAATGGGTGATGACATCTTTTAATATCAGATTTGATTATATTTTATGGATTGAGATATTTGGGTGGTTTAATACCACGAGGTTTATTATATATATATGTATATGTATGTGTGTGTGTGTGTGTGTATATGTATATGTATATATGTATGTATGTATATGTGTGTGTGTTTACTTTAACATGTCGTTTGAGGGTTTCAATCGTCATTAGCAGTGATACTATATTATTCTTCTCTATTATACCGTATCATCTTATTTATGGTCCTTGATTAGACATAGTCCGACCCATGTATTATTTTAATAATGCTCGGGTCAGTCTAAGACATTTCAGGTACATGGGCGATAGGACCAGCTTATGTTTTACTAGGCTTAGAGGAGTACAATATTAGGATTGTTATATAATATCAGATTCACTGTATGTATATAATCGACATTAGAGATGTATTGTATTCTTATAACATTATTGTATTGTATATTATATATTATTGTTGCGATTGGCTCTGTATTCTATGTTGTTACTGTATATTATGTATTGTTCTATCCTGGAGGTACACGTGTCTATTGCTTTGTACCGATACTATGTACGTATGGATTAGTTATTTTTTAGATATTTTAATAATTACTAGTGTTAGTCCAAGGAAATATTCACGTGTGTACCCCATATAGCCTCATTCTCTATATTATCTGACAGTATTACTCTGTAATACTCTAGGACAATATGGGTATAGAGGTAGGGTTTCATATCTATCGTTATTAAAGTCATAGCCATATGAGTGATAGTACCCAAGCCACTTAATACCTTATTATAAGAACTAGGCAAACCCCTGACTATTTAATACCTATATTCTATGCCGGCCTTTGTCATTTAATACCTAACCCCAAAGGCAGACTCCTCACTAGCACTATCTAGCTGACATCGCTTGGTATCTCACTTGAACACTTAATACTTCTTTATAGGAAAGAGAAAGACCCTATATCAGTCATTTAATACCTCAAACCTAAAATGGACCCTTCCCGTGATATCCACTACCGCTCCTAATCGTTAATTAGGACCATTTAATACTTTTTAATTAGGAAAGAGGCGAGCCCTCAAACAACCACTTAATACCACTAATCGTTAAGCAGATCTTATTATTTCCATAATTGTTTCCCATAGATCCTTTGATTGCTGATGTCCCACATTAGTAATAAGTGCACACAACTGTTAATAGCCTCTGAGTGAAAGGCGGACTTCCGTTGTGTCACTTTACTGACCTTGCATCCCAATCTTCTAAGCCCAATTAATTATTCTATGCATCCTATGGTTAAAGATGTCTCACGTAAATAGAAAGTGTACAATACTGTTGGTAGCCTCAAAGTCAAGGGTATACTTCCGTTGTGTAACTCTACTGACCTAGCATTCCAATATACTAAGTCCAATTAATTATTCTAGGCTTTATTATTACTAAGCTTTATCATTCTAAATTGGATATTGGACTTAGCTTACTAACCTCCTTTTATTTATTTAAGGCTATATAATTTACCTTAAATATTCAATTACCCATAATTCTCCTTTATTTTCTTCTTCCATAGATGTCAATTTGTCCATAAAAAAAGAATATCATCCTAACAGACATTTCATATGACATTTATGTATATTTACTAATTTCCAATTAGTAACATTTTTTTTAGCTATTTCCATAGCTATTTATCTAACTTCTTTATGCATCAGTCCCATTAATCCATTTACCCTATTTATTACTTATAACTCTCAAATTCATTTCACATTTTTTACCCATTAATTGGAGTTACAACCTTTTCAAACATTCCTCCTATTTCCTATTCGTTATTCAACCCTATTTCTACGTATAACTAATATCCTAAGCAAGCGTTACGCATGAATCGTCAGTAGTTAAGTATGTATGGGCACATATGCATACGTATATGTACCTACTTCTACCAAATATATTCTAGTCACAAATCTTTAATTGGAATATATTTTTCCATATTTAATTTACTAAAATTACATTTCGTAGAAAGATCCTTTGTTGTGATTTTCATAAATTAGTTTAAAACAAAAGATCAAGAATAAAAGGAAAGATTTGACTCATTTGAAATTACAAGAAATGATTATTTTCTTTTTATTGGAATAGATAGTATAAACTACAAAGAATAAATCTACACTTTACACATCTCTCTCTTTTCATTTGCATATATTCCTTGTTAAATCAAATGCTGCATTTTTTATGCAATTTGAAAACATAAACAGATTTATAAAAATCAAATGGATATTTGTTCCACAAATTGAACTATGAAAAATCTCAAAGTCAACATAATTTGGGTAATAATCCAAATCATACTAATAATCTACAACACAATTTCAAATATGGAATAAATTTCATATCTAATAAATATTCATATCTATAACTTTTGAGACCGATTTCCAGATCAAGGTGTAACAATAATTCCAATCAAATCTCCTAAGAATATGTAGGTAATGTCTAATACATTAAATTTTAGTCTATAATTCACATATCTTTATTCATTTACACATAAAAATCAAACGTATGCCAACAGAATAGATTCAATGTCATAAACAAAATATAATTTTTTCACTCACTTTCTAAAAGCATTCCAAACCTCCAAATCTAAAGTAAAACCTTTGATTCAACTCCATTTCCTTCTTATTCCAAGAAACATGTATAAAAAGGGTATATACAAATATTAGAATTACAGATCAGAGAAGAGGTATAGGGTTGAAGGGATATATATATATATATATATATATATATATAACCTGGAACCTGGTTATCGCGTAGTGTTGATTTGCTTCTCTTATTCTCTTATTTGATTTTTATTCTTCTCTAATTTATATATATACAAATATAAATATTATATTTTATAATTTAGAAAATAGTAGAGAGAGAAGATGACAACTACTGCTTTTAGAGAAATATGAGAAGTGAATAGAGGGTTAGGCCTGAATTTATAGGTACTCGAATCAACCACAGTTGTTAGATTTAATTATATAAAATCCGGACCATTTGGCCAAGGCAAACCCGAGCCGCCAATGCTAGGACTTGTCGACCACTCCCTCTATAGGGGCCGACCGTTCCATGTCGACCTACCCAATAAAAGGGGTCTATATGTGGGTCCAGGTGATTAATTATAAACGTTAATTTTTCTAATTTAATTATTTACATTCCAAATTCATATATCGTACATAACTTCTTCATTTGGACTCCGATCGCAAAACTCTAAAAGAAAGTTGCTTAGAATTTTTCCAAAACGTAGTGGTGTAAGTTTCGTGGTCAAATTCTATCGTTTGCACAAATTCTATTTTTGAAGCCTAATTAACTAATTAATTAACTAAACAACTAATCGTAAAATTTATGGAATGTTACATGTTAAATCAAGTTAGGTGACTAGATCCATTAATTTTGATTCATATATGGGATGACTAAAGCACTGTCTTAAGTTTACCATGACATAATTATGTATGCACTCAACTATTTACAAATTGATTGGTTTATATTAAAACTGCTACTTATCCAACCATTACTGGCTTAACCCATTCATTGCCCTAGGCTAAATTATAACAAAATAAGCAGAAAATATATTTATGTCTAAATGCAGTAAAGGATTAAGAAACCTTATATTCATTTTGGGATTCTACATCAGTTGGATGATAAATCGAGAATAAGATACACAAGATTTTTGGTATTTATAGAGGAAGATAGTATTAAGATAAGGTCGAAAAAAATTACAGGGGTCGGAGATGGACAATAGTTTTTAGAGGCCTTTCATCATCACTCTGTTATGCCTAATTATTCGTATCAGTGTAGTTCTTTAGGTTTTTTCTATGTACAACCACATATGTATGACTTGATATAAGATTGCTTGTTGTTTATTTATAATTATAATAGAAGCAACATCCTACCGTATCATATGGTTTTCATTATTCGTCAAGCATTAAAATTAATCTTCTAAGAATTTGTATAATTCATGATTTTATCTTAAAAGTCTTTATACACACTATCTTTAAGTAAATCAGCACGTTTATAAAATATCAAGTACATAAATACACTCATATTATAGTGTAATTTTTAAAGAAAATATGGAAACAAAAGCTAGTCTAGTTTGTAAGGTAGTTCAACCATTTCTTCATGTATGCATTTTCAAACAATTCCTTTATAAACATGTCAAAGGAGTAAATAAAGGGTAAATTAAAGGAAGAAACATCAAAAGAAAGAATGCATTCAAGTTACTTTCACAGTTTCAACAGCTTATTGACTATCAACTCTAAATTTGACTATCCCAAAATTTTGTAGGATAGGAGAAACATTATTAACCCAAAAAAATTAATTAAAGAAGCATATCATGATTAAACAAATTCTCTACAAAATTGATTAGGGCCATATGCATTATTAAATAAAACCTTATATGCTTGCCTCCTTATCAAAAAAATAGTACCAGTTAACCCAAATCCGTTAAACGAAAGATAAAATTAAAACTTAAAAAATTACAATCAATATTAAAGTGGAAAAACCCACCCTAATTGACTAGATTCCAAAGTTCCTAACTATATATTAATGATGCTGAATAATTGCAAGATGAAAAGGAGGAATGATATTATGTACATAATACTTGTTCCTTAACAATAATTATTGGATATTCATTCTAAAATCATTTATACAAAAACCAATACAAACTATGATAAACTAGTTATACAAGATTAATGCATTTTAATATATAAAATAAACCATTTTAAAATATCATAAAAATAAGAACATAAAAATGAAGCTTATCAATTTTAAGGCTCTTACGATGGAAGATTTTCTTCTTCTTCATCGCGCGTCGCTGAATTCGACAGCAGAGATTGTATCGTTATGAGGATGGAGATGTTCGGGTTTAGGAATAAGAGTAGGGTTAGGGATGAAATTAGTGAGAGCGAGACTGATTGGATTTGGAGATAGATTTACATTGTTCGTTTGAAGTGGAGAGAGAGGACTGCTTTTTTTAAAGTAAAATTATAATTACGGTGTTTTGTGTGTATTTAACCTGCCTTTGTATAAAATGGCTTTTTTTCTTATTATGTTAACACTTAGCTATTGAATGTTGTCCCAAACTGCTGTCAAAAGCATATATTCTTGTAGTATAAGATGTTATTATTACTTATATTTTTTATTTTTATTTTTACTTAATCCATATATTCAATTGAAATTAGATTATGCTTATGAGTAAATTATAAAATACTTTTCAGATATTATCAAATGGTTCTAATACAATGTTAATGATTTTGAATTTATATAAAGAGATTTGAAATATATTAGTGATTTCAAAGATAAAGCGATCATATTGGAACTTATTCAAATTTATTAAAGAAGGTTTAATTACAGAAAATTCAGAAATGATTTCTATGATTATATTTGACTTATAAAGTGATTTGGAAGTTAAATTATATATTTATTTACTTAATTAGATATGGATTGTAAAGGAATTTCTATATTTAAATCTTATATTGTGATTACAAAGATTAATTAAGAGTACTATCTAATCTAATAATATAATTAATAGTAATAGTTGTTTTTCTAAGTATTTGTTTTAATATTATTCTATTACCTCTTTGTAATTCATGCTCCTTCTACATTTATTTATTTACTATGAATGATTCACCATTGATATTGATTTGAGTTATATTTTAAGATGATACGGTGATGACATCTTTATATTGATTTGTGAGACTTTATTCTGTGTGACGAGGAATCACTAGTACACAATCTACCTGTTGCGTCACCTGATTTGCGTTGGCTGAGTTAGAAACCGAAACAAATAGTATCATTTGAGTCGGTTCTTCCTTAATAACCGTAGCAATTGGTCTATGAAAAATATTAGAAAAAACAAAAAACAATTTGCAATGGCTGTCGTCTACAACTATAGCTAATGCATAAGCAAATAGGGTTATCCACATCTATTATATGTATAACCTTAGCAGATACTATAAACCAAATGCCACCCCCTTAATTTTGCTGGCCCTTATTTGATTTTGCATTTGCACATTGGCAAATTCTATTTCAGCACAGATAATTACTTAGTAGCTCCTTCCTAAAATAAATAAAATTTTAAAGACTACAATACTCTTCGAAAGCTGCGTACTTTATTTCTTCTCGATTCCATTATCTTCTTACGTCAGTTTCTTACTGTCTAAACCACCGCTTCTTCAAAACGTTTCTAAACCAGTGAAGAAAAAATTAAATTTTTCACTACTAAGTTATTTTTTGGGTTTATAAAATTTTTTAGTTGTAGTTCTGAAGAAAATATGAATTGGGTTTCTAAATCAGTGATGAAAAAATTCAATTTTTCACTACTAAGTTTCTAAATCAGTGAAGAAAAATTTCAATTTTTCACATTTTGTGTGGTGGGAATGGTAGTTCTGAAAATGGTAGAGGGCTTACCTTTTTTTATTTTTTGGGCTATAAGTAAATAGTCGTTGAAATAGAATTTGCCTCGCACATTTTCATTTCATCTAAAAAATAAACCCTAGAAATAACATCGATCAAACTGTCGTTGATTCATCGATTGAAATCGAAGATCAACATCCCCAGATCGGTAGATTAATGTAACGACTCAGAATTTTTGTTATTTGAAATTCATATATTTAATTGATTTTGAATATTAAAAAGTGAAATTTGTAAGTCGAATAAATTTAATTTCGAATATAGTGATTTAATCGGACAATTAAATTATTTATTTAATATTTGAAATTGCGTAGATAATTGGAAATTGGGTTTAATGTATGAAAATGATTTAAAAAGTTATATTATATCATATTGGAGTTAGAATGATGTTATAGAACTTTTAAAATTGAATTTAAAAGTTAAATTGTGAAAATTGATTATTTTAATATTTAATTGTCGACTAAAAATGGTCATTTTTCAAACAGTCTAGGATTTTGATGAAACTAGTTTCATCGGATCCGTAATGTTGAATTATTGTATGGTTTCAAATTTCGTGGCAATCGGATGTACGGTTTGTCCGGGGCAAGCCAAAACGAATCGAAATCGTTTTAAATCGGTTTAATTTAAATTTGATCGTTTAATTCCGCAACTCGCACATATGACCGAATTAGCTCCCGAAACACGTTCCATTGTGTTCGAAACACGGGTAAAACCTTAGAAACACCAGCCGGCACGCTTCGTTTGGAGTTCGGAAAATTTTCGATGAATAGTGTTTTGTGAAATTTTCTATAAAAGGACCTAGATTTTCACAATTGCAAACCAACTAGGGTTTCTTCTTCCAGCCGCCACTTATCTATTCTATGGCCAGAAATTCTCCTCCTTCTTCCCTTAATCTCTCTCAATCCGTGAAGAATTATCAAATACTTTCAACTACAATGTTGTAGATCTTGGCGAGACCTTTAAATCCATATGGTGATGATCAAGTTTAGTGAAGCGGATTGGAGGCTAGGGGCCCACGTTCTTCAGGTGTTTGGGTACGTTTTTCATGCTATAGGGATAGCCGAGCTTCGTGCTATTCGAGATGAGGGTGGAGTGGCCTATGGCGCTTCGTCTGGCGGAGCTTGATCGTGGTGGAAGTGGACGATGGTGGTGCGGCTAGCTAGGGTTTTGGGAGGATTTGGGTTTACGTGAACATGTTTTTCACGTTGGAGAAGATAAAGCAAGTGCGACCCTGATGAGAAGAAGAAAAAAATCAATGGCCAGAAAAGAAAGGGTTTGGAAAATAAAAATAAAATGTGAAATTAATATATATTATAATTCGCACGAACTTTAAAATGCCATAACTTGTTCATACGAGGTCAAAAACCGACAAAACCTTTTGCGTTGGAATCGTATTGACGAGCTCTTCGCAATAGAACTAGATTGGAGACAGTGAAAGTTTTGGGTAAAATTAAACGTCCGTTTAATTTTATTCGAAAAAATACTGCAACCGTTATTAAAAGCAAGGTGAGAACTTCTCACTCAATCGAATATTTTGTTTTGATTTAAATTTTAAATAGTTGTATTTAAAATTGCTTGATTGTGTGAATTGGATGATAATTGTTATCTATTGTGTTAAATAGACCCTATACGCCGTATATTAAGCGGAGGTTATTTATTAAAAACATATACCGCGATAATTCCACATTGAAGTGGAATTGGTATTATATATGTATTTGGAGTTGATTTCCCGCATTATATAGCGGATGAGACCCTAGTGCACCGCATAATAGCGGATAATATTTATAAATCCCATATACTGCGATATTCCACATTGAAGTGGAATTGGTATTGTGCTAACATCTGTGGATGCAGGAAAACAGGTTGGAGGGATCCAACTGGATTCCTAAAATATTTGAATTTATTCCAATGTTGTGTGTTGATTTATTTATAATCGCCGTGTGATTATATTTTGTGATTGGAATCGTTGACGGCTAAAATTTAGCTGAATATATTTTTGGTGTCGTTGGACCCCGAAAATGAATAAAAATTTGGATTTTTGAAATTTAAGTTGAAAATTTATTGAAAAATTTATTTTTGATAATTAGATAAATTTAAAAGGAGTTTTAAAAGATAAAAATCTTATTTTTTGAGCTTTATTGAATTAAATTTCAAATTTGGAAAAAAAGGCTTAATAAATGGATTTCGAAAATATTATTTATAAGTTGAGAATTTATTTAAAATTGGGATTTTTGAATTGTTTGGAAAATAAAGGAATTTATCTTCTTAAAAAGGAATTTATTTTAAAAAGGAAATAAATTTAGAAATCCATTTGGTAATTGATTTTTGGTGATTGAAAATAAATCTTTTGAAAATGTTTGGAAATTTATTTGGTGTTTTGAAATGAATTTGAAAATCAATTTGAAATTAATTGATTATTGATTTACCATAACCAGTAAAATATATTCACAGAAATTTATTTGATTTAAATTAATCAGATAATTTAAATCAATCCTACTTATGAATGTTTGGATTATATTGGATATTGAATTGTTTGACATCTTTGATGTGTGATGTTTTGTGATATATCCTGACTTGTATTGTGATCTGTAATTTGTTTATCTCTGATATGTACATATCCGTGATCTGTGAATGAAAGATAAGCGTTATCGTTTATACCGCTTATCAATTATATTGTTATATTTGATCTGTGATGGATGAATGTTGTTGCACTATTGTGTTAAACCCGTGGATTACACAATACACACACAAATGTGGATTTCACGTGGAAATCGGTTAAGTCACAGAATTTTATCAATTTTGGAAAAATTGAGTTTTTGAATCCAAAATGGTTTTGGAATTGAAATTGGAAGTTTTTGAAATAAGTTTTAGAAATAAAAGTTATTTTAAATAACTTAATAAAAATTGGGATTTAAATCATTTGATTTAAATTTTGAATTCAATATTTTGAAATTGAATTCAATGAATTGGGAATTTATGTTTAAAAGATTTTATAAGTATAAAAGGTGTTTATATGGTTTTTTTTAACCATTTAAAATATGGTTTTGGAAATTTAAATGTATATTCAAGTTTTATACTTGAATGGCTTTAACCTGTATAATTGTAACCAGTTTTTCCCAAAACAAAAACTATCTGTTTCCAAATAATAATGGCTTTCATAAAGAGAAAAGATTTCCAATTTGTATCGAAACATTTCAAGTTGAAATGAAATTGTAAATAATTTGGAAAAACTATGAATTAACTTTTGTGAAGATGATTAAACTTTATTTTGAAATCAAAGAAGATTTTAAAAGGTGTATCTTTTATATTATAAAAGACTTGAATTGTGAATGATTTTGAAAGCTATAAGTTAAATCTTGATTTAAAGATTTAATGGGTTAATCCAATTGAAATGGAAATTGATTTGGAAATCTATGAACGAATCTTTGTGAAACTGGGTAAACTTTGTGAAGTAAATCTTTTTGTTTAAAGATTTAAAATGGTAATTTGTTTAAACCATTTAAAGGAAAGGATTTGGGTAATAAGTTGTGACTTAATTGAAATCCCTATATTCATATGTTTTAAATATTATGCTCACTATTCGGGTTAGCCGGGAAAAGACCTTTGTGTCATATAACCCATTCCGAATTAGTGATACGACGATAAGGATCATATTGAAGATCGGTGGTGAAGACCAGGTATTTGTGAAAACGATAGGACGACCTATCGATTGTCTCTGCACCGTTAGCTACGGTATAGAGATTTCCTTTGTGATGGGAAGTTTTATCGGGATTGTGAATACCAGGATTGCAAGGGCTTCTTCGGAAGTGCCTTCGGTTCTGTTCGAACCCGGAACAAACTTGTATGGTTACATGTCTGACATTACATTTTGAGATATAAAGCTGATTTCTTTCAAATACATTTCTGTTTGGTGGCGGAGAATTTATTCTCTTAGCTTAACACCCTTCTCTGAGACGTACGAGCTCAGAGGTTATGTAGTTGAAATTTATCAGTGATATACTCCCAATTTGGTAGTGTGGCATGCTGAGTGTTGCTGTGTGATGATCATTTATTGATCATTTGTGATCAAAGCGTGGATTTGTGAAAAAGTGTAGCTTTGTGGACGAGACCTCTTCGGACCTCACTACCCGAAAATGGTCGAAACAGGAATATGCGGCAAGGTTATGAGGGTCGCTCCCTTTAGGGTATGTCATTTCCTTCTGGAAAAGGGTGGTATCAGGTATGGAGCCCTGGTATTTAACCTATGTGGATACTCCAATCTCATTTACTGTATGATTGTTGTTTGATCGAGGCGCCTTAGATAAAGGTCCCAAAGGACCGGGGGTGGCATATTCATGTAGTAGTTACCTAGTGACAGAGGTAACCCGACCTTGTGTTGGCAGAGAGCTAGTTAGTTCTCGGGACGTCCATCCAGAGGCGATCCCATGTGGCATAGGAAGTTCCTTAGCCTGACCATTTGTTGGAAATCCAAAGAAACAATACGAGCCTTTTTATGATTGCAATTTGTATAACCTGTCTCCTCAGGAGGCAGCTATAGCAGGCATAATGTAATGGTACCTATGCTGGCTAAGATTAATATTGTATTTTCGAAAGAATTTTGACACTATGCACTAGTAATAATACCAAAAGAGTTTGTTCTGCGTAGTAAGCATTTTTGACTATCATAAGAAGAAATCTCCTCCAAGTCTGCGGTTGCATTGTGTGTGTGGCGGGAGGTCTTATGGTAGTTTCATTTTCCAAAAGCATTGCGGATATTTTCCACTTCCTTTGTTGTTGTTGTTTTAAAGATAATAACTGTTTTAAGTTCTCACACCAGTCACCATGACTGATCTGGAGTTTATTGTTTCTTTCCTAAACTCTGGGTGCCCACCAATTTCCACACGGGCGGTCTAGAGTCAGATTATCAGGTCATTCTGGATTCAAGAGATGTTGTGGAGCTCAGTGGCGAGCTGGATGGCGAGACGTATCACTTGTATATGATATTATTTATTCCGTTGTGTATTATGTATGATGATAAGTTTATATAACTGTCCATTGATGTATTGTGTTGTATATTGTTGTTGTAAACTCTAATGATGATGTAATGTATAAAATGATATTGTTCTTTGATTTAAAGATTATTCATTTATCTATTATATGTTGTTCCACTGCGAATGTGAGAGAATGTGAGATTCTGATATTGTTCTGTGTTTTTCTATTGTTTCTTCTTTCTTTTTCTCCTGTCTTCTTCTACCTCTTCTTTTTCTCCATAACAATTCGGTTTTCTGGCATTCGATTGCTCGGCAGTTGATACAGTGGACGTATTAATGTCGATTTTTGGAAGTCAAAATCTTCGAAACGTTACATTTGGTATCAGAGCATATGGTTAAGCGATAACCTTGGCTCTGTTGGGTGTTACTCATTAGAGATAGAGTCAGTAGTACTCTAGAATGAGTGTGAGTGTAATAATAGATAAGAGTGCGTATTTGTTAGTGAATATGAAATTGTTTATATTGTGTTTGCTTATCCGTTGAGCTGTTTGTGAATTCTGGTCGGTATGTGGGACGCCATATTATCGATAGGGGTTTCTAAACACTTAAACGAGGCAAGTCGACATAGTATCATTTTAAATTGGGTAAATGAAATAATTTTACCTCGATTATATTTTATATATAAAGGAGATAATTTTTCAGAATTATTAAAGTGTATACAAATTGATTGTTTGGTTGTTGAAAATGTGAATATATATAAATTAATAAAAGTTGTTTGAATAAATTATATAAAAACAACAATTGTAAAAGAATGAAGTATAAAAGCAACAATTGTATAAGTATAGAATTATAATTAATATGATTTGCAATTGTGAAATAATCTTGTATAAGTAAAGTTAAATAGTGAAATTATATGAGAAAAGGATTTATAAATGTGATTTATAAATAAAAAGGAAATTTTGAAAGAATATTAAGCACTGGATTCGCTATTGTTACTGGGAAATAATAAGGGTGATGACTGCAGCATCATCAGTATCATTTTTGAGTTTCTTTGTGATGGATTTGCTACCATAATTAATTTGAAAAATTGAAGTTTTGTTGTGATAAACAAATTTTAAATTAAAGTCCAAGTTGAAATTGATGAATATAAGTAAAACGAGTTTTGAACTTATAATATGAGATAATAAATTGACTTCGGTAAAAGTTAAATAGAATTTACTTTAGAATTGGAATCTGAATTGGATTTATAAGTGGAAATTTAAGTTAAGTTAAACAAATGATATTTAATTGGAATATAACTTAAATAAAAGTTGAATAAAAATAGAAGTTGATTTTGATATCGAGGTAAAATAATAAAGTGAATTAAATAAATGTGAACTTGAGTTATATAAAATGAGATTCAACCTTATTTGTAAATTGAATTAGCAATTGAATTAATAAATGGACTGAATGTTAATCAATTGGATGTAAGTAGATTGATATGGAATAATGAATGTAAGTGTTAATTCATTAAAAGCTAATAAAGTGGAAATTGAATGAAAGCCAATTTAATATTAAACCAATTGGAATTAAAGGTGTTAAACCAAATTGAATGTAAATTTAATAATTTGGTTATGTTGGTTATGATTTGATTGTTATATGATTGTTGGTTGATTGTATATAGTATAATTCATTAAGTGTTAATGAAATTGAATTGAAAAAAAAATGAAAGCTATGTAATTGATTTGAATTGGAAGTGAACCAACTTGAATTTAATTTAGTGAATGCAAACTAATTGAAAATGAATAATTGAATGTTGTTGTATATGAATTGGTTGTAAACAATTACAAGTGATGTTGAAATTTTATAAGTTGCTTATAAACCTTGTTTAGTATGCATTTCTTCTAATATGCATGTGTTGTAGTTGTTTAAAAGAGTAAATTGTTAATAACTTTATATATATGTCACTTACATATTTAAACTGAGTAAGTACAGGTACCGCGGCTGCCGTTTGGCAGGATTTGGTTGCGCTAAAATGCTTAATTAATAATTGCTTTGCTTAAAAATGCTAAAAAAGTACGCCTACGCAATAAAAATAGGAAATATGAACTGTTTTTCTGCTTTTCCGGCCGTGTGGGTCGATGTATATATATTTATGTCTATTGTGATCCTACTACAATCGAACCGCGCAAAGGAGGCTGAAAATTTAAGGCGTTAGAAAAATTCTGAAAAAATTTGGAAAATTTTTGTTAATGAAAAGTCAGTTTCCAAATTGTAATAAAACGTAGGAATTGAACTAGAAAATGGAAACCATTGTTTTGGTTGAAGTTAAAGGTATTGGAAAAAGTGAATATAAAATTTTTCACTAAGTGGATTTTTGAAAAGTTAATGAATTTGGGGCATTTTTCTTACTTCGCAATTTCGAGGACGAAATTCTTTTAAGGGGGAAGATTGTAACGACCCAGAATTTCTGTCATTTGAAATTCGTATATTTAATTGATTTTGAATATTACAAAGTGAAATTTGTAAGTCGAATAAATTTAATTTCGAATATAGTGATTTAATCGGACAATTAAATTATTTATTTAATATTTGAAATTGCGTAGATAATTGGAAATTGGGTTTAATATGTATGAAAATGATTTAAAAGTTATATTATATCATATTGGAGTTAGAATGATGTTATAGAACTTTTAAAATTGAATTTAAAAGTTAAATTGTGAAAATTGATTATTTTAATATTTAATTGTCGACTAAAAATAGTCATTTTTCAAACAATCTTGGATTTCGATGAAACTAGTTTCATCGGATCCGTAATGTTGAATTATTGTATCGTTTCAAATTTCATGTCAATCGGACGTACGGTTTGTCCGGGGCAAGCCAAAACGCATCGAAATCTTTTTAAATCGGTTTAATTTAAATTTGATCGTTTAATTCCGTAACTCGCACATATGACCGAATTAGCTCCCGAAGCACATTCCATTGTGTTCGGAACGTGCGTAAAACCTTAGAAACATCAGCCGGCACGCTTCGTTTGGAGTTCGGAAAATTTTCGATGAATAGTGTTTTGTGAAATTTTCTATAAAAGGACCTAGATTTTCACAATTGCAAACCAACTAGGGTTTCTTCTTCCAACCGCCACTTATCTATTCTATGGCCAGAAATTCTCCTCCTTCTTCCCTTAATCTCTCTCAATCCGTGAAGAATTATCAAATACTTTCAACTACAATGTTGTAGATCTAGGTGAGACCTTTAAATCCATATGGTGATGATCAAGTTTAGTGAAGCGGATTGGAGGCTAGGGGCCCACGTTCTTCAGGTGTTTGGGCACGTTTTTCATGCTATAGGGGTAGCCGAGCTTCGTGCTATTCGAGATGAGGGTGGAGTGGCCTATGGCGCTTCGTCTGGCGGAGCTTGATCGTGGTGGAAGTGGACGATGGTGGTGCGGCTAGCTAGGGTTTTGAGAGGCTTTGGGTTTACGTGAACGTATTTTTCACGTTGGAGAAGATAAAGCAAGTGCGGCCCTGATGAGAAGAAGAAAAAAATCAACGGCCAGAAAAGAAAGGGTTTGGAAAATAAAAATAAAATGTGAAATTAATATATATTATAATTCGCACGAACTTTAAAATGCCATAACTTGTTCATACGAGGTCAAAAACCGACGAAATTTTTTGCGTTGGAATCGTATTGACGAGCTCTTCGCAATGGAATTGGATTGGAGTTGATTGGAGACAGTGAAAATTTTGGGTAAAATTAAACGTGCGTTTAATTTTATTCGAAAAAATACTGCAACCGTTATTAAAAGCAAGGTGAGAACTTCTCACTCAATCGAATATTTTGTTTTGATTTAAATTTTAAATAGTTGTATTTAAAATTGCTTGATTGTGTGAATTGGATGATAATTGTTATCTATTGTGTTAAATAGACCCTATATGCCGTATATTAAGCGGAGGTTATTTATTAAAAACATATACCGCGATAATTCCACATTGAAGTGGAATTGGTATTATATATGTATTTGGAGTTGATTTCCCGCATTATATAGCGGATGAGACCCTATTGCGCCGCATAATAGCGGATAATATTTATAAATCCCATATACCGCGATATTCCACATTGAAGTGGAATTGGTATTGTGCTAACATCTATGGATGCAGGGAAACAGGTTGGAGGGATCCAACTGGATTCCTCAAACATTTGAATTTATTTCAATGTTGTGTGTTGATTTATTTATAATCGCCGTGTGATTATATTTTGTGATTGGAATCGTTGACGGCTAGAATTTAGCCGAATATATTTTTGGTGTCGTTGGATACCGAAAATGAATAAAAATTTGGATTTTTGAAATTTAAGTTGAAAATTTATCGAAAAATTTATTTTTGATAATTAGATAAATTTAAAAGGAGTTTTAAAAGATAAAAATCTTATTTTTTGAGCTTTATTGAATTAAATTTCAAATTTGGAAAAAAAGGCTTAATAAATGGATTTCGAAAATATTATTTATAAGTTGAGAATTTATTTAAAATTGGGATTTTTGAATTGTTTGGAAAATAAAGGAATTTATCTTCTTAAAAAGGAATTTATTTTAAAAAGGAAATAAATTTAGAAATCCATTAGGTAATTGATTTTTGGTGATTGAAAATAAATCTTTTGAAAATGTTTGGAAATTTATTTGGTGTTTTGAAATGAATTTGAAAATCAATTTGAAATTAATTGATTATTGATTTACCATAACCAGTAAAATATATTCACAGAAATTTATTTCATTTAAATTAATCAGATAATTTAAATCAATCCTACTTATGGATGTTTGGATTATATTGGATATTGAATTGTTTGACATCTTTGATGTGTGATGTTTTGTGATATATCCTGACTTGTGTTGTGATCTGTAATTTGTTTATCTCTGATATGTACATATCCGTGATCTGTGAATGAAAGATAAGCGTTATCGTTTATACCGCTTATCAATTATATTGTTATATTTGATCTGTGATGGATGAATGTTGTTGCACTATTGTGTTAAACCCGTGGACTACACAATACACACACAAATGTGGATTTCACGTGGAAATCGGTTAAGTCACAGATTTTTATCAATTTTGGAAAAATTGAGTTTTTGAATCCAAAATGGTTTTGGAATTGAAATTGGAAGTTTTTGAAATAAGTTTCAGAAATAAAAGTTATTTTAAATAACTTAATAAAAATTGGAATTTAAATCATTTGATTTAAATTTTGAATTCAATATTTTGAAATTGAATTCAATGAATTGGGAATTTTGGTTTAAAAGATTTTATAAGTATAATAGGTGTTTATATGGTTTTTTTTAACCATTTAAAATATGGTTTTGGAAATTTAAATGTATATTCAAGTTTTATACTTGAATGGCTTTAACCTGTATAATTGTAACCAGTTTTTCCCAAAACAAAAACTATCTGTTTCCAAATAATAATGGCTTTCATAAAGAGAAAAGATTTCTAATTTGTATCGAAACATTTCAAGTTGAAATGAAATTGTAAATAATTTGGAAAAACTATGAATTAACTTTTGTGAAGATGATTAAACTTTATTTTGAAATCAAAGAAGATTTTAAAAGGTGTATCTTTTATATTATAAAAGACTTGAATTGTGAATGATTTTGAAAGCTATAAGTTAAATCTTGATTTAAAGATTTAATGGGTTAATCCAATTGAAATGGAAATTGATTTGGAAATCTGTGAACGAATCTTTGTGAAACTGGGTAAACTTTGTGAAGTAAATCTTTTTGTTTAAAGATTTAAAATGGTAATTTGTTTAAACCATTTAAAGGAAAGGATTTGGGTAATAAGTTGTGACTTAATTGAAATCCCTATATCCATATGTTTTAAATATTATGCTCACTATTCGGGTTAGCCGGGAAAAGACCTTTGTGTCATATAACCCATTCTGAATTAGTGATACGACGATAAGGATCGTATTGAAGATCGATGGTGAAGACCAGGTATTTGTGAAAACGATAGGACGACCTATCGATTGTCTCTGCACCGTTAGCTACGGTATAGAGATTTCCTTTGTGATGGGAAGTTTTATCGGGATTGTGAATACCCGGATTGCAAGGGCTTCTTCGGAAGTGCCTTCGGTTCTGTTCGAACCCGGAACAAACTTGTATGGTTACATGTCTGACATTACATTTTGAGATATAAAGCTGATTTCTTTCAAATACATTTCTGTTTGGTGGCGGAGAATTTATTCTCTTATCTTAACACCCTTCTCTGAGACGTACGAGCTCAGAGGTTATGTAGTTGAAATTTATCAGTGATATACTCCCAATTTGGTAGTGTGGCATGCTGAGTGTTGCTGTGTGATGATCATTTATTGATCATTTGTGATCAAAGCGTGGATTTGTGAAAAAGCGTAGCTTTGTGGACGAGACCTCTTCGGACCTCACAACCCAAAAATGGTTGAAACAGGAATATGCGGCAAGGTTATGAGGGTCGCTCCCTTTAGGGTATGTCATTTCCTTCTGGAAAAGGGTGGTATCAGGTATGGAGCCCTGGTATTTAACCTATGTGGATACTCCAATCTCATTTACTATGTGATTGTTGTTTGATCGAGGCGCCTTAGATAAAGGTCCCAAAGGATCGAGGGGTGGCATATTCGTGTAGTAGTTACCTAGTGACAGAGGTAACCCGACCTTGTGTTGGCAGAGAGCTAGTTAGTTCTCGGTACGTCCATCCAGAGGCGATCCCATGTGGCATAGGAAGCTCCTTAGCCTGACCATTTGTTTGAAATCCAAAGAAACAATACGAGCCTTTTTACGATTGCAATTTGTTCCTCAGGAGGCAGCTATAGCAGGCATAATATAATGGTACCTATGCTGGCTAAGATTAATATTGTATTTTCGAAAGAATTTTGACACTATGCACTAGTAATAATACCAAAAGAGTTTGTTCTGCGTAGTAAGCATTTTTGACTATCATAAGAAGAAATCTCCTCCAAGTCTGCGGTTGCATTGTGTGTGTGGCGGGAGGTCTTATGGTAGTTTCATTTTCCAAAAGCATTGCAGATATTTTCCACTTCCTTTGTTGTTGTTATTTTAAAGATAATAACTGTTTTAAGTTCTCACACCAGTCACCATGACTGACCTGGAGTTTATTGTTTCTTTCCTAAACTCTGGGTGCCCACCAATTTCCACATGGGCAGTCTAGAGGCAGGTTATCAGGTCATTCTGGATTCAGGGGATGTTGTGGAGCTCAATGGCGAGATGGATAGCGAGACGTATCACTCGTATATGATATTATTTATTCCGCTGTGTATTATGTATGAGGATAAGTTTATATAACTGTCCATTGATGTATTGTGTTGTATATTGTTGTTGTAAACTCTGATGATGATGTAATGTATAAAATGATATTGTTCTTTGATTTAAAGATTATTCATTTATCTATTATATGTTGTTCCGCTGCGAATGTGAGATTCTGATATTGTTCTGTGTTTTTCTGTTGTTTCTTCTTTCTTTTTCTTCTATCTTCTTCTACCTCTTCTTTTTTTCCATAACAATTCGGTTTTCTGGCATTCGATTGCTCGGCAGTTGATACAGTGGACGTATTAATGTCGATTTTCGGAAGTCGAAATCTACGAAATGTTACAATTAACATCGATTAGTTTCGCCATAGTTGTCGACCTCTCCGACGAGTCCGCCTACATCATGAAGTAGGCGGTTCAGAACTACATCCGAAAATACCCAGGGACATTGTCATACTCCTCCACGTCCGATCGACCTCCATCCAATATGGTGCCAACTAGGGCCCTCTCAAGTCCTCCATTCAGCAAATCTCTAAAGAAATGCAACATGTTAGAGAACCTTATATTATCACAAAACCAATTGGTGATGTGAAGGGAGGTCTCTTAGTATTTATGCATGATTTATATTGTAAATTGTCCGATGTAGGACTAATTTCAACACGCCCCTGCATGTGTGGTGTATCATCAGCCGAACACGTGGACATTCAATGAGGGTGACGTGTGACAAAATTTGTGACATTCAATAAGGTTCTCTAACATGGTATTAGAGCAGATTTACTTATGTCACACGTCACCCTCATTGAATGTCCACGTGTTTGGCTGATGATACGCCACACGTGCGGGGGCGTGTTGAAATTAGTCCCACATCGGACAATTTACAATATAAATCATGCATAAATACTAAGAGACCTCCCTTCACATAACCAATTGGTTTTGTGATAATATAAGGTTCTCTAACACAACATAGCTCGAAAACGACTTCAACGTCTTCACCGCCCCGAAGCCGGAAGCTCTAGCTCAGCCATTGGTGGACGGGAACATTCCGTTTATGATCCATTTCACGAAGGAGAGGCTTTGCTTGGAGGTGGAGAGGCTTGGGCTGAGCGCGGTGATTATGGGGAGTAAAGGGGTTGGTGTGGTGAAGAGAGGAGGGAAGTCGAAGTTGGGGGGTGGTAGTGATTACTGTGTGCATCAC
The DNA here is from genome assembly GCA_030737815.1 of Allium fistulosum. NCBI lineage: Eukaryota > Viridiplantae > Streptophyta > Magnoliopsida > Asparagales > Amaryllidaceae > Allium > Allium fistulosum. The sequence continues at coordinate 760,142,338 of CM060908.1, read as the reverse complement.
TGTGTTTGCCCGGTTATGGTGGTGAGGTATCTAGATGAATGTTTACCTGAGAACATGCAAAATGAGAAGGAGGAGGCAGTGGAGCTAAAGCCTGTGCCTGAAGCAGAGCAGGAGTATCATGATGCCGATGAGGAAAACGGAGGTATGAGCTTTCTTGATTAGTCTTTTTAGCAACTTAAAATTATATATGTGACACTACTCTAGTAGATCTATGGGTGAAATCAGTATAAAAAATTGTAGTATTAAGATCATATTTGTTAGTCCATGAGTTGAGGGTTTTGATGACAACAACCTTAGAATAAGATTATAAAATATAAATACTAACATTATAGTTTAGATATATATGTATATGTATATGTAGGATTTAACCATGCAGGTACCAAGAATGAAGACTGTACAGTATAGAGATTCAAGATATCAAGATTGAAGACTCATGAGTATCAAGATTATCAAGAGTTCAAGATTTAAAGATAAGTATTGAGTCTAGAGTTATGTTAAAACTTCACAATAGCACTTCATTCCGTATTTTCATTTGGGATGGAACCCATTTCTACCTTTTTGTGGCTTACAAACCCACGACAAGTAGCTTACAAACCTACGACAAGTGGCTTACAAACCCACGAACATCATGGTTTTGTACAAGTTCTCGAGTCCTGATGTGATGAGATATTCTGCAGGAAGAAGCTTGCAAAACTACTTCAAAATGATTTTCAAAACTGCTTTTCAAAATGTTTTAGCCTTAAAAATTATCTTTTCAAATGATTTTCAAAAAGATGTTTTAGCCTTAAAAAATATTATTTGATTTTGTTCTTAAATAAATTCTTGTTTTAAACTTCGTTTGTTTTAAACTATCTTTTAATATATTTAACTTTTAATATTTACTTAGATTTAAATATAAAATTATAGTAAAATTTTATATATATTATTCTCTATATTTATCTATGTATTTTATCTATAGTCAAGTATATTAATAAAGTTTAAAATAGTTTTAATATAAGATAAAGGTTATTTTCAAAGAAAAACAAAACATCAAAATTTCCTTTGGGATGTCGACATGTCCTAGTACCCCATGTCGACATAGTGTCAGTTAGGACCAAAAATTTGAATTTCAAAAGAAGTGTCTATTCGCCATAACCTTTCATGAATAGACATGGCTGTTGTTCTTCTATAAATAGGGGTTTGGTTTCAACGAATTTTATATCAGATTTTCTGGTTTTTCACTTCTCTTCTTCTTCCACATTTTCTTATTCAAAATCCTATCATCACTCTGCCGAAATCAACATTGAATCTAACTAGATCATCTCTGGTTTGATTCTCTATCACTATCTCAACAAGATCCCAGTGATATTCAGAGTTATAGGCTTCTTTGTAATCTATCTAGCGAGAAAAGGTCTGATTGTAGCCTTGGAAATCAATCAAGCAAGAAAAGGTGTGATTGTTGCCTTGGAAATCAATTGGGTGAACTTGTTGCCCTAGAAATCAAGTATCTCTACCCAGAGGATTGTGATTCTGGAGGGTGTACCTCGTAGCCTTGAAACCGAGGGTGTAATTGTACAATTGCTTTTGAAAGGAAATCCATACTTAGTTGTGCGGGACTGGATGTAGGGTAACTCCGAACTAGTATAAAATCCGGTGTGTTCTTACCTTTACTGCATTTACTTTATTTCTGCATCTGTGTTTGATTCTGTGATTATATCTATGTCTGAATATTGCATACATTTGTGTACAAATCAACAATAACTCAAAATTATTTAGTAATTTTTTATAAACACTATTCACCCCCCCTCTAGTGTTCATTCTAGCCTTAAGATCCATATTCCTCATTCCTCACATTTGGTATCAGAGCAAGGTTTTCAAAAGTTTCATAATCTGATTTTTGAAAAAGTTTTTTTTTAAATGGCTATGTTTAAGAAATTTGTTAATGCTTGTTTAGAAATATTCAGATCATCATTGTCTCTTGAGTCTGCATATAATCAATATTCAAATACAAGTTGTCTACTAATATTGTTTGATGTGCAGTAATCATGCTTTATGGGAGTTGAGGAATCAATCCAGAATAAACAAACTGTGTAGATCGAAAAGAACAAATGGATACTCGATAGTGGATGTTCTAGACACATGACTGGGAGTCCAAATATGCTGAATGATATAATATACAAAGACGGTGGACTGGTTAACTTTGGAGACAATTCAAAAGGTTATGTGATCGGCATCGGCAAAGTCGATAACTCTGAAACTCCTATTATTACTAATGTTTTGCTAGTTAAGAATCTGAAACACAATCTGCTAAGTATAAATCAACTATGCAATAAAGGATATAAAATTAAATTTGAAAAAGATAGGTGTCACATTGAAGATAATAATTCAACCATAATATTTGAGGGAATTAGGAAAAAGAATATTTATATTCTGAGTATGAAAATTTCAAATGATAACTTGTGTCTTTTGGCAAATGCAAGTGATCCTTGGATTTGGCATAAGAGATTTGGGCATTTGAATTTCAAACTCTTATCTAGACTGTCAAAACATGATCTAGTAAGAGGCTTCCCTAAAATGAATTTTAAAGTAGATAGTCTATGTGATGCATGTCAACTAGGAAAACTTAGAAAAAGCTCCTTTAAATTAAAAAATATAATTTTTACTTCAAAACCTCTTGAATTACTTCGTATTGATCTATTTGGTCCATCTCAAATTCTATCAATAAATAATAGTAAATATGTTTTTGTAATTGTAGATGATTATTCAAGATTTACATGGACAATGTTATTAAAACATAAAAGTGATACTTTTGAATATTTTAAGAATTTTTCAAAAAGGGTTCAAAATCAACTTTCTCAAAAAATTATAACCATCCGTAGTGATCACGGTGGTGAATTTGAAAATGAAAAGTTTGAATAATTCTGCAATAAAAAGGGAATAATTCACAATTTTTCATTTCCAAGAACTCCACAACAAAACGGAGTAGTAGAACATAAAAATAGGACGATTCAAGAGTGTGCGAGAACTATGCTTTCTGATAGTAATTTACCAAAGTACTTTTGGGCAGAAGCAGTTGCTACCGCCTGTTATATTTTAAATAGAATTTTAATTAGATCTTTAACTGATAAGACATCTTATGAACTTATTTACTCAAAAAAAACCTAAGGTATCTTATTTTAGAATATTTGGAAGTAAATGTTTTATTAAATACATAAGATAACTTAGATAAATTTGATCCTAAATCCGACAAAGGTATCTTTATCGGATACTCTAATAGAAGTAAAGCATACAGAGTATTTAATTTAAGAACTAATACCATCGAAGAAACAATGCATGTTTCATTTGATGAAAATTTCAAAAATTTTGAAGAAATAAATGATGAAGAGGATTTGATGCAGCACGTACCTTCCTAGGTCGCGAAGAAGAAGAAGAATTGCAGGAATCCAGCCGATGCCACGAGCAAACCCTAGATCGCAGCGAGCCTAGGTCGCGAACGACCTTCTCTAGGTCGCGAGCGACATATGGTAGGTCGTTTTCCCCTCCAGAATCACAGTGCGAAACTCCAGACGATCAGTTCTCTGTTTTTGGTCGTGGACGACCTATCCTAGGTCGCAAGATGCTCATCCATGTAGGTCGCGAGATGCTCATCTCTGTTTTAGGTCATGGACGACCTATCCTAGGTCGTGAAATGCTCATTCCAGTAGGTCGCGAGCGACTTATGATAGCTCGCGAACGACATGACGATGAAGCGCATACCTCAATTCGATCAATTCCAGATCGTCGCTCCTCCTCCTTGAGTCGCGCTGCCCTAGGTCGCGGCGAAGAGACCCTAGTAGGTCGCGAGCGACTTATGCTATCTCGCGAACGATATGACGACCTAACTTAGGTCGCTCAGTTGTTTCTTATGCCGAGTTTGCTTTAGGTCGCTTAGGCCGTATGTCGTTGAAGCCTTTCTGGAGCCGAGCTACTTTTGGGTCGTAGGTCGTTAAGTCGTCCGGTGTGCTGTAAACTGTTGCGTTGTTATGTCGCGTGAGTTGTACTTTAGGTCATTGTGTTGTAAATTTTCTTAAGTGTGTGTTGTAACCCTATAAATAGGGATGTTGGTCATTTGTAAATGGTTGTTGAATTTGAATAAAATTTCTTTTGTGTGCTTTTGTGCCACCATTAAAATTGGTAGTTGAGTGTTATCTCCTATCTCCACCTTCGGCATTCGAGTGCGCTCGAATCAACGATTGTTGAAGCCAATTCACGGAATCAAGTGCGCTTGATCAACGTCGAAGAATTGTAGATCTTCTCTCACGGCATCGTGCGCGATCAACGTGTCGAAGATAGCTAAAGTCCGGTATCTTCGTGATCAACGGATTTGGGCGTTTGGTATTATTAATTCATCGATTCATATTGCTTCATCTAATCGTTTCATCGATTAGTTTGACACGAATTCTTCAATTCGTCGTTAAGTGTTATTTCCGCTGCGTCATTTGGTATCAGAGCTAGATCGCAAGGAGTTTGCGTAGATTTTTGGAGTTTGTGCGAGATTTGCATCATTTGGAGAATTGGATTCTCGAGATTTTGAAGAGATTTGTTCGTTTGGTGACTTTTGAAGATTTCAACAAGTGGGTAGTTTTGGTTTGAAGATTTTTAGATCGAAGTGAAGTTTTTGTTGGAATTTGTTGAAGAGTGATCATGCCTCCGAGAAGAGCCAACCGTTATCGCAACATTGATGCTTTGTATGGGAGAGAAGAGGCCGATGAGATGGAGCAAAGAATTAACGAAAACTTTAATGAGAAGCTTAATGAAGGGATTGGTCGATTAGAGAGAATGATGTTGGAGATGAATCAAAATCAGAGAAGGGTTTCACCTGAATCGAGCCATGGGAGAAGTAGACTTTCACCACATTCAAATCGAGAGAGAAGTGTTGATAGTGATCATAGAAGTGTGGATCGAGATTGTGATATAAATGTTGATGATCGAAGTCGTGATAGAAATGTGAATGATCGTGATCGGAGGAATGTAGATCGAAGGGATGTTGGTGGAAGAAATGGTGGTAGTAGAGATATTGGTGGTCAGGATCGACACCGATATGCATCAGATTTTGAAGAGGAGTTTGATGGTGGTAGTGTTCATGGACGAGGACGAGGTCAAGGAAGAAATCATTCAGAGTATGATCACAAATGGGAATCCGGGATGAATACTGAAATACCGAAATTCAAGGGAGGTATGCAGGCTGAGGAATTTCTTGATTGGCTAGCTTATGTTGAGGAAATTTTTGACTTCAAGGAGGTTCCGGAAGATCGTAAAGTAAAGTTGGTTGCTACTAGGTTGAGGGGAAAAGCTATGGCGTGGTGGCAGCAAACCAAACTTACTAGAGAGCGGATGGGGAAGTCAAAGATTGTTGCTTGGGAGAAGATGAAGAAATTGATGAAGGCTACTTTCTTTCCCTACAATTACCAATCACTAATGTATCAGAGATTACAGAATCTGAGGCAAGGGACAAAAACTGTTGCTGATCATGCTGATGAGTTCTACCAGTTGATTGCTCGAAATGACATTATGGAGACAGAAGAACAATTGACCGCTAGGTTTGTTGGGGGACTTAGAACACAGATCCAGGATATGGTGAACATGTTCGACCCTAGATCTGTGGCAGAAGCACATCAAAAGGCGTTGGCTTGGGAGAAACAAGGTAGACGTGGGGGAGGTCTGTTTCCAAGTTTTACGGGGCAGAACAAAGGAGCGGGTAGTAGTTCTAATGTTCCTAAAGCATCGAGTAAGTCGGTTGTTCAAGAAGTGGCTAAACCAAAGGTCAACACTAATTTCAAATGCTATAATTGCCAGTAAGTGGGTCACAAGAGCAACGAATGTCCGAAACCGAAGAAGAGAACTATGATTGCTAAAGTGGAAGATGAGGATGTAGAAGAAGATCTCAATTCACACCGTAATGAGGAGGAAGAAGAGGTGTCGGGAGACGAGGGATGTAATCTGATGCTACGGAGATCTTGTTTAACCCCGAAGCAGGAAGAGGAGTCGAGTTGGTTGAGGAGTAACATTTTTCAGTCAACGTGCACTATTTTGGGGAAAGTCTGTAAATTTGTCATTGACACTGGGAGTTGTGATAATATCATTTCAACGGAAGCTGTGAAGAAGTTGAAGTTGAAAACGGAGAAACATCCTAGTCCTTATAAACTTGCTTGGTTGAGGAAAGGAGGAGAAGTGAAGGTAGAGAGGCGAGCTCATGTTCCATTTTCTATTGGAAAGAAATACAAAGATGAGATTTGGTGTGACGTGGTTGACATGGATGTTTGCCATTTGCTGTTAGGAAGGCCGTGGCAGTACGATCGGGAGGTACAACATAATGATCAAACAAATAGCTATAGTTTATTGTTCGAGGGCACGAAAATCACTTTAGTTCCAAAGAAGCGACAGCAGAATGAGAACAAGCTAGAGGAGATTGAGGAATTAAAGACTTTGTTGTCCTTGAAGGAGTTCGTGGAAGAGGTAGATGAAAGTCCTGAAGTTTTTATGTTGATTGGGCATGAAAGCAGTGAAGTTACAGAAGTTCCAGAGGAAGTGAAGCCAGTTTTGGAGGAATTCAAAGATGTGTTTCCAGAGGAGTTGCCGAAAGAGTTACCACCACTTAGAGACATACAGCATTAGATTGACTTGGTACCAGGTGCTGCATTGCCTCATAGACCGCACTATCGGATGAGTCCAAAAGAACACGAGGAGTTGAGAAGGCAGGTGGAGAAATTACTGGAACAAGGGCGTGTTCAGGAGAGTTTGAGTCCTTGTGCAGTGCCAGCTTTGTTGGTGCCGAAGAAGGATGGAACGTGGAGAATGTGCACAGATAGTAGAGCATTGAATAAGATTACGGTGAGATATCGATTTCCTATGCCGAGACTGGATGATCTGTTGGATCAGTTGAGCGGTGCTGTTTTGTTTTCGAAGATTGACTTGAAAAGTGGATACCACCAGATTCGTATTAGACCGGGTGATGAGTGGAAGACTGCTTTTAAAACTCGGGGGGTCTGTACGAATGGTTGGTGATGCCGTTTGGCTTGTCAAATGCTCCGAGTACATTCATGAGAGTCATGAACCAGATTTTTCAACCATTTATTGGGAAGTTCGTAGTGGTATATTTTGATGACATCTTGATCTACAGTGGAAGCACTGAAGAACACCTACAGCATTTGCGGGAAGTGTTGTTGGTTTTACGACGTGAGGAATTTTATGCTGCGACGAAGAAGTGTACCTTCATGACTACAAGTATTCTATTCTTGGGCTATATTGTGTCGAAGGATGGTATTCAAGTTTATCAGGGTAAAGTTGAAGCTATTCGAAATTGGCCACAACCTAAGACAATAACAGAAGTGAGGAGTTTTCATGGTTTAGCATCATTCTACCGAAGATTCATTCCACACTTCAGTAGCATGATGGCACCAGTTACGGAATGTATGAAAGGAAAGAAGTTTGTTTGGACTGAAGAGTTGATTCTGCTTTTCAGAGAATCAAGACACTCTTGACCACAACGCCCATTCTTAGATACCCAGACTTTCAGTTACTCTTTGAGCTAAATACTAATGCGTCCAAGGTTGGAATTGGGGGAACATTGAGTCAAAGGGGTCATCCTATTGCCTACTTTAGCGAGAAACTGGCGGGAGCTAAAACGAGATACAGTACTTATGACTTGGAATTCTATGCTATAGTCCAAGCCATAAAGCATTGGAGACGCTATCTATTTCATAAAGAATTTGTGCTATACACTGACCATGAAGCTTTGAAACATTTGCAGGGCATGCTTCGTGGGTTGCTTATTTACAACAGTTTACTTTCGTTGTGAAGCACAAATCAGGAGTTACTAACCGAGTTGCCGATGCATTGAGCCGTAGAAATCATTTGCTGACAACTATGCGAGTGGAAGTAGTGGGATTTGATTTGTTACCAGAGTTGCTTATTTCAGATTCTTATTTTGCGAAAGTGGTGGATCAAGTGCAGGAAGGGAGTTCTGATGATTTTATGATGAAAGATGGATTATTGTTCAAATGAAATCGATTGTGTATTCCGGATTGTAGCTTGAGGTTGAAGATTGTCAAAGAATTGCATGAAGAGGGTCACGTGGGCAGAGATCGTACATTGCAGTTGATTTCACAATCATATTTTTGGCCTTCTATGAGAAAAGAAGTTGAAAGATTTGTGGACAGATGTCATATTTGTCAAGTTTCCAAAGGGACAGCGACGAATGCGGGATTGTATATGCCATTACCCGTGCCTACTAAACCATGGGTTGATATCAGCATGGATTTTGTTTTGGGTTTGCCTAGAACTCAACGGGGAAATGATTCTATATATGTTGTGGTAGATCGTTTCTCGAAGATGGCACATTTCATTGCTTGTAAGAAAACAACGGATGCAGTTCATGTGGCACAGTTATTCTTTAAAGAAATCTATCGTTTACATGGGTTACCTGAATCCATTGTTTCTGACCGAGATACGCGATTTCTAAGTCATTTTTGGTTGAGTCTGTGGAAGATGGTTGGAACAAAACTGAATTTTAGTAGCGCCTATCATCCTCAAACAGATGAGCAAACAGAAGTGGTGAATGGATCGTTGGGAAACTTGTTGCGATGTCTTGTGCAGGACAATTTGAAGAGTTGGGACTTAAAGTTGTGTCAGGCAGAGTTTGCCCATAATCATGCTATTAACCGAAGCACTGGTTACAGTCCATTTCAAGTTGTATATTCAAGCTTGCCAAAGGGGCCGTTGGATTTAACGGTAGTACCACAATCGAAAGGAGTGATTAAGCGGGCGTCAGATTTCGTTGATGAGTTGAAAGATTGTCATAGAATCGTTCAGGAACGTTTGGAGAAGACGAATGAGAAGTATAAACAAGATGCAGATAAAAAGAGAAGAAGTGTGGAGTTCAACGAGGGTGATTGGGTGTATGCTGTGTTAATGAAGGATCGTTTTCCAGTGGGTGCTTATAACAAGTTAAAAGCCCGAAAGATTGGTCCAGTAGAAATTATAAAACGGATCAATGAAAATGCTTATAGGTTGAAGCTGCCAGAAGATGTTTACACTTCTGACGTGTTTAATGTCAAACATCTTATACCTTATTATGGAGATGAAAAACCCAATGGGGAAGAACTTTTAAATTCGAGGATGAATTCTTTCCAATAGGGGGAGGATGATGCAGCGCGTACCTTCCTAGGTCGTGAAGAAGAAGAAGAATTGCAGGAATCCAGCCGATGCCACGAGCAAACCCTAGATCGCGGCAAGCCTAGGTCGCGAACGACCTTCTCTAGGTCGCGAGCGACATATGGTAGGTCGTTTTCCCCTCCAGAATCACAGTGCGAAACTCCAGACGATCATTTCTCTGTTTTAGGTCGTGGATGACCTATCCTAGGTCGCAAGATGCTCATCCCTGTAGGTCGCAAGATGCTCATCTCTGTTTTAGGTCGTGGGCGACCTATCCTAGGTCGCGAAATGCTCATTCCAGTAGGTCGCGAGCGACTTATGATAGCTCGCGAACGACATGACGATGAAGCACATACCTCAATTCGATCAATTCTAGATCGCCGCTCCTCCTCCTTGAGTCGCGCTGCCCTAGGTCGCGGCGAAGAGACCCCAGTAGGTCGCGAGCGACTTATGCTATCTCGCGAACGATATGACGACCTAACTTAGGTCGCTCAGTTGTTTCTTATGCCGAGTTTGCTTTAGGTCGCTTAGGCCGTATGTCGCTGAAGCCTTTCTAGAGCCGAGCTACTTTTGGGTCATAGGTCGTTGAGTCGTCCAGTGTGCTGTAAACTGTTGCGTTGTTATGTCGCGTGATTTGTACTTTAGGTCATTGTGTTGTAAATTTTCTTAAGTGTGTGTTGTGTTGTAACCCTATAAATAGGGATGTTGGTCATTTGTAAATGGTTGTTGAATTTGAATAAAATTTCTTTTGTGTGCTTTCGTGCCACCATTAAAATTGGTAGTTGAGTGTTATCTCCTATCTCCACCTTTGGCATTCGAGTGCGCTCGAATAAACGATTGTTGAAGCCAATTCACGGAATCAAGTGCGCTTGATCAACGTCGAAGAATTGTAGATCTTCTCTCACGGCATCGTGCGCGATCAACGTGTCGAAGATAGCTAAAGTCTGGTATCTTCGTGATCAACGGATTTGGGCATTTGGTATTATTAATTCATCGATTCATATTGCTTCATCTAATCGTTTCATCGATTAGTTTGACACGAATTCTTCTATTCATCGTCAAGTGTTATTTCCGCTGCGTCAGGATTTAATCACTCAAAACCAAGAGTCAACTGAAACTAATAATGAATTAAATCATCCTAATAAAAGGATTAAACTTTTAAATGATCACCCTATAGAAAATATACTTGGAGATATGCAATTTGTTGTTAAAACTAGAAACCAACTAAGTCAAATGAGTAATGTAGCTTTTATATCAACTATTGAACCCAAAAATCCAAAAGAAGCATCAACTGATGATTCATGGATTTTGGCTATGCAAGAAGAATTAAATCAATTCACTAGAAATGATGTTTGGGAACTTGTTCCTAGACCTGAAAATAAAACAATAATTGGAACTAATTAGGTATATAAAAATAAAATGAATGAACAAGGAGAGATTGTTAGAAATAAAGCCCGGTTAGTCGCTCAAGGTTATTGTCAAGAAGAAGGAACAGATTTTGATGAAACCTTTGCCCCTGTAGCAAGATTAGAAGCCATTAGGATTCTATTTGCTTTCGCAAATCATAATAATTTTAGGTTATTTCAAATGGATGTTAAAAGTGCATTTTTAAATTGTTTTGTAAACGAAGAAGTATTTGTTGAACAACCACCACTTTTTGAAAATGATAAATTTTCAAATCATGTTTACAAACTTAAGAAAGCTCTATATGGTCTAAAGCAAGCTCCTAGAGCCTGGTATGATAGATTAAGATCTTACTTGTTACAATCAAATTTTGAAATAGGTAAAGTATATAATACTCTTTTTATTAAAAGAAATAAAAATGATATTCAACCAGTACTAGTCTACGTAGATGATATCATTTTTGGATCAACTAATTTTGAAATGAATAAAGAATTTTCTGAAATAATGACAAAAGAGTTTGAGATGAGTCATATAGGTGAATTAAACTTCTTTTTAGGATTACAAATAAAACAATTAGATAATTGTATCTTTATTAGTCAAGAAAAATATGCTAAAGACCTAGTTAGTAAATTTGGTTTGACTACTGCGAGTGGAAAACCCACTCCCATGGCAACCAATGAGTACCTTAGTAAAGAAGATCTCTCGAAAGTTGTAGATCAAAAATTATATAGAGGAATGATTGGATCACTACTCTATATCACTACGAGTAGACCTGATATCATGCATAGTGTCTGTCTCTGTGCAAGGTATCAATCCCAACCTAAAGAAACTCACTTAAAAGCTGTAAAACGTATTATAAGATATGTTAAACACACCTTTGATTATGGCTTATTTTATCTTAAAAATGATTCGTTTGACTTAATATCTTACTGTGATGCTGCTTATGCTGGTTGTAAATCAGACCGAAAAAGTACAAGTGGAACTTGTCACTTTTTAGGGCATTCTCTGATTTCCTGGTTTAGTAAAAAGCAAAACACAGTTTCTCTATTAACAACTGAAGCAGAGTATATTTCTGCTGCTTTGGCTTGTTCTCAAGTAATATATATGCAACAAACTTTAAAAGATTTTGGTTTAAATATCTCAAAATCACCAATTTATTGTGATAATACTAGTGCAATAAATTTATCCAAAAATACTACTCAACATGCTCAAACTAAACATATTAATATCAGACACCATTTTCTCAGAGATAATATAAGTAGAGAAGTAATTACTCTCGACTACATCAATTCTGAAATCAAATTGCTGATATCTTAACAAAACCCTTAAATGAATCTACATTTACTAAATTAAGAAGAGAATTAGGTATTTGTTCATTAACTGAAATATAAAATATAAATAACAAAGTATAATTAAAAATTAAATCAAAATAAATCAAATAGTAAAAATATTGAGAACCATGTCGACATCCCCCCTATACCCATGTCGACATATAACATTTTTTTTTTAATTTTAAAATTTTTTCCCACCAAAATTCAAATAATTGGTTATATATTCTTCTTATTTTCGAAATTTTCTTCATTCTCTCTGTTCTCTTTCTGTTCTATCTTCTGAAATCAATTTATCAATGGCCTCCTCTTCCAAATCAAACATAAAATCAACCTTTTCTTCCCTTCTCCTACCTCTGGTCCGTTCCAACGTACTACGCTCGCCCGAGTGACAAAAATGGAGGATTCTCTGAAGGATGCAGTTCGGTTAATGACTGAAATTCAAATAGTGCAACTCCGAATGGCAAAAGAACAGGAAAGGCAAGGGAAAATCCTTAGAAATTTGCAAAAATTTATAATGGAAAATCATGCTAATCCAATCTTGATTGACGAGGACTCTTCAGGAGATCATGAACAAGAGGAAAGTGAAGAAGAAGAAGAAGAAGAACCAATGGAAGAAGAGCATGCGAAAGACAACGACAAAGTCATTTGCATTGGCGAAGTATGTTTTGACAAGGACGGAAACTTGGTTGAACCACGTGGAAATTTCTGTTTCCATTATCCAAATTGTTCGATCCATAGATCTCCAATTGTCAAAGGTACTCAGTAGTTTCTTCTTTTTCGTTTTTCATCGTTATGTGTATATTTTTCACGTTGTACGAAAATGTAAATATAAACACACATATATATAAAAATAAATATTGTGTGTTCTTATATATGATTCCTATATATGTTATATATAAGTATTATATAGGTACTTGGTTAGGAATGTTAGTAGTTTAGGACTAAGTTTTAGGTTTACAAGTATGTATTGATTATGTATGATAACACTATCATCATATAGGATATTAGACTAAGAGTTATATAGTTTAGAGTTAGTTTGTTTTTGTTGATGACAAAGAGGGAGAAATATAAAATAGAAGAGTTAGGCATAGATTATGGGGGAATTATCAGTTTTAGGAGGAGTTATTAGGATAGAAGTAATATTTTATAAACAACGGTTGTCATCATAAAAAAGGGGGAGATTGTTAGTCCATGAGTTGATGGTTTTGACGACAACAACCTTAGAATAAGATTATAAAATATAAATACTAACATTATAGTTTAGATATATATGTATATGCAGGATTTAACCATGCAGGTACCAAGAATGAAGACTGTACAGTATAGAGATTCAAAATATCAAGATTGAAGACTCATGAGTATCAAGAATATCAAGATTATCAAGAGTCTAAGATTTCAAAATAAGTATTGAGTCTAGAATTATGTTAAAACTTCACAATAGCATTGAAATCTTCATTCTGTATTTTCATTTGGGGTGGAACTCATTTCTACCTTTTTAGTGGCTTACAAACCCACGACAAGTAGCTTACAAACCTACGACAAGTGGCTTACAAACCCACGAACATCCTGGTTTTATACAAGTTCTCGAGTCCTGATGCGATGAGATATTCTACAGGAAGAATCTTGCAAAACTACTTCAAAATGATTTTCAAAACTGCTTTTCAAAATGTTTTAGCCTTAAAAATTATCTTTTCAAATGATTTTCAAAAAGATGTCTTAGCCTTAAAAAATATTCTTTGATTTTGTTCTTAAATAAATTCTTGTTTTAAACTTCGTTTGTTTTAAACTATCTTTTAATATATTTAACTTTTAATATTTACTTAGATTTAAATATAAAATTATAGTAAAATTTTATATATATTATTCTCTATATTTATCTATGTATTTTATCTATAGTCAAGTATATTAATAAAGTTTAAAATAGTTTTAATATAAGATAAAGGTTATTTTCAAAGAAAAATAAAACATCAAAATTTCCTTTGGGATGTCGACATACCCTAGTACCCCATGTCGACATAGTGTCAGTTAGGACCAAAAATTTGAATTTCAAAAGAAGTGTCTATTCGCCATAACCTTTCATGAATAGACATAGCTGTTGTTCTTTTATAAATAGGGGTTGGTTTCAACGAATTTTATATCAGATTTTCTGGTTTTTCACTTCTCTTCTTCTTCCACATTTTCTTATTCAAAATCCTATCATCACTCTGCCCAAATCAATATTGAATCTAACTAGATCATCTCTGGTTTGATTCTCTATCACTGTCTCAACAAGATCCTAGTGCTATTCAGAGTTATAGGCTTCTTTGTAATCTATCTAGCGAGAAAAGGTGTGATTGTAGCCTTGAAAATCAATCAAGCGAGAAAAGGTGTGATTGTAGCCTTGGAAATCAATTAGGTGAACTTTTTGCCCCGGAAATCAAGTATCTCTACCCAGAGGATTATGATTCTGGAGGGTGTACCTCATAGCCTTGAAACCGAGGGTGTAATTGTACAATTGCTTTTGAAAGGAAATCTGTACTTAGTTGTGCGGGACTGGATGTAGGATAACTCCGAACAAGTATAAAATCCGATGTGTTCTGTCCTTTACTGCATTTACTTTATTTCTGCATATGTGTTTGATTCTGTGATTATATCTGTGTCTGAATATTGCATACATTTGTGTACAAATCAACAATAACTCAAAAAGATTTAGTAATTTCTTATAAACACTATTCACCCCTCCTCTAGTGTTCATTCTAGCATTAAGATCCATATTCCGCATTCCTTACAATATTAACTTTAATAACATGACAGAGAAATTCTAAAATATAGTTACTGACCATATTCATAGCTCTAACATTTTATTTGATTTTGTTACAGATGGTATAATTATGTAAATGTTGAATGATTCAATATTTAATTTAAATGGTGTATATATCATCATCTTTATATAAAGAAAAATGACAGGCTCTAAGCTTGTTGTTTAGTTCATAATGTTGATCTACCCTTGCATAAAAAGTAAATAAAACTTTCAGTGATCCTTTATGTGTTTTTGAGTGAAATTAGCGTACTAAATTACATTTCGATAAAGTTGTCTTGTCTATTCATGACCATTAATGTATAATAATTAGTATACGTGGATGTTTAAGTTATATGTATGTACGTGTGGTGTGTGTTCATGATGGCTTTTGAAATGATACACAACATTTTGCAGAAAATGGGATGAAAAATATGGACTTAAAAGATGTAAATTGTACATTTCTTGGCTTTCGTCTCCTACGACTTCAAGGGTACCATATGAGCACTGGTATAACTACTTCACCTTTTTCTTTTGGTAATCATTGACTTTACTTTTCTCACAATAATTGGTGACATGTTTCTATAAATTTCTCAAAAAGGGTCTGAAAATATCTTTTTTTGCAATCAATCATATTACAAATAATTGAATTTGTTCTCACTATTATTTAGGCATATATAAATTGAATACTGGTATATGGGATGGTTTAACAAGGGAAATACATTATCTATAAATTAACGTAATCATTTATAAATACATCATTAGTGGTAAGTAAGATCATTATCTGTTGGCTCTTATCGTGATTATTGGCAGCCGTTTACGTAAAATAGCACCGAAGAAATATATTTTATTAGTCAGCTTAAGTGAATAATTGTAGGGTGTTATATCATGCAATTTGTATGGAGTTCTAAAATGTTATTAACTTGTTTTTTTTGTGAAGTTGATCCTTGATTGAGTAATGAGCAACAGTAAAAATTTAAAAGAATGGTTTTCTTTTATTCCTTTTGAGATTGATAACATATTTTCCGATAGGGAGATATTGCAAGTTATATTGTTCGAACATCCTGATTGCACATGATATACTCAAATACTTTTTATTTAAAGCTACTTTACCCGAAAATTATTTGTCAGATCATGCGAAACTAATACTAACCACAAAATAACATAGCCCTCCTGGTTTCGACAGTTTGTCTCTAGATTCCTATTTTTCGTTTGTTTGTTTTCGGTCATTTTAGCATTGCCCATAACATTTTTGAACAGATGGTTCCTAGCTCTTGAAGAAAAAAAGCTAACCCTGCAGTTGTTCGCAGAATCACACAAATTTGTGTTTGTTTGGCTTTGGTTGATTAACTCTACTTATGAAAATTATATATAATGTGCTTTAATAATAAAAAAAGCTATTTTTCCTTTAAAATAGTAATATATCATTGGGTTCATTGGAAGAGCTGCCAAACTGTAATGATAATGTTTATTATAATTACATAACATATCCTACGCATAGCTGCATATAGAATTAGGAAATTTTTGTGAAACGTCTTTCAAAATATACGTCTCTCCTCGAAAACAAAATTTAAAAATGAATATGGTCAGTTTAGCATAGAGGAGTTTAACTATCTCATGTTAAGATGCTGAGTTCACTCTGTTGCCTTATAGTTTCGCTTACCAATTTCTGATGCTTACCAGTTTCTAATGTTTGTTTTATGGTGAAATACATAAATTTGTTCATATTTTTTGTTTATACTATCAAGGCGAACCAAGTTATTTAGAGCGTCACTTTGACAAAAAGAAAATGTTTGGTTTTGGTAGTGTTTTTGATTTAGAGACAAGTTTTCCCTTACCTTTATTCTCCCTTCCCTCTCAAAAATGCCTAGACTTTGACATGCATAGTTCTTTCAAATTATGTTTTGCATTGTATGAGTTTCCCATTAATAAATTTCCAACTATGTTATTTGTATGCTTCGGTTGGATGGTTGTTTGTTAGAGATAGTTCTTTGATGCTTTGAACACAAAGTTAATTATTATAACTTGTTTCTAAATTGGGAAAGTCATCGTATAGTTATAATTATATTTTGATGATTACTGTTTATTTAGGGGGCAATTGACTTGGATAAGTCTAGATTAATTAACATGAAATAAATAAATATATGAATATGGACAAATGCAGTACATCTAAGTTTATGAGATATTTTGAGATATATTTGCTAGCCTACAAATTTTTTTTTTTTTGCAGTGTTGACTATTGTAATAGACAAAGTTCTGTCATGGTAATAGAAAACATAAGTTTATGAGATACTTTAAGATAATGTTATTTAGTCTGTATAAATTTGATTTGTTTATTTTTCACAAGTTTGGTAGACTTGATATAAATTTCAGTTTGCTAAAATATGATTTTATTAAAAACCAAAATATACATTATTCTCCTAACTATTGTCATTTATGTAGCCAGAATATTTAAGCATGCGAGTATTATAAAGTCCTAGAATTATATTTCTTAATATTATCATAAGAAAAGAAAGTATCGATCCTTATGAAAGAACTTTTTGTTAAGTTTTTTTTTTTTTTTTAAAATGAGTAAAAGGGCCAAGCCCAGAATGTTACAGAGAAAAGAAACGGGTAAATACTAAATACCCGAAACCGAGAATTACAAACACAAAACAACACAAGGTAAACCCTAGAACACAGAACACAATAACGAGGCAGCGCCTCCAAAAACTATCGAGCTCAAAAATGGCGGAGCAAAACAAAAAGAGCGAAAAAACTCAAAATAGTTCGCTCGCTAGAGCTTAAGGGGATCTCCACTCCTTGATTTCTTTATCGCGAAGCCTGGAGATATCAGGATCTAGGCTAAAATGACTTTGTCGAGTTGTTTTAGTCTTAGTATCCTTGTAATTGTTCTCCTTGTTATTATGGTTGCTTCCGAACTTCAGATCTGAGGAAATGAGGATAGTCGAGTCAGACGCCTCTTTAAGATCTGTTCTTGGAAGATCAAAGCAATCATCAACATAGTAGTCGCTGCTCTCTCCTTTTTCCCAAACAGATAAGTGGTAGATTCTATTATTAAGCTTGCTGATGTAATGGAAGTCTCCTAATCTTTGCTCGTTATCAGGCAGGGGAAAATTGTTATTAACCTCAGCATAACAGCGGCTCCTCTTGCTATAAACAGGTATATAAATGTTTTGATTAGTGCAAATACCTTTATTAGTCCTAATATAATTAAAATTAAGAGCCTTGTTACTTCCCTGACAGGTTGCGATCTAATTGCTTGGAATGTTATCTACAGTATCCTTGCTAGCGGCATTGGAAAGAACCTTATAAGATGAGTGCTTGTAATTATTGAAGTCCTTATCTCTAGGAACATCACCATTGGATATGATAATGTTGTTTTGCAATTGACAATCATAAGGAAGCAGAGGCTCAGAATTGAATGGACGGCTCTCCCTATGCATATCAGGTAAAGAGTAGTGTGATTTTTTGTTTAAAAAACTTTTAAAATTAGAGTAATTAAAGTTTTGATTACTTCCCTTGTAGGAAATATTCCTGGTATGCAGTGCGGGGTAGCAATCTTCATCTGAGGAACTGCGATTTATGAAACTGGTTGGCTTATCCACTTTATTACCATCAATAGTAGGGAATTGAGAACTTTTATTAAAGTTCTCCTTCTGTAAGTATTCTTCGACTAAGTTCTCATAGTTGTCTTCAATTGAGATATTATGAGATCTGTTGCTGTTTCTGCTGAATTTGTGAAGAATGATGTTGGATTCAATTTCGATAGTTTTCCAAAGCTGAATACAGTCTGTTTCAACTTTGTTATGAAACCTGTTATTTCTTTCTTTCCAAATGAAGTAGATAACTGTAGTAAGAACTACTGTAGCTTTGTTGAAATCTGCTTTCTTGCCTTTGTATGCTTTCTGAAAATATTGAATGCTGTCTCTAATGTTTTGGAGAGCCAAATTTTAATTTATGTTGAGCTTATTTTTGGCAATGAACCAAACATGTCTAGAGTATGTACAGTCAAAAAAGAGATGATCTGTGTTTTCTATTTCGGTTTTGCAAAATAGGCAATTGATATTTCCAGAGTTTTTGTTCCATTTTCCACACCTTTCTCTTGTTGGTAGACGATTTAATAATGCAAAGTAGGTGCAGAAAGCCATTTTTGGACAGTTAGCTAAGTTCCAAACTGAGTTGTGCCAATCAACTTCCATTTCCCTTCCTTTTAAAAAATCCCAAGTGCTTTTAAAGGAAAATCTGCCTTTTATAGATAATTTCCAGCACCAAGCATCTTCATCTGTATTTGGGTCAATATCAATTTTATTAATTGAAGAATTAAAGATGTTAGTTGCAGGAAATGCTTGTGTATTCCAAGTAGAGTTTTGAATAATTGTGTCAACTGAAGCCCCTACTTTTCCATAGTAATATAAGTTATTCCAGCCTAGAAGGTTGATAAGAGAGTTGCCATTAATCCAAGGGTCAAACCATAGGCTTGTGCATTTACCATCTTTAAATTTACGCTCAATAAGCTTGGCTCCAATTTCTCTGCAATTAAGAATATTTTTCCAGACATAAGAATAATGGATTTTGATGGGCATGGACTAGAAATTTTTGCTTTTGACATACTTGGCCCTCATCCATTCAGCCCATAATGATTTGCCTTCTATGAATTTCCAAAAAAGTTTAAATTTGCAAGCTTCATGAATATCTGAAAAGTTTCTGATTTCCAATCCCCCAGCTTCCTTGGTTTTTGTTATGGTGTTCCACGAAATTTTATGAAGTTTTCCATTCCATATGAAGTTGGTACATAGTTTTTCAATTTTTTCCAAAGTTTTTGCTGGAATGTTGTGAGATTGCACCCAGTACATAATGACAGCAATAACTACTGTATGGACAAGTT
Source organism: Allium fistulosum (assembly GCA_030737815.1). Taxonomy (NCBI): domain Eukaryota; kingdom Viridiplantae; phylum Streptophyta; class Magnoliopsida; order Asparagales; family Amaryllidaceae; genus Allium; species Allium fistulosum. The sequence continues at coordinate 760,122,768 of CM060908.1, read as the reverse complement.
CAACTCTTCCTACTATAGATAGCATTCTACTTGACCAGTTATTAATATTGTTTTGAATGGTTTGGTAAAGTTTGACACAGTCTCTTTCCTTGATTTGATTATTACTGAGGGGTAAGCCAAGATATCTGACAGGGAGATCACTCTGTTGGAATTTTAAAATGTTGAGAATATCTATCGTGTTCATGCATTCTTTGCTGAAAAAGATTTTGCTTTTATTTTCATTAATGAGAAGACCAGCTTGATTTTTGAGGTTGTCAATTTTTTTTTTAATGGTAGCTGTAGAGAGAGTATCTGCATTTAAAAATATTAGTAAATCATCTGCATATAATAAATGAGATATACAAGGAATAATGGAGTTAATAGGATTCATGTTTTTACATAACAGTTCCATTTCCATTTGTAGGGAAAAATACTCCATAGCAATTGTAAATAGATAAGGGGATATAGGGTCACCTTGCCTGATACCCCTATTACTGTGAATGAATCCACAAGGAGATCCATTAATAAGAATGGAATATGATACATTACATATACATTCCTTAACTAAGTTACAAAAATTTTCATTAAAGCCTAGTTGACCCATCATGTAAATAATAAAATTTCTGTTTATTTTGTCAAAAGCTTTGTGAAGGTCAATTTTGAGACACATTTTATTTTTACCAGCTTGATTGAAATCCCTTAAGAGTTCATGAGATAGAAGAGTATTTTCAACAATAAACCTGTCAGGTATAAAAGCACATTGGTTTTTGGAAATGAGAAATTTTAAAAAGCATTTAATTCTGCTACTAAGAATAGAGGCAATAATTTTGTAAAGGAAATTACAGCAGGCAATAGGTCTGTATTCTCCCAGACAAGTAGGATTTTGGTTTTAGGAACAAGGGTTATAAAAGTATGATTAATGTTTTTTAAAAGCCTACCAGAAATGAAAAATTCATTGACAGCCTCAAATACCATGTTTTTTATATCATCCCAGTGAGTTTTGTAAAATTTGGCCCCAAACCCATCAGGCCTAGGGTTTTTATCATCTTTGGCAGAAAAAACAACTTTTTTAATATCATCAATACAGATAGGAGCAAGAAGAATTTCCTCACTGTTAGGATGTAGAACAAACTTAGGGAAACTGGTTGGAAAAGTGTAAGAGTTTTCCTCAGTGTAAAACAGCTCAGTGAAATAGAGAATAGCTTCTTTTTCTAATAAAGGGGCATCATTGATGATCTTACCATTACTATTGATTAATTTACCAACATTGTTATGATATTTTCTGCCAGACATTTTAGCATAAAAGAATTTGGTAGGCAAATCCCCTTGAGAAAGCCAATTAACTTTGGCTTTCTGCCTAATGTTAGCAGCTTCAACATGAAGGGAGTTAGAAAGATTTTTCTGTAATTGATAAAATTCTTTAATTTTGATTTTATCTGAGCTGTCATTATCAATGCTATCTTGTAATATAGCACAGTCCTCTCTAATTTGATTAATTTCATTATTATTTTTATTTTTGGTACAATTCCAAGCTTTAAGATTATTTTTAGCAAAATGGAGAAAATTTCTGAATTTAAACTGAGCAGAACCATTAGAGGGAAATTGTAAGCTGTTTTGAAAAACCCTTTTATAGTCTGAGTCATAGACCCATCCATTCTTGAATCTAAAAGGAAAATTTTTCCTTGTTGTAGAATTTTGAGATAATGTAAGTTGAATGGGTGTATGATCACTAGTGTATTGAGGTAAAGTGTAGCATTTAAAGTCAGAGAAATGATTTATGAAAGATCTATTGACAAGAATTCTATCAAGTTTACAGTGAATGTTTCTAAATTCGCCTGATTTCCAAGTGAATTTATTACCCTTAATGGTAGGCTCAATTAAACCTGTTTTAATGAGAAAATTAGAGAAAAATTCCATTTTTTTTAATGGAACTGGAATTCCTCCTCTTTTTTCGTGAGCTTTAGTAATTGTATTAAAGTCTCCCATTATAACCCATGGGAGAGAAATATTATAATTAAGATGAATAAGAGAATTCCAGAGTTGAGTTCTTTCGTTTTCAAAATTGGAGGCATAAATAAATGAGACAAAAATTTGTAAACCACCTTTATTTTTGAAGCTGCAATGAATATATTGAATATTGAGGGTGAAATTACAGAGGTCCCAAATGGTAGGATCCCAAAGAACAATGATCCTACCATTTCCCCCCATTGAATTATTATGAATAAGTTGCCAATTATTAAGGTTACTAATCCTAAACAAATCAATGTTTTTATCAGACAATTTGTGTTCTAAAATGCCTACTAGAGATGGTTTATGAGAAGACAGTAAATTTGAAAGGTCTAATTTCCTCTCAGGAGAATTAAGACCTCTGACATTCCAAGTAATAATATTCATAATTATAAAAAGGGGTATAAAGGACACTAAAAGGATACAATAGCAGCTAAATCAGGATTTTTCTGTTAATTCCCAAGCTTTCAGTAGCTTTTTCTCCTTTCCTTTTGCAGCCTTTTTTGTTATGAACTTTGAGAAATTCTTCCCATTTTGGATTTTTAGTAATGTATTTATTCTCAAAAGAGTTAGTAGTTGGACTGTCTGGATTGCCTTCTGTATTATTATTTATAATTTCATGTATAGACTTTTTCCTGGTCTTTTTCCTTTTGCTTTTGACAGGAGAGGAGGAGACAGAAGAGAATAACAATACAGCATTCTCCAGCAAGGATTCAGGCAGAGCACAACTTTCTAAAGTGTTGATTTTTGAGATTATTTGATAGTTTGAAACTGTATCTTGTTGATTATAAACCATATCTGTAACTAAAATTGCTTTCTCCTGAAGGGGGGGAGGAAGCAAGAACTGTTCTATCTGGTCCCCTTTGTAATAAGCTTGATTACTATTATCTTTCTGGGAATTGCCATGATGATCTGAAAAGGCAACTGTTTCTGTCATTTGCTGATCAGTATCCATGGCTACATTAAGAATTGTGGTTTTAGCCTTATTCTCACTTGAAAAAGCTTGTGGGGTGAAACTCTCTGATTGCTCAGTCATTTCGGCAAGATTTTTCCCAACATTTTCTTTTGAAGCCTCCGAGCTCGTATTGATTTCAGAAATTTGTAAAGGATTTTCAGAATTTAAATTGTTTGCAGCGATATTATTATCAGAAGAGATCTTTTCCAGTAATTGATTTTCTTGATTTCGATCGCTTTCATTTTCTGAAATGTCCAAAGAGTTTTTATCCAAATTTTTATTGGAAGATTTTTTTTCTTTCCAAACTGTTTTCCAAGAGCAAGTATCTGAGAGGTGCCTAAAGCAAGCACATTTTTGACATCTAGGAGGAATAAATTCGTATTCAATGGTTTGTTTGATGCTTTCTCCATCGTGCATGGAGATTAACGCTAGATCTGGTAGATCATCAGTGGCCTTTATCTCAACTAATATTCTGGCATAGCTAAGACGAGTCTCCTTTGTTGTAGGCTCGTCTAGTTTTAGTGGTTTACCCACTACACTAGCTATGGCGGCAAAAGCCTCCTTATCCCATAATCGTAGGTTTAACTCAGGTAACCTAATCCAGATTGGATAGGTAGAGAGAAGGTCACGATCAAGAATTAGATTCTTGTCCCATCTTTTCACGATTATTAATTTGCCATTGATAAAGAAGGGACCATTTTGAGTAACTTTGACACAATCTTGCTCCACTGAGAATCTAATAATGAAGAACCATTGTTTCTTGTAAAGATTTCAAAGTTACCCATAGGGTTCCAAGTTTTAGAAACAAAATTCCTGAAATGATGATAGTTTGGACGAGTTTCATAAACATAAGCTATGATAGAGTTGCTCCATTTATCCTCAGTCCTTTTGCTTATTTCCTCTTTAACGACCACTATTTTCTTGTCTCCCAAATTGATGGGGGCAGAGTAACTGAGATCAGTGTTATTGCTGAAGCCACCATTCTTGACTAAATCTGCCCAGGATGAGGCTGCCCTTGTTGTATTAAATGTGACAGAAGGTTGAGTTCTTGGTGTCTTCGACAATTGGCTGGATCTTGATTGCCTATTGGCCGGATTTGGGTACTTTTCCCGTCCTAAGGACATGGGTTTATCCGATGATCTATCCAATTGATCCATTGCTGATCTTTGCGAAGGATTCTGAGATTTTGCAGAGTTAATTCTGCGCCGATTCTTAACTATATGGAATCCTTCCTCATCTTGATCAGGTGGTTTATCTTTTGGATTAGAAGGAGGAGAGGAAATGAGAGAGGGATTGAGAAGGTTAGGAGAACCTCTAGAGATCTGATCAGGATTTCTTTCAAAGATTGGGTTATTTTTTATTATCATAGAAGCCATACGTCTCTTTTACTTCACGTTTTAATATTCGTAAACTAACTTTTTGTTAAGTTATGTATATGATATAGCAAAGGCTTGTTAATCTTCTAATATTTTGACCGGATATGGAATACACTTGTAAAAAACTGTGCTTGCTCGGTTTTTGTAACCGGGCTAAGCTCGGTTTTATTAACCGGGCTAAGTTTTTGTAATTGATTGACTTCAGTGTTCGTTTTCTATGGCATTACAGTTTTTTATATTTTATTTTAATAAAATATAATAAATAGTGTCGTCTTAAGTTATTAACGATGGAGGAGATGCCTGGCAACTTTACTTTATTTTCAACTTTCTTTTAAAAAATTCGCTTTGAACAAGAGCTGAATGATGAATATGATGATTCAAAATTTATAAAATAAACTTAGAATTCAAGGTTCACATATATCAATTGGGCTAGATGGGCTAACTTTTTACTGTCTGTTAATTTTGTATGGGCTTTGTTGTTAAACAACTGGCTATGGGCTAACATGATTTTTGCCCAAAATTTATTGTCTTGTTTTGTTCGAAACTTCCAATTGCAAATAAAAAAATAAAAAAGAGGAAAAATAGTCCAAAAATAGTGGAAATCCATCCAATATATCATCATAAATATACAAGAAGTGGACCAATCTTGAGTGTTTACTCGTGTATTTTGAGTGTTTGTTATTCTCTAGTTAATGGCTTTACTCGTGTATTCCGAGTGTTTACTATTCCTAATTTAGTGTCTAAATTAGGAATTTGATACGCAAATTTAAACCTGAAAGTAGAAGGTTCCTCCTCCTCTTCTTTAGAGAAAAGCATCAAAAATTTTAACTTCGGGCTCATGTTCTTCATCTGATGATTCAAATTCAGTAGGACCGATCTTTATTTCTTTTTCTAAACAGTCTTCCATATGAATTCTAAAGAAAAATAATATAGGAACTGTTACTGTTTGTGCCAAAATAAAAAGAGTGTAAAAATAAAATTATAGACAGATTGTAAATAGTTACCTGAAAATATGTTGAGCAATGATCCTGAGCAGAAAAAATAAGTATTTGGTAAAATAAAACCAACCCAAATTGATGAATACAACCATATTTTTTATCAAAGGAGTCTTTAATGGAAATACAAGAATTGATAGTTGGAAAAGTAAACTTTCTAAATTCTGATAACAATTTATTCACTTCACCAAACATTGGAATTGACTTGTTGTTAGTGATTAACAAACGAGGTAACAAGATGTAATCAAGAATTGAGTCATTTCTTAAAAATTTATGAATAAATAATAGATGATGGGGAATGAAATGACTTTCTCTATCTTTTTCTATTTTTCATCAATGATATTTATGCTAACAAATTCTGAAGGATTTGTTAATTAATTAACTTTTGAGTGTTTACTATTCTCTAGTTAATGGCTTTACTCGTATATTTTTCGTGTCTGCACACTGTTTGCTAGAACTGCATATTTATGTTAGATGACAAGGGCATGTGCTAGAGTTATAAAGGTACTTTAAAAACCTTATTTTTTTTCTTTGTATTTCAAGTTGTGGTAGCTTTGATTCTGTTTTGAAAACATTGTTATGGTTATCCATCCAAAGAACATAAAATCAAACAAACTTTGATTCTGTTTAGTCTTAACACAATTTAATCTACGTGTGCAACCAAAAATTGTAGTTGGATTTACACTAAAAAGGCGATTAAGGTGATGGGCTTGATAGTGAAGATTGCTCAAGAGATTGAAGGATGACTGAATTAATTTCTACATCATTTTGTTATTATTTTGACATAGATAAAATATTAGTTGATTATAAAGGCATATATGTTACTATTGTGTTAGTTTGATATTTATTTGATTATATATATGTTACTATTGTGACTATCTAACAAAGATAAAATATGCTTCATTTCAAAATTATGAATTGTATTGAGTAAAGAATTATCCTTTGATTGACATATGACTTGATACTAAAGGCAGAGATGAAATATGACTGGGCTAGATCTTTTGAATCAAAAGGCAGATCTTTTGCGTCGGTTGTAATATTACAACCGTAGCAACATGCCACACTTTTGAAGCCAAATGTCGTTCTTTTGCTTCAGTTGCAAGAAACAACCATAGCAAAAAAATTGGCTTATTGCATTGGTTGTTTAAAACAACCGTAGCAATAGGCCACACTTTTGAAGCCAAATGCTAGTTTAATGCTACGGTTGTTATAAAGAACTGTAGCAAAAAATAGTCCTATTACGTCGGTTGTTATAAATAACCGTTGCAAAAAAGTGGTTTCTTGCATCGGTTTAACAACCATAGCAATAGGTTTATGCCTGTTGCGACGTCTGCATTTGCTACGGTTGTTGAACCAAAGCAACATGGGGTAAACAATCGACACAAATGACCTATTTGGTAGTAGTGATTCTAAATAAATGGATTAGTAATACCGTTTACGATGGGGCATTCGATAATACTTTTTCAGTTATTCTTTGGACTCGTTAGATAGAATGATGAAGGGGGAGTGTGATGTGTGAGCACTAAATAAATGGACTAGTAACAGGCAGTGGTATGGGACATCATTATGATATTTATTCGGTTATTCTTTTGCTCGTAGATGACACTCAATATGGGGTATGTTGCATGAGATACTCACTATGTTGTACTTTATAGCTAAGTGTTGGCTTATATGTAGAGCCATGTGTCAACCTCTGTGTATGCTATATGTCTATCAACCTGTGTCCAACTTCCTTTTTATTTCGGTAGCGAACCAGATGCAGTATCTACCTTGATGGCATGGTCGTGGGGTCGTGCCCCAGATTCGCGATACCATTGTTGTAAATTATATTTGTTGCGCATCGTATGTTAGTATATGGGCTGTTGCCCAAAGGCTCTTGTGTCATTTAGACCAACAATCTCTTACCATTAGGGGCAAAGAGCGTCATGACCGAGGCTACTCGTGACAAGATCCATTGGTGGATGGGGTCACGATGTCCGCCGAGGTAACCAAAGACTGTAGGAACAGATCCGGCTATACAACGGGAGGCTAGCTGACCCTGGGTTCCTGGAGCGGGCAGGTGGCCATTAGTCTTCCTTCTGGTTTTGGTATGGAAGATGGATATATATGAGATGAGATTGATAGAGTTAGGGGTATTCCCTAGGGGTAATTATGTAATTTGCTACATATATCTAACTCATTGACCAATTTTGTTCGAAATAAAGGTGTTTTCTTTCTATTATAGACTTGATATAATGTGTTATATTAACTAATTAATCTAATTAAAGGTATATTTAATAGAAAATCCATAAATGATACATTTTATGATGGTAGTTACAAAGTGTTGTAACCGTGAGTAATTTATTACAATGAAAAAATATACCATTTTAAATTCTCCTAGTCAAGATGCATCGAGACTAGATATTGATGTATCTATTGAGACTAGAGTATGTAACGCTCTTCAAATATTGGGCAGTGTATTACTAATGAATGCTGGGGACACCTAGGGTTACGTACTAATAGTTACTGGATAACTATGAAATGACTCACTCGATAGTTTTCTGTTGGTTAACATAACTAAGGTCAAATAGAAAATATCGATGTGACTGATTTAGTCAGTTCTCTTGACTTGAGAATACTGTTGATCTTCAATATGAAAGCTCCGTTTGTAGTCAAATCATGACATGGCGTCCATCGAGTGACTAAAGTTGGGTCAAGTGAAAGTATTGGAAGTGAAGCACTATTCAAGAGATGAGTCGTCTCCTCAGTTATATGGACTTAATATCATAGTCAACTCAAAGTTTAAGTTTCTGGCCAGAGCATTTCGATTAATAATAATTGTTATTATTGACCAAAGACTTTCTGTTTGGACTATAGAGTTGAATTTGGAAGATATTGGAATTTTGACCATTACCAAATTCCATAAGCTCAAAGTGATATAGTTTTGATGAAGATAACCGGTGTAAATAAAAGTCACAATCGGGTAATGCTTAATAATATAAAATTAGATTTTACTAAAACTAAGCGATAAATTTGACCAAAATGTCACACCACCTATTAAGTGATGTATGCCCATTAACATTCGAATATTTCGATGTTAATCGCTTAATTTACACCTAACGAGTCACACAGTCGAAATGATGAATTCTCTTTAGATCAAATGATTTAATTAGTTTATAATTGTTATAAATTAATTAATATTTACGAAATTTTAATTATAAAATTTTGATTATGATTTGAGGAATAAATATAATTGTATAAGTTTAGAATAGTTATAAATATATTGATCGATATGCGATATCGACAAGTAATTAAATTATATTTAGTTAATAATATTTATTTAGGCTTAAATAGGCTGTTGGCCCATAATGTTAAGATGTTACTTCAGCAACAATATGGCTTGTAGGAGGCGGCTAAGAAGGCTAAGGAGTTTGGAGATGGATGGTTAGATGAGAAATGGTATGAGATGTGATCCATATTTTTCTCTATTTCTTCCACTATAAAAGGACCCATAACCCTAATGCAAAATGAACTTTTTGGCTGCCGTTTCCCCATCATTGTTGGACAACCTCATCAACAAGGATCTCTAACAAATTCATCGCAAATCAATTCAGAATGCGACAACTATTGGATAGCTAAAGGTCTATGGTTCAAGGATTAGCAATCTTGCGAATCGAGAAGATTTTCAAGGAGAGAGATTTCATCATTACAAAGTGTGCTATAAGGCATTAGTATTAGGTATGTATTTACTATACTATATGACTTATTATTTCTGGATAATATTATATTATTCATAGAATATATATATCATTATTGTTATTCGGGTTTTTAACCCATCAGGATCCAAGAGAATGTGGAACAACTCAACCAAAAAGGGTTAAAGCAACGATTGAGTTTGACTAAACCAAAAGACCAGCGTTCGTCCAGTCCAATTAGTAGCTAAACACAACTAACAAGAAAATCGCCATCAAAGCAAAGCAATGTGCAACGAGATTACACGAACAACGTCGATACAAAGCAATGAAGGCATTCCACACATCAAAGTCCAGAAAAACTCTAATTGCATGGATCGCTAGTGATCCATACTCTATGGATCGCCAGTGATCCAAACAACATCGATGGGCCGCTATGGTTCGAAGGAGCAAAGAAGGCTTAGAGGACTAAGTGTGAAATACACTAAGCGTATGCACCATGGATCCCCATCGATCCATACTTGATCGTAGAATCTTGGCAAGCTAGCATAGTAAAGCAATGGAGAAAGGAGCTAAGTAAGTAACTCGCATGCGAGCTAAATCTATGGATCGCTAGCGATCCATTGTTTTGGCTCGGATCGCGGCTAAGGTTCGTTGCATCATCATGTGTCCATCTGCAAGCAGTCAGTGAAGAGGCCTGGCCCAGAAGCTCTCCGATCTCTATAAATACCATCCTACCTGCGACATAAATAGGATCTTCTCCGAACTGGTTGTTGAAGCTCTACTGGAAACTTTCTTTACTCTTCATCTCCCTCACAACAATCTCCAAAGAAATTCACTGTGATTCTCCAGTGGATTCTAACCTTGGAGATTCAATCTAGCTAAGGACAATCAAAAGCCTTGTAACCAAACACTACTTGTAACAACAATCAATCTATAATAAAAACTATAAAGTGGACGTAGGCTTCATTAACAGCCGAACCACTATAAAAATATTTTTTGTCTTCTTTCCTTTACTACTCTTTTCTATACCTATTATCTGTATTATTGCTTTGTAAGAACAGGGCTAGTGCTTTCACACTCAAACCAGGGTGTTGATCCATTTTTTGGGTTAACATTGGTGCTTTCACCGAGAACTTCAACCCGAGATTCAGATCTAGCTATCTACTTTGGATCCCATCGGTCCAGAAGTTAGATCCCTCTATGCCTGAAAAATTACACCGCTTAGAATCAGTGGCTCTTGGAAGAAGAAGAACTGCCTCTGGAAGGTCCATAGGGACAGTGATAGCTTGAAAAGATGTTAATCTTCAACATACTGAAGTAAACGACGCTAACTTAGGAAACCAGGCGCCAACATCCTCCAGTCAGCACGAAGTCGTTACTAGGGATGAGTTGAATAAGATGGTTGACGAAATCAACCAAATGATGGAAAGAAGCTAGACGACTCTAATGGAAAAGCTTAATGCTCTCCTAACCCTATAGTCAAATCCTGCTCTAAGAACTATGCCTGAACCCACGACTGCTATAGAACAAGAAAATTCTTCCGTTTCTGGTCAAAACAGAAGAAACGGAAAACAGCCGCAAAAAAGGGTAACAACAGGAACCATAGGAAATAATGTGGAAGGAAACACAAATACTCCATCTGCCGCAAGGCAACCAAGTCTGAACTTAAATCAGGGGGCCAAGACCCCACAAGAAGATATAGCTATGGACCTCTCCGAGTCAGAAGATGGAGAGCAAGACAACCAGTTGGAAGAGAATGTCAACGCATTCGATGATGATAGGAACATCCAAACTGCCCCCCAGTCAGGCCAACTGCAAGCCAATGGGGTTCCGCAGGAGTGGCTCTCCCGAAGACAGGAGAGTCTAGGCTTCAACCCACGTGCCAAGACCATTTGTAAAGCCAAACACTTGGTGTAGTGACTGACTGCCATCCCCAGGATTATGGGACATTAGAGGCATAAATAGCAGACATGGTCGAACGATTGATGGACGAGAGTAAAATCGAAGAGATGGTGAATGGGGATCTGCCCCAAGTCGGACTCCTTTTACCGATGAAATCTTGAATGAGAAATATCCAGATAAATTCACAATGCCAACTATCCCATCCTACGACGAGCCGAAGGACCCAAAACCTCATTTATACAAGTATAGCCGGTATATGGACGGAGCCAACGCTTCAGAGGCTGTTCGCTGCAGATGTTTCTCCATCTTTCTAGAAGGAGTTGCGTCTATGTGGTTCACCAGAGTTTCCCCAATATCCATCTCTACTTTTGACTAGTTAGCAACAAGGTTACTTGACCAATTCAGGCTCCATACCGCACAACCAAAAGATGTCATGTCCTTATCCGGATTGTTCCAGGGACGCAACGAATCGTTGAAATCTTTCATGAACCAGTTTAACACCGCAGTGTAGGATCGTATTCACCTTAGAGGAGGGTGAATAGAGTGATACTAATAATAATAAAAATTAATGCAGAAATAAAAACAATAATAGAAAGTAATGCAGTAGAGGTCACACACAGATTTACCCAGCTTCGGCAATAACTTGCCTACGTGCTGCCCCCAAGGTTTCTACTAGAAATTAAGTAGTCAGATGCTTACACACGTAAACTTACAATATCTGCTACTTGACTAACCTAACTCTACGCTCAAAACCCTGACATAACTCAGCCACTGAGTTGTGAATTCTCAAACTACGCCCCGTAGTTTGTACCTAGTCACACGATTAGAAAGTTACACGATTTAAAAAGAAAAATTACAAATGAAAATTAAAAACTAAACAATATCTAAACAAAACCGTATTTTTTACAATTTAAGCCCAAATAAAATAATAAAGGCCGGCCCAAATTTAATAGAAGAAAATCCTTTTTCTTTCCACTTCATAGCTCTGTAGCTCTGACCGCCTTCTTTCTTCGTTCCTCTTCAACAATTAGGGTTTTGTAAAATTGAGGCACCGCTTGATATTAATCGATTGAATTGAAGTATTCACTTCACTTTGCTTCATCAATCGTCTCTGCCTTTGATTGCTCACTCGGCTGCTTCAATTTGTCGAGTTCGACTAAATAGAAATTGTTATGTGATTTTTGCTTTTTTTCACTATTGATTTGCTCGAACTTGATTTGCTTTCGAACTTGATAGGAGTTTTTTTGGTTTTTGTTCTAAGTATGCTCTCTGGATTTTTTGCTTCGAACTCCAATCCTTTTTGCCGATGATGTTAATGGGTAATTTATAGGGATTAAAACCCTAAATTTTAGTTCGTATATTTCTCATTTGAATTCTTCACGCACTTGCTTGGCCTTTCGATTTTTTCTTGAATGTCTGTGATAAATATGACTTATTCATTAGTTGATACGTTTGAATATGACTTGAATTTTGTTCCGACCTTTTCTCCTGCGACTTTGGCATTTTTGAATTTTTGAGATAATTCAATTTTCGATTTTCTTCTTTTATATGTTTTGATCGGTTCATCGTGTAACCCTCTATGACTTTATTTGAACTGCTCCCTTGTTTTGTTACTTCGACTGCATATTGCTTGTTTACTTGAAGTGGTCTTCTCTTGTCTTGTGTTGCATTGCTTCGAGTTACATTTGTAGTTTCTTCTAGTCTTTTTTGTTTTTGAATCCATGCCTCATTGTGTTCATTTGAGTCTACACTTGCCTTTGAGCTTCTGATTTTATACGTGGAACTGTTGTGTTGAGTGGCCTTGTTAGACTTGCATTGATCTGGACATGTTGTTTCCTCTATTGCATTGTGTTTGCACTTGCTCATTTGAGCTGCTGTCATTTGAGATCCGGTGTGTTCTTGTTATTGTGTTATGGTTTGAAATCTAGTCTGGTTGCACCACTATTTCGAGTCTGGTTCAAGTGTGTTCATGCCTGATCTTCATGTTTCTGGTTTGGTTGCACTGATATGTTGTCTTCACAACAAACTTCTTTGTTGTTATGTGTCATCTCTATGTATATACATACATTCATATATGTATGTATATGTGTGTGTGATTTGTGCATGTATATATGTATTGTTGTCTCCTCTGTTACATATGTTTTTCACTGTGCTAGTTGTTGTGTCCTCTGTTGCATACATATCACTGTCTGGTTCAATTTGCTGCCATTGCATTTCTTCAAGTCTATGTTTGAAATTATTCATGTTGATTTCTGGCCTCTGTTCTGAACTGCTGCCATTATGTTGATGTTGAAACTGAACATTTCTTTTGAAGTCCTCATGTATGTTCATGCCAAAAAGCTTGCATATGTATCAGACCATGTATACTTTGAACATGTATTTGTTATTTAGAGTCTGGTTCTATATGACTTTGGTTGCATTAACATATTGCTGTGTTGTTTTGACTTTGTTATGTCCACTGCTCTATTGCTTTCATACCTGTTGTCTGAATGTAGTGACCATTGCATTGAATTGTATTCTCTGAGTGTTGTCACACTTGAAGTCAGGTTTGGTGTGATTCCTTTGAGTCTGGTTAGATCTCTATTTGAAGTCTTGTTGCATGAGAACTTATACTTGACCATTTTGTGATGTTTTTGTATTGCACCTGAGTTGAATCCAGCATCTGCTTGGGTTTGACCTTGTGCTCACCTGTACCTGCAGTTTTAACAAGCAAGTGTATATCGGTGTGCACAACCTTGTGGCATGTACAGTGATACGCTGTGCATGTCATAAGTTGTTCGTGTATGATGAATTAAACAAAAATGACGACGAACAAACCAAATAACAGAGGAAAATAATATGTTCAAAACACATACTTTATTTTGCACTGCAAAATATTTTTTTTTAAATTTTACTACGTCAGTGTTTATTTTGCAGATAGTTCAGACGCTGGATACAAGCTGGAACAAAGTTGAAGATCAAATATGAGTGTTGAGTGAATATATGTAGTGAGGTGGACATTTTAAAGTGAAATTGTGTTGTAATTGAAATTGTATTGTAAATGAAAAATGTGTAAATGTAGTGTGAGCTCAAATTTGTATTATTTGAGTTTGTAATAAAATATTTATTTGAATAAAATATTTGTTTAAATATGAATTCTGAGTTATTTATTTTATTCAACAAATGTTTGTCTAATTATGTGAAAAATAAAATAGTACAATAACAAATACATTTAAATGAATATATATATATATATATATATATATATATATGTTTATTATCATCAAACAAAAATCATAGGCTATTGTATTCTACAATCTCCCTCTTTTGATGATAACAAACATATATTATGATTTTGACTCTATTAAATGTATTTGTTCTTGATGAATTCTATTAGCTCCCTCTATTTGAATGCTCCCCTACAACAAAGCTCCCCCTACACAGATGCGTGTAGTTAAAACTGAAAAATTAATTAAAAATAACTTTGAATAAAACAATCTCGAATATTAGTAAGGATATTGCTCAAAAATCAAAATCTTAACCTCTCTTCCCCTTTTGTTATCACCAAAAATAATAATAGTAATTGAAATAGCTACGATTTTGATTAAAATAATAAAATCAAATCAAGAGGGAAATATTAATTTCAAATTCCAATTAATCAAACAAAAATCATAATATTTTATTAATTAGAAACAAACTCCACTTTAAAGAAATGGTAGGATTATGGAAAATTTTATATAGTGACAAGAGTTTGGTATTTTCAATAAAGGAATAATTTGTGCATTTTCTCTTTTCAAATATTATAAAAAAATGTGAAGCACTTACTAACCATGCATAACCGTTAGGACTTTTAAATGAGGTTAGTAGCTACCCCACTTTTTAAAAAAAATATGTCAAGTATTTTCTAACCATGCATAACCGTGAGGACTTTTAAATGAGATTAGAATATACTTGATATTTATCCCTTTCTTATATGCGTCCCATCCATGCATAACCGCGAGAACTTTTAAATGAGAATGGAAGCTCATATATAGAAATTCAAGTAATTCACCCATGCATAACCGCGAGGACTTTTAAATGAGAGTGAATACTTTAGGATATGATTATTTTACAAAAAATATTTCCTTATTTTGAAATATTAAATTCTGCACACTATATTATGATGTATGGATTGACAGAAAGGTGAAAGTGATAGAAATGATCACGGAATAAGTACTAATCTAAAAATATTATAGAATTCATTTAATTTTCATGAAATTATAAAATTATACTTCCTCTTATTATGAAATATAATTTAATCACTATCCATCACTTTTCAAGCACTATAATAATTTTGATGAGCTCCAAAAGATTCAATTAGTCAATGGTTATCTTTTCTAGAGTTCATCTCTCATCGAAATAAACTAGAGTATTTTTAACATGATGAAAACCCAAGTTTCAAAAATTAAAATAAGTGAAAATCAATTTTCTGTAAGGGGGTTTTGTGAAAATGACTTCTAGTTGAAAGTCAATATAAATAATCAAATAACTGCAAAAATGATTTCAACATGAGATGATATCTGATACCACTTGTATTTGAGGTATTCATGGTGATATATAGGGGTATGTAAGAAAAACGTGTACTCCTCAGCACTTGAATTGTTTTTTGAAATTTTCAGCACGTCCATTTATATCAAGCACAAGTAAAGTAATCTATATTGAGAAAAACACACATTCAAAAAAAAGTTCGTCAAAGCAGTTTTTCATGACATTCCAACGTTAATCAATAAAAACTAAAAACAGAAAAGTTGTAGCATCATCGATTAGCTTTTCAGAACTTCAAGAATTTCAAAAATCAAAGTTGAGATGTTCAATGTCGA
This sequence comes from Allium fistulosum, assembly GCA_030737815.1. NCBI lineage: Eukaryota > Viridiplantae > Streptophyta > Magnoliopsida > Asparagales > Amaryllidaceae > Allium > Allium fistulosum. The sequence continues at coordinate 760,107,042 of CM060908.1, read as the reverse complement.
TGAAACATAATTAACAATATGTGAACAAAATTGAGTGAAGAGATCATACCTCACTTTCCTTAGATGTCGTGATATCTGAAATGCGATGATCTCCATCTAATCTTTATAGGCTAAGGAACATTTAAATTTTAGTTTATCAATCACTTAGAACAACTCGAAATCTATCTCCATCAAATTTGTTCCTTAGTCCACTTATGTGTCTAAATTTTGGAGAAGGCAAGTGGTCTAACTAAGGATGTAGGACCATTATTATTCTCTATTGAAATCTTTGGTACCCAAATTTGTATATATAACAAACCATTAGCATCTACAATTGTACCCTTGGGAATACAAATTTGTTTAAATTTCAAACCATTTATATTCGTACTTTTTGGAACCCATATTTGTTTAACGCTTTTGTGTTTGTATATATTTTGACAATTATTCTTGCCATGTCCAATATTTCCACACTTTACGCATTTGGGTATCACACTTTTCCCCTTAACAGTGTTATTACCATTTGTTCATATTTTGACACTTTTGCAAATCCAAATCCTTTCCTTTTATTCACGAAGAATTGATTTTCTAAGAGCATATTAAATGATTTTTCTCTAGTGAATATTTACAAGTAATCAACTCAAGTTTATTAACCTTGGATTTTAAAATTTTATATTCATTTATTAGCTTCGAACAACAACTAATGGTACTATCTCTCTTTTCAAAATTATTCATTTTCAAGCCCATATTTTTATTTTCATGCTCTCTAATTTTAATCTCAATTTCTAGCATCTCAGTATCAAAGAGTTGGAGTTTTTTAAATTCAATTTTTTCAAAATCCTAGATTTTTTCAATCTCCTTTTCAAATTCATGATTTAATCGAATAATTTCAGACTTGCTCAAAATCACGTTTTCTTTTTCAAGGGTTTTGAAATTTTCATTGACCTCATTAAATTTCTTTTCAAAAATCGCACACTTAGAACTTTCCGAACTCTTAAAACTATCCAACTCTTTTTGCAAAATATTATTTTTACAAATCAACTCAGTTTTGTTCTTCTCTCGAATTAAAATTTCGTTTTCTAACTTTTGAAAGTTTTCACGAAAACAAGCAAATTATTTTTCATAGTCCAAACACCTATTACAATTAGAATTTTTTTTTAATATTTTTAAGCTCATTTTCCAAATCATTATTTTTCTGACGCAGTTTAGATTGTTCCCTTTTCAACTTATTATTTTTCATCTCAAGAGCTTCATTATTTTCAATTAATTTTCGGCACAAGAGAACTAAATCATTGAATGAAAGATCACTTATCTCATCAGCTATTGAATCTTCATCGCTGTTGACTTTTGCAAATCCTGTCAAGCACGTTTCTTCAACTGAGTCGATTGTGGAGGATTTCTCACCATTGTTGACTTTTTCACCATATATTTCATCAAACGTATTCCAAATTTTCTGTGCACTTTCACAATGAGAGATATGATTAAAATTATCTTGATTAATAAGAGAATATAGTATATGCATAGCAAGGGCATTAATCAAAGTATTTTTCTTGTCTACTATATCACACCCATTTTCAATAATATCCCAACATTTAGAATTAACAGATTTTAAATAAAATTCCATTTTTAATTTCCAATTTAAAAAATCCGTTTCATTAAAAATAGGAGGAATAATACTGGACTGACTCTCGCTAGATTTTCAACTAGGGTTAGACATCTATGCTATTAACCTTGCTCTGATACCACTTGTAGGATCATCTTCACCCTAGAGGGGGGTGAATAGAGTGATACTAATAATAATAAAATTTAATACGGAAATAAAAACAATAATAGAAAGTAATGAAGTAGAGATCACACACAAATATACCCAGCTTCGACAATAACCTGCCTACGTGCTGCCTCTAAGGTTTCTACTAGAAATTAAGTAGTCAAATGCTTACACACGTAAACTTGCGACACCCGCTACTTGACTAACCTATCTCTACGCTCAAAACCCTGCCACAACTTAGCCACTGAGTTGCGAATTCTCAAACTACGTCCCGTAGTTTATACCTAGTCACACGACTAGAAAGTTACATTATTTAAAAAGAAAAATTACAAATGAAAATTAAAAACTAAACAGTATCTAAACAAAACCGTATTTTTAACAATTTAAGCCCAAATAAAATTATAAAGGCCGGCCCAAATTTAATAGAAGAAAATCTTTTTTCTTTTCACTTCGTAGCTCTATAGCTCTGGCCACCTTCTTTCTTCGTTCTTCTTCAACAATTAGGGTTTTGTAAAATTTAGGCGTCGCTTGATATTGATCGATTGAATTGAAGTATTCACTTCACTTTGCTTCGTCAATCGTCTCTGGCTTTGATTGCTCACTCGGCTGCTTCAATTTGTTGAGTTCGACTGAATAGAAATTGGTATGCGATTTTTGCTTTTCTTTCACTATTGATTTACTCGAACTTGATTTGCTTTCAAACTTGATTGGAGTTTTTTTTGTTTTTGTTCTAAGTATGCTCTCTAGATTTTTTGCTTAGAACTCCAATCCTTATTGCCGATGATGTTAATCGGTAATTTATAGGGATTAAAACCCTAAATTTTAGTTCGTATATTTCTCATTTGAATTCTTCAGGCACTTGCTTGGCCGTTCGATTTTTTCTTGAACGTTTGTGATAAATATGACATGTTCATTAGTTGATACGTTTGAATATGACTTGAATTTTGTTCTGACCTTTTCTCCTGCGACTTTGGCATTTTTGAATTTTTGAGATAATTCAATTTTCGATTTTCTTCTTTTATATGTTTTGACCGGTTCATCGTGTGACCCTCTGTGACTTTATTTGAACTGCTCCCTTGTTTTGTTACTTCGACTGCATATTTCTTGTTCACTTGAAGTGGTCTTCTCTTGTCTTGTGTTTCATTGCTTCGAGTTACATTTGCAGTTTCTTCTAGTCTTTGTTGTTTTTGAATCCATGCCTCATTGTGTTCATTTGAGTCTACACTTGCCTTTGAGCTTCTGATTTTATACATGGAATTGTTGTGTTGAGTGGCCTTGTTAGACTTGCATTGATCAGGACATGTTGTTTCCTCTGTTGCATTGTGTCTGCACTTGCTCATTTGAGCTATTGTCATTTGAGATCTGGTGTGTTTTTGTTATTGTGTTCTGGTTTGAAATCTAGTCTGGTTGCACCACTATTTGGAGTCTGTTTCAAGTGTGTTCATGCCTGATCTTCATGTTTCTGGTCTGGTTGCACTGATATGCTGTCTTCACAACAAACTTCTTTGTTGTTGTGTGTCATCTCCATGTATATACATACATTCATATATGTATGTATATATGTGTGTGATTTGTGCATGTATATATGTATTATTGTCTCCTCTGTTACATATGTTTTTCATTGTGCTAGTTGTTGTGTCCTCTGTTGCATACATATCACTGTCTGGTTCAATTTGCTGCCATTGCATTTCTTCAAGTCTATGTCTGAAATTATTCATGTTGATTTCTGGTCTCTGTTCTGAACTGCTGCCATTATGTTGATGTTGAAACTGAACATTACTTTTGAAGTCCTCATGTATGTTCATGCCAGAAAGCTTGCATATGTATCAGACCATGTATACTTTGAACATGTATTTGTTATTTGGAGTCTAGTTCCATATGACTCTGGTTGCATGAACATATTGCTGTGTTGTTTTGACTTTGTTGTGTCCACTGCTCTATTGCTTTCATACCTGTTGTCTGAATGTAGTGACCATTGCATTGAATTGTATTCTCTGAGTGTTGTCACACTTGAAGTCAGGTCTAGTGTGATTCCTTTGAGTCTGGTTAGATCTCTATTTGAAGTCTTATTGCATGAGAACTTATAATTGACCATTTTGTGATGTTTTTGTATTGCACCTGAGTTGAATCCAGCATCTGCTTGGGTTTGAACTTGTTCTCACATGTCCATGTAGTTTTAACAAGCAAGTGTATATCGGTGTGCACAACCTTGTGGCATGTACAGTGATACACTGTGCATGTCACAAGTTGTTCGTGTATGATGAATTAAACAAAAACGACGACGAACAACCCAAATAACTGAGGTAAATAATATATTCAAAACACACTTTATTTTTCACAGCAAAATATTTTCTTTTTCAATTTTAGTTCGTCAGTGTTTATTTTGTAGATAGTTTAGACGTTGGATACAGGCTGGAATAGAGTTGAAGATTAAATACGAGTGTTGAGTGAATATATGTAGTGAGGTGAACATTGTAAAGTGAAAATTGTGTTGTAATTGAAATTGTTTTGTAAATGAAAAATGTGTAAATGTAGTGAGAGCTCAAATTTGTACTATTTGAATTTGTAATAAAATATTTGTTTAAATATGAATTCTGAGTTATTTATTTTATTCAACAAATATTTATTTAATTATGTGAAAAATAAAATAGTACAATAACAAATACATTTAAACAAATATATATATATATATGTTTATTATCATCAAAAAAAAATCATAGGCTATTGTATTCTACACGTAGTGATGGAAGTAAGCAACCCCAACGAGGATATGGTTTTTATGGCGTTAGTACGTGCCATTCACCCGGAGACCGAATTCGTAAAGTGGATTAAGATGAAGTAACCTACCACGAGGATAGACTTCAATCGTAAAGCAAGTCAGTACTTAAGGTTGGAAGAAGTGCAGGAGCTGGAAAGAAAGTCTACTGGTGTGCAACCGATGAACATCGGACAGAGCGATGTAGCAATGAATCAAAACGTGCATGCCTCTGGAACTGCTGAAGGGGCTACAAGAAAAGATAGAAATCAAAAGAGGAAAAATCAAAACTCCAATAAAAGAAATGGTAATGGCAGTAACAAAAGGCTTAAAGGGTTCAGACAGGAAGATTATACCCCTCTAAACAATACTTTGGAAAATATTTATCTCGCAACACAGAGGAATACAAGATACCCCCTAGGAAGGAAGCAATCGAGCAGCAAAAACGTTCAGGAAAGTTCTGCCGCTTCCATGAGACTCATGGTCATAACACAAACGAATGCCGCCATCTGAAGAATCTCATTGAAGAGTTGATTCGGGAAAACAAACTCCAACAGTACGTGAGAAAGCCAAAGAACCCTGATCAACCCACGGTTGCTCAGCCTCCTAGGGAACGAAGGAATCAAGCCGGAACAGGTGAAGAAGGGTCCAAACGAATTGACCAAAGAATTATTATCGGAACAATATCTAAGGGACCACACCCCGCGCAAAGAAATTGGAGAGAGATGGAGCGATATGCAAGTTCGTTGAAGCATGCTCCAAAAGAATCATGTCTCGCACTAGAAGATAAAACCCCATCCAAGCTGCAAAAAGTATTGAGTGATGACATAGTGTTCCGAAATCGGGACACCGAAGGGATCGAGGCCCCGACTCTCGATCCAATAGTGGTAACAGTGGGAATCGGTCCCGTTGTTGTTCGGCGAGTGTTGGTCGATAGTGGTAGCTCTGTTAATATACTTTTCAAACGTACTTTTGCTCAAATGAAAATCGGCATGAAAAGCGTGTTCGCATGCCAAACAAAGATTCAAGGGTTCACTGGCGAATCCACGCAACTTGTGGGAACAGTCGACTTGCCAGTGGAGCTTGGAGAGGGTGATCGTTGAGTAACCCTCATTCAGACTTTGTGGACGAAATGTCCGCATATAACGCCTTCTTGGGACGGTCCGCTTTAGCAGATTTCAGAATAGCTCTGGCCCAATGGTGTATGACCATGAAGTTTCCTACTGCAAATGGAATCGGAGTGGTGAAAGGAGATTAGTGCGCCGCCAGAGAATGCTACATTGCGGAGTTACATGAATCCAGAAGAAGAGAAAACGGGAAGGATGTGGGGAAAACTCTTCACATCCGTGAACCTTCAGAATAGCAACTACAGAGCCGCCCCTGGCTTGGGGACCATAGCCAATTCGACAAGGCTTTGGACCCTAGAAAGAAGAGTTCAGGGAAGGAACGGCCAGCATCGAAGAAAGACGACCCAACTAAAGTCTTGAAAATTGGATCGCGCCTTGGAAACAAGATGCGTTTGGAGCTTACTAAATTTCTTCGCGCTAACTTGGATGTGTTCGCGTGGACGCATTCCGATATGTGTGGGGTGTCTCCAGAAATCGCATGTCATGCACTCAACATTGACCCAAAGTTCACAACAGTAAAGCAAAAGAGGCGCAGCTTGGGTCCTGAACGGTCCAAGGCGCTAAGAGAAGAGGTGGACAAGTTAATGGCCAACGATTTCATCTATGATGCAACTTATCCAGATTGGGTATCTAACCCGGTCATAGTCAAAAAGTCCAATGGGAAGTGGCGAACCTGTATTGATTACTCGGACTTAAACAAAGCTTGCCCGAAAAACAGGTTCCCTCTCCTTAGAATAGACCAGCTTATGGACGGAACGGCCGGACACATGCTACTAGCATTCATGGATGCATACTTCGAGTACAACCAAATCCTAATGCATGAACCTGACCAAGCAAATACCAGCTTCATCACCGACCTGAGCCTATACCGCTACAAGGTGATGCCATTTGGTTTGAAGAACGTAGGGGCAACGTATCAAAGGTTGGTAAATACCGTGTTCAAACGTCAGATCGGGAAAACGATGGAGGTTTACATGGATGACATGTTGGTCAAATCACGAGCAGCTATTAACCACCTGGATAACCTCGTTGAAATGTTCGAAACACTCCGAAAGTATGAAATGAAACGCAATCCACTCTAATGTCACTTCGGGGTAGCCTCCGAAAAATCTTAGGATTCATCATAAGTACCAGGGGCATCGAAGCAAATCCAGAACAAATAATGGCACTACGAGAAGTCCAAGCTCCGAAAAATAAGAAGGAACTGCAAAACCTGAATGAAAAAGTCGCAACACTAAGTCAATTTATCTCGAAAGCGAAAAGTGTATACCATTCTTTGATGCGCTGAAGAAAGGAAAGAAGAAATTCGAATGGAGTGAAGCTTGTCAAACAGCATTCGAAGAATTATTGCGGCACATGGAGGCTCCGCCAATCCTATCGAAGCCAGTGGATGGAGAAGACCTGTTCATTTACTTAGCGATCTCATCCCATGCATTGAGCGCCGCTCTTGTGCGTGAAGAAGCAAAAATACATCACCCCGTGTATTACATTAGCAAGCGATTCACCGGGGCAGAGAAAAACTACCCGAAATTGGAAAAACTAGCGTATTGCCTCTTGATCGCATCTAGTAAGTTACGACCATACTTCATGCTCATCCAATTAAAGTGTTGACTGACCAGCCCCTAAAGCAAGTGTTATATCGACCAGAAACTTCCAGACAACTTCTCAAGTGGAATATAGAACTGAGCCAATATGATATCACATACCACCCAAGGAAAGCCATCAATAGGCAAGTGCTAGCAGACTTCATCGTTGAATGTACTATACGGGATGATGAGGAAGAGGCACAGCTGGAAGTAGACACGCAATGAAGACTCTTTGTCGATGGCGCATCTAACAGCCTCTGTTCGGGGGCAGGAGTAGCGCTTGAAACCCCCGAAGGACGAACCATTGGCTACGGTCTACGCTTGGAATTCCCTGCTACAAATAACGAAGCGGAATACGAAGCACTAATTGCAGGACTAAAAGTTGTGAAAGAGCTCAAGGTAAAATCTATTCACATATACAGCAACTTCCAACTAGTCGTCTGTAGAGTAAAAGGGGAATACCAGGCTTGAGGGGAGAATTTTTCCCTGTACCTGTCCAAAGTGCAAGAACTGCTAAGCGACATTGAACACTACAACATAACTCACATTCCACGGGAGCAAAACACTAAGGCATATTATCTGGCTAAACTGGCAAGCTCCAGAGAAGCTCGATCCATGGGGGCAAAACACCAAGACAAATCAGAATCAACGGAAAACGCTTCTCCAAAAGGCACCGTGATTCATGATACAAGACGGAGTACTCTATCGAAGAGGATTCTCAACCCCCCTTCTTAGATGTGTGTTCGATGACGAATCTCGATGAAGCCTAAAGGAAGTGCGCGAAGGCGAATGCGGAGACCAAACTGGGGGGCAAACCCTTGCAAAGAAAGTCCTCCGGTATGGATACTTCTAGCCAACAATAAACTGCGACGCTGCAGACTATGCCATAAAATGTGATCGCTGCTAAAGATTCAGCAAAATTAAAAGAACTCCTTCAACAGAGCTAAAACAGATGGTCAGTCCATGGCCATTTGGAATATGGGGAATTTGCTTGATTTGTGTCCTGCCAATAGCAAAAGGAGGGGCCAAATATGCTATAGTTGTCGTTGATTATTTCACAAAATAGGCCAAAGTGGAACCACTGGCCACCATAACCACAAAGAAAGTCATCCACTTTGTCTAAAAACATTACAGGAAATTGTTGTTGAGGACAAAATTTCTCAGTATTTTAGCCTTAAGGACAGACCTTCAGTATTTTAACTTGAAGGACAACTTTCTTTAGGTATCAGTTTTTAAGTTTTTAGGTATTAGTTTGTAGTTATCGGTAGCAGTTTTTAGGTATTAGTTTTTAGTTCGGTAGCAGTTTTGAAAAAATGTTTGTCCTTATGAATAATTTTGAAAGAATGTTTGTCCTTATGAAAAAATTTTAGAAGAATGTTTGTCCTTGTGGGTAAAATATTGAGGTCGTGTCCTTGAGGCTAAAAATATACAAACTTTTGTCTTTTAAATTAATTTCCCCAAAACATTATTTGCAGGTTCGGTGTGCCGTAGAAAATTATCACTGACAGTGGGACTCAATTTGAAAGCACCGAGTTCAAAGACTTCTACAAACGCTTCCGAATTGAGAAGAGCTTTTCCGCAGTAGCTCACCCGCAAGCAAACGGGCGGGTGGAAGCAATAAACAAGATCATCAAATCTACCATCAAAAAGCGACTAACTAAAGAAAAAGGAAATAGGGTCGATGAACTTCCACTTATACTATGGGCTTACAGAACTACCAACAAAGCGGCAAACGGCCACACTCCATTCGCTCTGGCATATGGTTCAGAAGCAATGATTCATGTTGAATTAGAAGTCCCCTCGCACCGAAGGCAAAGTTTTAATCAAAAGCAAAACGAGCAGCTCCTACTCGAATCACTATATATGATTGACGAGAGAAGAGTAGAAGCCGAGTTGAGAACCGCCGCCCACCAAAAAAGGTCGCATGGTACTTCAACTCCAAAGTTCACAACCAAACCTTCGAAGTGGGAGATCTTGTGCTTATGCGAGTCTACCCCGTTCCGGGGGCCTTCAGACCAAACTGGGAAGGACCGTACGTCGTCAATCAAAAGCTAAAGGACGGAACTTTCAAGCTAACAACCGTCGATGGAATCCAAATTCAATAGCGAATCACTCCGCCACTACTTCATTTGAAAACTACCTTATGTACTCTCTATTTTTCAGCAAATAAGCCATCCCGTGATGCTGGGGGCATTGTAAATAGGCAAAAGCCCGCCCTACTTTCCTTAATAAAATTTGATTCGCTTTTTGAACCAACCAAACTGTGTTCATAATAACTACCTGCCAGGTCGATAGAAGCAAATCAACTCAAACCGTTGGATCGGCGGAACCCAATCTTCGCCTTCTAAAAACCGGTGTTGCTTAGGTGACATCGGGAAGGCCAAAATAAGCACTCCTCACATTGCCCGAAGATAGGCAACATCGAGGAGTATGAAAAGCCGCATATTACATAAGCCGCGCACTAACTCTTTAAAATTTACACTCCTCACGTTGCCCGAAAATAGGCAACATCGAGGAGTACGAAAAGCCGCACACTTCATAAGCCGTGCACTAAATTTCAAAATATCTACTCCTCACGTTGCCCGAAGATAGGCAACACCGAGGAGCACGAAAAGCCGCACATTACATAAGCCGTGCACTAATCCTTAAAAAATTACACTCCTCACGTTGCTTGAACATAGGCAACACCGAGGAGTACGAAAAGCCGCGCACTCCATAAGTCACGCACTGACTCTTAAAACTCAAACTCTTCACGTTGCCTAAAGATAGACAACATCGAGGAGCACTAAAACTGTTCTGGACTAATGGTTCATGTCAGTCCCAAAAGCCGTGCATTTTATAAGCCGCACTTTAACTCCCGAAGCCATGAAATCACGCTCCTAAAACATAAACTCCTCACGCTGCTCAAAGGTATGCAACACCGAGGAGCGCCAGAACCGTTCCAAATCGATGGGGCATATCAATCCTAAAATCAGCGCATCCTATAAGCCGCGCGCACTTTCAAGTCTCGGAATTGCCCCGGCAACACCGGTGAACTTATCCATACAAAAATAACAAGATTCAATCCACTCCCATTGTTGGAAGCAATGGGCACGACTCCAACAAAATCGGAGTGCTACAAACTATAACATTCAAACATTGGCAATCTATGACTGCCTGCAGCCAACTCATACAATGTGCACGTCTCAAACATGCATATGTTGCATACTTACCAAAATATCGCAAAAAACTCGGACTATGTGCTCAAGTCACAAAATTTTGAAAAAAGAAAAACCGAATTGTGATTTAGTCAAATTCCAAGTGTTAATGTGCAGACTATTTAAACCCTAAGTTACCGGTCCTTTGTCAATTGTTTGAAGTAAACATCCCTATGAACTGGGGGGCATACACCGACACTTAAATAAAAACACTTGAAAACAATAAGTTCACAAGTTATGTTACTCCAAACAAAGAATTGTTACTCCAAGTAAAGAATTTTGGCGGTAATCACAAGAACTGGATAAGTGTAAAAAAAAGCACAAGTGCATAGAACACATATGAACAGACAAATAAGAGTACAGTCAAAGTATCAATGTATTACTTATAATTTTCTTTTATATAGGGTCAAAACATGGGGGTTGTACCCACACAACACCAGCCAATAAAAGAAAAATACAGACTCCACAACAAAAACACTAAGTGCAGACTCTGCACTTGAACAAAATGACTCAAAAAGAACCAAAATCAGATCGGTCACCACCCAAAAGCCTCAGCGCTTCTTTCCACCACTCCCCTTTCCACCCTTTGTTCGAAGTTTCTGCCTCGTCTCGGGAGTGGTATCGATGCCAGTAATATCAACAAACTCCTCAACGCTAACATCCTCCTCTTGCTCTGCAGCCTTCTTAGGAGATTCGCCATTCGCTTTGCGCTTCCATGACTTGCGGAAGCTCTTCGAGGCTTTGATCGCTTCAACCTTCTCTTTCTTGATAGCGACCAATTCATGTTGAGTTTTGCGAGGCTGCTCCATTTGAACTTCCTGCTCCCTAGCTTCTACCGCCATTACGTCACCTTCCAAAGATACAGAAGGGTCATCCAAGCCATGAAGTGCAGCTATCTTTTCGGACTTTCGCTCTGGCTACGAGCCAGACATGGACATGGAGACTGGAACAGGAACGGAAACGAGCACGGAGGCTGTGGAAATAGCAGCAGGTCCAGACGCCGAGGAAGCTGGCACATCAACATAAAAGGTAGACAAACCTATAAGATCAAAAATGAAAGCATTAAATTCTTCCTGTTCTTGCGGCGTAGCTGAAAACTCCCGAACTCGGGAGAAACAAGAGGATTACCTGCACCGAAAGAATGACCAAGAATGTCAACTTCGTATTCACCGCCTTCACCCTCCTTAGATGGCTCTACAATTCGAGGAGAAGCTTCAAGCCCAAAACTTGTTGGTAGATTGCGGGGCTACTCCGATGGCTCACCGGCACCAGAAATAAAAGGCTTTGTAAGTGCTTCAGAGGCAGTAGTCATAGCAGCATCGATAGCTTCTTTCTCCCTCTCGATCCGCAAAATCTCTTGGCCCTCCAGCAATGCCTTCTTCGATTCTTCATTAAGGTAGGCGTTCTCTAACTCTCGCTCAAAAGAAACATCACCGCTATCATGAAAGCAGGTCATGATTTCTTTCCAGACCACAGCGAGAGTGCATGGAAATTTCAGGCCCAAGTAGCTAAGGCTATCCTGATGAAGTAGAGAATTGACTTAAAAATTCAGGATGGTCTCATCCATTTTTTCCATCTTCCTCTCGAAAGCGTTTTGAAGCTCCAAATAATCTGCCGTAACGGCGGTCTTCTCAACCTCAACGCGAGACTTATCAGCGCTAAGCTGCGCAACTTGGTACTGTAGTCGAGCGATCGTCTCAGCCTGATTAGAGATGGTCTTGTTGTGCCCCTCAATGATAAGGTCATGGTCGGAGATAGTTTTCTTTTGAGCTTCAATCGTTGCGCTACAAGCAGCCACCTACTCTTTTAATTTGGCCTCCTCGGCATGAGCCTTCTTTATTTCGTCCTCATAGACGATCTCAATCCTCTCGTGGGCCTCTTTCACCTCTTTCAGCAAGTCGGCGTTCCTTTTGCTTTCTCGCAGCGCCGCTTCTTTTTCCTCCTCCAGCTATTTAATCCTGGCATTGCGTTCAATCAATGCTCTTTCAAAATCATCCTTCTCTGCCTCAAAAGAGAGGATTTCCTGGTAGTTGTTGCGATTTGTATCTACCAGTTGCTTACACAATTTCTCACACCCTTTGGCTTGTTCTAAATCGCTTTAGATAGCCTGAAGATGTGGCATGTAAGAATCTCTATGAACCAGACGGAGATCATGATCAAACTTAGCCCCCTTTATAAACCACCCGAGGAGCACTGCCTCAAGCTTGGGAGGACCCGACGGAAGAATATAGGCGGATCTCCGGCAGGGACATGAAGCACCGAGGGCAAGCACAACAGAAGATGGTGGGATGTAAGTTGAAGGCGGAACAAGGGCAGAAGTAACAGGGATTTCCTGATCCATTGAAGAATGCGTCGGAGCAAAAGCCCGTAGTTCCGAAGAATGGGGACGGTGGTCGGATTTTGACCTCTTCGATGGCTCCTCCCTCTCATCGAAAGTCCTCCTCTTCTCATACCCACCTTTGTAAGACTGGATCCACTCTCTTTCATCCTGGAAATGGGTTCCGGCCTCTAGATCCTTTCGTCTTCTATACTCTTCCTCCATCTCTCGGAGCTGGTGATGGCTGGAAGAACGCTTGGACCGGCGTTGGGAGTTGGTGAATTCCTCAAAGTCATCATAAAGGTCGTGTCCTCTCATCATACCTGACACGAAACATAAATGAAAGGCTTTAGAAATAGAAAATAGACATGGAAAGTGCATGTACAAGTGAGTGTGACCCTAGTGAAGCATGTGATGTGTTTGGGAGGAGACCCTAAAGGGACGTCACAAACCGGATCGGGCAGGCGCCGCGAAGGGAATCAGACTGACTTCGGATGCGACGTGGCTTGAGTGAGGGGGAACCTCCTCAAATCTAAAATTTTCCCCCATAAGCATGTAGAAATCGATGTAAACATCACTCAAATCACCAAACTCCGCACCAGCATCTTTGCTCGAAGAATCCTGACGTCCCCTGATCCCTGAGGCATTATCTTTATCACTTGTGTCTGGAGAAGGTGAGCTAGGAATAATGAGGCTCATCCCCGAAGTCTCATCACACGATTCAGAATCCCCATCATCGGATTCTGCGTAGAAATCATCGCTAGAAGTGGACTCATCGCTACTACTACTGACTTCCCCTCCTCTTTTTCTAAGTCTAGTGCAGCTTTGCCTTCCCTCTATTTGGACTCTTCTTCTCCTTCCTTTGGGATCGAAGGCATTCTGGCCGAGCGACTAACTCTGGTTGCAACAACGTCCCTTCCATCATGAACCTCTTCGACCGATTCTCCGGATAAGCCCTCTTTCTTGAGAAGTGCCTTCTTCGGACCCATGAGAAAAGGAAGTGGATCACGAGCGAACCCTGGATCGAGAAGGAGAGAGGGCCTCAACTGGAATGGCGGACCTCCCCAGATGCAATAATCCATATCGCAGTAAGTTCTCGTAGTCAGGAAAACTTTTAAGGACCTCTCCTCGGCATCGATCGCCTTCAGGATTCGACAAACTTCATCAAGAGACAGGTCCCTATTCGGCCTCGGGATAACTGCAAGAAATGTTCAACTTGATTAGAAGCTCCGCAAAGACATGTTGGAACTCAATAAATAGGGAAAGAACTTACCCCCGTCGTCCACAGACGATTAAACCCTTCAGGCATCTGATAAAGGAATATTGGGTTTTAAATTGGGACAGGTTGCTCTAAAGTCGTAATACGATTTTTTGATTCCTTTGAGCTTCGATTATGACCAAAGACGGACTCTCATCCCTTCTCTTGAATGAAAAAAGTACCGCAACTCGTCGAAGCTTGGAGCGCGGATGAATGTGCGCATGAAAATGACATGCAAACAAGTTAGGATGGCATAGCCGTTGGGATGAATCTGGAACGGCGCAATGCCTAGATTTGAGAGAGTCTCGCGCAAAAAGTCACTAAAAGGGGGAACAACTCCATTCAGACACATATACCGATGGTAAGCGGTATATCTCGAAGGAGGCATGTGGGAAAACTTGTTCTTTTCTGGAAGGCATACATCTTCCTTTGGTATGTCGTGTTGCACGCAGATATTATGCAGAACCTTAGCAGAAACCACAGAAGAAGCTCTTTCTGGCGGGTTGAGCAGAACCCTAAAATTGGGAGGAGTTCGATCCAAGAATGGACCTACTGAGATCAACTGGCCATATTCTGCTTGTGAAGTGGAAGGAGAAAGGGCAACAGACGACAACTCGACTGCCGAAAGTGTCGAGCTTCCTCCGCTTGATTTACGGCGCGAAGATGGATGCTTCATTCTAAAACAACAGAACTCGCATCCAAAACAGTCAGGTAATTCTATTCTAAACTAATAGTTTCCCCTACAATACTTGAATTCCGGAGAGACATTGATTTGTGCTGACACAATGGATTTCAAGTATATACCGGAGCAAGTATAGTGTGTTGTCTATAAGGGATGAGCTCGGTGTCCGAAACACTACAAACGCTCTATCCTGTGTAGATAGTCTGCTCGCAGTGGAGAAGGAAAAGGACTTCTTGTATCGTTTCCATTTGCTTTTACTTCCTCTACACTTACCCGTTATCGATCAACGATCGATAACGGATCCGTCGTCCGAAGCGATGCGGAAGATTCTTTTCATTACAGGGACACTGAGCATGCAAAAAGAAAATAAGACAAGGTCAAATTCTTCGGAAGAGCCATGACCAATTCGCGATGCGTCGTGTAATATCAGTTATGGAACTTGGCACAAGTCAATTCTAGCATAATGGATGAAGATAGCAAAACGTGTCAAGCATCGGGTCAAGGCTCGAATGTCGTTCCGAGAGAAACTCAAGACTAGATTTATTATCTTCCTCCATTAAGCCGCAATCAACTCAAATTCTTCACGACAAACATCACGAACGCAACCTCGCCATCAAATCATTAAACGAACATTGTAATTGGCAAACCCACCTTGGATTAACGACCTAAACGTGAAATTGATAGAAGCTTTGAGATTAACAAACTGCAATGAATCGGTGGCGATCTAAGGGTAGGTTGGAGGCGACCCAAGGCGAAAGCAAAACTAAGGTCGGTGTGGTCTGTAGGCAGTCGGTGGGCTAAGGCAACGGCGAAATAGGTGATGACGAACTAGGGTTGTGGCAATGAAGAAGGATTCACGGTTTTAGGCAAGATCGAGCTTGTGAAAGTGATGAATCGGGTCGTACACGTAAAGGCTAGAATCGCTGCAGGTCGATGGATCGAAGGCTTGAATCAAATCGCAGCTAAGTAATCAGATCGCATGAAGGAAGAAAAGGATGGGGTCACATGAAAGTGAGGAAGTGGCTCGGCTCGACTGGCTATATAAGCAAACGGAAATAAGAAATACGAAATCTAAGTACTCGGGTCGCTAGCGATCCATCAGCTATGGATCGCTACCGATCCATATAATTGCCCATCCCCGACTCCAAATTTGCACCGCGACATCTACCTACTATTTTAAGGTGTACCGAGAAGTTGGAGAGAGAAATTTGATCTGTTATGACAAACAGTAGCAGTCGAGACCAAAAAGTGATCGGCAGCGTGACCCGGCTCATGTCCGCAAAACTCTGACATGATTACTTGGAATTCAACAAGTAGAGACTAAAGGCAATAACTTCCAAAGTACGCCTTGTTTCCAACGAAGACATGCTCTGGGGGGCAAATGTTATCCAGATTCTTAACCCATCAGGATCCAAGAGAATGTGGAACGACTTGATGGATTCGGAATGGCTCAGAACTCAACCAAAAAGGGCTAAAGCAATGATGGAGTTTGACTAAACCAAGAGACCAGCGTTCATCTAGTCCAATCAGCAGCTAAACACAACTAACAAGCAGATCATCATTAAAGCAAAGCAATGTGCAATGAGATTACACGAACAATGTCGATACAAAGCAATGACTTCATTCCAGACATCAAAGTCCAGAAAAACTCTAAGTGCATGGATCGCTAGCGATCCATACTCTGTGGATCGCCAATGATCCAATCAACATCGATGGGCCGCTATGGTTCGAAGGAGCAAAGAAGGCTTAGAGGACAAAGTGGGAAATACACTAAGTGTATGGATCGCTAGCAATCCATACACCATGGATCTCTGATGCAGCCCAGAATAGTGGAGAGATAGGTCGCAAGCGACCTAACCTATTATTGAGTCGTACATGACCTAACAAGCCACCAGGAAAGGAGCTACGACCTAACGGGTTCGAAAGGAACGAGCTAAGACTTGGGAATAAGTCGTTGGAAGTTGAAGTCTTAGGTCGCTCATGACCTAACAAAATTTTAGGTCGCTCACGACCTAGCAAAGGCGGCACGCGAGTTACTGGATTCAAAATGATGGAATGCAGACGAGCTAAAAGGTTACGACCTACTTTAGGTCGCAGAGATATGTTACGGCCTATACTAGGTCGCGGAAAAGAGCTACGACCTAAGTTAGGTCGCGTAAACGAGTTATGACCTAAGATAGGTCGCTCTGATATTCCGAGTGCAGACTGCCTCGAACTACGACTTAAGTTAGGTCGCGTATGACCCACGACCTAACTTAGGTCGTGAGAAATGTTAGGTCGCCAATTGCTATAGTTCGCTGAAGATCATGCCGTCTGGATTCCTGGAAGATGCTACTTTGTTTTTAGGTCGTCCAAATGATAAGTCGTGATGTTTTCAGTCGTGTTGTATTTTAGGTCGAGACCGATCTATGTGATGTAATGTGTTGCAATATGTTGTATTTGTTATTTCTTTTAGGTCAGACTGTCTTAGGTCGTGATGTTTTTAAGTCGCGACTGTTTTAGGTCGTCTATTTTTAGGTCGGCTGGTTTTTAGGTCGTGATGTTTTCAGGTCGGCTCCGACCTAAGTGTTGTACCGTTTATTTTTGAGTCGTGTGGAGTTGTAGCCTATAAATAGGCAAGTTGTGTCATTTGTAAAAAAAAGTTGATTTTTGAATAAAATTCTTGTTTGTTAGCTTTGTGCTTTCAATTAAATCGGTAGTTGAGTGTAATCTCCTATCTCCACTTTCGACATTCGAGTGCGCTCGAATCTTCGATCGTTGAAGCCAATTCGCGGAATCAAGTGCGCTTGATCAACGCTCGAAGAATTGTAGATCTCTCCTCACGGTATCGTGCACGATCAACGTGTCAGAGATAGCTTGAATTCGGCATCTTCGGATCAACGAATTTGGGTATTTCAGTATTCCTTAATCCACCAATTGCTACGTTTATCGATCTATCTTGTTTGGTTTAATCCGCTGCGTTAGTTTGGTATCAAAGCTTGTTTTAGCCAATCATAGCTAAATCGAGTCTTGGAGCCAATTCTTTTGAAGAATTTCGAAGTTGAAGTGTTAGCCGAGCTTGAAGTGTGGAGCCGAGCTAAGTAGAGTATAGATCGAGCATCATTTCATTGTCTAACCGAGAATTGAAGTTTTTGAGAAGTTGTGTTCATCGTGTTCATCCTAATTTGCAACAAGAGTGAAGATTTTGATCCATTTCTTTTTGGATCAAAAGTAGAAAAGTGTTTGAATTAACGCGTGGGAGAATTTGCACGCCAAAGGACTTGAGTTTTCTAAGCCGAGACCAGGCTTGCGCGAGTTAACTGAGTCGGAACCGAGCCAGTGAAGAGCCGAGACGAGTTAAGGAGTTCAAGGCCGAACCAAGCTAGTAGTTGTGAAATTTTTGAAGTTTGTGTTTCGGGTTTGTGAAATTTTGACAATGCCACCGAGAAGAGCAAACCGTCATCAAAACATTGCCGAGATGTATAGAAGAGAGGATGCGGAGCTGATGGAGCAACGTATTAGTGAAAAGTTCAACGAAAAGCTTGATGAAGGAATTGGCCGATTAGAGAGGATGATGCTTGACATGAAACAAAATAGAAGAAGGGTTTCGCCAGAATCGAGCCATGGAGGGAGTAGAGTTTCACCATATTCAGATCGGGAGAGGAGAGAAAGTCATGATCGTAGAAGCGTTGATAACCGTAGTAGGAATGATGATGACCGTGATAGGAGGAATGTAGATCGGAGGGATGTTGGTGGTAGAAGTGGAAGTGGTAGAGATGTTGGAGGACGTGATCAACAACGATATGCATCATATTTTGACGAAGAGTTTGATGGTGAAAGAGGAAGTGTTCATTACCGAGACCGAGATCAGGGATGACGACAGTATCGGGAGATTGAAGATGATCGACGTTGGGAATCGGGAATGAAGATGGAAATTCCGGAGTTCAAAGGAGGAATGGTAGCGGAAGAATTTCTTGATTGGTTATCAAATGTTGAGGAGATTTTTGACTTCAAGGAAGTTCCAGAACATCGTAGAGTGAAGTTGGTTGCTACAAGATTGAGGGGTAGAGCTTTAACGTGGTGGCAGCAAACGAAACTTACACGGGAGAGAATGGGGAAGTCAAAGATTGAATCATGGGAGAAGATGAAGAAATTGATGAAAGCTACATTTTTACCTTACAACTATCAATCACTTATGTACCAGAGGTTGCAAAATCTAAGGCAGGGGACGAAAATAGTTAATGATTATGCAAATGAATTCTACCAACCCATTGCTAGAAATGATATTATGGAGACGGAAGAACAGCTGACTGCTAGATTCATTGGGGGATTGAGAATGCAGATTCAGGATATGGTGAATATGTTCATTCCAAGATCTGTGGCGGAAGCACATCAAAAGGCGTTGGCTTGGGAGAAACAGGGACGACAAGGTGGTGGTGTGTTTACTAATTCCAACAATCAAGTGAAGGGCGTTAGTGGAAGTTCTAATGTTTCTAAACTTATCAGTAAACCAGTGGTGAAGGAGGCTGAGAAGGCGAAGGTTAACAATGGTTTCAAATGCTACAATTGCCAGGAGATGGGTCATAAAAGCAATGAGTGTCCAAAGCCTAAGAAGCGAGTGATGGTTGCGGAAGCTGAAGATGAGGAGGAAGAAACTGAATGTTCAAATTCATTACCAGATGAGGAGGAAGACTTGTTGTCGGGAGATGAAGGGTATTCATTGATGATGAGGAGAAGTTGTTTGACCCCGAAGCAAGAAGAGGAAAGTAGTTGGTTGAGGAATAACATTTTTCAGTCGACATGCACTATTTTAGGAAGAGTCTGTAAGTTTGTTATTGATGATGGAAGTTGTGACAATATTATCTCTACAGAAGCGGTGAAGAAGTTAGAGTTAAAAACTGAGAAACATCCTAAACCGTACAAGTTAGCATGGTTGAGGAAGGGTGGTGAGGTGAAAGTTGGACGATGGGCTCGTGTTAAATTTTCAATTGGAAAGAAATACAAGGATGAAATTTGGTGTGATGTTGTAGACATGGATGTCTGTCATTTGTTGCTGGGGAGACCGTGGCAGTATGATAGGGCGGTGCAACATGATGGGCGAAACAACAGTTATAGTTTCATATTTGAAGGCACGAAGATTACTTTGGTTCCTAAGAAGCGACAGCAAGAAGAAAACAAACTGGAGGAGATTGAAGAGCTGAAAACTTTATTATCTTTGAAAGAGTTTGTTAAGGAGATCGAGGAAGGGCCGGAAGTATTCTTGTTGGTTGGGCGTGAGAGCAGTGAAGTGGTTGAAGTTCCGGAAGAAATAAAGCTAGTATTGAAAGAATTTGAAGATGTATTCCCAGATGAGTTACCAAAGGAGTTACCGCCACTAAGAGACATTCAACATCAAATTGATTTTGTTCCGAGAGCAATGTTGCCACATAGACCACATTATCGAATGAGTCCGAAGGAACATGAAGAATTGAGGAGGCAAGTGGAAGAATTGCTTGAATAGGGGCGTGTGCAGGAAAGCTTGAGTCCGTGTGCTGTGCCAGCTTTATTAGTACCAAAGAAGGACGGGACGTGGAGAATGTGTACTGATAGTCGGGCATTGAATAAGATTACTGTGAGATACAGATTTCCGATGCCGAGGTTAGATGACTTGCTAGATCAATTGAGCGGAGCTACTATCTTTTCGAAGATTGATTTGAAGAGCGGGTATCATCAAATTCGTATCAGACCAGGTGATGAGTGGAAGACTGCTTTTAAAACCAGGGAGGGTCTATACGAATGGTTGGTAATGCCATTTGGTTTATCAAATGCGCCGAGTACATTTATGTGGGTGATGAATCAGATTTTTAGACCATTCATTGGGAAGTTTGTGGTAGTGTATTTCGATGATATTCTGATATATAGTGGAAGTCCAGAGGAACATTTGAATCATCTGAGAGAAGTGTTGATGGTATTGCGACAAGAACAATTTTATGCTGCAACGAAGAAGTGCGTGTTCATGACGCATAGTGTTTTATTTCTGGGATATGTTGTATCGAGAGAAGGAATACAGGTGGACCGAAGTAAAGTTGAAGCGATCAGAGATTGGCCACAACCCAAGACGATAACAGAGGTTCGGAGTTTTCACGGGTTGGCTTCATTTTATCGAAGGTTTATTCCACACTTTAGTAGTGTGATGGCGCCTGTTACAGATTGTATGAAGGGTAAACAGTTTTCATGGTCAGAGGAAGCAGGGGATGCTTTTGGGAAGATCAAGGAGTTGCTGACGTCTGCACCAATTCTAGTATTACCAGATTTTCAGTTGTTGTTTGAACTACATACCGATGCGTCAAAGGTTGGGATTGGAGGAGTGTTGAGTCAGAGGGGACGTCCTATTGCATATTTTAGTGAGAAGCTATCGGGAGCGAACATGAGATATAGTACATATGGTGTGGAATTTTATGTTGTTGTGCAAGCTATTAAACACTGGAGACACTATCTATTTCAGAAAGAGTTTGTTCTTTACACTGATCATGAGGCGTTGAAGCATTTACAAGGGCAAGACAAGATTTCAGCGAGACATGCATCATGGATTGCATATCTGCAATAGTTTACTTTTGTTGTCAAACACAAGTCAGGAGTGACGAATCGTGTAGCTGATGCTTTGAGTAGGAGGAATCATTTATTGACAACAATGAAAGTTGAGGTGACAGGTTTTGAATTACTGCCAGAATTATTTGTCGATGATCCTTACTTTGCGAGGTTTGTTGATGAAGTCAAGGAGGGAAAGACGGATGAGTTTGTAATGGTGGATGGGTTTCTTTTTAAGGGAAATCGATTGTGCATACCGGAGGGTAGTTTGAGAATGAAAATTGTGAAGGAGCTACATGAAGAGGGCCACGTGGGTAGAGATCGTACACTACAACTGATTTCTCAGTCTTATTATTGGCCATCAATGAGGAAAGAAGTGGAAAGGTTTGTGGAGCGATGTCATATCTGTCAGGTTTCGAAAGGAACTGCGACCAATGCTGGATTATATATGCCATTACCTGTACCAACTAGACCTTGGGTTGATGTGAGTATGGATTTTGTCTTGGGGTTACCGCGAACTCAAAAGGGGAACGATTCCATTTATGTGGTGGTTGACCGATTTTTGAAAATGGCACATTTTATTGCTTGTAAGAAGACGGCGGATGCTGTTCATGTTGCTCGGTTATTTTTCAAAGAAATATATCGACTTCATGGATTGCCAGAATCTATTGTGTCGGATAGGGATACTCGTTTTCTGAGTCATTTTTGGCTAAGTTTGTGGAAGATGGTCGGAACAAAGCTGAAATTTAGTAGCGCTTACCATCCACAAACTGATGGGCAAACGGAGGTGGTTAACAGATCGCTGGGGAATTTATTGCGATGTCTGGTAAAAGATAATCTGAAGAGTTGGGACATGAAATTATGCCAAGCAGAGTTTGCTCATAATCATGCGGTAAATCGAAGCACAGGTTTCAGTCCATTCCAGGTTGTGTATTCAAACTTACCAAAGGGGCCGTTGGACTTAACGGTGATACCGCAGCCGAAGGGGACAGTTAAAAAAGCTGCTGATTTTGTTGATAGCTTGACGGAATGTCATAAATTCGTTCAGGAACGATTGCTTGCATCAAATGAGAAGTATAAACAACTGGAAGATAAAAGGCGAAGGTGTGTGAATTTCAGAGAACGTGATTTGGTTTACACCGTGTTAACAAAAGATCGTTTTCCAGTGGGAACGTATAATAAGTTGAAGGCTCGAAAAATCGGTCCAGTGGAAATTTTGAAGAAAATCAATGAGAATGCATATCAGTTGAGATTACCGGATGCTGTTCATACTTCCGATGTTTTCAATGTCAAGTATTTGATTCCATATCATGGAGAGGAGCTTGTTGTGGAAGAGGAAAGTGCAAATTCGAGGACGAATTTTTCTCAACCTGGGGAGGATGATGCAGCCCAGAATAGTGGAGAGATAGGTCGCAAGTGACCTAACCTATTATTGAGTCATACACGACCTAACAAGCCACCAGGAAAGGAGCTACAACCTAACGAGTTCGAAAGGAACGAGCTAAGACTTGGGAATAAGTCATTGGAAGTCGAAGTCTTAGATCGCTCACGACCTAACAAAATTTTAGGTCGCTCACGACCTAGCAAAGGCGGCACACGAGTTACTGGATTCAAAATGATGGAATGCAGACGAGCTAAAAGGTTACGACCTACTTTAGGTCGCAGAGATATGTTACGACCTATACTAGGTCGCGGAAAAGAGCTACGATCTAAGTTAGGTCGCGTAAACGAGTTACGACCTAAGATAGGTAGCTCTGATATTCCGAGTGCAGAATGCCTCGAACTACGACTTAAGTTAGGTCGCGTACGACCCACGACCTAACTTAGGTCGCGAGAAATGTTAGGTCGCCAATTGCTACAGTTCGATGAAGATCATGCCGTCTGGATTCCTGGAAGATGCTACTTTGTTTTTAGGTCGTCCAAATGATAAGTCGTGATGTTTTCAGTCGTGTTGTATTTTAGGTCGAGACCGATCTATGTGATGTAATGTGTTGCAATATGTTGTATTTGTTATTTCTTTTAGGTCAGACTGTCTTAGGTCGTGATGTTTTTAAGTCGCGACTGTTTTAGGTCGTCTATTTTTAGGTCGGCTGGTTTTTAGGTCGTGATGTTTTCAGGTCGGCTCCGACCTAAGTGTTGTACCGTTTATTTTTGAGTCGTGTGGAGTTGTAGCCTATAAATAGGCAAGTTGTGTCATTTGTAAAAAAAAGTTGATTTTTGAATAAAATTCTTGTTTGTTAGCTTTGTGCTTTCAGTTAAATCGGTAGTTGAGTGTAATCTCCTATCTCCACTTTCGACATTCGAGTGCGCTCGAATCTTCGATCGTTGAAGCCAATTCGCGGAATCAAGTGCGCTTGATAAACGCTCGAAGAATTGTAGATCTCTCCTCACGGTATCGTGCGCGATCAACGTGTCAGAGATAGCTTGAATTCGGCATCTTCGGATCAACGAATTTGGGTATTTCAGTATTCCTTTATCCACCGATTGCTACGTTCATCGATCTATCTTGTTTTGTTTAATCCGCTGTGTCAATCTCCAGCGATCCATACTTGATCGTAGAATCTTGGCGAGCTAGCATAGTAAAGCAATGGAGAAAGGAGCTAAGTAGCTCGCACGCGAGCTAAATCTATAGATCGCTAGTGATCCATTTTTTGGCTCGGGTCGCGAACTAAGGTTATTTGCATCTTCCTGTGTCCATTTGTAAGCATTCAGTGAAGAGGCCTGGCCTAGAACCTCTCCGATCTCTATAAATACCATCCTACCTGCGACATAAACGAGATCTTCTCCGGACTGGTGGCTGAAGCTTTGCTGGAAACTTTCTTCACTCTTCATCTCCCTCACAACAATCTCCAAAGGAATTCACTGTGATTCTCCAGTGGATTCTAACCTTGGAGATTCAATCTAGCTAAGGACAATCAAAAGCCTTTTAACCAAACACTATTTGTAACAGCAATCAGTCTATAATAAAAACTATAAAGTGGACGTAGGCTTCATTAACAGCCGAACCATTACAAAAATCTTCTTGTCTTCTTTCCTTTACTGCTCTTTTCTATACCAATTATCTATATTATTGCTCTGTAAGAATAGGGCTGGTACTTTCACACTCAAACCAAGGTGTTGATCTATTTTTTGGGTTAATAATTATTTTATTGTTAGTTAGGTGAGATTCTTATATGTATCATCAATGTTGTCACATTTTAGATTGATTATGTGTATGTTTTAATTTATTAAAAAACACATTTTTATATATAGATCTAAAATGCAATTTTATTTTAATTATTATCATCTTGTTACTAATATATACATATATGTATTAATATACTACCTAATTTTAATTACATGACTTGTATTTAATTATATCATCATATCATGTTAATAATTGAACTTATATTTTATAAATGCATATCTACATAGATTTTATTTTTCAACGGATGCAAATTGATTTTTAATATTTATTTACTATTATTTAATATTATTTAAATTGATAAACTAATTAAATAAATCATATAAAATAACATATGCTTCAAAAATTAAATTTTAAATTTTATAAAAAAAATTATCATCATATAAACTCTCAGTCTAAAAAATCAGAATTTAAAAATAATTTTTATATTTTAAAAAATCAATTTACGAAACAGCCGAAATCAATTAATTGATTAAAAATATTATTTTGACCGACAAAATTCTGGAAATTTTTTCATAACTTTAAATATTATGCTTGATTTTCTGAAAATTCAAAATTCGAACAATATAACACAAAAATAGTTTTTATTATTATTTTATTGTATTTTGAATAATTAATTAATTAATATATATATATAAATATATATTTATTTATTAATGTAATAAAATACAAATAATTTTTTTGTGTGTTATGCATTCAATTTGGAAAGGTTTAAATACACACACACAGATATATATATATATATATATATATATTGAATACATAATTAATATACTATATGTATACATCTACAAATTTAGATATTATAAATACACGTATTAATATATATATATAATAATAATTTTGTTGCTACGGTTCATACATATATATGTTTGTGTGTAAAATGATTTAAAACAAATTTATATTACGTATGTGTGTGTGTGTGTATATATAATATTTAACTCAATAATATATAGATATAAATCATTAAATTTTCACATATAAGTTATATATATACAGTTCTTAATATTTATATAAATCACAAGTTTACAAACATACATATATTTAGACAAAGTTTAATACATATAGAATGAGCTAACATGTCTGTTGCGATGTAAATCCCAACATTTGTATACAAGCATGATATACCATGTACCGATTATTATGTTACACATGCACATACATACATATATGTATATGATACATACGTGTACTATTATATTTAATTGAATATAAACTAAATAAAATTCTATCTATAATTTGTACATTTAAATGAAATAAGAGGTTTTATTTAAGTAAAATTTAGAAATGTTCAAAATGAATTAGACTTCATAAGCCCAATAAAAATATAATAGGGTAAAAAAAATTGAAATTCACCCATAACTTCCACTGCGGGTTGGCCTAGGTTCCAACAATAGTATTAGAGCACAATAGCCCATGGGGTGTAAATTAGCCATGTTAGGGTTAACTATTAAGCTCACAGCCCAAAGATTGTCCCAAATAAAAAAAGTCCCAAATTTAAATTGGGCATTGAGCTAATTTTCAAAATTGCTTGAAACTTAAAAATATAAGGGTTTTAAATAATTTATTAATAAGGTTAATAAAATAAATTAATTAAATAAGTTAACTAATTAATAAATGTATACATGTATTATATATTATGATATATGTTATGTTGTGTTAAAATAATTAAAATAACATAAGTATATATGTATGTATATTGATTGAATTTAAAATTAATATAATTTGATTAAAGTATTTTAATTAAATTAATTGATTAAAGGTTAATAATTAAACAAATAAATTAAAGGTTAATTAATTAAATTAATTAATTAATTAAAAGGTTAATTAATTAGATAATATACACATATATATGATATATGTGTCATACTATAAAGGTTATAATATATAATAAATATTTAATATAAATGTTATATTAAATTAATATAAAATTAATTAAAATGTTAATTAATTAAAATTAATTAAATAAGATTTAATTAATACAATATTATACATAAGACTACTATACAAGTAGTATAAATATAAAATTTATATAATAATAAAACTTATATAATATGAATATATAAACTAAAAGTGGAACATTAAAGAACCCCTAAATAAACTTAAGGGATAAATGCATACGTATTGTACGTATACCATAATTTCAAATGTGTCCGGCACTTGAATCACGAGGGTATTTCAGAAGAAATACATTATTCCATAAGTCGATATCACTTGATATAATATATTAAAGATTATAAATCCCTAATATACTGATGTCCTCTTTCATGTATATATATTAATAAATTACTTGCATACTCCTTAGTTGTTGAGCAGAATCAAGCTGGGGATGTTATGTGTAGTATTATTAATATATTGAATAGATGATATAAGATTACCGTATGTATCTGTTGAGTGGGCTCAAGGTATATATATTGTACTTAGGCCATCGCGATATGGTTGGTATGAGTGAATAATTTCGTTTCAATTTGTTGAGTAAACTCAAAGTCAAAGTGGAATTAGGACAAGGAACCAAAGGGTTAGGAGTTGTATATGATACAACCGACACGGAGTTATCCATCTTTTAAGGAGCTATGACTTATTGAGCAGACTCAAGGTCAGTATTCCAAGACGGATGAGTCCTAACACCTACTAGTGAAGTCGAAAGACTTTTATGTTTTGACTAAGGGCTTGGCAAAACATAAAATACTAGTGGGAGCCTTATTAGAAAAATGAAATGATAACATTTAAACTTTCTAATATTTTAAGAACATATGATATATAATGTTATAATAATCTACATTGATAAATTTGTGCATTATAAGATTGATAAAATGTTTATCAATTAAGATAGACAAATGAATAGAATTAAAGATTGACAAATAAAAATATAATGTATATAGTTACAATTAGGTACTTCTTGCATGTTAATTTTTTCTATACCTATGCAAGTGCCTAATTTTACAACTACTTAATACATTCATAATTTGGTCACTTACGTGTTTATTTGGTCAAGACCATGTATTGCATTCAGTGAGTTCCGAACTCAAAAGCAATACTAGACTTTAGATATTTGATCCATATATTGTCATATATAAGTGTTATATGGGGAACGATCATAGTTTATAATGTACAATACTTCACTGAAGTTAGTTCATTTGAAATAAGCCAATAAACAGTACTGTGAGATCGAGTATTCAATTTGATTAATTACAAAAAGGATCATATTTTGTTAGATGTAACACTAGACCAAAACTATGAGAAAAATTTAAGAATTTGATCACTAAAGTCAGCTTTATATATTTATGTAAAGTGCAATATATTTGATTTCCTTAAATGTTAAGTATGTTTGAGTACACTTTGGTAAAGAGTTCATTATGATGTTGTAGTAAGGATTTTCTTTTGAATGGTTTAACCGTTTAGAAAGAAAACAAATGTATAAGAGAAGATGTGATTAAAGGTATAACTGGGATGAAGAGATTGAATGATCACTTCTGCTTCATGAAGAAACACCGGAAATGAGAATTGAAAAATAATAATCGATACTTAATATTGGAATAAGAAATATGATTTCTATTCCGAAATGTATTTTCATACAAAAAATTGGGTTTTATGAGATTTATTTCTTTAAGTTCAAGATATTTGATTAAAGAACTCTTCGCTGTAAACTAGTTACAGTATATGAAATAAATTATCTATATTAAGTGAATGATGGACCTCCGAATTTAGTACACTATATAGTAATGGAGGAAATAGTGGGAGCATGCTATATAGCACTTATTGATTGCATCAAATTACGAAAATTATTTTCGTAAAACATATCGAACATTATTTATGAAATAATGACTATTTTTTAGTGCCGAATGAAAAATAGATATAGTTATATTTCAGTGAGAATATTATGAATATTCATTATGAAATAAAATTATAATGTGTTACTTGTTTTCACAACAAAAGTGATGCATTAGAAAATACTGAAGTATCTAAAATTATTTACAATTATTTTGAAATATAGATTAAGCCATACAATTGACAAATAATTTTTATTATATGATTATGAATCATATGATATTTGTTAATTATATCACAAACAATTAAAGGCTATGTACACATTCAGTGGGAGTGTCATAAGAGTTGATGAACTCTTTGGATTGATACATATAGATGTATGCAATCGTAAGTCTATTAATACCAAAACGGTTCCACGTACTTTATCATATTCACCTATGAGTCATCACAGAAATGGACATGTGTATTTGATACGCATGTATAAGTCTATGATAAGCTCATAAAATATAAAACAAAAGTAAATAATATAAAATGCAGAAGAATTGATTCGATTTTAATCGTGCGAGTAAATATTTTGGAAAGAGTTCAAAGATACCTAAAATGAATAAAGATTCATTTTTAACAGTAACTTATCCCTATAATATATAATGATGTATTAATAAAGAGTAACCAAACTTTGTTGGACAAAGCATAATTAATGATGGGTGAAGTTGAATTAAACTCTTTCTATAAGGTATGTACTTAAGAGTAGCACACAAGGTTAAAATTAATATTACCCAAATAATAGTTTACAAAATCATATAAGATATGCGTTTATAAAAAAACCTCATCATGTTCTAGGCCAAAGAGTTAGAGGGTTGTGTGAGTCGAAAGATTGCATGTAATAATTATATGTAATTGATCTTGTATGAATCGTCCCAAGAGAATTTTGGGAGCGATGGTCATTAGATGACTAATTTATGCTGTGAACATAAATATATTATGAACTAATCATAAATATATTATGAACTAATACAAAATCAGTTTTATATAATTTTATTTATGAAATGTTTATGAATGCCCATTCCATTGCAAAAAGAAACAACTGTTGTTTCGAGAAATACCAACTCCATAGCGAAGGAATTGGTTTAAGAAATTATTGGTATAAAAATTGATTTGGATACGATCCAATGATAAAACTAGTTCCAAGGGATGAAATGAAATTGACCGAACATAAATGAACACAAATACATTAGATCGTCTAATGAGTATTTTTGTACATTAAAGAGATATTGTGAATTTCTTGTCAATATTAAGAATAAAAATTCCTCGTTTATTTAATTATACCATTAAGATTATTGACTCTATGATACAATATATCAAAATATGATTTTGATAGTTGTATCTGAAAGGATATGATCCTTTTAGCCCCAAATGTGTCTTTAAGAGAAAGATAAACATAGTTGGAATATAGTGAGCCACATTGATAAGAATAATACCATGAATTTCAATTGTTGAAATTAACATAACAGATTCACCATTCAATATGCTTAAGTCACTTCTAGATTTTACTCACAAAATTATCACCTAGTATGACTTTATGTTTTGGTATGTATGTGTTGAAACCGAAAATTCTAAATAATGATTTAGAGTAAACTGTTTACACATAATAACAAAAGTGTCTCGAAGTCGGTGGGAGCGATATTGAGTTTCTGATTTTTTGGATATGATCCAAGAAAAGACGATTGTATCGTTTGACAAGCATCAAAGTTAAACAAATGTTTTGATAAGTATAGTTTGATTGTTAATCAAAATGTAGAGGGAGTGTGTGCTCATAAGAAAGAAATTTAAAAAGGTATATTGATATTTCTAAACTATAAGTAAACAACACATTGCTAATTTTAACAACGTTCTTATGTTGAGATCGGCCTTAGTTGTTTTAATACTCGACATTGGATTAGTAAATGATATCTTTTATAGTAAGTATAAAAGATATTGGGAATGTCCTAAATCGATATGCAAGGACACATTATTAAAATGTTTAATACGGAACATGTAAGTTAGATTCATTATGCACTGGCAATAAGAATTATCATACATGTTATATTGTCTATGATATCATGGTTTGTTCATGTATTTGATACATAAAGAAAATATCAAATCCAAATTGATATCACTAAGTGGCTATTTGAAGTATTCTCCTGTATTAATGAAATACTAGAGAATTGTTTATAGAAACAACGAACTCCTTATGAAGGAGAGTTCGAACTCAAATTTTCATAAGTGATATTGAGTATAATATAGCATGATAAATTCAAGTTAAAAATTGTTAAATTGGAAATGTTCCAAATAAAAGGTGGTGACTGATTTAATGAAAAAGCTAAGTACATCTCCTTGGATAGCGCCGCAATAAAAGCCAATGTATATAAATATAAATGCATAAATTTATAACTGAGCTGAGGGTGATTCCAAATGTTGAGAATCCCATAACATTTTTATATGATAACAATGTCATGATATAGTTCTAATAGAATTTAGAGCTCATTGGAAGTTGCGAAACATACTCTGAATTGTTTCACATGATAAAGGATGTTTATCAGCATCAAAGAGAGTTAATTGACGGAGTAGATGATTAAAACATAATAGCATACCCGTTCATTAAGGGACTGACCCGATTAGTTTTGAGAAAAACCGATTGGAGAAGTTGAAATAAAATTCCATAATTGACCCCAAGTTCAAGTGGGAGATTGATAGAGTTAGGAGTATGCCTTATGGGTAATTATGTAATTTGTTACATATGTCTAACTCGTTAACCAATCTTGTTCGAAATAAAGGTGTTTTCTTTCTATTATATACTTAATATAATAAGTTATATTAATTAATTAACTTAATTAAAAGTATATTTAATAGAAAATCCATAAATGGTACATTTTGTGATAGTAGTTACAAAGTACTGTGACCGCGAGTAATTTATCACAATGAAAACAAATATACCATTTTAAATGTTCCTACTCAAGATGCATCGAGACCGGATATTGATGTATCCATCAAAACTAGAGTAGGTGGCATTCTCCAAATGTTGGGCAGTGTATTACTCATGAATACTGGGGGCACCTAGGGGTTATCTAAGGATAGTTATTGGATAATTACAAAAGGACTCACTCGATAGTTTTCTGTTGGTTAATATAACTAAGATCAAACAGAAAATATCGACTGTCGATCTTTAATATGAAAGCTCCAATTTGATTATAGTCAAATCATAGCATGGCGTCTACTGAGTGACTACAGTTGGGTCGAGTGGAAGTATTACAAGTGAAGCACTATTAAAGAGAGGATTCATCTCCTTAGTTATATGGGGTTAATATCATGGTCAACTCAAGTCAACTCAATGTCAAAGTCTCTGGCCAGAGCATTTCGGTTAATAATAATTGTTATTATTGAACCAAGGACTTTGTGCTTAGACTATAGAGTTGAATATGGATGATATTGGAATTTGACCATTACCAAATTCCATAAGCCTAAATTTATATAGTTTTGACAAAGAGAATTGGTGTAAATAAAAGTCACAACTGGGTAATTCTTAATAATATAAAATTCGACTTTATCAAACCTGTGCAAGTGATAAATTTTGTCAAAATGTCACACCACCTGCTAAGTGACATGTAAACATTAACACTTGAATAATCGATGTTAATCGTTGACCGAATTTATACATAACGAGTCACATAACCGAATGGTGAATTCTCTTTAGATCAAACGATTTAATTAGTTTATAATTGTTATAAATTAATTAATATTTATGAAATACTAATTATAAAATTTTGAATATGATTTGAGGAATAAATATTATTGTATGTATTTATAATAGTTATAAATATATCGATCGATATGCGATATCGACAAACAATTAAATTAGATTTAATTAATAATATTTATTTGGGCTGTTAGCCCATGATGTTAAGACGTTGTTTCGGTAGTAATAGGCTTGTATGAGGCGGCTAAAAATGCTAGAGGGGTTTGGAGATGGATGATTGAGATTTGATGAGAAATGGTATGAGATGTGATCCATATTTCTCTCTATTTGCTCCGCTAACCTAATGCAAAATGAACTTTTTGGCTGCAATTTCCCCATCATTGCTGGCCAACCACATCAACAGCGAGCTCCAAAAAATTCATGTCAAATCAATTCAAAAGACGACAGCTATTGGATAACTAGAGGTCTACGTTCAAGGATTAGCAATCTATAAGTTTGTGGAAGATGGATCTTAAGGCTAATTTAACACTAGAGGAGGGTGAATAGTATTTCCTTATTTTTGTGAACCTTTTTAAATTCTTTTAAGATTATAATTAAATAATGCAGAATTAACAATCACCGATGCAAACATAGATAGATATAAATGTAGTAAAAGTAAAAGGTAAAGAGTTGGAGAGATCACACCACAAATTTTTATACTGATTCAGAGTTACCTTATATCCAGTCCTGTACAATTTCTTGTACAGAATTCTTTTCAAATATCAAAGTCAATATAATCTCGATTTCAAGGCTACGAGGCACACCCTCCATATTTTCTAAGCTCTGGGTGCACTCACTGGATTCGCATGGGACACAACACACCCACTTGGATTCATATGGACACCAAGCACACCCACTTGCTTTAGACAGGACACAAGCACACCCACTTGGATTTCAAGGACACCAAGCACACCCAAGAGTATAAGAGTATGATGTGATAGAGTTTACAGACTTGATTTCTTGATCTTGAATACAAATGTTCCTATAACCTTCTTGAATAGCACTTTGATCTTGATTTGAATAAGAGAGATCAAAGAGGAAATAGTAGAGAATCAAACCAATAGAGAGTGATTTTGATTCTAGATGAATTTGAGAGGATTTTGAGTAGAATTTCTTTTAGAAATCAAGAGAGTGAAAGAAGAGGAAAAATATATGAAAGTAGTTAACAAAATTGATTTGGAAAACTCCGATTTATAAAGAAACAACAGTCATGTCCATTCGTGAAGAGATGCAATGAAAAGACACTTCTGTTCAAATTTGAATTTTGAAATTTCCAGCCTATATGTCGACATACATGAAGGGGATATGCCAACATATCCTTTGTAATTTTCAAAACAACTAAATGAAAATTGTTTTGAAAATGTTAGGTTTTGTAAAATATTTTGATACTTTCCAAAATCAGTTAAGCATATTTTATACATATTTTAATCATAATAAAACTTAAGAAAACTTTATAAAATTATTTTGAAATATTTTAATATATAAAGCATTTAAATATAAATAATATATACAAAAATAATATATATCAAGTATAAGTGAACATATATTAAAATCCAAGTATTAATGAAGTCAAAAATATACTTTTGAATACCATATCATTTAGAAAATATAAAACCAAAAACTATATCTAAATATAATAAATTAAAAGTATATTAAAATATAAAATGCTTAAAAACTTAATTACTCAAAATATAATAAACTTGTTAATAAAAATCATTTGAAAATAGTTTTGAAAATATGTTTGAAAAATCATTCTAAAAATAGGAATTCTATAAAAATCATTTTTGAAAACTATGATAATTGAAAATCATTTTAATTCGGAGAATAGATTTAAATACCTTTTGAAACATGAAAGAGAGATCAAGGAAGTGCTACGAGGGTTTTAACAAAATAATCTATGACTCTAAATCTTAACTTGATATCTTGAATCTAGAATACTCACGAGTCTTCAATCTCTAACTCTTGAATCTCTATATCAGCCTCTTGAATCTGCTCTTGATACTGTACAGTCTTCCTAATCAACACCTATCTATTATCCTGTACTATATACTACATATAACTTGAAATAAACATTAGTATATATATTTTAAATAATGTCATATGGTTATTGTCATCAAAACCGATGCCTAAGATACTAATAATCTCCCTTTTTTTATGATGACAACCATGTTTATAAAGTATGACATAACTCCCCCTTAATCTATGCTTATATATTTCTCCCCTTTTGTCATCAACAAAAATATAACTAAAACCCCCCTAACTAAGGTACCATATGATATATAAAAGTGATATGTTAATGAATAAGAAAACCAATTTTATTAATAAATCCAATCCATACATTCAAAACAAAATTCAAACCAAACACAAATAAAAATCAAACATACACACGAAATCAAATCCAAATCCTAATGAATCAAATTATAGTGTACTAATCTTAAGTCCTAAGGTTTTCTCTTGATAATTGGGGACTTGTGGATGGGACAGAAAGGGTAATGAAGACATAAATTCCCTTTTTGTTCAACGAGATTTCCATCTCGATCGAAGCATACTTCACCGACGCATCTAACTTCATCACCATCCTCTTTTTTTCCCCTTCTTCCTATTCTTCTTCCTCTTCTTCATTTGTAGGATTAGGTTCATCCTCTTCAATTACTATTGGATTTGTTGGATTATCCAATAGATATTTCTAAAGATTTCGCATAACTCGGCCTTGTTTCTCTTATTCCTTCATCATTCTCAATTGAATGGCTTCCATTTTAGAGAGCATATTGAGAGTATGCTTTAGATCACTCTCAATTTTGGTCACTTTGGCCAATGTAGAGGTTTGGATAGGGCCCGGAGTGGGGGAATCGAATGAAAACGATGTGGATTCATGCCTTGGACATTTGGAATTAGTAGGATCCATTAATTTTATTTTATTTGTGATTTCCAGAAAGAAGAAGACTATAAAATGGGTTTGTTTTCGAAATAAAGCGGTTATATATGGCCATTTTAAGTTTTGAATTAAGGAGGGAAATTTGAATTCTGAAAATAACTGCATATGTCAATATATAAGAAGTTGATATGTCGACAAATCTAGTGTATTTTTGATGATTTGTTTTTCTTGTTAATTTTTAATTTGTATGTTATTATTTTTATATATTTTCGAGAAAGAATATATTCCTAACTCTCTTCATAGCTTAATAAACGATGTTTGATTTAATGGCTTTGTTAATATATCAGCTATTTGATTTTCAGTATTTATAAATTCGAGTGAGATTATTCCTTTATTTACGTTATCTCTTAGAAAATGATGTCGTATATCTATATATTTAGTTCTAGCATGATGAGTTAGATTTTTAGATAAATCAATCGCACTAGTATTGTCGCAATATATTAGTGATTTGGTAAAATTTAAACCAAAATCTTTTTTGTTGTATATAAATAACCCGAGAAAAGACTAATGCTACTGAAATTTCTGCTTCTGTTGTGGACAGAGATACAGAATTTTGTTTTTTGCTAAACCAGGAAACTAGAGAGTGTCCTAAAAAGTGACAAGTTCTATTTGTACCTTTTCAGTCTGATTTGCAACCAGCGTAATTAGCATCACTATATGAAATTAAATCAAAGGAATCCTTTTTTTCATAGAAAAGTCCAGAGTTTAATGTGTTATTTACATATCTTAATATTTGTTTTATAGATTTTAGATGGGTTTCTTTAGGTTAAAATTGATATCTTGCACAGAGACACATACTATGCATTATATCAGGTCTACTTGTAGTGATATAGAGTAAAGATCCTATCATACCTCTAGAATGTTTTTGATCTACATTCTTTGAGTTATCTTCTTTATTTAATTTTTTATTAGTTGTCATAGGAGTTGGTTTACCTTTGGTATTAGATATACCGTATTTATTAACTAATTATATGGCATATTTTTCTTGACTTATGAAAATTCCATTATTTAATTTGTCTTTTTTGCAACACTAAAAGAAGGTTAGTTCCCTCATATGACTCATCTCAAATTCTTTTGTCATCACATTAGAAAATTCCTTGTTTAGTTGTTCATTTGATAATCCAAAAATAATATCATCTACATATATTTGTATTAGTTGAATATAATTGATATTTCTTTTAGTAAATAGTGTACTATCTATTTTCCCAATTCAAAATTAAATTGTCATAAATATGACTTAACTCCATCATACCTTGCTCTAGGAACATGCTTTAAACCATATAGAGCTTTATTTAATTTGTAAACATGATTTGAAAATTTTTCATCTTCAAACAGAGGAGGTTGTTCTACATAAACATCATATTTAATAAAACCATTTAGAAAAGCATTTTTAACATCCATTTGAAATAATTTAAAATTGTTATGATTTGCAAAGGCAAGTAAGATTCTTATTGCTTCTAATCTGGCTATGGGTGCAAAAGTTTCGTCATATGTCTTCTTCTTGACTATATCCTTGAGCTACTAAGCGAGCTTTATTTCTAACGACCTCTTCTTGTTCATTTAATTTATTTCTATATACCCATTTTGTTCCAATTATAGATTTATCTTCTAGTCTAGGAATAAGTCCCCAAACATCATTTTATTTAACTGATTTCTTGTTCTTACTACAGATTCTATATTTTCTAAAATATTTTCTATAGGACAATCTTTTAATATTTTGGCTCTCTTCTTTGGATATATATTTTCAGTATTATTATCATCTTTATTAGTTTCATTATTTGGGACTTTATTATTGTCATTTTCTTCTTCATCACAATTGTTATTATTGATTATAACATTTTCGTTAAATGAAACATGTAACGTCTCTTCAATAGTATTAGTTATAGTATTGAAAATTTTATGAGCTTTACTTCTGTTTGAATATCCAATAAAAAATTCCTTTATCTGCTTTAGCATCAAATATATCTAAATTTTCTTTAGTATTCAATATAAAGCATTTAATTTATGGGTCTTATTAAAATTCTATTTAATGTATAACACGCTGTAGCAACTGCTTCAGCTCAAATGCTTTTAGGTAAATTACTATCATTTAACGTAGTTCTATCGCACTCTTAAATTGTTCTATCTTTACATTCTACAACTCCATTTTGTTGAGGTGTTCTTGGAAATAAAATGTAACGTGTAATACCTTTCTTATTACAAAAATTTTCAAAATTTTCATTTTTGAATTCTCCATCATAATCACTTCGAATTTTTCTAATTTGAATAGACATTTGATTTTGAATTCTTTTAACAAAGATTTTAAACGTTTCAAAAACATCACTTTTAAGTTTTAGGAAAATCGTCCACGTAAACCTAGAAAAATCATCTACGATTACAAAAACATATCTATTATGATTTATAGATTGTATTTGCAAAGGACCAAAAAGATCTAAATGAAGAAGTTTAAGGAGTCGAGAAGTAGAAATCATATCTTCTGACTTAATGAAACTTTTTCTAAGTTTTCCTAATTGACACGCACCACATAGATTGTTAACATCAAAACTCATTTTACGAAGACCTGTAACTAGATCATATTGGCAATTTTAGATAGATATTTGAAATTCAAATAACCAAATCTTTTGTGCCAAATCCAAGGGTCACTTGATTCAGCTAAAAGACATAAATTATCATTCGACACTTTCATTCTTAATATATAGATATTTCTTTTCCTAATGCCTTCAAAGATACCGTTTGACAAATTATCTTCAATATGACACTTATCTTTTTCAAATTTAATTTTAAAGCCCTTATCACACTGTTGACTAATACTTAGCAGGTTATGTTTTAAATTTCTAACTAACAAAATATTATAAATAGTATGAGTTTTGGAATCACAAACATTGTCGATGCCAATCACATATCCTTTAGAATTGTCTCTAAAGTTGACTAATACACTATCTTTGTAAATAATATTCTTCAAGATCTCCAGATTTCCAGTCATGTGCCTTGAGCATCACTATCTGATATCCATTTATCCTTTTTGATTTGTAAAGTTTGATCATCAAGTGTCTATTCATTAAAAGCCATGTAACACATCTGTTCCAGCAATTTATACCTTTTCAAAAGATCAAGTGATTTTTCATAATGAATGAATGCAAATTTATGAAACATGAGGATGCAAATTTATGAAACAATGTCATGTTGATTTTGCAAAATTTCTTTACAAAAATAGTGTTAAAATTATTATCAATAATTTTTGTCATTAAAACTTTTCAAAAATCAAATTACGAAATTTTGAAAACCAATGCTCTGATACCAAATGTTAGTTTGCGGAAAGGCTAATTTAACACTAGAGGGGGGTGAACAATGTTTACTGATTTTTGTAAATCTTTTTAAATTCTTTTAAGATTATAATTAAACTATGCGGAACTAATAATCGAGGATGCAAACACAGACAGATATAAATGCAGTAAATGTAAAAAGTA
Source organism: Allium fistulosum (assembly GCA_030737815.1). Classification (NCBI taxonomy): domain Eukaryota; kingdom Viridiplantae; phylum Streptophyta; class Magnoliopsida; order Asparagales; family Amaryllidaceae; genus Allium; species Allium fistulosum. The sequence continues at coordinate 760,068,704 of CM060908.1, read as the reverse complement.
AAGAGTTGGAGAGATCACATCAGGAATTTTTCTACTGGTTCGGAGTTACCTCACATTCAGTCATGTACAATTTCTTGTACATATTTCTTTTCAGATATCAAAGTCAATACAGTCTTGATTTCAAGGCTACGAGACACACCCTCCATATTTTTCGAGCTATAGGTGCACTCACTGGATTCGCACGAGACACCAACACACCCACTTGGATTCAAACGGGACACCAAGCGCACCCACTTGATTTAGACGGGACGTAAGCACACCTACTTGGATTTCAAGGACACCAAGCACATCCAAGAGTATAAGAGTATGATTTAATAGAGTTTATAGTCTTAATTTCTTGATCTTGAATAAAAATGTTCCTATAAGCTTCTTGAAAAGCACTTTGATCTTGATTTGAATGAGAGAGATCAGAGAGGAAACAGTAGAGAATCAAACCAATAAAGTTTGAATTTTGAATTTGATTCTGGTTGAATTTGAGAAGATTTTGAGTAGAATTTCTTTTAAAAATCAAGAAAGTGAAAAAGAAGAAAAAATATGAGAAAGTAGTTAACAAAAATTCATTTGGAAAACTCTCGTTTATAGAGAAAAAACAGTCATATCCATTCGTAAAGAGATACAATGAAAAGACACTTCTATTCAAATTTGAATTTTGAAATTCCCAGACTATATGTCGATATACATGATGGGGATATGCCGACAAATCTTCGTAATTTTGAAAAACCACTAAATGAAAATTGTTTTGAAAATGTTAAGTTTTGTAAAATATTTTGATACTTTGTAAAATTATTTAAGCATAGTTTATACACATTTCAATCATGAAAACTTTATAAAATTATTCTGAAATATTTTAATATATAAACTATTTAAATATAAATAATATATACAAAAATAATATATATAATGCATAAGTGAATACATATTAAAATCCAAGTATTAATGAATGTCAACAATATACTTTTGAATACCATATCATTTAGAAAATGTAAAACTAAAAACTATATCTAAATATAATAAATTAAAAATATATTAAAATATAAAATGTTAAAAAACTTAATTACTCGAAATATTATAAACTTGTTAATAAAAATAAGTTTAAAAATCATTTGAAAACAATTTTGAAAAGGTGTTTGAAAAATCATTTTGAAAACAGGGATTCTTTAAAAATCATTTAAAATCATAGAATAGATTCAAAACCCTTTTTGAAAAATGGAAGAGAGATCAAAGAAGTGCTATTAGGGTTTTAACAAAATATTCTAGGACTCTATAACTCATCTTGATATCTTGAACTTTCAATACCCATGAGTCTTCAATCTCTTACTCTTGAATCTCTATACCGGCCTCTTAAATCTGCTCTTGATGTTATACAGTCTTCTTAATCAACACCTATCTAATGTCCTGCACTATATACTATATATAACTTGATAAAAACATTAGTATCTATATTTTATATAATGTTATATGGTTATTGTCATCAAAACCAAAACCTAAAGTACTAACACAATCTGCTGAATCAAGAAGATTTCCAAGGAGGGAGAATTCCCCATTACAAGGTGTGCTGTAACGACCCATTTTTTCGAATAGTTTAAGCGGACAATCAACCACACATGACCCACTCAAAATGAATGGAAAGGGGGATAGTTAGAGAAGAAAGAAGGGAGAAGGAAGAAGAAAGAAGAGCGAAAGGAAACTAACAACACAGAATCTCACAGCGAAACGAATAATCTATAATATACAAAAAATCCTTTACACAAAGAAGAAATGTAATATACATACATCAATCAGGGTACACTAACCTATTTCAGCCCGAATAGTTATAATAGTTTGTCCTCACAATTTGCTAATAAATACAACACAGAATCTCATAGCGGAACACAAAGAAATACATAGATACGTCTTGGACCTCCTGCTCATCTCATGAGCTCCAGTGCATCCAAGGCAATCTGTAAATATGCTCGGTCTGACCCGAGCATTATAATTAAATAACACCTGAGTCAGTCTGGTAAACCAGCGTAAGAAAAATACACCCAGTTGAAATTTTTTATGTTTCAAAAATCTTTCAAAATAAAGGTATCTCATAAGACCATTCGCATAGAAACGCGGACGGGCTTTTACCTTACGATAACCAAAAAATTTCCCTAGAAAAACCATTGATATTAATAATGTCTAGAGGTCAAAGTAAAATATGAATATAGCTGAAATGCTTGCATCTCACATTTCAATATAGTTGGGCACAACTAAGTCCGTACGGCGCTAATCGGAGAATGGATTCAATACAATGACTGGGCAACTAGGGTACCGCCCATCACGGTGCATCTTTAGATAAAATAATACCGAGGTCGAACCTATCAACCCCTGCCAACACAGGACTGGCCCACCCTTTACTGGATAATACCGAATATGATCACCACTTGTTTAATGGCCATGAAGCATACAAATGAGAGATAATATCGACTCTAGATAAGGATGATCATACCCTACTTGGGAGTGACCCACTTAGTCATGCCGCATCTCCCATGTTTATGTCATTCCTGGTTGATGAGGCTTGAGGCTACGTTTTACCTTTTATATAGCACTTCCCACTTGGAATGTTAACACTGCCCTTCAGGTAACAATGTAATGCCAGTATTCATCCATACAAGTTCATTCTGGAACTGAATGAAACACTTAAGAGCTCCATCTTCAATTCAATCATCCTCAAGATGTCTTTACTTCCAAACGCTTGAGTTGGATTGAAGTAGTTTTCGGATAACAGATCTGATCCCGGTCTCTTCGAAACAACATTCAATAATTTCCGGTAAACTCAACCCTAATTCTTTAGGAAATAAATAGTCAAAGATAAGAGCGGAGATCACCTCCTAACCGTTCGTGGATGGATTTCGTTATCGTTTGTCCTAGGAGAACGAAACGAGATTTATACACACAGTACAGCATCATCGGAGCTAACTGTACCATATAACTCACGTGTGTCTCCTAGATATTTCCAAAATTACGTTTTGGTCCAAGTTCTAGTCGGTTATTTCTATCGAATAAACAAACATCCAAATAAGGATTTATTTCCAAAGGGAAAACCAACATTGGTTAAGCAAATAAGCAACCACTAACCTCTTCAGTTAATCTTTTCATTAATTAAAATCACTTGTAAATTACTTGCATAAAAAGTACTTTTACAGAGATATATTCACAAATCTCTTTATATTTTCAATACTTGGAAAATATCTATATATTTATGTAACATCCCCTATCTAGAGGCCAAAAACTAAGGGCTACAGATGCTGCAGTCATCTATAGTATTAACTTCCGATGACTAAATACGGTTATGTTAATAGTATCTATAATATCAGAAGCACTTGAATATGAAACAAAACACGGATTTCAAAACACTTTTCTTCAATACATTTAAAACAAATGTTCCATATTCTTAATACATAATCCCAATACGTTCCCAAACACAGATAAAATATATGTAATACAAAATACACTAAGAGCGGTATATGAAGATACCCCTTTGGATGATTAGAGTTATATATTCATAATAGACTTAATACAAACACAGCGGAAATACAACAAAACATAAAACTACAATTCCTAAATAGCTATCCGTTTGCCTCCTGCATGCCTCCTGTAGCTTTATTCGTCATCCTACTAAACCTGAAAAATACCTTAACCTCTCAACCTACTCAAATTAATTTTGAGCACCCGAGAGTTTAAGGGGAAAACATAAACTTCGAGTCGGACATAAAGCCTGGTGTGAATAATATTATACATCCCGGAATAATTATGTTAAGTGAGACCACGCCGCTTAACGGAACAGGTTTCCCCTCACTAACATCCTTTTAAAACATATCTTTGCAAAACCTTTCATAAAACCATATACTGTGCTCCTACGTCCACAATGGTTAAATACTGTAAAGCAATCATTATGTAAACATACATAAATATAAGGTAATAATGAGCTATCTATTCAAACACACAAGTTTTGTTTGGATAACTTTTAACCTTTGGATGACTCGGGCCTACCAAACAGTATAATCAAAATTAACCTAACGCCCGTTAGATATTCTTCTTCTGGATTATCTATCCTTAACTATCTGTTAAACACTTCCCATCTGGACGGTCTGTCATTAACTATCTGTTAAATACTTCACTTTTGGACGGTCTGTCCCTAACTTAATCATCTCCCAGGTCATCTCGATCCTAATGGTTTTTCGGGCTCACCAATAACCTATATGTACAAACATATATTCCTTTTGATGTGTAACCATAATTTTAGTCTACCTGTGACAAAGCTCTACACACTGGAATTAATGACAACAATTAGCCGGGGTTATTGGCTAATATATAGGGCGCGACCGCATACTAGTCCCATCTGGTATTCTAATATCTGAGTCATTTTCACTTAAGGATCCCCTCCCATAAATTTTCCTTGAAAACATTTTTAAAGTGATTTAAAACTATTAAATCAAACTTAAACAAGGAAAGTATATAATCTTTATACTTTACTCAAAATCATATCACCATGTTATATATATTCTTTACTCAAACTTTAGTTGATGAAAACATTTAACCATTTGAAAGAACCTCTTTCTATACTTTTGAAATAATCTCTTTCAAAATCACACTTCAAACCCTTCGAAATCAAACCTTTCGAATATAATAAATCTTTAGACATCCTTCTTTAAAATCACTTTAAAACATTGTTACCCCGCCTCTTGGTCAAAGTCGGGATATCAACAAATTAGCTAAAAAGGATGGATATCAGAGTTGGAGATCGATTGGGAAAGAAGGCTATGATAGATACTGTCGAAATTGGACCGAGCTCCAATTAAAGTGGAGGCCGATTGGGGATGATGAACAAGGCTTGGAGAAGCTACGTTTAAAATTTCAGGTTAATCGGAGTTTATATGCTCGAGTTATGAATAGATCAATATTGGTGAGAAATGGGTTAAGATCGATATTTTCATATCGATCGAGGTGATGATGGGTTCAGATCGATCAGTTTTCGACTCGACACATCACGCATCGATGATCTTTGCCTTGATTGGTCGACTTTAGACAGGAAATATGTTCATGGATATGAAGCTCAGATCGATGCGCACATATCTATTAGGTGGCGAAGTACATCAATACATTTCGTATCGATCGCTTATAGGTCGATACGAAGGAGGCACTCGAGAACGATACGTAGATGGGTGCAAAGGATGGATACGAAGAGGATAGCTGGCATGAGAGGATCGATACGAAGTGATGGACATAAAACAATGGAACCAGATCGATACGAGCAAAGGCACAGGATCGATACGAAAGGCAAGCATTCAAGGATCGATAATAAAGGCATTCAGGGATCGATACGAAAGGCAAGCATTCAGGGATCGATACAAAATAAAAAGCAGCTGATGGATATGAAGGTGGTAACATTAGATGGATACGAACATCATATATTGATGGCTACTAAAGCAGTATGATGGATGGATACAAAATCCATGGACACGGAGCATTCATCCTACTCGCAAATACCAACTTCCGTCGATCATAACTTGAAATCTACAAGTCCAAATGCTATGAATTTTCACAGGGGATTCCTCATGCACTCAAGGACATCCATGATCAATCTCAGCTCGATTGGACCACTTTTGGATCGATATGAATTGTACATGGATCGATCCAAAATCACCCTGGATCGATCTGGCGGGCCCACCTGCGCATGAGAAGAGGTATTCCATGTTTTGAGGTAGATATTTTTGGACCTACACCTATAAATAGCAGTCCTATGACATCTAAAAAGAGGATCATCTTCGGCTTTTCTAGGCAAGACTCTGCCATTTTGGTTTTTAATTTCAAAGGCTTGTAACTGCAATTACAGTATAAAAGGAATAAAATGATTAATTCAAAGTGGACGTAGGTCGGAGATAGCCGAACCACTATAAACCTTGTGTTCTTTGTTTTCTTGCTCATTTTAATTTTCTTATTTCTTCATTTCTGCTCTCTACATCGTTTGGATCTGAGATATGTGTTTGGATATTGAGGATTTTTGTGTAAACATTGGTGTTTTCACTACTTTTGGGGTTTGTGACCAATTTTGGCGCAAACACTTTGGTGCTTTCACTGAGAAAGACTAGTATTCGCTATACCGGATTTGGAGTCCAGATTTGGAAAGATAAAGGATCAGATCTAAAAGGAACCATGACAAAGCAATCAATAAGGAGACAAAGATCGGAAAGGAGAGCACGAAGGGAGTCAGGAGGCTTCCACAGGAGCAAATCAGGCCTCAGTTTTCATCACTAGAGATGAGATGGAGATGATGATGAGAGCTATGCAGGAAGAATTGTTGAAAAGGCAGGAGGAAATGATGCAGAACCTTCTCAGGCATCTTTGGACAGGAAGGAACAGCTGGAGCTGCTGGAGTTCAGATCCACGGAGCTGGAACAAAAGGACTCAACAAGCAAGCAGATGGAGCAGCTCAGTAGGGCGCAACCCCCAATCAGCACACAATTACCAATTTAGGTGGATCCAGACTTGAGGGCACACCACCATGCAATGATAGACCAATTTATGGAGGGATTACAGGTGACACCACACAATAGGATGCCGGTAGGAGCACAAGAGTACGCGATGAAGAGTATGTACCGGAATTCCCTCGGGGACTCCGGGGGAAACCCTTGGTGAACAACACTGGATTAGCTGAGATTATCAGGCAAACTATGCACGGAGGTTTAGCAAACAGAAATCTAGAAGGAGTAAACAGGAGTCCGTTTACCCATGACATCAGAATGGCTCGGAATCCACCAGAGTTCAAGCTACCTACTCTGGAGGTATACAATGGCAGGGCTGATCCTACCAATCATTTGATGAGGTACCCGAGACACATGGAAGTGCTGGGGGCATCGGAGGAAGTTATGGCCCGGTGTTTCCCTATGTACTTGACGGATATAGCTGTTATGTGGTTCAGGCAGTTGGAAGATGGATCTATTAGGACATGGGCAGAATTGGTGGACAGGTTTTTGAAGCAGTTTCGGGTTCATATCAAGAGGCCAAAAAATGTCATGACACTGACATTGGTGAAGCAGAGGACAGGGGAATCGCTCAGGACATTCTTAACTCGGTTCAATGCAGTGGTTGCTTCGGTGGATCTGCCGGATCCATCGATGGTTTTAATGGCGGCAGTATCAGGAGTCAGGGACAATTCGAATTTCAAGGTATCATTGATACGGGACCCACCAATGGATCTCGGGGAATTCTTCCACGAGGCTGAGAGATTCCTTCAGCAGGAGGATGCAAGTTCGGATATGAAATCAAAGGAAGTAAACATGGTTAAGGGTGGAGGACCATCCGGTGAGAGCTCGGATAAGGATAAGGATAAAGGGAAGAGGAAGTCGGATAATGATTCTGGCAAGGCAAGGAAACGCTGGGGAGAACCAAAATTCTCCACTTACACAGGATTGAACGAAACGTTGGAGCGGATATACATGGAAACCCGGGATCGCCTTCCCTACCAAAGGTCGGCAAGGAGAGAACCCTCGGAACGTGAGAGGGCATCAGGAAGGCACTGTCTCTTTCATGACCTGGATGGGCATGATACCAACAGCTGCAGGCATCTAAAAGATATAATCGAGGAGCATGTAAGGAGTGGTCAACTGCGACAATATGTTGAGGCTCGGAATGCGGCGGTGGAATAGGAGCAGCCACCGTCTACCTCAAATGACGATGGCGCAAGGCCCAGGAATGATGGTCGATTGGTTAACGACTGACAGGGATGATATGGAATAAGTAGCAAACTCTGGGCAAATGGAAAAGTCACTTACTCATGTACAGGGATGGAGATAGCCCCTAGGCATGCTCTGAGATGATGATAAACCATGACGCTCTAGTTTGTGAAATCTGCTTTTTCCTTTTTGGTTTGGACATTTATTTTTATTTTTTTTCTAGTTTGATTTCGAAGTTTGGTTTGAACTCTTGGTTTTGTTTGTTTTTTGGTTTGGACTTTGGTTTGGATGCTTGTTTTATGGTTTGGATATTAGTTTTGATTTCTGGTATGGATTTTTGGTTCTGATTTAATCTGGATTTCGGATTGGATTTTGACTGGACTTTTATTTGGTTTTGGTAAATGATCGTCGGGTATGGATTATGCCTGGTAAGGGGTAAGTCGCTTCGTCCGAACGTGGCGAGACGGCTTATACAGGTCGTCGAGTATGGACTATGCTCGGTAAGGGTCCGAAGCGACCAGGATTCGGCTTAGGACTTAAGCCATAACATTACTTAACGTTCAGGGACACTGAACCAGGATCACTGTTGAGCAAGGCATTGCTTGACATAGGTCATCGAGTGTGGATTGCGCTTGGAAAGAGCCCAGAGAGGTTATGGATTCGGATATTGGCTATGAACAGCTAAGGAATTGGCTAAGGGCTCGAAGCGGTCCCGGATTTAGATATCGACCCGGAGAGGTCATGGATTTGGTTATTGGTCACTGGATATGGATGGATTGGAACTCGATTGTCGGGTTCGAATAGGTATGGAATTTGCTATGATGGATGGATACGAAATCCATGGACACAGAGCATTCAGCCTACTTGCAAATACCAACTTGCATCAATCATAACTCAAAATCTACAAGTCCAAATGCTATGAAATTTTCACAGAGGCTTCCTCATGCACTCAAGAACATCCATGATCGATCTCAGCTCGATTGGACCACTTTTGGATCGATACGAATTGTACATGGATCGATCCAAAATCACCCTGGATCGATCTGGCGGGCCCACTACGCATGAGAAGAGGTATTCCATGTTTTGAAGCGAATATTTTCGGACCTACACCTATAAATAGCTATCCTATGGCAGCTAAAAAGAGGATCTTCTTCGGGTTTTCTAGGTGAGACTCTGCCATTTTGGTTTTTAATTTCAAAGGCTTGTAACTTTAATCACAGTATAAAAGTAATAAAAGGATTAATTCAAAGTGGACGTAGGCCGGAGATAGCCGAACCACTATAAACCTTGTGTTCTTTGTTTTCTTGCTCATTTTAATTTTCTTATTTCTTCATTTCTGCTCTCTACATCGTCTGGATCTGAGATTTGTATTTTGGATATTGAGGATTTGTGTGTAAACATTGGTGCTTTCACTACTTTTGGGGTTTGTGACCAATTTTGGCGCAAACAAACATTGCCTTAGAAAAACTTTGGAAAACCTTCCATCTCAAACCTTCCGAAATCATTCACTTAAACCTTTCGAAGTCATTCATTTAAACCTTTCGAAGTCATTCACTAAAACTTTTCGAAATCATTCATTTAAACCTTTCGAAGTCAATCATCAAACCTTTCGAAATTATTCATTTAAACCTTTCGAAGTTATTCACTAAAACCTTTCAAAATCGTTCATTTAAATCTTTTGAAGTCAATCATCAAACCTTTTGAAATTATTCATTTAAACCTTTATTTAAAACCTTTCGAAGACATTGGAAGCACCCTTTCGACTAAGTCGAAAGCTCTGCTTTGAAAGCTTGGTTATACTTCAATTAAAAACAAGGGTAAATCACCTAAGTCGAAAGCTTCCTTTCGAAAGCATTGAGAGAAGCGGATGGTTTTTAAAAACAAGTAAACTTTTCGTCTTTGTCAAAAGGTTCAAAACAAAACAAAGTGGCAGTAACCCTTCGACTATGTCGGAAGGTTTCAAAACAAAGCAGTGTTAAAACAGTAGTAACCTTTCGACTGTGTCGGAATGTTTAAAACCTTTATATTTGACCTGGTTGAAAGCAACCAAGTCGAAAGCTCTTATTCGAAAGCAAAGCAGGTGAAAGCTTTTGGTTTATAAAACAAACATACCGCAACCTCTTTGGCCATTAACCTTTCGATTAAGAATCTTTCGACCTTGTCCAATTCATTACGTACAAGTAACTTGATACCATATGCATTGGTTTGACCTTGTCGAAAGATTTTAACCTCTCGACCTTGTCGGAAGGTCTGGATCGGAAGGTTTGTTGCCGTAAAGGCTGAAACATGCTAAAAGTATGTTTTCTTTGTTTTTAACTTAAAAAGGATAACTTTTCAACTAACCTACCTTTGTTTGTCAAATCTTCATTGGTTAACAAATTCTTTTCAGAATTAAATAATAATTTCATTTTATAAAATGCCCCTTCTCCTTGATTAAATTTTTAAAACATTTAAGTCTCATACCTTAAATAATTTTATATATTCATCAAATAACTTAGGAAAAATCTGGAAAAATCGCAGAAAATCTATTCTAATATGTTTTCCAACATATAAAAATTTCAACTCCAAATAATTATTATTTTAGCTGGAAATAATTTATAACCCAATAAATAATTTCCTTCACTAGAAAATTAATATAAAATCCATATTAATTCAAAAAATTATGAAAATTGAAACCCATCTCTAAAATATCATTTTTGACCTATATTTAAATTTTCAAGGCATTTAGATGTCATTAAATAGGGTTTTCATGTCAAACATATCATAAAACTAACATGAACATATATAATTCATCAACAATATATATATATATATATATATGTATATATATATATATATAATTTTAATCATCAAAACATGGCATATACTTGCAAAATCATTTTGGGTCTAATCTTAAAAACGAAAACCAAAAGAAAATGGGATGTAGTAATTATTCACCTTAGCTTTAAGATTATAGATATGAGATTTGATGTTGATTTAGTTGATTTTCTTCCTTCTTTTGAATCCTAGATTTAATATTCTTGAGAATAATAATGGTAGCCGGCTTAGGAAATTTTAGTTTGAGTAAAATGAAAATGAACATGAGTTACATTCCTAAGAGTTTAGGGTATAAACCTTATTTTACCATATTGCCCTTCTCATATCCTAACACATTAACTTAGGTTATTTCATTTTAGTTAACACACTAACATAGCACGGCTACCCTTTGTTAATCAAATCTCAACCTTTTAATCTACACAATTTTTTTTTAATTTACCCAATTTATTATTCTAAATAATGTTATAAAATTATGAGGTGTTATAATTTATCTCAACGGTATATGTATATTCACACAAACAAAGGAAGATTTCCTTTTTACACAATTCTAGAACCATTTATGAATTCCTTTATAAATTCCTAAACCCATTTATAACTATTTTATAAATCTCAAAACCATTTATAAAAGTCCTTGAATCATTTATCAAATCACTTATAAACTCTTTATAAATCCATAAAACCATTTATAAAACTCCTTTACCTGGTAAATAATCTCCCTTTAAGCCTTCAAACCATTTTATAAAACTCCTCTTATAAAACCCAAGTCTATTTATAAAACTCTATTTGAAAATCTCGAGAATATTTATAAGTAATTTCCAATCATTTACTTTAAACACTATTATATAATAATAATTATTAATAATAAACATTATAAGTAAATAATAATTTTTAATTTCAAAACATCTTAAAAATAATGTATAATAATTCCAAATCATTATTAAATAAACAATAATAATTAACCTTTACCACTATTATAAATAGTAATAATTTATTTCTAAAACATTATTAATAAATCATTATTATTAATTGCAAGCCTTATTAGTTCTTCAAATAATTAACCTTTCAAAATATTAACATGTTGATAAATAACCTTAAAACAATATTAATTATAATAAATAACCTTAGAACAATATCAAATATAAGTAAATAACTTTAAAATAATATTAATTATAAATAAATAACCTTATGACAATATTAAATATAAATAAATAAATTTTAAAAAAATTATTAAATATAAACAAATAAATTTTAAAAACAATATTAAATATAAATAAATAACTTTTAACATTTCTAAATAACTTAGAAAAGACAGATAATAAGGTTAGAGTAGAATAGAAATTCAATCATTTTTAAACAAAATATTTCTAAATCCCCAAATCCCAATTTTAAATCTTTCTCTGTCTCAAAACCCAATTCCAATCTAAATGGCGACTTATAGTATTTTCAAAATACTAATTTGAGGCTAATAACTACCAAACACTTAAACAATATTGCTATTGATTTTCTATCAATACTGGGTTTAAGTTGATCATATAACAATGTCATAACCAATAGTGTCAAACAATCGGGTTTGATATTCAATGATTCATATAACAAGAATATCATTGAAAACAATTCAACAATGATAAGGAATCATGTTGGATCCCTACAACCTATCCCCCTCCATCACAAACGGTATATAATAATATAATATGTGTCACCCGCTACTAGGCGGGTATATAAAAGGTCCTCCGCTCCAGGGGCGGGAATAAATCCAAATCAATTGATAAAAACAGTAAATCATCCAAACATCCAATCCAAAAAATTTATCAACTATATAACATTACTGGTTAACCAAAAAGGTGAGTTTAACTCATCGAAATTTCCGTTGTCGACGAGGCGTTTCGTTTTGGAACTAAAATCGAACAACGTCCAATTTTAGTCCAATTTTCAACATGCTCAGAATTTAACCAAACCAGTTCTACCATGAAGCTTTCGTCGTTACGAGCGCAACGCAAAAATCTACACCTCAATTGGACCTCATATGAAGAAGTTATTCAATGTACAAGTTCGAATTATTAATTTATGTATTAAATTCGCTAATTATTAAATTAAAATCTAATTACACTGCTAAACCTTTCTTCCTCCATCATACACAAATGTGCATAGAGATACCCAAAGAACCTAAGAATGTCGCTCCTTCCTCCATCGATTCCCCCTTTGTTTTTTGACGAAATCGACAACCGTTTTCTCTGACTAACTTCATGCCACGACCTCTCCGCCATGGACCCCAAAGCTCGAACGAGCCTAACGAAATGCGACCGAACCCATGTTCGGCTATAGGAAAATGTCGCATCCCCCTTTGATCAATCACACCACCTCATCTCGCCACCGCCGAAGATTCTCCCATCGACAAACCCTAATCCAAGCTTCGTTTAGCCTCCCATCGCCTAAAGCTTGCTAAACCCTAAACCCTAGCTTACTCAAAAATGCACGACCATTCCCAAAACTCCACTGCAACTTACCATACCCATATCAAATCGAAGCTAAGGCAGATACCAGTTCAAGATCCAAGTTTTAATTATTTTTTCTCCAAGAAACGAGTTTGATTTTGGAAATTTTAAAAATTTCCTTTTCTTGTTATAGGCAGAGCATACATATAGAAGGAAGGGTATGGGCAGCATGTATGGGGAGTATGGGCCTGATGTATTTGGTATAGGTGAATAGTAAAGTATATATTATTTAGTTTAATAAAATCCTACATTTCACGTCCAAGAAATCTCAAACTCCTATCGAGGCGTGCCGCCCGACGTCCTATATGTAGTACCCATATTCCGAACAAAATGAAACTAGTCTCGAGACCTAATTCGATCATATACAGAAGATAGCTTTTCAAACCTAGTCATATTATATCAATTCCTTTAATTTATTTGTATGCGTTTCTACCTCGCACGACCACACAACACGTCCAATCGCCACGAAATTTGTTAACATACAATAATACACTATTACGAATCCAATGGTACCGGTTTCGTCAAAAACCGAGATAGTGCCTCAGAATGATATTTTCACACGTTAATTAAAACAATTTATTATTAAAACCAAATAAATCACTTTTAAATCTAAATTTAAAAGTTTATTACTCCATTCATATTTATATTGAATTTTAAATAAGATTTGAAACCATTTTTATTATCAATAATTCCAAGATTCAATTATTAAATAATTCTAATTAATTGAAATTTATGTTATTTGACTTATAAAAATAATAATTCAATATTTAAATCAATTAAATATTCCAAATTCAAATGACTAAAATTCTAGGTCCTTACATTCTTTCCCCCTTAAAAGAATTTCGTCCTCGAAATTAGCAAGTAAGAAAATGTCACAATCCCATTTACTTTTCAAAACCAATTAGTTGAAATAGATTTCCAAATTCTTTTAAGCGTTTAACTTTCTAAAATCAATTTGTTAAAATTTTGTTATCACCTTTTCTAAATCTTAAATTTCATTCATAGTTCCAACTAATTATCATTCCAAGTTATAACATGAAAATTAAATTTTAATTATTAAAAATTTCTTCATTTTTTTTCAACAGTTTTCTAACTCTTTAATTTATAGAAAATTTCGGCAGCGTCTCCTTTGCGCGGTTAGATTGAAACAACTACAACTCGTCGCTACGAACCCAAATTAGCCAAAATAAAACAAAAGCCAAGTGGCTCAATCATAAACCATCAAACCAAACAACAATATAAACATGTACATATTTGTCGGGCAACAAACTCTATTTGAGAAACCCAAAAGTGTCAACTAGCCTTTACTTCTATGAACCTACATCTTACTTACACATAATATCCAACCATATAATTTCTAACCACATACGATGTACTTATAACATTCGTATGCAAAACCAAAACTGATCGCTCACTCGATCACACAATTTCACTTCCGAAATAATATCGTTCACACAACTACTCTATAGCGGACTCAGATCCGCTTCCTTGATTAGAAACCGCCATTCTCCTTGCATAGCCATATACTATGATAGAGAATTCCAGAATCAATCAAAAATCCATGTCCAGTGTTCGCCGTCGAGAATCGAGTCAATAATTCCAGCTCGGATCGATGTAAATCACATATGTACAACTTACATATTTATTTCAATTGGTTTCTCATTATTCAGATTCTTTTATTTACATTCATTTATTCATAATCATTATTCACATTACTTTATTACCATTCATTTATTACTTAGTATATTTCTTTAAATACTATTATCACTTATAAGCCATTCCCTAAAATTTTACTTAAGTTTATTATAAACATTTTATACAACACTTCTCATGTTTATTATCACTTCAAAACTTAAGTACATATTCGTTTTAAATCAAATTCAATTTCGTTTAACTCATTTCCTTATTCAATTTCAATATTCAATATTCAATTCTATCAAACAATATTCCAAAGCCATATTCAATTCACTAATTTATTTAATGCTCATTTCATTAATTCATTTTATTTAACTTTACTTGAGCCAAATTTCTTTTCCAAAATTCATTTCAGTTAACTTAAGTTAAATTTCATTTCAAATTAACATTCATGTTCAACAATTTAAAATTTTGTCTTACTTACTAATTCTCAAAATTTATAAGTTATAAAACTTATTTTCTCATATTTTAATAAAACACTTAAATGAAAATTTTTAGAGTTTAAACACCCCGTTCTTATTTCAACTCTATTTTGAAATAATACATAATACAATATATATCTCTTTTTGTATAACAAATCATATTTGGGATTTAAATCAAAGCTTGTTTTACCAAAACAAATCTCATATGGTAGCATTCCTCTCTTGGAAACCCGAAAATGAACGTCGATGATGTTGCAGTCATTACCGAAATTATTTTCCAATGACCAAAGTGGGTTCAATGCTTTCTATCTCCTTTAAATCCTTTTAAAATATTTCTGATCAAGATATTTTCAAAATAATACTATTATTATTCTTCCAAAACCTTTGAAAAACAAATTTCCAAAATCACCGAGATCTAAATTCTCAAATTCTCAGCCTTTAATCCTTTTTATATACAAATCATATTTATACATTTCCCTTATATATAATTTCACTATGGTTATATAAAACCATTTATTAATTGTTCATCTTGTTTACATTATAACAATAGCGACTTTTATTAGAACACAAATAATAAACGATAATAATCAAATATTATCATTCTCTAACACCCAAACGCACTATATATAATTATAATAATTTCTAAAAAATTATTCCTTTATATAAAAATATAATCAAGGCAAAATTATTTCATTTACCCAATTTCAAAACAATACTATGTTGAATTGCTCAATTCAAGTGTTTAGAGACCCCTATCAATAACGTTCATTACTCGTATTGACCAAAGTCTATAAGCCACTCAACAGATCAATTAACGCAATATAAAACATTTTG
Source organism: Allium fistulosum (assembly GCA_030737815.1). Lineage (NCBI taxonomy): Eukaryota > Viridiplantae > Streptophyta > Magnoliopsida > Asparagales > Amaryllidaceae > Allium > Allium fistulosum. The sequence goes on along the minus strand of CM060908.1, from coordinate 760,052,744 downwards.
ATATCACTAACAAATACGTGCTCATATATATACACTAAAACTCATTCCAGGGTGCTGCTGACCCTATCTCTAATGAGTAATCCCCACCAAAGCCAAGGTTCTCGCTTAACCTTGCGCTCTGATACCAAGCTGCAATGACCCACTTTTCCGAACAGTTTAAGCGGACAATCAACCACACATGACCCACTCAAAATGAACAGAAAGGTGGATAGTTAGGGAAGAAAGAAGGGAGAAGGAAGAAGAAAGAAGAGAGAAAGAAAACTAACAACACATAATCTAACAGTGGAACGAATAATCTATAATATACAACAAATCCTTTACACAAAGAAGAAATGTAATATACATACATCAATCAGGGTACACTAACCTATTTCAGCTCGGACAGTTATAATAGTCTGTCCTCACAATTTGCCGATAAATACAACCAACAGACAACACAGCGGAACACAAAGAAATCCATAAATACATCTATGACCTCCAGCTCGTCTTTTGAGCTCCAATGCATCCAACGCAATCTGTAAATATGATCGGTCTGACCCAAGCATTATAATAAAATAACATCCGAGTCAGTTTGATAAACCAGCGTGAGAAAAACATACCCAGTTGAATTTTTTTTATGTTTCAAAAATCTTCCAAAAATAAAGGTATCTCGCAAAACTATGTCGTAGATAAACACGGACGGGCTTTTCCTTACGATAACCAAAACAATTTCAATAAAAAAACCATTGATATTATAATAATGTCCAGAGGCCAAAGTAAAATATGAATATAGTTGAAATGCTTGCATCTCATATTTCAACATAGTTGGACACAACTAAGTCCGTATGGTGCTTATTGGAGAATGGATTTTATACAATAACTGAGCTATTGGGGTACCACCCGTCACGGTGCATCTCTAGATAAAATAACACCGAGGTCGAACCTATCGACCTCTGCCAACACAGGACCGGTCTATCCTTTACTTGATAGTACTGAATATGATCACAACTTATTTAATGGGCCCTGAAGCTTACAAATGAGAGATAATACCGACTCTAGATAGGGATGATCATACCCTACCTGAGAGCGACCCACTTAGCCCTGCTGCATCTCCCATGTTTTAGTCATTTCCGGTTGATGAGGCTTGAGGCTTCGTTTTACCTTTTATATACCACTTCTCACCTGGAATGCTAACACTTCCCTCCAGGCAACAATGCAATGCCATCATTCATCCATTCAAGTTCATTATGGGACTGAATGAAACGCTTGAGAGCTCTATCTTCAATTCCATCATTTCAAGATGTCTTTACTTCGTAACACTTGAGTTGCATCGAAGTAGTTTTCGGATAACAGATCCGATCTCGTCCTCTTCGAAACAACATTCGATAGTTTTCGATAAACTTAACCCCCGTTCTTTAGGAAATAAATAGTCAAATATAAGAGTGGAGATCACCTCCTAACTGTTAGTGGATGGATTTCCTTATCGCTTGTCGTAGGAGAACGAAATGAGATTTATACGCACAATACAGCATCATCGGAGCTGACTGTACCATATAACTCACGTGTGTCTCCTAGATATTTCCAAAGTTACGTTTTGGTCCCAATTCGATAGTCGGTTATTTAACTATCTAATAAAAAACATTGAAATCAAGGATTTATTTCTAAAGGGAAAACCAACATTGGTTAAGCACATAAGCAACCACTAACCTCTTCAATTAATCTTTTCATTAATTTAAATCACTTGTAAATTACTTGCATAAAAAATACTTTTACAGAGATATATTCACAAATCCCTATATTTTCAATACTTGGAAAATATCGATATATTTATCTCAATAGTATAAGTATATTCATAAAAATGGAGGAAAATTTCCTCTTTACACAATTCTAGAACCATTTATGAATTCCTTTATAAATTTCTAAACCCATTTATAACTATTTTATAAATCTCAAAGCCATTTATAAACGTCTCTAAATCATTTCTCAAATCATTTATAAACTCTTTATAAATCCATAAAACCATTTGTAAAACTCCTTTTACAGATCTATAAATCCATTTCTAAAATTCATTTATAAATATGTAACAATTTATAAAACTACTTTACCTTGTAAATAATCTCCTTTTAAGTCTTCAAACCATTTTATGAAACTCCTCTTATAAAACCCAAGTTTGTTTATAAAACACTATTTGTAAATCTTGAGAACATTTATAAATAATTTCTAATCATTTACTTTAAACACTATTATATAACAATAATTATTTATAATAAACATTATAAGTAAATAATAATTTTTAACTTTAAAACATCTTAAAAATAATATTTAATAATTCCAAAACATTATTAAATAAACAATAATAATTAACCTTTACCATTATTACAAATAGTTATAATTTATTTCCAAAACATTATTAATAAATCATTATTATTAATTTCAAGCCTTATTAATTATTTAAATAATTATCCTTTCAAAATATTAACAGGTTGATAAATAACCTTAAAGTAGTGTTAATTATAAATAGATAACCTTAAAACCATAATAAATATAAGTAAATAACTTTAAAACAATATTAATATAAATAAATAACTTTTAAAAACATTATTAAATATAGATAAATAACTTTTAAAAGCATTATTAAATATATATAAATAACTTTTAAAAACATTTCTAAATGACCTAGAAAAGACATATAATAAGATTAAAGTAAAATAGAAATCCAATCATTTTTAAACAAGATATTTTTGAAACCCCAAATCCCAATTTTAAATCTTTCTCCATCTCAAAACCCAATTTCAACCCAAATGGCAACTTATAGTATTTTCAAAATACTAATTCGAGGCCAATAACTGCCAAACGCTTAAACAATATTGCTATTGATTTTCTATCACTACTTGGTTTAAGTTGATCATATAACAATGTCATAACCAATAGCGTCAAACAATCGGGTTTGATATTCAATGATTCATATAACAGGAATATTATTGAAAATAATTCAACAATGATAAGGAATCATGTTGGATCGCTCCAACCTATCCCCCCGCATCACAAATAGTATATAATAATATAATATGGGTCATCCGCTACTAGGCGGGTATATATAAAAGGTCATCCGCTCCAGAGGTGGGAATTAATCCAAACTAATTGATAAAAATAGTAAATCATGCAAACATCCAATCCACAATTTTTATCAACTATATAACATTACTGGTTAACCCAAATGGTGAGTAACTCACCAAAATTTCTATTGTCGCCGAGGCGTTTCATTTTGGAACTAAAATCGAACGATGTCCGATTGTAGCCCAATTTTCAACATGCTCAAAAATTTGACCAAACCAGTTTTATCATGAAGTTTTCGTCATTACGAGCGTAACGCAAAAATCTGCACCTTGATTGGACCTCGTATGAAGAAGTCATTTAATATACAAGTTCGAAATATTAATTTATATATTAAATTCACTAATTATTAAATTAAAATCTAATTACATTGTTAAATCTTTCTTCCTCCATCATACACAAATGTGCACCGAGATACCCAAAGAACCCAAAAACGCCGCTCCTTCCTCCATTGGTTCCCTCTTCGTTTGTCGACGAAATCGACAACCGTTTTCTCCGATGAAGTTCACTCCACGTCCTCTCTGCCCCGAACTGCACGAATCCAAGCTCGAACGAGCCTAACGAAATGCAACCGAACCCATGTTCGGCTATAGGAAAATGTCGCATCCCCCTCTTATTAAACGCACCACCTCATCTCGCCGCCGTCGAAGCTTCTTCCATCGACAAACCCAATTCCAAGCTTCAATTTTTAAATAATTCCAATTATTTAAATTATATGCTATTTGAATTATAAAAATAATAATTCAATATTTAAAATCAATTAAATATTCCAAATTCAAAGGACTGAAATTCTCGGTCGTTACATGTGCCCTAAGGCATTAGCATTAAGTCCGTATTTATTATACTATATGATTTATAATTTCTCGATAGTATTATATTATTCATATATATATATCATTATTATATTGTTAGTTAAGTGAGATTCTTATATGTATCATCAATGCTGTCACATATTAGATTGGTTATATGTTTTTCTAAATTTATTAAAAAACATTTTTATATATAGATCTGAAGTGCATAGCCAAGTAAATTTTATTTTAATTATTATCATTTTATTAATTAATATGTTTATGTATTAATATACTGCCTAATTTATTACATGGCTTGTATTTAATTATATCATCATACCATGTTAATAGTTGAACTTATATTTTATAAATGCACATCTACATAGATTACATTTTTTGGTGGCTGCAATTTAATTTTTAATATTAATTTACTATTATTCAATATTATTTAAATCAATATACTAATTAAATAAGTCATATAAAATAAAATATGTTTCAAAGATTAAATTTTAAATTTTATAAATTTTTCCATCATCATATAAATTCTCAGCCAAAAATTCATAATTTAAAAATCATTTTTATAATTCTAAAAAATCAATTTAGTAAGGAGTTGAAATTAATTAATTAATTTAAAATACTATTTTAATAAAGAAAATTTTGGAATTTTTTTTATATCTTTTAAATATCATGCTTGATTTCAAATAATATAATACTTAAATATTTATTATTATTATTTTATTGTATTTTAAATAATTAATATATATTAATGTAATAAAACAAAAATAATTTTTTTATGCTGTGCATTCGATTTGGAAAGGTTTATATATATATATATATATTGTAAATACATAATTAATATACTATATATGTACATATACATATGTTAGTATTATAAATATACATATATATATATATATATATATATATATTCAAATATAATAATTATAATTTTATTACTTTAATTCATACATATATATGTATATATGTAAAATGATTTAAGAAAAATTATATTATATGTGTGTGTGTATTTAATATTTAATGCAATAGTATATAGATATAAATCATTAATATTTTTACATATAAGTTATATACATACGTACGTACATACATACATACATACATACATAGATATATATATATATATATATATATTTGGACAAAATTTAATACGTATAGGATGGGCTAACATGTCCGTTGTGGTGTAAATCCCAATGTTTATATACAGACATGTTATACCTTACATGGATTATTATGTTATACGTGCACATATATACATATATGTATATGATACATATGTGTACTGTTATACTCAATTGAATATAAATTAAATAAAATTATGTCTATAATTTATAAATTTAAATGAAATTAGAGATTTTATTTAAATAAAATTCAGTAATGTTCTAAATAAATTAGACTTCATAGGCCCAATAAAGATCCAATAGGGTAAAAAAATTGAAATTCATCCATAACTTTTGCTGCGGGCTGGCCCAGTTCTAACAAAGGTTATACCTGAGACTGTGTCCAAATTATAGTCAACCCGTATCCTTCTTTGACATGTATGGTCATTTATCTATTTGGATGATCGCTCATTTTATTATTTTGATTATGGTAGAGCCGGGAATTTCCATTATATATATTCATTTTAGGCATTGTTATATGCTAGCCCAATTTACTTGATGATTTTATTTTCTATGATGATGTTTTATAATGTGAGATTCAGAGATATATTTGGGCATTACAGTGTTCTTGCCTGGCTATACTTAAGGACATCTCGTTATTGATGATTCATGGATTTTGATGATTATTTCTGGATATGGATGATTCGCCCATTGGATATGGTATTCTTGATTTCTATTGATTTGTTTTATATAGATGATGACACTTTTCTGTATGGTTTTGAGATGTTTTGAGGCCGTTATGCTATCATCATTATACTTTTAATGCCATCTTTGCATATTATAATAACACCTCTGACCCGTGTGTTATTTATAATACTCGAGTCAATCTGAGACATTTCAAGTCCAGGGACATGATGACCATTCTATGGATGTTGGGCATAAATGAAGGATAGGATATCATTATATCCATAGTCATTGTATATTATTGAGATGTATTTGGATTCATGTATTAAATGTTTGATATAAGTGTATATTTGATGTATAACTTGGATTTATGTATGCTTATCTATTATATATTATCGCTGCGATTTTGACTCTATATTCGCTCTGTATTTATTATATATATTGTGTATTGTTCTATCCTAGAGGCACACATGTTTACTGCTTTGTGCCGATACTGTGTACGTATAGGTGAGTTATTCATTCGATGTTTAATTATGTACCAGTGTCAACCTAAGGGGATATTCACATGTGCCCCATATTGCCTTATTCTTCATATTACTTGATAGCATTACTTAGTAATACTCTTGAGTAGTATGAGTATAGAGGTAGGGGTATCACAAATAAATAAATATCATTAATGATTGTCCAATTTGAATGACAACGACCCTTTATATTATGGACAATTGACATTTATGGGATTTAAGAGGGAAATAGAGAATATACGTAATAGGCAATTAAGATAAGAATTAAATGCTAGGAGGTAGTATAATTTTCATAGTAGTAAATTATATAGCCTTAATAATACGTTTAGGTTGAGCATGAATTTTGGGACTAGCCCAATATTTAGGCCTAGGATTATAGGTATGGTTTAGAATGGATTAGGATGCGAGGTCAGTAGAGTTACACAACAAAAGTCCATCCTTCACCTAGAGGCTTCCAGTAGTTGTGTACACTTACTACTGATGTGGGACATCTCCAACCATAGAACCCATAGGGAAGGGACATACGTTTGCGTATGTATAGGTATGTGCAAATATACTATGGTTCGCCTCAGATTTGAAGTATCAAATGGCTTTATACCTTTAGGGATGCCAAAGGGTTTACTTCAGGGTAGAAGGTATTAAATGGCTGTTGGGTATGCCTCCTCTCTATATAAGAAATCTTAAATAACCTACGACAGTACCTAATAGGGAAATGTGGTCCGCTTCATTTTTAATAAAAGGTATTAAGTAACTAGGATAAGTATTTTTCCTTGACTTACATTAGGATAGTCTAAACAGGATTTTGGCTGTGAGAGGTTGGCGGGCAATGTCAGTATTGTTGTTGTATTGGTATTTAGTAGTGGGCTAGCATATATCCTATGACCACCAGTGGTACCGAGCGGTCATTAGCAAAGACTTGGATTTTGTACTGATGGATTTTGCTTCCTACTAGTGTAGGAACCACATGGGATACACAAATACCTCGTTATTTAATTAGTTGTTTGTTTTTCGGAGGTGGTGTGACGCCCCACCTCTATGCCCACGCTAGCCAAGGACACTACGGAGTAATGCCGTCAACTAGCGCGAAGAATAAGGCTGTTGAGGAGCTACCATCCGTGTAATTGCTTTGTGCGAGCACCGATATGTCAGATAGTGTAACATGCATTTCATCTCAAGAGGAAATCCGACATACCGACACAAACTCAAAGCTACTACACAGTGGCTAAATAATCTTCGGAAACAAATATAGAAATAAACATAACACAAATCAGTCACAGACAGTTCATATCACAAAGGCGGAAACATATATGAATATAACACATAAAAGTGTTCATCAGAGTAGTGGTCAAACAAGATCCACAATATCACAAAAGAAAAGATACAAGTGCTAGACAACAGAATATGTATACATCAATGAGTCAATATATCGAATGTATACAACCAAAAACTACAATGCTAAAGTAGTTAGCCAAAAGTCAGATGATAGTCCCAGATAAGAAGTCATGAGGAAGCACCTGTAAAATCTTAGTCTAACCCGAGTATTATTTAAGAAGAAAATAATAAACGGATCAGTCTAGCTATAAATATCAGATAAAGTGATATAGAATAAGAGATATAACAAAAACGTATGATAACCATAAAGCCATACTGTGATAAGTATCTAATTGAAAATCAATCCAGAGATTAATCAATATCACAAGAATCTTCTCAAATATTAAAAAGAATGTCATATTCTTAATTTAATTCACCAAGCCACAAATAACGACATACATTTCAATGCCAATTTGTAAAAGTTGGTGAAGCATAAATTCCAGAAATCAACCATTAGAAATCCAGAAATCAAATAATTCGAAGCAACGACGTCGTACAGCGAAACGTCCGGTGCTCCAGAATCACAATAAATCGGAACAACGACGTCGTATAGCGTAACGTCCGATGAACCAAAACACAATAAACCGGATCAACGACATCGTGATGAACCAAAAATCCAATAACATGGAACAACGACGTAGTACAGCGAAACGCCCGATGAACCAAAAATCCAATAATATGGAACAACGACGTAGTACAGCAAAACGCCCGATGAACCAAAAATCCAATAATATGGAACAACGACGTAGTACAGCGAAACGCCCGATGAACCAAAAATCCAATAATATGGAACAACGACGTAGTACAGCGAAATGCCCGATGAACCAAAAATCCAATAATATGGAACAATGACGTAGTACAGCGAAACGCCCGATGAATCAAAAATCCAATAATATGGAACAACGACGTAGTACAACGAAACGCCCGATGAACCAAAAATCCATTAATATGGAACAACGACGTAGTACAGCGAAACGCCCGATGAACCGGAAGCACAAATAATTCGGAACATCGACGTCGTACAGCGAAACGTCTGATGAACCAATACAAAGAGACATCGCGCATTGCTAGTCTAAACCATAAAATGATCATCATCGATCATCAAGAAGTGTAATTACACTAAGCTAGTAAATATATGGTTTAGCTTCATGTCCCATAACCACTATCTTAACTTAAATATTTACGAACAAATTGTAGATTCCCACTCGAAAATTGTCACAAGAATTTCAATCGAACAAGTCCAAGAATTAACCGGCGAAGTAAACGCAAGTGTTTCATACCACTTGTTTTGCTAAGCCGTTTAATTAGATTTTCTCATACGAGTGAGGTAAAGGTTTGTATATACTAATAGATTAGAAAACGGTTTTATAAAAGAGCTTTGTATTAAAAATAGAGTTGAAATCATCTTTGTAAAAGAGTTTTAATATTTACTACTAGTATAGAAACCTTTGTATTTAGAAGTGACAAATCACAAAATGATTGTAGAAACAATCAATCACAAAAATCCACATTCGAAGACGTGAATTGAATCCAAAGAAATCGATACCAATTCCATTAAAATGGACATTCTCAAAATTCCCGAAAAAGAAGTCATCAAAGGCAATAACAAATGATAACAATAAATCGGATAGTCACGAATCGATAAAAGTTGGATCCTCAAGCTAATTAGGCAAAATAGGCAAAATGAAGCAGGTCAGTCGACTGGCCTTCTGCAGTCAGTCGACTGAACCAGAACCCGAGAGTTTTCTGGGTCTGCAGTCAGTCGACTGACTGTAGAAGGTCAGTCGACTGGCTGTAGCTGAAATTGTTTTTCAGCCTATCAAGTGAAGGAGCAAACTCACACCATTTGCAACCGGTCGAGCAATGGACTTTAGGGGCTTTTGCCAAGCAACATCCCAGCCCTATAAGCTCTCTGTTTCACCACCAAAACATGTTCACAAATCAAAGCAAGGATTTTCAAAGTTTTGACTTCAAAACACCAAAAATTGAAATGTTCACCAAATCAATTCAAACCAAAAGCAATTAAACATGAATAAGTGTTAGGAATTCATACCTAACATCAATGATAGAAATAGACAAAGATGTGAGTTCAAAAACTTTCCTTTAAAACCAAAAAATGATGAAGGAGAAGCTTAAAAACAAAGGAGGATCAACCACTCTTCAATCCTAACTCAAGAAGCTTGAATTTAAGCTTAAAAGAGAAACATTTCCTAAGTTAAGTTTAGGAATTTCTGAAATTGAAAGGAGAACGAGTTGGGGAAGATGAAGAGGATGTTTACCAATAGTTTCTCTTTGAATTTGGAGCTAGAAGAAGGATTTGCAAATGAACTAGGGCTTGAAGTTTCTAATTTCCAATCTCTCCCATCATTGTTGATGAAGATTGAATGTATTAGGAAATTATGAAGTAATGAAGAGGAGAGGAGGTGGAGTAATGATATAACCAGATTTGGGCAAGTGGGCTGAACCCAAACCCAAACCCAAAGCCCTAAGTGAAAAATGTCAAAATTCCACTCAGCTCCAAACATATCGAAGTTTATACTCAAAAAGCTCGCAAATGGCATTTTGAACTCAATGGAAGTGGTCTCGAGTCCTAATTCGACTGTTTGCAAAAAGTAGCTTTTCGGACTAAAATCCGGCGAACGATGAAATATAAATAAAATATTTAAATATAAAATCGATAAATATGCGGGTTGTTACAGGTGGGCTAATTAACCCTTAGATAAGTCTTTGAGATGTGTTAGTAATACAACAATTAAATTATAAAGCTGTATCTATGAGTCATCGGTCCCTATAGTTAGGGCCGTTTGACTAGCGATTATATTATGGAGGGCCTGCTTCGGGGTTAAGGTATCAAATGGCTGATAGGTCTGCCTCCTCCCTGTTTAAGAAGTATTAAGTGGTCGGGGTTTTCTTTTAGGTAGTACAATGTTTAGATATATATGTATATAGGCATATATTTATACTTATACCTCAGAGAAGGTTAGACATATCATATGCATAGATGGAATTACACGGAATAGCCGTAAATAATGAACATAACACTTTAATAGAAATCAATCGGTATAAATTAGTGTTATGGATGAAATATGTAATTTCTAGTCATCGGTACGTTGTTCTGACCCATCCTCATTACAATCCACATGATAGATTTAGAGGGTCATGCTACTGGTGCAAGACGGGAACTATAGATAGTGAAGTTTTATAATTCAAGCTCGGTGTTAGAAAGGCAATCAGATAATAAGTAATAATATTGATTCCAAAGCAGTAGTCTTGGTAAGCATATATGTTCTATTATATTTTTCTATTTCGTTGAGTTTATGTAGATAGCTCTTTGATATTCTTATGTTTATCACAGGTTACCAAAACCAACGATTTGTATCCTAACGTACTTGGGTTTTCAATTTAGTCGAAATTCGGGCCCAGTAAGAAATGGGTTGTTACATAACTTTTCTTCATGTTTTACCTTTTCCAAAATCTAATTGTGTATGGATCCTTATGATAACCCAATTGTTGGTTTTCGAGCCAACTACATAAATTTTCTAACGAGAGTTTGGGTATGGAGAAGATAAGTATTGAAAAACATAATGAGAGAAATTGGGGGTTATGGAAGGGAAAGATGAAGGATTTCTATATCTCAATGATCTTCATCAACCATTAGAGAAAAAGGGGAGAAACCTAGTGGTATAACCAAAGAAAAGTGAGAAACTTTGGATAAGAAGGTCACGGTGTCTTTTTTCGGTGCTTTTTGGAGAAAACGGCGTTTCATATAGTTGCTAATGAAACATCCACTTATACAATCTAGAAGAAATTTGCACGAGTAACTCTGCAACAAACAAGGCTCTTCTAATGAGAAGATTGGTAAATCTGAAGCTTAAGGAAAGTGGATCAATTAGAGAGCATCTTAAATATTTTCAAGCAATTGTGTACCAATCGACAACTGTGAATTACAAGGTGGATGATGAAACCCAAGCCTTGATGTCCATAAGTTCATGACCGAAAAATTATAAAATGCTTGTGGTTACATTAAATAACAAAAATTAAATGAAGTTGTTTTAATGGGGTCGGTGGTTAGTAGCCTTCTTAACAAGGATATGCAGAGGATGGACCTAATGGAAGAAAAGGTTAATGAAGAGTGGGAAAGGAAATACAATTGAATATGTGCACCTTACAAGGAGGGATAACCTTCCAAATATGGAAATGCGATCAATTAGATCAAACATGAAAAGGGATTTCATATGCTATTACTATGAAAAACCAGATCATCAATTGAGATTTTGCAACAAGCTAAAAATGGATAAAGGGAAGATGAAAGCATTAGAGGAAGGCAAAGATAAGCTTTAGGAAGTCGGCGATGATGAGGTGAATTTTGGTATTAGCAATGATGTGCACTATGTTGATGGAAGGAAAGGAAACAAGTGGTTTCTTGATTCAGGTGCATATTTCCATATATGCAAACAAAAAGGAGCATTCATTGAATTTAAAGAGCAAGAAAGCAAGGTTGAATCAGCTAATGGTGGAGACTTGCATGTTAAAGGCATAGATTCAATTGAGTTGAAAATGTATGATGAAAGGGAGGTGAAGCTTACGGAAGTTAGGCATGCCCTAGAAGGATAAGGCTGCAACTTTTCAACTCGAAGTGGAGTCAGAAAGGTTTGGAAGGGTAACAGAAGATGCTACACGTAAAATAGGAAAGCAATAACATATATAAATTGCTTGGAAAAATGGTGGAGAATGAAGGAACTTCTCAAGACCAGCACCACTGTCCCAGTGGTTAGGTGCTTGGGCATTGGTGTGAGAGGTCACAAGTTCGAAACTTACATAGCGTGATTCGAACATATATTAACATTTAGTATGTTGTATACCACCTAAGACTTGTAGTAATAATATGTACCACCATCTAAGTACCCAACTTCAAAAAAAGAACTTCACAAAGTGATGTCGGAGAGAAATATTTGTTTAAATCAAGGTGAAGCCAGCAACAGAAAATCACAAAGTCCACATGAAAGCCTTTCCGGTATTACATGCATTTCTAATTTATTGATGATGAGCATGTTTGATTGGTGGCATGCATAATTAGATGGTTTGGAGGTGGTAAAGTTTTTTTTGGAATGGAGACATTTGTTTCTAGAGTTATATTGGAGGTGGTTTGGAGTATGAGGTTGCAGGTGGAGTTGGTAGGGTTGAATGGAAATATAGTATCAAGATGGAGATTATTACATTTCAATGGTACGATATTTCCAAATTGATGTAGATTTTAAAGATATTTTGAGTCAAAGTGGAATTGCAACTCAAATATATTATCTCTTTTATTGATTTTATAGAGTTTGGATAGTGATTAAAGAGTATTAATTAACTCTTTTATTGTATTAAAGAAAACATAAGTAATTATCTACATGGAAATGAATTATTTTAAGAGATGGAAGTAATCAACCAATTCATTGTTCCTTAGTCAGCCGATTAAAAAAGGTATTTCATCAAGGCTATTATAGATAGGCTTGTATATGGTTCACCGTGATTAGAGAGAAAGAAAGTCATTGTATTTGGGTTGTGGGGATTGAGATTATTTCTCAATTTTAAGGTTTCTTTTTTGTAATTTTTTGGAGGAATTAATAAAGTTTGTTTGGAAGAAATTATTTATGTATTTTTTCCTTTACTTTTATCCCTTCTCAAATATAATTGTGTAGGGATCCTTTGTATAACCCTAACATATTTATGGTATTTTCATGAGAAGAGTATGATCAACCATCACTACCAGCTAATGTCTAACCAGAGGAAGTAGTAATTATTATGAAAATTGTACTCTTTTTCTCTACCTAAGTTTTAATTCACTAAGTCTTCAAGCTGAGTTTTATTTTTATATATGTGTAATGTACTGTTTCTCATTCTTCTAGGTTGTCCCATCAATTTTCATAACAAGGTTTTAACGAGATGGTAGCTAACATATATAAGTTATTGGGCATACAAGGGGAGGGTTAAAAGTGCAAGGTGTAACCCATGCATGTGTGGATACCCATGGATTTGAAAAACTTTTTCTATCTAAGTTCATAGAACTTTTATCTAAATTTAGCTTTCATTGCCTCACATTTGTAGTGCAGTTAGTTGATGTAGTTGGCTGCCACCAACTTGGTTGAGAGCTCGATGCTCGTCAGCTACACTATGCATATGAATATATTTATTCTACGTGCAAAACTTTGTTTTTTGGGTGTTAAAAAATAGCTTTCATAAACTATTTTACAATTACAACATCCATCAAGTTTCCAACATAATAAATAAAGAACTCACTAGTAACTAACCTATGGGCTAAACTTCATATGCGTAGGAAGAGCTTGTCCTATCTGGGTCAGTGGTCTTCAATTCTACGGTCTAACCAAGTCTATTGCTTAAGCATAAAAACAAGAACTAAAGATTGCACATATGTCATTGCTATTTTTCTTTATTTCAAAATAGAAGAATCTAGTTCCATTCCTTCATTTTAAACACACACGCACGAATCCCTCCATATTCTTCCCAAACCAATTTTCCTTACCGTTAACCGAAACCACCTTAACTGCTCCATCAAAAAAAGAACTCCTAGTATGCTAAAATCAAAACTGTTTGGATCTCATTTCCAAATAATTCAGTTTTCCACTCCATGATTCTATTTCCTTTTCATCCAAAGAAAACTGAATTGGGTTTGATGTAGATTCATCATTGAAATTACAATTGGAAAAGAGGAATCAATAAGCTATTCCAGATCGGTGAAAAATACGGTTCATTTTAAACAATTTTCTAACTGCCTCAGCCGTCAATTGTTCCAACTAGATTTATCAAAAGGATTGTACTAAATATCTTTGAAGGTACTACCCTTTTTAGAACTTGTTGTTACAGCCAATGTTATTCACAATATTCAAATCCATGTTTCGAATATTCTTCATCTACTGCCAAAGTGTATTGTTTCTAGTACAACGATCTATATGTTATTATTATTATTTTTAATTTACTTTCAGAGGAAAAATATGGTAGAAAATACAATGAAAGTTGAAATAAATTGATCGTTATTACAAGTGGAGAACTGATGTCGAGAAGCAGTAAATATTTTACCTCTATTGGAAGATGAGGGTTATATTAGTTTGTATTGAAGTTGGTTTCAACTATATTTTATTTATAAAGATCAACCAAAGTGTTAGCCATTACGCATGATTTCTATTCATTTTTTGTAACACTCGCATACATAATGTTAAAGTTAATTAACGTGTGTTAAAAACTTGGTCAATGTAGTTGCATGAAATATGGCACTATATCCTTTTTTATAGGTAAAGAAATAATTAGTGTGTTGTCTATATAAGAACATGTATTTTTTTTTGCTTTAAAATCAAGTTAATACAATATGTAGTTTGTTTCTATTTTACCATTTAATCTCTCTCATCCTCTTCTCTATATCAAATTCTAACATGGTATCGGAGCTCCATGGTTCTAGGGACCAGTATGATGCAGCATGACCGAAGCATGGCTCCAAAGTGACTTGGGCATGGGATGCTCGTCAAGGTGGAGATATGGTAGTAAGAAGCATACTCCCACTGGTTATGAGAACTCAGAGTAGAGTCTGGCCCAACTACGAAGAGGACTCGGTGTAACTCCAAGGTGACTTGAGCGATGCTGGTCAAGGTGGAGATTGCTAGGTGTGGCTCACATTCAAGACGAAGTGGGTGCGTGGGTTGAATGGAATAAAGTCCCACATCGCAAGATATTTGAAGAAATGTGGTATATATATGGGATTGGTAGCATGTAATAAAGGGGATTCCTTTTGTTATAAGAAGTGTTGCCAACACCAAATTATATGACCAATGTGAGGCGATGTTAGGATGTTCAATCGGGACGCTGGCATCAGGAGGCTTTGACCGTTGATGCTACCTAGACACGGTGAAGTGCATGCGTATGGACGCAGATACGCAGGGATGTCGAAACATAACATGGTATCAGAGTTAGGTTAGTTAGAGTGATTAGAGAGAGATCTAGAGAGCCGAAGAAAGAAAAAAAATGAAAGTAAATCCCAATTTCCTTCAACACCAAAACCAAAACTTCGAAATTCCTCTTTACCCGAAATTATTTTATTCAGCTACAAAAACAAGACCTGATGCTGCACCACTCTTTTTAGCCTCAAATCTCAAAGCGCCATCATATCTCCCTGTTGTCGTCGAATAAAAGAATTGTCGCTACCTGAAATCAAAGAGTGGCCAAGATTTGGATGGTTCGAATCTATCGCCACCATCGATGAGCCTTTGTCGAGATCTGGGTTTCAAATTTGCTGCCGCCTCTGTAGATAAGTTTTTGCATAGTGCCTTAAATTTTAAGCTTGTTGAGATGATGAGATAGTCATAATATTGTCTTAGCTTTGATATGAAGCTCGTCGATGGATTCACCGAGACGAAAGTTGCGGTTCCTACTTGGAACCCCTATTTGAGTTGATGCACTAAAGCTTGCTGGTATGGAGACACGTGATGGAGGCAGGATGTTGATGATAAGGTTTTGGTTGCAAAAGTATGTTTTCACGATAGTGTTGGAAATTCAAACGATTGGTTATTGCTGCAGTGAGGTCGCGGTTAGTTCTATTGTGATTGGAGATGGAGTTTGGTGTAAGGCATCAATGTTGCTCAGGCGATTTTGGTTCGGAGTTGCTGTTTGATTGCGTTTGGTTTTAGGCGTTGAGGTGAGGTTGCAGATTTCTATGATTGAAGTACATGGTTTTTAATAAGGCTGGATGGTGAGGTTGTTTGGTAGGTGCGTGTTGCTGATTGACAGGTGATTGAATGTTGCAGGTCATGGTTGTGCGTTTGAATTTTGGGTTGTGGATTGGATTTTATGGATTGATGAAGAAGCAGCAGGTGGAGGTTGCGACGTAGCTTGTTGGAGATTGGTTTGTGGCTGAGGTTATTGCTCTGAGGTTACTAAGGAAAGGTGTAAGTAGATTAAGTCTAGAATCAGGGGGATGGAGGAATATTGTGTTTGTCTTTAGATGGTCAGTGCCATTTGATTCTGGTACTGATTAGATATGAACCTCAGGTACTGTCTGAGGTTGCAAAGAAATGAACTGGCTTTGAAGAAATGCAGTTGCTATTATGGTATTTGCAGAAATTGACTTGGTTTGTTGTTCTTGTCTGGGAGATGTTTGTAGTGTGAGAATTGTGTCTTCTGATGTTGATATTAGCATGAAGAAGGCGTTCTGCAGAACGTTGGTTGCGGATGTTAATAGTGAAGAAGACAATGTCAGTTATGAGGTTGGACAATTCGATGAGTGGTCGGAAACTGTTTGATGATATGTCTATAAGAAGATAGGCATGCTTATAAGTGAAGTAAGCATGACTGCGAGTGAAGCAGTTTTGGGTTTGGGTCATCCAAAAAAGCAAAGGAGGAAGAGCCGCAGCTCCAGTTCGTTGGGGGACGGCAAATACAACATTATTGATAGTGACCCATAAGTTTTTTTAGAGGAAACCAATAGAGTTTGTTGATGGTTCATGAGTGACGTACTAATCAACAAGACATAGTTGAGCATGTCCAGCCAAGTGGAAGGTGAAAATCATAATCGAAGACATGAATGAAAGATGAGAAAGTAACTAATAAACCACTGTTTAATGGTGCAACGTCGTAAACTGAATATTTGGCAAATTCATTTTAAAGGAGGGTGTTAAAGTTAATTAACGTGTGTTTAAAACTCGATCAATATAGTTGCATTAAATATGGCACTACATCCTTATTTGTAGGTCAAGAAATAAGTTAGTGTGTTGTTTAATTAAGAACATTTATTTTGTTTTTGCTTTAAAATCAAGTTAATACAAAATGTAGTCTGTTTCTGTTTTACCGTTTTATCTCTCTTATCCTCTTCTCTGTATCAAATTCTAACACATAAGGTACTATTTCTTTAACAAAATTTGGTAGATTTTGAATTTCATATAGTATGCGAAGCCTTTATAAAAAATTGAACAATTTGTCTCACTATAACGTAGTTGAGAATTTTGTTAGATGAAATATCCCATGAAAGGAATTGCTCGAAAAAAATAACTTTGAACCTACATGAGATTTTGAAAATATTATCCTTCTTACAATGCAGTTTTTATCTTCTATATCTGCCATAATTTTTTTATACTACCTGCTTAATAATGAATACATGATATGTTGCCACGATAGCTAATACTTTATTTGCCTTTCGGCTAACTGTTGGAATATAAACTCAACATAAATAGTAAGTTGCATTGTGTTTTTTTAATAAGTCATTTTACTTTGGTCTTTGCATTCTCTTACTTAGCAGGCTATTTCCTTTTAGTTAGGCAACTTTATAGTAAGTGGTTGTGTGCCATGTCTTTGTTTTAGCCCCTTATGTGTCTATTTAAAGCCTTATATTTTCTATGTTGTAAGAATAGTTTCAATTTAACAAAATAGTATAAAAAAATTCTCCTCTCTTATTTCTAACATTTGGTATCAGAGCCTTACGCTCGATTCTTGGGGTTTTTCGCTTACTGGTGGCGGTAGCTTCCATGTTGATGTCCGCCAGGCATTGTTCTAGTATAGAAGGTGTTTGCAAGAGAAGCTGAGGTGCATATCAGATGACAGAACGAAGCCCACTACCATGTGCTGGAAATGGCCAAGGTAGAAGCTGCCAGCAATCAGCTGAGAGAGAAAGAGTTAGAAATAAGTCGGACAAAAAAAATTATGGAGCTAGAAAATTGGCTCGCCATAATTAGAAACGAGTCCTTGACATGGTAGGTGAAGGCGACGATGCTGCAAGTGTAGATACAACAGTCGCAGCTAGCATCAGTTCGGAGGGTGTCAGATCGGGCTGAGTTGGAGGTGGAGGATTCCAATTCGGTGTATGAGGATCCGAGGAGGGCCGATATTATGAAGGTGAGATGTCTACGTGTGGAATATCGGAAGATCAGAGAGATGCCAAGGGAATTTCATTTCAACGGGTTTGTTGAGTTGCAGTTCAAGAAGCGGTACTTGTGTGTTTTGGGCTCAGTTGCATTGAATATGGTGGGAGATGACAAGAGTCGATTGGGCGATTAGATTTTCCAATTGCATCAACCGGAGTTTGAGGCGTAGTGATGGTAGGAATTGTATTATGAAGATGTTGAGACAGAGGTTTGATGCAGGAAGAGGATAACATGTATGCAAAAGTAGTTAGTGCTGAAGTGGCGGTTGCTTGGTTTGGAGGTAATGTATGCAGTTTTGGAACAATGGCAAAGAAGTGATTGTTGTAGCCGATGAAGTGGATGGTGCACGTGTTGGAGATGGCAGAGAAGTGGTTGTTGACATTTTTGTTGCTGGTACACGTGTTGGTGAGACCGTTGTACATGTTTTTGATAGAGTTAGGAGTATGCTCTAAGGGCAATTATGTAATTTGTCACATATATCTAACTCGTTGACCAATCTTGTTCGAAATAAAAGGTATTTTCTTCATATTGTATACTTGATATAATGTGATTATATTAATTAATTAACTTAATTAAAACTATATTTAATAGAAAAATCCATAAATGGTATATTTTGTGATAGTAGTTACAAAGTATTGTAACCGTGAGTATTTTATCACAACAAAACAAATATACCATTTTAAATGTTCCTAGTCAAGATGCATCGAGACTAGATATCGATGTATCTGTTGAGACTGTAGTACGTAACGCTCTCCAAATGTTGGGGAGTGTATTACTCATGACTGCTGGGGGCACATAGGGGTTATGTACTAATAGTTATTGGATAACTATGGAATGACTCACTCAATAGTTTTCTATTGGTTAATATAACTAAGGTCAAACAAAAAATATCGATGTGATTGATTTACACAGTTCTCTCGACTTAAGAATACCATGGATCTTCAATATGAAAGCTCCGCTTTGATTATAGCCAAATCATGGCATGACGTCCATCGAGTGACTATAGTTGGGTCGAGTGGAAGTATTCGAAGTGAAGCACTATTCAAGAGAGGATTCGTCTCCTCAGTTATATGCGGTTAGTATCACAGTCAACTCAAAGTCAAAGTCTCTGGCTAGAGCATTTCGGTTAATAATAATCGTTATTATTGAACCAAGGACTTTGTATTTAGACTATAAAGTTGAATGTGGATGAGGTTGGAATTTTGACCATTACCAAATTCCATAAGTCCAAAGTGATATAGTTTTGCGAAGAGAATTGGTGTAAACAAATATCACAACCGGGTAATGCTTATTAAACTAAAATTGGATTTTACCGAAAATGAGTAAGCGATAAATTTGGCCATAATGTCACATCACCTGCTAAGTGACGTGTGAACGTTAACATTAGAATAGTTCGATGTTAATCGCTGACCAAATTTACACCCAAGAGTTACACAGCCGAAATGATGAATTCCCTTAAGACCGAACGATTTAATTAGTTTGTAATTGTTATAAATTAATTAATATTTATGAAATATTAATTATAAAATTTATATATGATTTGAGAAATGAATAATGTTATATATATTTATAACAGTTATAAATATATTGATTGATATACAAAATCGACAAGCGGTTAAATTAGATTTAATTGCATAGCATTTTGGCATGGGCTTAAATGGGTTTAAAGCCCATCATTAGGGCTGAAAATTTCAGTTTTGACAAGTTTTTGGAGGCGGTTAAAACTTAGAATTAGACCTAAAGATGGATGGCTAAGATTAAGAGAGAATAGGTAATGAGATTGTCCTAATATCTCTCTTATACAAGGCTATATATATGGATCTCTAAACCCTTAATCAACAACAACTTTTGGTTGCCATAATTATCAAGTTTGCTGGCCGAAATTAATCCCCGTATCAGTTCTAAGAATCTCAAATCAATTCAAGTTAAGTAAAAGCACTATTTTATAGAAAATGTCGACGATTCCAGACTTGCAATCTGACGGATCCAACATAACTAGAGAAGGGAATTCATTGATTCAAGTGGACTCATAGGCATCATCAATTGGTATATTTATATATTACGGTAATCATATCATATTTTATGATTTAATATTGATTAATCCCAAATCTGTATATATATTAATGTTGTATATCTAGTTAGGTGAGATTTTCGTAGGTATATGTAGTTGTCACAAATTAGTTTGGTTATGTGCATGGTTATATTATTATGTGTTATAATTTATGTATAATAAAGTCTAATTTACTGTAAAAAATTAAATTTTGTCAGTATTAATTATTTTATGTATATTTATATATTAATTTAAATATTGGCTAATGTATATTTTAAACATATAATTACATATATGTGTATTTGTAATGTATAAATAGCTTAGAATTTTTCCACACACCTATTTATACATAATATGAATTATCAAATTCGAAAATAATTTTTTATATATATAAATAATTTAAAATTATCTTTTATTGATTATTTGAATTGTTTATTATATCTAAAATAATTATTGCACTAAAAATTCGATTTTTATGTTTTTTAAAATTACTAAATCTATGCAGTAACCCACGGAAAATTTTTAGAATTTTTTGTTAATATTTAATATTTTTAATAATTAAATTACTTCGGTTGAACATTTCTTTTATTTATTAAAAATAATATTTTATCTCAAAAAAAATTTATACCTATATTTTATGATCCTAAATTTTCGTAAATTTTAAATTTGATTTTTTAATAATTATTACTAATATTTTTAATTATTATGATCAAAACTATTTATTATATATATATATATATAATAATAATAATGATAAAATTATAAAATTATTATTTTATGTTTGTTATGTTAATTTCGATTTGGAAATAATTTTAAAAAATATATATATTTATATTTTAAGTATTTGAATGTAATTAATTATTCATATATATACATTTTATTTAACCTTATATATATAATTTTAATTATTATATATATATGTGTATGTATAATTTGAAATGTTTAATTATGTATACATATTTATAAAAATGTTTTAAATTATATATATATATATATATTTATTTAATTTTGAGACTTTTAGTTATAAAATATATTTTAAATATATGTATACGTATTTATATAAATATACTTTGCATTATAGATTTATGCACATATTTAGACAACATACAATACGTACGAAATGAGCTAATGTGTCAATTGCGATGTAAATCCCAACATCTATATACGAGCATGTTATACCCTTCGCGGATTATTATGTTACACATGCACACACATATGTATATGTATATGATACATGCATATATATAAATTAAATCATTCAAATTAACTTTACATTACAAAATACTTAAATTTAAATAAAATATATAATTTTATTTGGAACAAATTTAGAATTGTTCTAAATGAATTAGACTTCATATAGGCCCAATAAAGATCCAATAGGATGAATTATTTTTGAAATACACCCATCACTACCGCTGCGGGCTGGCGCAGTTCCAACAGTTTTAATTACTGGTGCACGCAATAATTTCATATCAGGTGATGAAGATGTTGTGCATGTTAGTGATTTGGTCGATAATGGTGATGGCATTTATGAAGGAGCAGTTGAAGGATTAATTGGAGAGGTAATGGAAACTGCACATGAAGTTGAAGCTGCTAGCATTTCCAAAGCCAAAATTGCTACAGGGGATGGTATGGCAGGTGATGGTGTGCCAGGTGGTGCAGTTGGTGTGGCGGTTGGTGTAGTTGATATGGCTGGTGTAGTTAATGCAGTTGGTGATGAAGATGTCAATTATGAGAGGAGGTTTGGATGTTGAAGGCAGTATTCTGAAGATGGTATTTGCGGTGATGGCAATGTATTTTAGGGTGCTGGCGGTGATAGAAGAAATAGCTAAAGATGACAATGTGTAGAACACGGATTATTGGCTTGGACATTTATAGAGTGCTCAAGAGAACTATTTTAAGTGGAAACCTACGAGTGCAGTAGGTAAAATCAGTGAGTGAAGCAGGTGTGGTTTCATGTCATCCAACAAGCAAACAAGGAAGAGTCGGCAGTTCTAGCTAGTTGAGGAAACAGCTAATACAGCAGCATTAGGGAATGATCCATGTGCAGAGACCAAGAGTGTCCTTCAGTTGAAACCATAAAGAGTTTGGTGATGGTTCAAGTATAATGAGCTAAACAATGTAAAATAGTTGAGCATGGCCAATCATGTAAAAAAATATTCAAGATCGTTAATGCAAGTTGATGAGACAATTGAGAACCGCGGTTCATTAAGATAGTCTTTGATAAGTTTTAAACTGAATGTTAACACATTCAGTTTAAGGTAGAGTGTTGGAAGTTTGAGTTTAATAGGGCCTGTTGGAATATAAACTCAAACGTAAATAGGAAGTTGCATTGTGTTTTGTTTTGAATAAGTCATTGTACTTGGTCTTTGCAATCTCCTACTTAGTAGGTCATTTCCTTTAGTTAGGAAACTTTGTAGTAAGTGGTTGTGTGTCATGTCTTTGTTTTAGTCCCTTATGTGTCTATTTAAAGCCTTGTACTTTCTGTGTTGTAAGAAGAGTTTCAGTTTAATAAAACGGTATATCCTCTTATTTCTAACACTAACCGACAACTCAGCAAGGTTTACCATTATGACTGAAAGATTATAATTCCTTACCAATGTTACAAATTGACTTTAGCAACAAGTGATTCTGAAGAAGAAAAATATATATACTGTGTATTTTACTTTTAAAAGTTGTTGAAATAATTTCATGCCAAAAAAGTGTTTATATAAAAATTTATTTTTGTATGTGTAATGTTAACATAGTACCCGTGTTCATACTTTCTCAAGCTTTAAGTTATCTACAATTCATATCAACTACTTTTTGTCCTTTTGATATCTTCTATTTTCAAATTTCATGCTGATCTTTATGAGTATATATAACATGCGGAATAAATAAAATTTACTACAAGGTGAAACTTGTAGTTTATCAATTCTAGACAAGAGCATCCACACCTCTAACTAAAAGATATACATCATGAAAATTACTTTTAGTTTAAGAAGATAAACAAAATATCTGTTAACTGCATAAATTATTTTTCATTTTGCTTGTGGAATTACCTTATCTTTTATTGTCACATCTTTTCTTCATGTTTTTGTTGATTTTATTTTTAAGTGAAAGGGTGAAATGGTAATATGGTGACTCATTGCAACTCTTTCTATTTAAACAATATCTTTATTAATAGTTGGCTTGGAAGCGCAAACTTTTGGTCCGACCATGAACTTTCAAAATTGCTCTTTATATGGGACAAGGAAAAAATATATGTTAATGTATAATTAATTTAAACAAATGAATATGTCTTGATTTATTGTATAATATATATGGAGATTTATGAATTTCAAGGTTATGCATTAAATTGTGAATAAATGATACAAATATCAAAACGGAAATGGTTTTACAATGTTGGAAACAAATTAATTAGTTGATTCTGATTAATTAATTTAAACAAATGAATATATTTTAATTTATTGTATATCATATCTAGAGATTTACGAATTTCAAGGTTACGCATTAAACTATGAATAAATGATACAAATATCAAGAACTAGGGAAAAGGAAAAACTTTGAATAAAATTTAGGTTGAAGGACACCAAGTTTCATTTTTAGGCTGAAGGACAAATGCTAGTTATAATTAGCATTATATTCAACTTTTATAGTAAACAAAATGCTAGTTATATCTAGCATTATATTCAGTTTTACACTATACAAAATGCTAGTTATAACTAGCATTGTTCTTCAGCCTAAAAAACAAACTTGTTGTCCTTCAGCCTACTTTTTTTTCTAAGTTTGTGTGCCTATTCCTAAAATGTATATGTATGAGAATCTTAATGAGTGCGGAAATAGTTTTAAGGGAAGAGAAATAAAATGTTGGAAAGTGGAATTAATAAGCATTAATTTTCATTAATTCAATAATGCTGTTATTATATCAATTTACTACACCATCAAGCAAGTGGCTAATATAACGTTATACAATTATGAGAATAATCGAACAGCAAAAATAAAGGCAGCAACCATATAACGTTATACAATTATGTTTATAAACTGAAAAAATATAAACATGTTATATGTATAGTAGTGATATCACTCTATTAACTTTTCAATAAAAAACCTATCAAAGTATTTATGACCATTAGAAATATCCATAATCCTTAGTCGGTCCAACATAGAAATATTCAAACTTTATAACACAAATATAGCATTCTAGAAATATCTACCACATCCTATAAATGCCACTTACCTTATCCATCCATATTCACATCTATTTTCACCCCTATTTCTTTTCCACTTCTCTCTCCTGTCATCTCCATTCAGATCTTTCATCACCACTGTTTCCTTTTGGATACACTTCATTGAGTTGCTCGCCATCGTTAATCCCCAATATCATAGCTTCAGGCTAGTGTAAGTATACCACTGAAACTGTGCTTTACACCATAGCCCTATCTTGCACTTTTATATTTCATTTCTGTGACTGCAACTTCTACACTTCTATTTTATATTAAAAGGGTAATTTGCACTTTTTAGAATTCGTTTATATTGTTTATTTAAGTGCATTGCTCTGTGTATTCTCAAAATAATATCATGATTACATATTATTTACAAACATAAAATCAACTGATTGATGAAAATTTATTATATTTTCATGTTATTTTTTATTTTTAAATATATTTCAATCTTATTCTACAGGAAAAATAACATTTCTACGACTGCAACTTCTACGCTTCTGTTTTATATTAAAAAGGTAATTTGCACTTTTTTAAATTTGTTTGTATTGTTTATTTAAGTGCATTGCTCTGTGTATTCTTAAAATAATATCATGATTACATGTTATTTATGGATATAAAATCAACTGATCGATCAAAATTTATTGTTTTTCCATGTTATCTTTTATTTTAAAATATGCACAAAGATTATGCTTCTTATAAAAAAATGTTTAAAAGTACATGTCAGTCATCACGTTATTATTATGTTACTCTATATATTAAAAAATTAATTTCAACATACAACAAATTTATCAGCCAACCAATGGATACTAAACACTCTGATAAGCAAAGGTCGACTCAAAAAGATGATATATCTCCAAAAGCATCTTCAAAAGAAAGATAGTGTACATGTCTAGAAATCAATAAACGACGATAAAAATCCCCCCTCAAAGAATGATTATGGCTGGGATAATAAATTTACTTTTGAAGTGGTAAGTGATATATCATTCAAAAAATTTGAAAAACAATATAATTAAATTATATCATCTTATCGGTTTTTTCCTTCTGTTTTTACAGATAAATTTACGGAGAAAAATTGATGGTATCATATACATTTTCACTCTTTATTAATTGATAACAAAAACAAAAATTCAACCTCATAAAAAATTAAATGTTCCAACTTAAAAGTGAGATTCAAACTGATTATACATGATCCCAGTGTAAAAACGTAGCTACATATTTAAGAAAATCATTTCTCTTAAATATGTTAAACACATATAATTTGTAAAAAAAAATCAATTTACTCACGAAGCATGTGCTATCGTCACGCGCGAAGCACGTGCTGTAACACTCGTACTCTATATAAAAATCATGGACACACAACTCTTTTTAGCAATGCAACAAACAATTTTTTTTACAAAATTAATGTGAATGCTATGTCACAAGTTTAGGTGGATGTTTAATATAGTGTGTGAAGATCTTATAGGAGAACACATTGAACAATTTATCTCACTGCAAATACGTATAGTTATAAAAACCCCTCAATTAGTGTTTATTTTAATTACTCATATTATCGAACCTGATGTGCCCTAATTTTCTTTATCAAATGATTGCACTCTCAATATGTTCTTCATTTTATGTTTTTATACCCACTATGAATATATAATGGTGACAAAGGGTTATGAAGTAAGATATTGAACAGTTTTCTCCCAATATCTAAGTTATATATCCACGTTGGTGCATGCAATGCACATGTATGTAAAAATGGAAATTAGAATTTTAAATAAAATTAAATCTCAATGGAATAAATATGATTTAAACATGTTATTTTTATTATATATGAATCCATTGTAAAATAAGAATGAATGAATAATAGGTTGAAGAAGAAAAAATAAAAGGCTAATTTTATTTGAATCTGAAAAGTCGTAGAGTAGCCCCCACGATGAAAAAACTATTATATCCATATTTTTGCTGAATATACCTATATTATTGATAACTCTTTCCCTTTATACCTTTCGATCTAATAAAAAGTCATTCCAGTAAAAAGTCAACAACGTAGGCTAAACACGTGGATTTGCAACCTACCATGCAGTTACATTGGTACCCAAGCTAATCGTGCACCTCCCCTGCATGGTACCCAAGCTAATCAATCACTAAATCAAACTTCTACGAACCGTGCCCTTATAAATTTGAAAAAAGAAAATCAAAACAAGAAAAGACTCGAGTTTTACCTCCTTTGATTCCATTAGATTTGTGTTACCATTATCATGATCCATCAGTTCAAGCACAAAATAAACAAAGATTTTACTTAAATTTAGATTGATAGGGTTTATTGTAAGCAACTGAAGAAGGAAAAGAGAATGAACTTAATAAAGGTAAATCACATAAGGGAAATTTTGTTCTTTATTTTTTTTCAAATTTTAGAGGGTCTAATCAGTGATATCATGTGTCTAAATAAATTTACCTAAGATAAAGTATGATGTAGATGTTTTCCGAAAAAATAACATTCATGTTATTATAGATATAATTAATGTTAAGGGTAAATGATCATCCATTTTTCTACTTGGTTTGATGACCTTTGTATATTTAAACAATGGCTAATTCTATTTAAACACGTGATATACTGATTAGCCCCTTTAAATTTAAAACAAAATTCCAGGACAAAATTGCCCTTATGTCATTCACCCATTTTTTCA
This sequence comes from Allium fistulosum, assembly GCA_030737815.1. Classification (NCBI taxonomy): domain Eukaryota; kingdom Viridiplantae; phylum Streptophyta; class Magnoliopsida; order Asparagales; family Amaryllidaceae; genus Allium; species Allium fistulosum. The sequence goes on along the minus strand of CM060908.1, from coordinate 760,025,338 downwards.
CCTCTTACCGTATTTTCCTTCTTTTATTCTTCTTATCCAATAAACCTTAAAATTTAATTTTTGGTCAATTAGCAAATCTAACGCTTGAAAATTGGTAGTGATGATAATAATGCAAATCTAATGGAATCAAAAGAAGTAAAACTTGAATTTCATGTTGTTTTGAATTTTTTTAATTTGAATATTCATAGTTTGCAAAAGAGGTAAAACTTGAATTTTATGTTGTTGTACGATTTTTGCCGAGGTGATTTTTTCTATGGTGGAATTTTTTACAGATTTGATTTTTACTAAAGAATGGTATAATGAGATTTTTTATTAAGAAAGGGTATAATGGGATTTTTACTAAGGAAGGGTATAATGGAATCAAAAAAGTCATTTTTTAATTATTTTAAATGAACCACTTAGCTACTCAAGGATTTTACAGTCGATATATTACTCTGCTAAACAATAACCAAGTATGCTACTATACTGGCAGTATTGGATTTTCATCCTACCAAAAGTACAATGCAACATATAATCTCTCTAGACATGTCCACATTTTACACACATTGTTATATTAAATAACCAGTTTAACTGCTGAAAATAGTCTTTTAAGATTCATGAAAATAGACAATGATCTAGCTACAAAGAGTCGGATATATTAACTGATGCAGCCTAGTATGAGAAAAATGTTATTACTGAAGTAATCCGAGATCAATTCCTCTATCCCCAAATCTTATGTGCTTATGTCCTCTTGAAATCAACACCATTCGTTCTATTTAATTAAATAATTAATCAAACCAATCCATCTAAAATGGATGGTTGTGATCAAGTAGGGATAAAGGAACATGTAATTAGGAACATTTTATTATATTTAACTTACCAAAGTTTATTATCTTACAACATTATATTATGAATAGGTCGAGGATAAAGTCGTGAATAGCGGTAAAAAAATCCCTCAATGCGGTAGATTCAAAGAGAGAAAGAAGCAAAATGCTCATCAGTGTACATATTATACCCATTACATCTTATAGTAAAAAATATCAACGTACTTAAAAACAAATTCTAAGATACCTAATATACTTACAGTAAACATGCATAGGCACATAATTTCAATTCTAGATCAATAATAGATATATGACATTATAAATCACTTTTAGTTAACACAGTCGAACTTTACAATATTAACTTAAAAGGTACAATGATTTAACATCCAACATAGTTACTACTCCATTGACATTTTAAGTTTTCTCTTTCCACCAGGATGTTGAAGAAATAATAAACAACTTTAACAACACCACTCCCAAGAATTAGGACAATGGACTAAGCAATAAGGAACAAGATTGTAGAAATTTGCATATTTTAACGGCAAAGTAAGTGTTTTTTGATCGACTTTACCATGGTTCGTCTCCTCTTTAATATGCTATATTATATACAAATTTATTTTGGTTCTAGCTAAAGTCTAGATAATTTCTGATTCTATTGTTTACTAGCAACATATTTTTAAATTCACGTTTTTTTTTGTTCCACCTCTGGGTAAATACTTCTCCAGATCAATATAATGTTGAAATTATTTTTTATTTACGTAACCATAAATCTAGTTGAAATTTTATTTCTTGTGATGTGAAAAAGGAATTTTCATTTGGCTTCTTTTTGTATTGTTTGAGACATGATTAAGCAATTATGATTATATAGTGTGCTAGTTTTTGCTTTATTTTACAATGCCTCTTTACTACGCATTTGACATTATACAAGGTCTTTAATATGCTAAGTTCCATTTTGTCTCAAGTTTGAGATGGAAGTTAACCATGGAACATTTCCTAGAGCAATAATATGATTATAGTAAATAGATGATTGTACTAAATGCTGCAAAATAACTATGTATAGAATTTCATTCCACAGCTTTTGATGGATAAGTAAAGAACGAATATTCTCACCATAACCATTATTTGGATATACATGTGTTCGTGTTCATTTAATGTCTATTACCATTTTTCTATTTTGTATTTATGCATGTTTTTGTAATTGGTGGCTAATTAGCTGATTGTAAAAACTATAAGAATCAAGTGAATAGAGACAGAGCACGGATACTTTTATTATGACAAACATTTTCTGATCAGTACTATTATGGTCGGAAAATGTCGTTCACGGCTCCTTCTGCGATACTTGAATATTTTGAATTTGATTATTCTTTCCGCATGTGAACATCTATTCTCCAATCAACAAAATATCGAGTGTTGTATAACATGTGAACAATCTATGCAATCATAATATCAAGTGTTTCTTTATGATAAATTACATATCTAATTCAAACATATTCTCATAAAAACCTTCGGTTCATGGGCTACACTAACGTTCATTGTAACGTGAAGCGCAATATTTAACCTGTGAAACATTACGTAGGGTTATGGAACTATGAAATCTTTTAAGAACCTATATGTACTATAATCATCATCAATGAAGTTAAGGTCGAACGAGTTTTTCACCAAACTATATTGCCATAAATAATAATACAACATAGATAATTAATACAAGTAATATCTACCGATGCTGCAACCCAACGATGATACATGTACGAAGCACCTGTTTGAACCTAGTCTATTTGATAACCGTGGGATATATCTCATAGACTCGCATTTTGATCAATACCTCACTTCGTGGTCCATAAATTTTCATGAGTTTAGAAAGCAAATTCAGAACACTCTTTACCTAATCCATGAAAAGATAGCATCTTCTAATTCTTCAAAAGAGCATATATCGATCCTCTTCCTCTCAACATCACCTTTTCCTCGTTCTTTGTTTTCTTCTTATATTTCTATTTAGATTCTCTTCGAAATGGCTACTGTCTTATCTTCCACGGAAAATTCCTTTTTTATTCTTTTTCTCAATAACCACCTTATGTAACTTCACAAAATAAACCCAAAACCATGTCTTCTTCTTCCACAATCAGCCAGGAACCCGTCACCATCAATTTTCCTTACACTCTGTCCTCGCCCGCTCTCTTTCATTCTCTTTCGCTCTCCAAAAAGCCCAGTAGACACGTTTTCTCTTGCAGCTTGAAAAACCCTACTTCCAAAATCCATTCTTTATTCAACGAGTTCAACAGATTCGTGACCGGCTATTGTGAGAAAATCCCGATTGGGTTTGGGTTCGCTTCTGTTGGAAGGTTGAATGGTGAAGAGAGCGGCGGTATTGGATTGGAGGGTAAAAGTATAATTGATGATGATGGTATTTGTTTCAATGGCGGTGGAGCTGGAAAAGTGAAGAAAGTTTTGATTTTGATGAGTGATACTGGTGGTGGGCATCGAGCTTCTGCAGAGGCTATTAAGGCTGCTTTTAATCAGGAGTTTGGTGATGAGTATCAGGTATATTTTGTTTACTTGAATTTGTTTCAGTGTGCAATTACTTATTTTTATCTTCATAAGATACAATATTTATTTGAATACAGGTTGCGTTAAATGTGCTGAGTAGCTCCATACATTGATGTTGTTGGATGTGCTACATAACATTAATAATGTAGCTTATAAAGTTCTAAATTAGTGGAATGCTTGGCTTTTTTCTATCATTAATTTCTTGTGGTGCTTGATTTTGTACACATACGCTTAACTAATGGTTCAGTTGTTGTGTGCAATGATTTTTAACGGATTCACAAACATTACTAAATTGTTCTAACACCATTGAAAATCACATGTTAATAATAACAATATTTTTAAATGGGTGTACACAAAATCAAACTCAATGTAATTGGTTAAATGGTGTGATCTTCTATAGAAATATTGACATATATCCATTACATACATTCAAGTAAACATAATAGTTACATGGTTGGTATAATTTATTTCTAAGCAGACCATATAAGTTGATCCGTTAGTTGGTATTTTTACTTGGTATATGGAATTTGGATGTTGATAAAGTATTGCTACTTACTATATTATATTTCTTTTTTGTTGTTCTTTAATTTTTACCAGTTGTGTATCCATCTTTATAAAGTAGTTAATACATGTGTGTTCGTATGCAAGGTATTCGTGACTGATCTATGGACAGAACACACTCCTTGGCCATTTAACCAATTGCCAAGAAGTTACAACTTCTTGGTGAAACACGAGGCGTTATGGAAAATGACATATTATGGATCTGCTCCAAAATTGGTGCACCAACCACATTTTGCTGCAACGGCTGCTTTTATAGCTCGGTATGTGTATTCTTCTGTCCTGCAGCTATTGTAAAAATATGCTATCATTGTTTTTACGGATTTGAATGTCATTTCACTTCAAGAATGAATAGAAGTTTTAAGCTAGAAGTATATAATTCAAATGCTAAACACATTGAACAATGAAATAATATTCATCTCACTGGACTGTCGTCTGGAAAATGAATATTTTGCTATTATGTAATTTGTCAAGCCTAACTGTCCTTGATTGACAACAAATTAAATGAAAATCAAGTTAGATATTTTATTAGTTTGAAAATGATGGGTGGCTTAAATGTATTTGTTACCCTACACATCATGTGGCAAATTGCCATCAATCTAATTGTACCATTATTATCTAGTGTCATTGTCTTGCGTGATCAAATAGCGACTTTATTTGACAATCTTTTGCTATGGCCGTAGATGGCACAATCGCGCAGTTGATAGCTGTTACTTGGCGGTAGGCAACAGCAGTAATACAGTTATTTCTTCACGATTATTTATGAGTAATATCTGTTCTAATAAGCTTTCATTATGCAAGTATAATGTTGTTGGTCAAATTTTGTGCGATAAGCACTTTCCTGTCTTAATCATGTTTATTTTAATATATTATCTATGAATACTCAAGCTCATTTGCTATACTCTAAAATCTGTTTAACACATGCAGAGAAGTTGAGAAAGGACTAATGAAGTACCAACCAGATATTATAATAAGCGTACATCCTCTGATGCAGCATGTTCCTCTTAGAATCCTCAGGTCCAAGGGTCTTCTTCAGAAAATTGTATTCACCACAGTCGTGACTGACTTGAGTACTTGTCATCCTACTTGGTAAATGGTCTATTACTGCAAAGGCAATCTGTTATGGGATATATAATGCGCATAATGTGCATTCGAAACATATGATGTATATTTGTGAACTCAATGATTAACCACATTGAGCTAACCAAACACTAAGAGCTAACAAATTATCAGCTGTTTGACTTAGGTTTCACAAGCTTGTAACTAGATGCTATTGCCCTTCTAACGAGGTGGCGAAAAGAGCATTAAGGGCTAGACTTCAGCCTTCACAAATCAAAATATACGGTCTTCCTGTTCGCCCTTCTTTCGTCAAGCCTGTTAGACCCAAAGTATGCAACTTCTTCATGAGTAACATAGTTATATTATATGTGGTGATACTGAAATCTGGCTCCTTGAAATTCTTCACGTGTGGTTAGGATGAGCTAAGAAGGGAGTTAGGGATGGATGAAGAATTGCCTGCTGTTTTATTGATGGGAGGAGGCGAAGGCATGGGGCCCATTGAAGCTACAGCACGGGCGCTTGGAGATGTATTACATGATGAGTTGGGAGGACCAATGGGTCAAATTCTTATTATTTGTGGTCGCAATAAGAACCTTGCTAACAGACTGCGTGCAATTGATTGGAAAATTCCAGTGCAGGTATTCTAGCATTTTAAACTTTAAAGTGCATTGTTATGTGTTATTCTTGATATGGTGAGGTATGTGGAGTTGTATTTTTTAAAGACGTCTTCATTTTTATATATGTGTATGAAAACCGGGAATGGGGAGTATGCATACATTTTTTTAATGTCAAAACTTCAAAAAGAGAATATAACTACAAAAAATGCAATAGGTTTCTTTTGGGGAGGAAGTTGCATAAAAATGTAAAATATGTTGGCACTTTTAGAGTGGAAACTGCTTGAAACTCTGTCAAATAAACTCAACTGAGTTATTTTTATAATATAACTTGGAAGCATTTTTAGTATCCAATAGTATGTGACCTGAAGTTTTTGATAAGGTTTGTATAAAATGACATTGTGGAAGTCATAAAGTGAGACTAAACCAGTGTGTTAGCTATTTAATAAATAGGCTTTAAATTCACATCGTTTGGAACCAACAAAAAGTGCAGTTACATAGGCACGTTTTTGTTCACATATACTGATAGAAATCAATTTAGAAATCAATTGCCTGTCCATTGTATTCATCGTCCAATAATAAATATGGTTACAAGAGTCAAGATAGGCTACAAATTAGCCAACTGATTTGCTAAAACAAAGGTAACTAAATAAATACTAACCAAATAAAGAGGCTACAAATTAGCCAACTGATTTGCTAAAACAAAGGTAACTAAATAAATACTAACCAAATAAAGATATCGTCAGATCATGGAATAAATGCAAGAAATATTCTAACGCCTAGAATATATGTAAAATATATTCTATCACACCCCCTCAGTCGAAGCGGGAGGTTCTCGTATGCTTAGACTGTCCCTGAAATCATTAAATAATACGCGCGTAAGCCCTTTTGTAAAAATATCAGCAATTTGGTAACGGGACGGTACATGAAGCACACGCACTTTGCCACGAGCTACTTTCTCACGGACGAAATGAATATCCATCTCAATGTGTTTAGTGCGTTGATGCTGAACAGGATTGCCGGATAAGTATATAGCACTCACATTGTCACAATAAACTAGAGTAGCCTTTTGAATAGGACAATGCAATTCTAGAAGCAAATTTCTGATCCAGCACGAATCAGAAACAACATTAGCAACACCCCTGTACTCCGCCTCAGCACTACTATGGAAAAGAGTAGGTTGCCGTTTCGAAGACCAAGGAATCAAATTATCTCCGAGGAATACACAATAACCAGAGGTAGAACGACGGATGTCAGGACAACCACCCCAATCTGCATCTGTATATGAGATAGTACGATTAATATTTGATTTGTACAAGTGGACACCAAAAGAAAGGGTACCCTGGAGATAGCGTATGATACGCTTAAGAGCTTTCATATGCTCATTAGTTGGGGCATGCATATGAAGGCAGATCTGCTGCACGGCATAGGAAATGTCTGGCCGAGTGAATGTAAGATACTGAAGAGCACCTGCAAGACTACGATACTTAGTCGGATCATCATAAGGAGTGTCTGTGGTGGCACTTAGTTTGGACTTAGTGTCAACATGAGTAGGACATGAACTGCAGTTAGACATTCTGGCACGTTCAATAATTTTTGCAGCATACTGTGTCTGAGATAAGAAAAGACCATGGGCATGACGAGTGACAGCAATACCCAAAAAGAAACTCAGAGGACCTAGACCATGGGCTTAGAATGTTTTCCAAGAGGACAGGAAGAACAAAAAGTTTTACAAGCCTTATTACAATCAACAAACTTTTTACTACAAAAAGACTTAAGAATATCATCGCCAGGATGACCTAAACGATTGTGCCAAATTTTCGAAGGTAAAGCAGTAAAAGCAGAATGATTGTTGGAAGAAATGGCTTGAGAGTTGGAGAAAAGTGGATATAAGCCCTCAGTGCTATCACATCTCATTAGTATGTTCCCCGTCTGTAAGTCATTAACAGAGAAACCAAAAGGGTCAAAAGAGATAGAAACCCTATTATCTGTGGTAAATTTCTCTTTTGAAACCCTATCATCTGTGGTAAATTTACGAACAGATACCAGATTTTTAATGAGTCTGGGAGCATGTAACACATTGTTTAGAGTAAATGGTGGATAAGGTGGAGGCAATGTAGTGCGACCGTGACCAATAATTGGAATTAAATGACCACTACCAACAACAATGTTATGATGCTTATTGCTTGAATTGAAATAAGTAGAGAGAATACCTGCATCCGCCGTCATGTGAGATGTAGCACCAGTATCCATGTAGTAGTTCCCATCTGGTTGAGAGAACGAAAGAGCATGCACAGAGGTCTCAATGTCGATGTGTATGTAGCTAGGAGCAGGAGGAGCAACGACATTGAAAGCTTGAGGTCTGGACCCAAGTAAGCCTGACCCAGAAGAGAAGGGACGTTGGGCCGCTGATTGGGCCTTGGCTGCCAAGAGTATGCGGGAAATGGGCGAGGAGGAATAGTCCACCCTCCCCAACCAGGCTGCCACATCTGCTGCCATTGTGGTGGTGGGGGCTGCTGACGTGGCTGCCACTGGTGCTGTTGATATGGCGGCTGACTAGGACTGGATCCATTAGTACTTTGGTGGGTCTTTTTCTTTCCATTGTTTTTCGAATTGTTCCTCCATTTATTATTGTTGTTGCGCTTGTTGCTTGCAGATGAATTAGTGGCAACCATGGCAGCACCACCGGACCGACTCCCAGAACCACCAGTTTCATGAGCTTGACGAGCCTTGATAGTACGCTCAGCCATTTTCAACCTTGAACGACAACTCTTAAAGGGTGGCAAAGGCTCTTGATTTTGTATATAGCCTACCGTACCACTATACGCCTCTGGTAAGGACCCGGTGAGACTAAAACCAGACGACCATTTGTCACCGGAGCATCAACATCAGCCAACCTATTCGCCAGAGATTGTAGATAATTACAATAATTGTCGATCGAGTTGAAAGCCTCAAAAGCAGCGTTCGTAAAGTCCTCTTTGAGATGGGTAGCCCGAGAGGCTTTGTTATCCTGAAAAAGAGCTTCAAGACGGTTCCATGCTCCTTCTGCCGTGTCATTACGTCTGAGGATAGCAAGGAGAAGATCGGAAGAAATGGTGTTGTAAATCCATTGCAAGATAACGACATTCAAACGCCTCCAAAGAGCCGGATCAGCGGACTTAGCCTGGGTATAGGCAGCCATAGCCTTCTCCTTCGTTGGTGGAACCAAGTGATCGTAAAGATCATGAACCCTAGCAAGATTGGTAAACAGAGTAGCCCAAGAATGATACATGACTTGCTCATTGTCTAATGTTACGGGAATAAGAGATTTAACATTAGTGATGGTGAATGCGGGATGAAACTTGGATGAGTCTGCCATGGAAAAAAATTAAAGATAGAAGAATGGAGAAGAAGATAGGTGAGGCTAGGGTAAGGAGAATAGGATCGTAAGAGGCTCCGATACCATGATAGAAATCAATTGTCTGTTCACTGTATTCATCGTCCAATAATATATATGGTTACAAGAGTCAAGATAGGCTACAAATTAGCCAACTGATTTGCTAAAACAAAGGTAACTAAATAAATACTGACCAAATAAAGATATCGTCAGATCAGTGAATAAATGCAAGAAATATTCTAACGCCTAGAATATATTCTATCATATACAACTCATTAAATTTTGTATTTGATGCATTGCTGCATTGAATTAGTTAATAATCAGAGGAGTTTACAGCCAATTAGAGGATTGGAGTCCATGAGTTGGCTACAAAGGCTTGTATATTATATATTATTAAGATTTTAGTCATATACTTATTTATTTATTTATTCTAGGAAAAAATGTACTGTTAGTGTGATGGTGCCTTAACTCACAAGTATTTTGGTTACTGAATCAAATTAACTAATTTAATTTAACAAATTCAAACACCCTTTTCTTCTTGGTCCTGTGCATCATTGAGCGTATGGGTTTTACTTTGAGCATTTAAGCTAAATATAAGGTTGGATGTACTCCTAGAAATCACTATCATGGATTCATCTGTCTTTAAATTTCTCCTTTGTAAACCATTCAAATTTAGTGTTTGCTCATGTAAGTTGTCTGTATCCAACTTAATCCATTTAACTTTTCTGATCATATGAATTATGAAAAATGATGTAACATCACTTTATTAGTACTTGCCATCTTCATCTTCTTATTCATTTGCATCACCTTTCTGCCTTTGAACTAAAGTATTCCAAAATGAATACCCAGGTGAAAGGTTTTGTCACTAAGATGGAAGAATGTATGGGTGCTTGTGACTGCATTATTACCAAGGTTGGATCTCTGTACCTTTTGTTTGGAAATTCTGTAATACACGTTCATTTTTAATACATGTTCATTTTGAATTAAAAAACAAAATTCAATATGTAGGCTGGACCTGGAACTATTGCAGAGGCGATGATCCGTGGTCTTCCTATCATTCTCAACGATTACATTGCAGGCCAGGTACTTTTTTTTTCTTGGTTGCATAAACATATGCTGAATGATATGAAAAATGATTTGTACATATTGGATATTGTAGGAAGTTGGCAATGTACCATATGTGGTTGAAAATGGATGTGGAAAGTACTCGAAATCTCCCAAGGAGATAGCAAGAATAGTCTTTGAATGGTTTGGTCCAAAGTCGCATGAACTGCAAGTAATGTCTCAAAATTGCTTGAAGTTAGCGAAACCAGACGCTGTCTTTAAAATTGTCCATGATCTTCATGAGTTGGTTAGGCAAAGAAGTCTTATTGTACCACAATCACAATATTCAGTTGCCACTTAACCCTGATACTACATTTTTGTTTGTTTTATTTGGAAGCACACAGGAAATAGTTATTTTGATTAATTTTGAAGTAATATATGGCTCCTTTAGGATGCATACAGTAAGCAAGAATTCATTTGGAGAGATGACAGGTTTTAAAAAGCATGCCGTCTTATGTATAAATGGGGAGAGTTCCAACTTTAAGATCTCATTTACCAGATCTTTATACTTGTAAATAATTTTGATCTTCTTCGACTGGGCGCGTAACAAATTTTTTGGGACTACGCTATAAAAATCTTGCGCACTCGAGTATTGGTCCTTGCTTTTTAGGAAAACTAGTGTGCGGTCCGTGCTACGCACACGGGCAGTGTCAGTAACTAACATTTTGTGGGATCCCAAGTTTGTAACATGTTGTTGATTTTTCTTTATCCTAACGAAATAGGCAAGGATGAAGTTTAGAAATGCTTTATAATTCATATGCTTTGGATAGGGTCGGATCGTAAAATGGTCGGATCAAAATTAACCTAACCTCAATTATAACCCAACTCATTCAACCCACTCAATGACAGAGACAATCTGAACAAACATACATAATATATAAATCATCTATTTAAACCATTATATTTCGCTATTAAAAATAAAAATAAAAAATCTCAAGTTTTGTTTTTTACTTTAAGGTTTCTAAAGCAATCAAATTCGAAAGTCAAATTCAAATTTTCTTATCCAGTTTTTCAAATTCAGATTTGCAAACTCAGTATTCAAAATTTCAAATAGTAAATTTAAAATTCAAAATTTTGAAATCAGAATAAAAATTCTAAATTTCAAAAATCAAACATTCAAACAGAAGTTTAAATTTAGATTTATTATAAAATCCACTTTGTAAATTCAAAATTCAAAATACAAATTTTCAAAATTCAAATTTTTTGGATATAAATTTTTTAACTTCAAAATTGAATTTTGAACTTCTGAAAATCAAAACTTTCAAATTTCAAAATTAGATTTCAAAATTTAAATTTTAACATTAAAGTTACAAAAATTAGTTTTTCAAAATTAAAATTCTTAGATTTTCCATTTATAATAAGAGTGGTATTTTATTAAGCCAGAACACTCAATTAATGTCTCAATGGTTTGAAACCCATGACCTATAAATATTTAGGTTTCAAACTCTCAATTGTTGTTTTCAAAACCTTAAAATTCTAAAATTATAAATTCCAAATTATAATTAAAAGGGATAAAATGTGCTATCCATTTATAACTATTTTAATAAGAAGTTAAATTTAATGGTCGTTTATTTACGATCATTTTCACCATCTTCGGTAAATAGGTTGATTCAACTCATTTACAAAAGACGCATGAGGTTAGGTAATTGGAATTGATTATATTCTAACAGTTGAAGATGTGATTAGGGAATATTTTCTTTTACAAAAAAATCATGTATATTTGAGCTATGTTGTTCCTTTATGGTATTTATCTAATATTTTTTTAAGCTCTCCAACTTAGTAGTACGTGGATAATTATGTGTAAATATTGTGAGTTACTTTATCAAAAATCAACTATAAGCATTTATAAACTCAAACTGAAAGTATCTGTGTCTATTTTTCCTATGGAAAGGAAATGAAATTAAAGAAGAAAAAATTGTGTGCACTTATAATAAGTTGAATGTAGACTTTATGTTTTTATTGTAAACTCCAAATAATAACCGTTGGAAAAGAATTTAGTGTATTATGTTTAGTCAAACTGCCAACGTGTATAAGAATGCTACAATCATCATGTTGCATAAGTGCATTTTTGCAGGTACTTGCAAGCTAAGGGCTGCTCTATATTTTTTAGCACATCCTAGTCGGGTAACGTAAGCTGCTTCCAAGGTCATACTTAGCGAAGGCCAACAGCTGGCTATCCAGAAGCACCTGCTCAAAACTTTCCAATTATAAAAAATACGAGAAATCTTATGTACTTCTAAAAATAATAAAATAAAATGTAGCATAAATAGTGTAGTAAAGAAACTTGGTTATGAAAAAATATTGTGAGTACATTCACAGTTTAGATATAATTTAAGCATCAAACTCATATTCTAAATAGAAAGCTTTAACTCTTCGTAATCTAGAAAAAAGATCTCTTTCTTACTTATCTAATCCATGGACAGTGAAAAGTTGAGAAAAGGGAAAATTAAAAACATAATATTGTAAAATACTAATATATTAAACTTATGAGTTTCAAAAGTCAACAACAAATCAAATCAGTAGAGTTGCAAGCTGTAACTACCATGCATTTAAAAAAGGAAAAAAAGTGAGAAACAAAATAATATTATTACCTACATCAGGAACATGAGATTATAGACATGATTTTTTCTTACGTTGACCAAAGAGTCATTTAAATGGATGATGATTTGATATCTCTGTCGATCAAGATAAACCTCGTGTCTTGCAAATATTCCAGGTTATCAACAATTTTCACAGCATAAAAGTAAGCATCTTTCTTTGATAATCCATCTTCCTACAATTTGTATATAGATTACCAACTGATAAGCCATAAAATAACTCAAGAGTAATATACAGTTACACAGATATAACAATAATATCCTAATTATTTGACTAAAAAACTCAAAAACCACCCAGAACCAAGCACCATGTAGCTGTTAACTTAGCAGCAGTCACACTGAATACTTATCATTATTCAAATTAAAACATTCCCATTGGTACTATGCACTACAGAAGCATCCTTCTAAGAGATTCATAGTTGTAGTTCGACAAATTGAATTGAACAAAATGTTAGCTAATCTTTCATGCAAGACTTTGCAATAAATTGACTTATTAGGAAGAAGAGGATAATGAAGGGCTTACTTTATCAATCTCTTCAGTAAATGTGATTACATCATTATATGCATTGTAACCCATTGCATGTAGAACTACCTAATCAGTAGATTTAAACCTCAATGAGTATTTGAACTTACTAATTAAAATGGGAGTGTTTCTCATACTCTTTGTCCTCTACATTGCTCTTTGCATCATAAACAATGGCATGGGAGGACAGTGCAAGCTATCAAACATGAAACTTAGGGAGCTTGAAACAGGGGAGACCTTCAATGGCATGCCTGAGTTCAAAGTGATAGCAGAAAACACCTGCAGTTGCACTCAGTCAGGTATAACAGTCAGTTGCATTACTCTAGCTAGATAGGTTCAAGAGAGTCGATCTTCCTTTCCTTAAATAAAAAGACGACACCAAAAGCAATGAGAACGATGGACAACCAATAAAAGAAGGAGATTCTGTCATGTTTGTTTATGTTTGGGAGAAGATTCCTTAGTTTTTTGAAGTTAGTAATTCTAAGATTCAGTGTTAGTGGAATTATTCATTTGCTAATGTTTTAATAAAAAAAATTAAGTTTGCTAGTAATAAGTAATGTTGAACAGTTTTAGTATTTGTTGGATATTTGAGTTCTAAAAATACATTGAATTATGCTACTTCAAAAAAAGGAGAACATGTCACTGATTAATCAAAGTAAGAAGAAAGAACCAGTTGGCCATCTATAAGTTTTCATGCCTCTAAAATACAAATATGGGTATGACCATGGAAGTACTTCACTCTGCATACAGAATTTCCGAACTAAATATTTGAAGTTTCAAGCTTTGGCTTGGACCAAACAAAAGTGGGTTATGAGTACCCACTGGTGTTCAAATTGTTGACATGAGATTAACTAAGTTAGTGTACGCTACATGATATTCAAATACTCCAAAATCAATGTGCATTTTCAATGATATATTATGCTTGATTAAGTAATCCCACACACCAAAGTGTGTGAAATGTGCAAATACAAAAAATAAAATAGCATGTTGGGGTCGAATGTTGGTGTCATGTTTAAACCCCACTGCTCTTGTGGCTAGACCACCAATGTTGACAGTTTGTCAAGTTTATATAATATTGTGGGTGTGTAGTTTTATTCAATAGTGTGCTATTGTTGAATTATTGTATTTGTTCTTCTATGTACAATGCATACAAAGTACATTTATATTAATTATTTTTTGCTATAACTGCTTTTTTTCCCTCTACAACTTTTAAAGGTTAATTTTGAGAAGAGTCGAATATAGTTTTCGTAGACATGAATATATATATATATATATATATATATATATATAAGCATTTAGATGCATGTATATTGAAAACCGATTTCATAGACCTTAATAACACAATGAGCAAAATGATTTGGAAATATTTTGGAATGGCATCGGTGAACATAATTCTGCTTATTGTTTTTGGATCCTATACATCAACAAAACTATCGAGTATATCTTCCCTTTATAAGTGTATAAGATGTGTGATAATTGCTAACGAATATAAAGCGAAGGTAAACAACGCTCATCTCTTAGTCAACTTTTGAAAAGTATATAAGTATATACAGCTTTCACTTCGTCAAGAGCTTTTGTAGGGTTCAATTATACCTAACAGCTTTTGTAGGGTTCAATTATACCTAAAGTTATAATGTACTTGGTCCATGGAATCGACATTAGATGCATAATATTTCATGCTTCGTGTGGTAAATATTTGTTACTTTGGGGAATCAGAAATTGGTCATATAGCGTCTGGAATGTTGACATATCTAGTCGCATGATATGCTTTTTCATAAACATGAGAAGATCATAGGTCGGTATCTCAATTCAACTGAAATATTATATATTACATCATTAGCAAATTTCTTTAAATGACACTGAACACTATTCTTCCATCAATTACCACATAAGGTAATGTATTAACCCTCACATATAGTATCTAAAAGACTTTCCAAGTGTAATATTAGTAAAGGGCAACAAACAATACAAACTGATATTGAATGACAGATCACAGAAGAAAAGGAAAATGAAAATAACAATAATGCATCCTTAGTAGAAAATAGCAAAAAGTGATATATAGAGCACATAAGATATGCGAAGATATGTCACTTACAGACTGTACAATGACCTTCGGAGATCTATAGAGAATTCGACTTCAAATTTACAGTCACATGCTCATTATTTAATCATTTTCAATAGCTAGAAATTACGACCTATACATTGTCAATATTTAAACGGTTAAATATGACTCGTTGTGTAGTAATGTAAAATTGATCGCAATATATTAGAAACCACTTCCTAATATATATGGATCATGTAGAAATCAAACTTTTAAGCATGATATTGTTACTGAGATGTAAAGATATCATCAACACCACTTACAACTTTAAATATTGAACTGACTGTCATTGAGTAAATTCATCAACAACATAATCTACAACTGTAATCTTCATGCTTGAGAACAACAAATGGGTATGATTAATGAAAGATAGAGACAAATATGAATTTATATGACAACTACTATGTTGTAAACAACGTGAACTATTCATGTTCAAACAAATATACAACCAGAAAATATGGGAAAATTAAACAGAAAGGAAAATCCAGTAAACATACTTACATAAACGATGACGATGATAAGCGAATGAGAATGAAGAATTAGGAAGATGAATACTATATCTCTAACTGAATTATCAAACATGATTGTTACGAAAGAAGGAAATGGACAGTTTTTTATTTAGTGGAGTTATAATCATTCTTTAAAGAAGCGGATGGCAAACAGTTCTTTAGCCAATTACAGCGTAAATAATTACTTGACACTTGGATACAGTGATTTGGTGGCACTTGTCAAATTGTGGTTTCAGTTGGAATGTGGTTTCTCCTTTCCAATATAAGTAATGGATGTTTTCCATGGACTATAATTTTCTGGTTCAATTTTGCATTTCATTTTCATATTTACCATTGTTAGTGCATATGAAATAGGATACATCACATTTTGGGATTTAATCTATAATATACTTTAAAAAAAAATTAAAGTTACTGTTATTATTGGAAATTGATGGTTGGTGTGAAGGAAATTTGATTTCAAGATCTTCGGATTCATAGTCTAAACAGAGTCGGTTTGATCAATTTGGTTGTCTCAGGTTGCTTGGAATGCCAAGCAGCCATCAACAGCTACACTACACATTCTTACTAGAAGTATATACATTCTTACTAGAAATATATACTCGTTTATTCTACTTGTAAACAGTCTCTGTGTCATGAAGTTTAAAATTTTATTGCCTTCCTCTTGACATGTTGCCCAAGCGACCGCCTTGACGGCCTTGCCCTAGGCGACATGTTGACATCCTTGCCCTAGGCCGCGACCTGAGTTCGACCTATTACTACTTTACTTGTGATTCTGAGCACTAAAAAGGCAATTACAGAATTACCGACTTAAATTTTCTTCATGATATACGCTATAAATTAAAGATATGGTCTTCCAAGCAAAATATTTTCTTCATTGGATCCCTTCCCATTTCAAATCTTGAGAATCATATATTTGGTCCAAGAAAAGTCCACTTTGTAATATCTTATTTTGTGATTTGGCTCTTATTTTGTAATATCATATATTTGGTTCAAGAAAAGTCTACTTTGTAATAATGATGAATACTTTGAAAAAATATACGATTTAATTAATTTATAGTCGTTGTAAAATTAACTAAATTAGTTAATATTTATGAAATATTAATTATTAATTTTTATTCGATTTGTTTGAATACCATTAATATTTAATAAAGTGCGGAATAAAATTTATAAACGCGCATATTGATATTCGGTATCGATAGAATATTTAAATTAAATTTAAATATATTAATTTCTACGTGATTTGGGGTAATTTTTGATGTCCACGTGCCTCTTTTATGGCCTACCATGCATGATGAGGGAGGGAGGGGTTTCAAATGCAATTAAAAAAATCAAATGAGCAATTAAAGGAAGGAAATAAATCTTCATCCTTTACTCCTTTATGAATCACTTAAAACACATTTATGAAATGAGATTTTCACTCAAAGGGCTTCTTTGTGTAGAGCAATAAGTTTTAAAAACAACACTTTTGAAAAATTAGTTATAAGGACAATTTACAGGAAAAAGATAAATAAAATTATCATTTTCAGTTATATAGAAATAATGATAAATGAATTTATCATTTTTCTGTATAACTTAAAAAGATAAATGAATTTATCATTTTTCTTAAATTGTCCTTGAAATTAATTATTCAGAAGTACTGTCCTTAAAACTTATTATCCTGGAATGAAAAGCCCTCCAACATAATTTTCACTTTATGAAGTAATTTTTGTCATTTTCTCTTCATTCTATTTGTTGTTGAAATTATAAAGGGGGTGAGGATTTGATGAGATTTAATGAAGAATTAAATAGAGAAGGTTTTAAATGAGCGATTGAATGGTTCAATGTTTTCCTTAAAAGATGTTCTCTTTCATTCATTCCATAATTCCTCCCGACAATTTAATTTTCTCTCTCTTATCTTCATCCATTTCATGGTTGAAATTCCATGGCGCCATGGTAAAATACCCCAAAACAAAATCCAAATTAAATCATAATAAAAAGCGGTTATTTTTTCTATTGATTTTTGCAAAATTTAAGGGTAGATTCAGTCGAATCTAAAAGCTTTGTTCATCATTTAAGATGCAACTTTTGGCTACATCTTATGGTATCATTCTGATTTGATTCAATTATATGTTTCTTATGTTCACATGGTTTAGATTCTATACATGCTACATCTTATATATTTATATGTTCATCAAGTTGGTTCAATTTTGATCCCTTTTATTCTATCTCAATCGACTATATGTTTATTATATTAATATATTTTAAATCTTTCATCTCATTTGATTATTGCCGATAATCTTTGTATAATTTAGAACTAAATTCTCTTTCAACAAATTTACATGTGCCTAAGTTGTCCGATTTTTTGTTACTGTTCTGTAAATTATTGTTTAAAGAAATTATATTGAAAAACTAATTTATTAAGTGATATAATTTTGTAACATTGTATATACAGACATAATTAAACTATTTATGTTGATTATTTAAACTTACCTAAAACTGATTTCTTAAGTTAAATGGTTACTATTTTGAATATAGTCCTTTCATTTATTGTTTATATAAGAGTAAAAGTTGTTTCAATCTATATTTCATCATTGGACTTTTGTGTAAAACCTAAATCTTTTGTTTCCTTTCTAAATTAAAGGTTTGAATTAAATTTGTTAAGTTTGAATTTGACCCCCCCCCCCCCACACACACATATATAATAAGTTACAAACTTTACATGCGTATGTTGTTTTAAATTTAAAACATAATTTGCAATCATTTATATATGGATGTTTGTGTGTGTTCTTTAACTCAAATTCGTAAGATGGATTTTTATAAGACTACAGAACTTAATTTCGAACCCTTTCTTAATTGAAACTAGAATTCTAATTTGTTAAGTTTAGTTTTTGAAACATATATAATATAGTCAAACCTCAATATAATATATATATATATGTATATATATGCATGTGTGTGTTTGTACATATTATATTTTTAATCAAAACTTTTAGAAAACAAAAGCATATATAAAGGGATAAATGAGTCTATTGCGGTATAAATCCTAATACCCACATACGGACATTAACCGTGTACTTTCCATATTTGTAGCACGTGCATTATACACATACAAATGTATTTGATACACTTATAAATTAAAACTAACAAAAAAACTTTTTAAAATAAAAAAGCAATAAATATTTTATTAAACATATTTAGATTAGATCTAATAACACTTTAGACTTCATACACCCAATAAATTCCCAATAGGAAGTTTTTTTGAGATCTACCTATTTCACCCGCTTTCGACTGGCCCAATTCATTCAATGGTATTAGAGTGAGGTTAGTTGAGGCATTCACCTAGTACATTAGATTTCCCAGGTTCGATCCTTGCAACTAGCATGATAGCGGGTTCTCACATTGTGATCTGTGATGAAGCATTGTCTCTTACTCCTACATGTCCCGTGATTGTGCTAATCGAAAAGCAACATGCAAAATTCACTTGTGAGGTACCTAGTTGGGCCTCCTTAAAGGAGTTTGGATCGAACCAATAGTGTTATCAGTGCCCAAATGGTCTATGTGCTCTAAATTAGCAATGTTAGGGTTAACTATGTACAGCCGACCTATTTAGTAGGGTATCTAGAAAAGTAGTGTTAAAGGTTAGGTTTGGGTAACAAATACTCTGTCCTACTTGACTACTGGCCTAGTCCGAAGGATGAAGTAAGCCCAAATGTCATCCTTAATTTATAAGTTAATTTAAAGTATAAAAGAAAATTTTATAAAAGTTACAAATTGCATTCAAAATTTTCAAAATTATTTTAATAATTAATTTTGAAATTTCAAATTTTAATTAAAATGATTAATTAAATTAAATAATCAATTAAATGATAATTGATTAATATATATATATATATATTGATATACATGTATAACTATAATTATTATAATCTTTGATTTATCTTAAAATTGTTTACGATAAACTAAATTAAAATTTCAAATTAATTAAAATGTTTAATTAAATAAAAGTTATTAATTAAAATGAGCTAAAAGTTTATATATTGATATGTATACATGAACAAACAATAAAAGTTAAAGTTGATTAACTATCTCATATAGTTTAAGATGAGTAATATAAATCAAATCAAGTTAAATTAATTAAATATGATTTAGTTAACAAGAATTAAATTTATTAAATGTGATTAAATTAATAATATACATACATATATATAAGTAAATTAAATTATAAAAGTTATAAGTGACTTAATACTTATAGAATTATATATGTATAAAATTAAGTGGAACTAGAAAGAAACCCAAATTAGATTTAAAGAATAAGTACACACATATAGTACAAATATCATGATTTCATATGTGTCCGACACTTGATCACGAGGGCATTTCATAAGAGGTACATTGTTCCCTAAATCAATATCGCTCAATAAAATTATTAATATTTACTATAAGTTGTTCTCTACCATTTTTATATTAATATATTACTATCATACTCTTTAGTTGTTGAGCTTTCCCCAAGCTAAAGATGTCATGTATAGTACCATTAACATATTAACTAGACGAGGCAAGATACATGCATGTATTTGTTAAGCTTTCCTCAAGGTACATGCACTATACTTAGACCATCACAAAATGGTAGGTATGAGTGCTCTTGATTTGTTGAGCTTCTTCAAGGTTAAGATGAGATTAGGAAAAAGGCCGCTAGTTATGTGTTGTGTATGATACGACCAATAAGGTGTTATCCATCGCTTGCGGGTCTACGATATGTTGAGCTTTCCTCAAGGTCAGAATCCCAAGGCAAGTGAGTCCTAACACCCACTAGAGAAATCGGAAGATTTCTATATTTTCTCTTAGGGTTTTGAGAAAC
The DNA here is from genome assembly GCA_030737815.1 of Allium fistulosum. Classification (NCBI taxonomy): domain Eukaryota; kingdom Viridiplantae; phylum Streptophyta; class Magnoliopsida; order Asparagales; family Amaryllidaceae; genus Allium; species Allium fistulosum. The sequence goes on along the minus strand of CM060908.1, from coordinate 760,004,713 downwards.
ACAAAAGTCTAGTGGGAGTCTTATTAAAAAATAAAATGGTAATATTTAACCTCTCTAATATTGTAAGAACATCTGCTATATGAAGTTAAAATTATCTACATCGATAAATTTGTGCAACTAATAAAATTGATAAAAAATATATCAATAAAGATATACAGATAAACTAAGTTAATGATTGGCAAAGAAATATAAAATATACTTACGTTTAATCCCTTGGCATGTTGTTGCTTCAAGATCTATGCCAGAGCCAATTTGTACAACCACTAAAACATTTGTGCCTCGATTGCTTACTTGTTCATTGTACAAGACGGTGTATTGTCTTCTATGAACGCCGAACTCTAATAGCAATACAAGAATATGGATATTTGGTCCCTATTCAATCATATATAAATGTTATATAGTGAAAGATCGTGGTTCGTAATGTTTGAAACTTTAATGAAATTAGTTCATTGGAAATAAGAAAATAAACTATATATGTGAAGTCGTGTATTCAATATGATTGATTATAAAAAGGAATTCGAATGGTTCGACCATTTTGGTAAGGAAAGCAAATGTATGAAAGTTGATGTAACTTAGGCACAGCTAGGATAAAGAAAGTGAATGGTCACTTTTGCTCTTCATGATGAGACATCGAAAACTAAAATTGTATAAAATGAAAAGGATACTTATTATTGAATGAGAAATATGATTTCTATTTCAAATATATATATATATATATAATTGTTTTCTATTAAAGTTATTTCTTTGAGTTCAAAATAACTGATCTGAAATCCACGACCATAAACTAGCTTACAATGAATGAAATACAATCTCATAATAAACGGTTGAATGGACCTTTATATTTTGTACGCTATTATAGTAATGACGGAAATAATGAGAGCATACCATATTACACTTATTAGTGGACGCTTCAAATTATGAAAAATTGTTTCGTAAATATACCAAATATTATTTATGAAATAATAATCTTCTTCAGTATTGACTGGAAACATATATAGTTTTTATTTTAGCATGAGAATTGTGAATATTCGTTTTACAATAGATCTATAATAATGGTATTTACAATAAAAGTGATGCATCGGAAAGTACCGAGTATCTGAAAACTCTACAATTATTTTAAAATTATGGACTAAGTCTCATCTTTGAGGAATAATTCAATAACCATATGATTGTGAATCATATAATACCGATGAATTATATCTCGAAAGACTACGAAGCATCCATTCAGTGCGAGCGACAAAAGAGTTGTTGAACTCTTCAGAATGATACATGTAGATGTATGCATTTCAAAGTCTAATATTACCAAAACAAATCCATTTACTTAGTTAAATTCATAGATGAATTAACATAGATATGAACATGCGTATTGGTACATAAATAGTGTATTTATGATAAGTTCATTAGAAATAAAATAGAAGTAAAAAACCATAACATTCAAAGAAAATAAATATTCAGTTTGTTCGAATAGGCGGGTGTTTTGGAAAGGGTTCCAAAAGTACCTAAAAACGATAAAGATCCAATCTCAAAAGCCACTCCTTATGGTACATAATGATGTATTGATAGGAGTAATTCGACTTTGTTAGACAAAGAATGATTGATAATGAGTGAAGTTGAGTTAACTTCTTTCTATTAGAATGTGTACTTAAGAGTAAGTACATAGGTTAATTTTTTTCATCCAAAGCATTGTTTATGAGATTATATAAGATAGGAGTTGATGAAACAACCACTTCTATATATCCTAGGTCAAGGAGTTGAAATGTTGTATGAGTTGAGAGACTACACGCAATACTTGTTCGTAAGGGACCTTGTGTGGACCACTCTAAATGAGGTTGGGATCGATCAATATTGATTGACCAATTTATGTTATAACGTTTTAAGTTTATGAAATTTATGTTATAAACATAAATTTCATAAAATTAAAACCAAACCAGTTTTATGAATATATATACAAAAAAATTATAAATGTTTATGAATATCTTTTTAGTTGCACCGAGAGACAATTATCATTTAAAAAAATACCAATTTCATGACGAAGGAATTTCTTTTAGAAATCATTGGTCGTAAAATGGATTTGAATATGATCCAAAGATAAAACTAATTACAAAGGATGAAATAAAATTGACCAAACTTTAATGGACACAACTAATTAGAATGTCTAGTAAGAACTGTGACGACCCACCTCTTCGATCCCTGGGAACGACACTTAATACATCATCGGTATTCGTGTGCAGTTGCCCAAGCATCCGAGAGATAAGTTGTCTTGGGGTAAAATAAAGAACAGAACAAGACAGAGTAGATAAACCTCACATCGAAATGGTTACATATAATATAAAATGATATAGTACAAACGGTAACTCCTTATAAGGAGTTATCAGAGTTATAAAAAAAGTACCACATCAAACAAATTTGCAGCTATACATTCTGACTTTTCATTTTTAGATATAAAACACACATACATAACTATAGAGCGGAAATAAATAACTAGATAACTAAGGAGCTGCCTACTTGATCACCGTCTTCAAAGAGTTCCAAAGAAAACCTGCTATTCTCGGGCTATCCAAATATAATTGAGTACCCAAGAGTTTAGGGAAAATAAACAACTCGGGTCAGATAATATGTCTGGTATGAGTAAAACTCTGAAACAAAAGGAAGTGTATTTAACAATAATATATGGGACCACGCCGCTAATGCAAAACGGGTTTTCTCCCACATAAACAACAATCAAACATAACAAAAATAAAAATGAACAATAGGGAACAAATCCAAACATAGATGATGGGTACAATTAGTATAACATTCAGACTTGAAAGAATGAAAATAGTCTGAATAAAAATCCAAACTGGATAGAATGGATAAAACAAGACAACAGTCCAAACTCGATAGAATGGACTAAACAAGATAACCGTCCAAACTCGATAGAATGGACTAAACAAGATAACCGTCCAAACTCGATAGAATGGACTAAACCAATAATTTAACACCGTGAAGAGTGGTTGACTCTTCCCATTGTAATTAAAGAAAACATATTCAAAGGTTCGAATCAAATAAGAAAAGGAAATTTTCCAATAAATGACTAGGAGGGTGCACCCCCATACCGAAAGTATACCTCTAGAAATATACTTGAGAACTCCGATGGCTCTCGGAAACCTTCAAGACGGACCCCGCCAACTGTTACCGAGAATCCGAGTACTTCACATCTCAATGCACAACATCGAATCCAATCTAGAGTGGATGTGAAAATACTCTAATGGGAGCAACCTCACATAGCTTGACCCTACTCGCTCTTTGGTTTTAGTCATTTCCGACAAAGGATATCAAAGCTCAACGAAGCAGTAACCAATAGCCGAGAAACCAACTATCGAGGATATAAAACGATCGTATATGGAAATTAAGTCTTGTATACTTATCACCACTCATCGAATTCCAACTTGTACCATTTCTTGGTTAACAATAATACCATACAAGTCAAGGTAGTGTTACCTCAAGTCATGTCTCACGATTATTCTTAACTTTCAAAATAGTAATAAGTCTACTTCTTCGACATTTAGTGCTAAGTATACAAAAAATTGTTCCCATATAAGTGAATTGGTTTACAGAAATTAATTCATTTCCACAAACGAATCAAACTTTTTCTTTTAAAACCCAAATTTGTGCTTGGCCTCGCATTACAAGTATTAGTGTAATGACCCGTAAAGTTTAGTGGTTTTATTTATTTAATTAATTGAATTTTTGTGAAATTTTACACAATAAAATTTTGAAATAAAAATTTATTATTTGGAATACGTCTTATTAAACATAGCAAATGATAAATTTTCATCTAATAATTTGGAAGTTTATTTTCTTGGGTAATTCTATTTCACTTTAAATCAGTTAATAATTGATGATAATAAAATGCTTTCCAAACCTGAATATTTTTATACAATAAATTTGTAAACCATCTTTTGAGTGAGACGTCATCTTTCGTTTCTCAAAATTTGGACTGTTATTGCTCCGTTTATCTTATTTCTGACAAATTTACAGCATTTTCGGTACCGATTATCGACTTTTGATCGGATGATCGTACCACTGATATCTGTATACCGTTTTGATCATCTCGTCGTGCTGATCTCTGTGGTACATTCAATTCTGTGATTTGAAGTCCCGATAACGGCGAAATATCTACGGAATGATTTCATATCGGTTCCGCATCTAACCTTTTAACTTCCCTTACCTTTCATATTCCACAATATGAAATAAATAACCACTTACTTTATTATTCTCTGAACTTTGAACTTGTGACCTTTGTTATTCCACCTCTTCAAATTTGATCGGCTATTTCATTTCCTCCGGTTATAAAATATCAATGCCTCATTTTGCTTTTTCTGTTTTGTTCTCCTCTCCTCCTCCGCTGCCTCTCTTTCCTCCACCTTTCTCTTTTTGTTTGCTTGCCGCGACAGTGTGAGCCAGCTAGCCTCGGCCACCAGGTCCATTCTCCTCGACACCAACATCGCCTTCTCATCACCGCTCTTTCCCTAGCCTGGCCGAGCATAGGAACTCGCCTCCACCTCCAACTCTTCGTCCCCGAGCACTACAACTTCCCCTTCCTCTTGATTATATGGTAGGTATATGTTTGTTTGCTAATATATAAAAAGTTTGTTTATATATACAAAGCTGTTGTATATGTAAATTCACGTAAGTACATATATATAGTTTATACAAATGTTAAAGTATTTACTTAAACCTATGTCAGTACTTTGATATGAAATCGTAATAACTGTATATATAATATGTCGTATGTTATTTTATATATAAGGGTGTATATGGGTTTGTATATATATTAGTATGTATATATAGGTGTGTATCAATCTGTTAGTTATATATATTTATTTATAATCGGTATGTATAAGCTATGTTAGTATTGCATCTTATCCATTGGTATGAACTATATATAGATGTGATATAGGGGTTGTATATATATATATATATATTGGTTCATATATAGGGTCTGTTGAGTTTTAAATTCACAAGTTTATATATATACATATTATTACTATCGTTGTATATGTATGTTATACCTATACTACTATATATGTAGGCTTGGATAGGTCATGAATATGTTATTTATTTATTTAAATTTATATGGTTTGTTTTGTTGATCTATTCTAAAAAAAGAGTATAATATGTTGTGCAGAACTATTATATATGTTATGAAGTATGCTATATATACACACTTGACTTAAATATAGTAAGTTTGAAATTATATCGTGTACTGCATACACTTTTTTTTAGATATATGTAGTACATGACATATATAGTATAACTTGTACGAAGTTTAATATATGCATACATTTATTCAAGGGCGATTTCATTACATCTCTTTTGAAAATTTAATAGATAAGTTTGAAGTGTTGATATATACCCATCTCTTTGTAGCTGTATTGAAATGGATGAGCTCAAAAGGATAAATATATCTGACCTGCATATATATATATATATATATTATATAAATTACAATTCATCTGTGCATATATAAGTTTCATAAACTACAGTTTGTGTTTATGTTGTGATATATTGGTAATAGAATATTTGACTGTTGTATATGTATATGGTTTGATTTCTAGATTTTCGTGTAGGAAGATAATATCGGTTAGCATGCATATATCATATTTTATAACGGTATCATATTTTCTGGTTTGTTATATCTATATGTTAGGCACGTTAAATATATGTTGCATTGGTATATATATAATTTTTTTTTGAAACGCATATGGATTTTGAATATATGTTATATAGATCGTGATTTTTGTGTATGTATTTTTAAATTTATTATTGATTTCATAATAAATATGAATCTTAAAGAATAACATGTTAGTTATATAAGTTTTAAAATATTGATTTTAGGGAAATAATAATAATAATAATGTAATATACTTTTTGTTTCTGTTATATCAAACTGATTTTTGGTTCTTGATTTCCAATCTATCAGCTTTGTCCGTCAAATCCGCTTCCAGCTTACTTCACTTTGACATTGTTGTTGGATTTGTCGATTGTCTATATCATGATCCAATTCGTACCTTGTTGTGCATCAAATTCCTCTAGCCTCGAAAGGTGAGCAATCACTCACGATTAACGTTCTTATATTTATTAAAATTGATTTCTATTGAAACGTCAATTGAAATATACCGCTGTTAGTTATTTACATTGTTACATATGCTATGATCTGTATCTGTTCACCTGTGACATTTGACACCATTATCTGTTATTTATATTGATGATATATGCCTGTTATATTATTATCATATCTGTTACCACTCTGCAAGTTCCCTGTTAGTATAGAATTCACTATGGGTTGAAATGATACATACCCGAACGATCTGTAGAATATGAGAAAATCGTTATGGGTTGAAATGATAGACCCAAGCGATTTTCATTTGAATTGAATTTGGGATTGCGGATTGAAATGATATATACCCATATATATATATTTTAAATTGCGGATTGAAATGATAAATATCCATATCACTTGACCATAGGATAGAAAATTATATACAGACACCGTTGGCCTATATATAAATGTTTTGAAAATGATTTCTATGGTTTTGAAAAGAAATATATGGTTTTGATAAATATTGATTCTAAAGATTTATTAAAGTTGATTTAATAAAGTTGATATATAATATGTTTAAGTATTTATTTAAAATTTATATTTTCGAATATAGAGTTTGTAATGATTCGGGTTGTAAAGATAAAATTTGAAATTGATTTGAAATTATATTTATTTAAGAATTATACTTAAATAAGTTTGATTTGAAATTTACTGAATTTGTAATTTTATAGAAGTGTTTTACAACTTGAAATTTGATTAAAGATGACTTAAATGGATATTTCAAATTTATATAAATTTAAATGGGATATTTTGTAAATTGAAGTTGTATTCAAATGATATTGAAATAATTAAGTAAATATTTCAAAACTAAATAATAGAAAGGTGAATATATATATATATATATATATATATATAAGATTATCGAATTTAGTTTTGAAATGTGGAATATTTGAAGCTTTGAAATATATTGAAATTGAAATGGTTTATTTGTGGTTCAAATCGGTATTTGAAATCGATATAACTTGAAAATGTTTAATTAAATTGGAATTGAAATTGATGATTTAGATTTGACTAAATTTGAATTTGGGATTCAAATTGATTTGAATCGATTGTGAAAGTCGAGGAAACTATTTTATTTTATAAAGTAATTTTAAATTATATTTAAAATTATTGATATTTTACTTTATAAATTATTTTAATATAAACTATTTTAATATAAATCATTTTAATATAAACTATTTTTATTTATAAACTATTTTAACTTATAACTATTTTATTTATAAACTATTTTATTATATATACTAGTTTTAATATCTAAACTATTTAAGAGGGAAGTGTTATGATTTCCAAAATGCTATAATTTCAAAAGTGTTATGATTTAAAATGCTATAATTCTAAAAGTGTTATGATTTCCAAAATGCTATAATTTCAAAGTGTTATGATTTCCAAAATGCTATGATTTCAAAGCTGTGATTTCCAAAGTGTTTTGATTTTAAAAGACTATGATTTCGAAAGCGTTATAACTTTGGAAAGTGATATGATTTTTGGAAATGGATATATTTGAACTGAAATGATATCGTATTGATATGGTTTTTGAAATGGAAATGATATTTTGGTTTTGAAGTATAAACTATTTTTAAATGACCATGGTGTTATAATAATGATTGGTTATTAAAGAGACCGGGATCGGTTATGGGCATACTCTCTGTCGATACCGAAAACCACTTTGACAACCGTGTATGCGGTGGAGATTCCAGAATGAAGTAGGATGGTGGCGATGATCCTATTGAGGTATGAACGTGGACCCGACTCCCGTGAGTTGGCATAAGGTGGCTAAAACTGGAGCGATTCTCGGGCCAATGAGGTAGCACTAGCACGTCTGATCAAACGCATTTCTTCAATACATTTCTATTACTTTGTGATTGATTTGGTGGCTACCCTTCGATTTTTGATTTGGGAGTGTGTTCCGAGGTGAGCGGTAGTGGTTCTTATGCGTTTCCACTAGCCTGGATGCATAATTGGTATATCTACCCTGGCATTGCCTTGTTGTGCCGTGTCACCTACCATATCGAGCTTTACTACGAGTTTGGATTTGTGCCGTAGCCTGTGGAGTATTGAGGGTAGCCCACGATCTGGGAGTATGCTAATACTGGATAGACTACTGGGACTATTACGTGTTAAGGGCTATATGGGTAACCCCTTGACGCTATTAAAAAGTAAGTTTATTTTATTATTAGACATTATTATAATAGCGTATATTACTACATAGTAGATAGTTTAACGGATCCTTAGAGGATGGTTATCCCAAACATCCTTTAAGTTACTTGTATTTCAGTTGTTATTTTCACTTGAGTTGGATTTATTGATATAAGAATGTTAATCCTGATTCGAGTGTTTTGTGTTTTGCTTTACGCTCGGGTCAGACTGAGTGATACAGTATTCGAGACTCACCTTTGGAGTTGGAGCTTCTCTTGGAGATCCAGCTATCTATCCTGCTTTCAGTTGTTTAGTCGATTCCAGTGATGCATACAGATCTTGTATTTGATTATTTTAGTGAGACACCTTTGTACTCGTGACTTCCATTGTATCTTGTTTAACTCTGTTATATATATATATGGTAGCTTCATGAAGTACTATTCTTTTGTTTCCGCTGCATTATTGTTATATTACTCTGTGTCTGGGATCTGTGATTATTTTATTTACTGTATATTCTGAGTTTTGCCAAATTTAAATCAACAATCTGATATTTTGAGCAATTCAAATCCGACATGTATGGATGAGAATGGTCCAAAATAGTAGGTCGTTACAGTTGGTATCAGAGCTCTGGTTTTAGGCAAAACTCAGCATATGTAGCAAATTTAATTACAGAATCACTTTCGTTCGAGTTTGAATTCCTTCTCCTTTGACTCGGTTTTCTTTGAATTTTGGAACGTTCACTTCGGTTCCAAAGTCCATTCTTGTCTCCCCTATTCATGTCTTCTTAATTCTGGAGTATCCTCATAACTCCACTTTGAATGATCTCTATAATAAATTGACGGTCTCGCCAATCTCTGAATGATTTGTAAAGGGGTGAAACTCCTTTACAATAGGCATTGATTCACCAAAGATTTTGTATTATCGGTTTACGATGCTGTTATCTTTTGCTATACCCGAATTCTATCTCTGGCGATCGAATGTCGATTTGCTCCAGAATTCTACCTTGATCTTATTTTGAAGTCACGGTTGACTCGGTTAAGGTTGCCCGCGATTTATATAAGTCTATCCATTTTTCTCTCTTTGGAATCTATTTATATCCCCATCGAACCTATCTTCTGGTTGAATTCTTTTGGTTAGAATTCCTCTAATCTGAATTTCTATCTTGTTTTGAAATCCATCTTTGAAGTATCGAGTGAGGAGTGTATTTGTAACTAATATTAAAAATGTTTTATCTATTGTGTTGTTTGAGTTGTTGATGTTGATTTGGGTTTTCGATCGACTCGTCTGATCAGCGATATCGATAGGATTTCCAAAACACTTGAACAAAGCAAACTGACACAATATTGTTTTCAAATTTGGTAAATGAAATAAATTTATATGATTATATTATAAATATACAAGTAAAAATTTTCTGGAATTTAATAGTTAATTAAATTGGTTGTTTGAATGATAATATTTGATTATCATTTATTGTTCTAAATGAAATTATAAACATGGTTTATAAATTGATTTTGAATTGAAATGAATTTTAAAAATCAGGAATTTGAGAATTTAATTTCCAGTGATTTCAAGCTTTGGTTTTTAAATTTTTAAAATGTATATTATTGAAGGTATTTTCGAATAGAAACCGTTTTCAAAGAATTTTAAAATGTTGAAATCAGTGCTCTTCTCTTTGTCGCTGGAAAATAATTTCGGTGATGGCGGCCGCATCATCGACATTCATTTTCGAGTTTCGAAGTGGAGAGACCATTCAGTAGCTTTGCTACAATTTTTTTTTGAAAATGAATTGATTTGAATTTCTAAAAGTATGATTTGATTTATATATATATAGATATATGATTAAAAATTAGATTTCATATATATAGTATATATATTTATCTCTAAACTATTTAAAGTTAATCGGAAATTTAAAAATCCATAAATTTATGATTTATAGATGATTTCAGTTATAAAATGAAACCAAAATTTGGAATAGATATTTAAATTTGAAATAATTGAATTGGAAAATTTTATTTGAATAATACTCAATTACATTCTAATACAACTTACCTAAATCATTCAAAAGTTGAATATGTAATTGGATAATATACAATATAAAATGACTTTTATAAATAAAATTTGAGTGGTTATAATAAAGGGTATACACTTAAATTTTAGTTATAAATATTAATTGAAATAAATAGAATAATAAGTTAATTGAATAATAGATGAGACAAATAAATTTGTTTTGAAGGAATTAATAAATTGAAATTAGATCAACTTATGGAAATAACTTGAATTTAAAATCAATTCTTGAATATAAATTAATTTAAATTGAAATTTATATGGTTTAAATTAATTTATATGGTTTAAATATATGTGATAAGATATATTAAGTGGAACAAATTTAATAATAATTTAGAATAAAAGAATTAAATTTGTTGAATAAAATATGAGTATAATAAATGATTGTACAAATTGATGATTTAGAAATTGTTAATTGAGGATGACTAGATAATAAGATAATGAATTTAGAAATAGATAGATTGATTTAACTTAAGTGAACTCAAATGGATTAAACCAAAATGTTGAATATCGATTAGTTTAGTTTGAAATTTATATGGTTTTAATTTCATTGTTTTATTTGTATTTCAACCAATTTTCTTTTTGGTTGTTTCTATTTTCCTACCTCCTTCCTTTTCCGGGACGAAATGTTTTGAGTGGGGAAGAGTGTAACGACCCGTATAGTTCAGTGGTTTTATTTATTTAATTAATTGAATTTTTGTGAAATTTTAAACAATAAAATTTTGAAATAAAAATTTATTATTTGGAATACGTCTTATTAAACATAGCAAATGATAAATTTTCATCTAATAATATGGAAGTTTATTTTCTTGGGTAATTCTATTTCACTTTAAATCAATTAATAATTGATGATAATAAAATGCTTTCCAAACCTGAATATTTTTATACAATAAATTTATAAACCATCTTCTGAGTGAGACGCCATCTTTCGTTTCTCAAAATTTGGACTGTTATTGCTCCGTTTATCTTATTTCTGACAAATTTACAGCATTTTCGGTACCGATTATCGACTTTTGATCGGATGATCGTACCACTGATATCTGTATACCATTTTGATCGGCTCGTCGTGCTGATCTCTGTGGTACATTCAATTCTGTGATTTGAAGTCACGGTAACGGCGAAATATCTACGGAATGATTTCATATCGGTTCCGCATCTAACCTTTTAACTTCCCTTACCTTTCATATTCCACAATATGAAATAAATAACTACTTACTTTATTATTCTCTGAACTTTGAACTTGTGACCTTTGTTATTCCACCTCTTCAAATTTGATCGGATATTTCATTTCCTCCGGTTATAAAATATCAGTGCCTCATTTTGCTTCTTCTGTTTCGTTCTCCTCTCCTCCTCCGCTGCCTCTCTTTCCTCCACCTTTCTCTTTTTGTTTGCTTGCCGCGACTGTGTGAGTCAGCTAGCCTCGGCCACCTGGTCCATTCCCCTCGACAGCAACATCGCCTTCTCATCACCACTCTTTCCCTAGCCTGGCCGAGCATTGGAACTCACCTCCACCTCCAACTCTTCGTCCCTGAGCACTACAACTTCCCCTTCCTCTTTATTATATGTTATGTATATGTTTGTGTGACGACCCGAAATTTTGGGCATTTGAAATTGAAATATTCAATTGATTTTAAATATTTAAAAGTTAATTTTTAATTTGAATTTCGAATATGACTGTTTATTGGATAATTTAATAGTTTAAATAAATAATCAGAAATTCGGGTAAATGGTTGAATCTAAAATTTTAAACCTGTTAAAAATAGTTTGAAGGCTTAGAAAATTTATATTATTAATACTGAAGATAATAGAGGCTTTAAATTTGAATTTTAGGGTGATTTGTTCAGTTTTGAATTTATATCGTTTAAATTGAATTTAAAAATAGCCTTCCGAGGCACAGTCTCGGAATTTGACGAAACCAGTTCCATTGGATCCGTAATATTGTATTATTATCGGATTTCAATTTTCGTAGCGTTTGGAGTTGTCGTGTGATTGTACGATAGGTAAACGCGCTGAAATTTATATCAAATTCAATATAATAAATACTTTATTGGCTGGTTAATTAATCTTCACACCAGAACATTCTCGCTCCTTCTCCAACACGCTTCATTCTCCTTTTCCTATTTATAATACAAATCTCGTTCCCCTTCTTCATTTTCGTGAATTGAAATCAGAGAAAAATATAATAAATGACCGAGCTTTTTAAATCTCTGCCTCATTTAAATCGCGAGTATCCCAGCTATTCTCCTTATATTTTTCCCCTACCTGTTCGAATCAGTTAAACATTGAAACCCTATTTCTCCTTCCACACTCTTCATTCGATCAAAATCGAATCAAACTCAAGGCGAGGCGCGTGGTCGAAGCGCGTGGGCGAGACATGAGCGACATTTGGGGTGTTATCGTGGTCGCGATTGCGAGGGTTGAAGTCGTGAGGGAGCAAGCACACTGTAACAGGCGACTCGGGAAGGCCGCGATGAGAGGTTCAAAATGAATTCGATTTGATCGATCGAGTTCGATCAATGACGCTGGGTTGCGAATTCCTGTGAAGTCTTTCTCAAGGGGCGAGGCGGTGCTATTCTTTCCAATCTCCGGCTATCGCGATGGCTACGGGGAAAGCTCGCGTTTGGGAAGTCATGCACGTGGACTTAACTGAAGGTGGGAAGCACAACTGTGAATTGGAGGTTTAAGCGGTGAAGGTAATTGTTTTAAATTATTTAGTTTAAATTTTAAATAGAAATTATCCCTAGTTAAGTTAAAATATAGACAGGAAAGGAAATAAATTATAAATCTATACAAGTGAATTTTTATAAGTGAAAGGATTTCAAGGAAAATTTATATTTAAATTAAATAGTTAGCAAGTTATAACTATGGAATAGAAATTAATTATTCGATTTAAAGAAATTAATTGGTTTAGATGGTTCATTTAATTATTGTTATTATATAAAAATATTTATTAAAAGAAACTTAGTTTTAAATTTCATTTTAGTTAAATAAATTTGTTAAAAGAAATTTGTTTGAAATTTAAAGGTATTTGTTTACAATAAAAACAAATCACGGGTTAATTGAATTATCAAATGGAATTTAATTCTTCAATTTATTTGAATATTAATAAAAATCATCTAAATGTTATACAAGGTCTGGAATCGGGGAAAGACAGGCCGATTGGGATTGGTTTGCAAAACAAAATCAAAGGTGAGTTAATCTCACTCAGTTGAATTTTAATTTTAATTTAAATAGTTAAATTTAAATATTTGATTGAATGATTGCACTGATTTGGATGTGCTATATTATATATAGTAGTATATACCAATATATATATATTGGAGTTGATATTCCCGCATTATATAGCGGATGAGACCCTATGCGCCGCATAATAGCGGATGATAATATTAAACCCATATACCGCGATATTCCACCTCGAAGTGGAATTGGTATTGTGCTAACGTCTGTGGATGCAGGGAAAACAGGTTGGAGGGATCCAACTGGATTCCTCAAAATTATTTAGATTATTTAATATTCTGTGTTCTGAATATTTGATATCCTATGATGATTTGATATTGAATGATGTGGTTGATTTGAATCGCCCAGTATGATGAGTTATAAAATCTATGGAATTGAATTTTTGAAAAGAAATAAAAGAATAAAAATTTAAGTAAAATAATTCAAGGGAATTGGAATAAAATTAATAACGAATTGAAAATAGAAATGAAATAAAGCGATTTAGAATTTTAACAAATACGGAGAAAGGGAATTTTAAATTACAGGGAGTAATAAATTTTAACTAAAGTGATACTGTTTTAAAAGTATAAAGAAATATTTTTAATTCAAGGATTAAATCTAATTAAAGGATAAATAAGAATTCTGGAAATCTAGAATGGGTATTTTAGTTAAAAAGATTTTAACTCAAAACTAAGAAATAAAATTGAAAGTTAAAGTGTTTTGAAATAAATTAAGTGAATAGGAAAATTTAATTCAAAAGTAAGGAGAATTTAAAATCAAGGGTAAATTGATTTAAGTAATTGAAAATGGGAATGTTAAAGAAAAGTGAGATTTTGAAATTTATAAACTGGGCTTATAAAGTGGAGTGAAATATCAGTGGATATTTAAATATAAAATTCAAGGTGGGAATTTATAAAGGAATGTGGGTTTGGTTTAGAATAAATGATGATTTATTTTAAAAGATGTGGAAGGAAAGTGTATTTCCTGGGTAGCCAAGTACATTTTGTTTTTAAGCAAATTTTAAATATTGGTTAAAAGATTTATTGTTATTTTAAAAATCATGTTTTAGAAAATCTATTAATTCTAAGTGTTAAATCTCTAAAATAAGTATTTTTCAAATCTATTATTATAGTAAATATATAAAAGTAATCTTGGTATTATGTTTTAAAAAGGGAAATTAGTTTATATTTACAAAGGGGTTTTATTTTAAATATTTTTTAAAAATATATATTTTTAACTAGAATATTAAAGTAGTTTTAATTTCAATATTATCAAATATATTTGTAATAAAGTGCTTTAAAATTATTTTAAAAATCTAAAATGGCTTTTGTACTTGGTGTTTCTATGGGAATAATTATTTGGGAAATTATTCCGTGGAGGAATATGTTTGAAATCATTTTCAAAGGGGTTTTGGAAATAGAAATCCATCTTGTGAAGATATTTTGAGATAAATAAATAATTGGGAAAATTATTTATTGTTTGATGGATGTTATGGATGTTAATTGATAGTTAAATAACCGACTATCAATATTGGCCAAATGCGCTGATCGTTTCGAAGAGTCCGAGATCGAGATTTATTTCTCGAAAACCACTTCGATCCGGTTTGTACGTTTCGTGGGGAAACGAGACTGATATGGGAAATGGGATAGTGTTTTCAGTTTCGTTCGGACCCGGGACAGACTTGTATGGACGAATGCTTTCGATACATCGTCAGGGGACGATGGGCATTCTAAGTGAAACGTTCTATAAAGGTAACGTTTAGCCTTAAGCCTCATCAACCGGGAATGACTGAAAATCAGGGGATATGCAGCAAGGCTTCGTGGGTAGCGCCCACTTAAGAGTATGGTCATCCCTGCCTAGAGGTCCCTTTTATTTCGTCTTTGTGGTACGGTTGCTGATCCCAACTGTGGGGTGATTATATTCGGAATTGCCCATAGGTGATTCCGGCCTTGTGTTGTAGGGGGTCAGGTGCGATCCTCGGTACTGTGATCTAGGCCACGTACTGTGACAGGTGGTACTCCAGTGCCTAGTCATTCGTTGGAAATCCATTCTCCCTACGTGCCTGTACGGTTTTGATTGTGCCCAACTATTGTTGAAATGTGAGATGCAAGCATTTCAGCTAGATTCTATTTTACTTTCTGTAGACACTATTATAATATCAGACGGATTTTGATATAAAATGTTTTAGCTATCGTAAGGTAAAAACTCGACATATTTATTTGTGGCGTGGTCTTACGAGATGCTTTTGATTTCAAAGGATTTTGAAACTTTAATAATAAATTTGAGTGTGATTTTCTCACGCTGGTATTCCAGACTGACTTGGGTATTGTTTTATATGATGCTCGGGTCAGACCGAGTATTATAGGATACAGGATATGATGCTGGAGAGCTCAGGAGACGAGCTGGATGCGAGACGTATCTCCCGTATTTGTATATATATATATTCTGCTGTGTATTCAGATTGTGAGGACAGGTTATGATTACTGTCCATTTGTATGTTATTGATGCTGTTGAATTCTGATGTATTCTCTGATAATGTATTATATAAACAGATATAGTTTGATTTGTGTAAAGATCTGTTATTATATATTATATTTTATTCCGCTGCGATGGTTAGATTTTGATGTTGATTTTCCACTTTCTTCTTCTACCTCTTCTTCTTTAAATCAAGATGGTTCGACTTTTCTGGCATGGAAAAGTCGGGTCGTTACAATTGGTATCAGAGCAAAGGTTGGCGATAACCTTGGCTCTGGTGGAAATTTTGAGTGTATTAATAGATATGAGAGCGTATTTGTTAGTGGATATAAAAATGGTTTTATATTGTGTTGATTGATTTATTGAGTGGCATATGAACCTTCGTCGGCACAGTCTGGACAACTGTATTGAAGGGGTTCCTAAACACTTGAATAGAACAATTCGACACAATATTGTTTTCGAAGCGGGTAAATGAAATAATTTTACCCAAAAATGTATTTTGATATATAAGAAATATTTTCTTGAATTGTTATATAATTTGGATGGTAATATTCTAACAAATAGAAGAATATAATATGGTAAGATTATAAATTGGAATGATTTATATAACCAAGGGAAATTTGTATAAAATACAAATGAAGTATAGCTAAAAATTTGATTTAGTCAAATTGGTAAATTTAAACCCCGGAGATTTTGGAAGTGTTTTCAAAGTGTTTTGGAGATAAATAATAGCACTATTATTTTGGGAAGAATTTAGGAAGGAAAATTGTTTCAAATAAATTTTTGAAGGGATATAGCAATGAATTCACTTCAGTCGCTGGAGAATAATTCGGAGGATGACGGCCGCATCTTCAGAATTCATTTTCGAACTTCTGAGTGACGGATTGCTACCAAATTGAGTTATTCAGAAAAGCTAGTTGTTTTTGAAAATTTGAAAGGAAATTTGTTGAAAATAAAAACCAGGATTGGTTTAAATTTTTGAGAAGTGTGATTTGGAGATGTTGGAGATTCCAAAATGATTTGAAACAAAAAGCCGGGTGTTTAAAAAATTGCAAATCCTTATTTAAATGATTTAAAGTGAAAAGTTAAAAATGAAATTAACTTGGATTGGGGGAATAAAAATTTAACTGGATTGAAATTAATTGAATAGGTTGAGAATAATATCCAGTTGTATTTGAATAAAATTGAATCGAATTGAATTAAATAAATCTGAGTTAAGTTGAATTGGAATAAAAATCCAGTTGAGTTATTAAATGGAATTGGATTCTTACCTGAATAAATTGGATAAGGAATTGGATTGGAATAAATAAATTAGAATAACTTGTGAAAGAATTAAAAATCCATGGAAATGTGTAAAATCATAAGTTGTGACGTATAAAACTGAAAGTGGGATGGAAACCTCAAAATAAATATTTTGGAATGAATTGTAAATGAATAGATTGTGAATGGAATTTAAACAGAATGTGTCGAGTTAGATCAAATGGTTTCGAATGGAACCTGTTTGAATAACGAAACTAGTTTGGTTAATGAAATGAAATGCAAGTGAATGGATTCAAATTTAAAATGCAATGAAAGGAGAATATATGGATTGTGAATAAATCTGAAATGGAATAGAATTAAGTGTAAGTTGAGTCGGAGTCAATTTAAATTGATTATAAAACTCAAGTGCTTGTTTATTCACATGGATATTGTCAAATTGCATAGTAATAAACTTGTCGTTGGACGAACCGAGATTAAATAAATGCTAGGAATTGATATGAGTAAAATAAATTGATTTTGGCATCGATTGAAACGAATATGAGTTCGTTTCATTCAAAATTGAATTGAATGGTATGTAATTTGGATGCAAACAATTTAAACTAGTGTCGAAACCTTGCATATGTACTTATGAATGTCTATCACATGCATTACTTATGGAATTTATGTGTTAGCTATTTGAATATAAGTGAAATGTTAATAAATTGCATATATTTAGTACTTACATATTTAAATTGAGTAAGTACAGGTTTAGGAAAACCGTTTGGTTGGATTTGGACGCTCAAAATGCAAATTTAATAAGCCGCTTGCTTAAAAATGCTAAATAAAGGTACGCTTACGCAAAAGAATTCAAAATAGGAGATATGAACTGCATATATTGATACATATTGTGACTTCCGGCCTGAGGCCGATGTATATATATATCTATGCATCCTGCGATATCGCATAAGTCCCTCCGTACAAGGGGAGACTCTGCCAAAATTTTCCGAAATTTTGGGAGTTAGAAATTTTTTTGAAATTTTTTGGAAACTTTTGTTAACGACAAAACGATTTCAAAATGGAAATTGAAATAAATTAGTAAATGAAGCTAATTAAAATAATGACATAAATTAGTTAGAAATGGAAGATAAAATTTAATGTTCAAAGTTGAAAATAACTAAAAATTCATATGGAATGTGAAAATTAAATTGAATAGAAATAAATATAAACTTAAGTGATAAAGTGAAAATAAATAAAGAAGCATATTAAATGCTTATACAAACTTAAGTAAGGGATGATGAATTCTCAATTCGAAATTGATATTACAAAAATATTCTAAGTAATATTTGAATGAATAAATATCGACATTGGTAAAGAAGTCGATAAAATGTTTTTGGAAAGTTGTGATTTGATATTAGTGCTAAGCAGAATATGCAGGTAATTGATTTTAGAGGATAAATTTAATTGCCCGACAAAAGGTATGTATTTAAATTTCTGTATGAAATTTGATTGGGTTTTGATCTAGCCACTTGACTTTTTGTTTTTCTTTTGAGATTTGGGGGCCGTAGGGCCATTTTGTAGCTGTACCGACCTAGCCGCGCAAAGGAGACGCCGACAAAATTTTTCGGGAATTTAGGGAGTTAGAAAAATTTAGAGAAATTTTTGACAATTTAAAATTTGAATTCAAATTTAAATTTGAATGTTGAGTAAATGATATTGATTGGGAACTGTGAATAAGTTCGGGAAGTTAGTGGAAACGATAGTGATCTTAATACAAAGAGTATTTTGAGGAGTTGTTTAAAACTATTTGAATTGAGAAATAGTAACGGGTATTGAATCATTCTTCCTAACTAGTAATTTAGGGGACGAAATTCTTTTAAGGGGGGAGGAATGTGACGACTCGAAATTTTGGGCATTTGAAATTGAAATATTCAATTGATTTTAAATATTTAAAAGTTAATTTTTAATTTGAATTTCGAATATGACTGTTTATTGGATAATTTAATAGTTTAAATAAATAATCAGAAATTCGGGTAAATGGTTGAATCTAAAATTTTAAACCTGTTAAAAATAGTTTGAAGGCTTAGAAAATTTATATTAATAATACTGAAGATAATAGAGGCTTTAAATTTGAATTTTAGGGTGATTTGTTCAGTTTTGAATTTATATCGTTTAAATTGAATTTAAAAATAGCCTTCCGAGGCACAGCCTCGGAATTTGACGAAACCAGTTCCATTGGATCCGTAATATTGTATTATTATCGGATTTCAATTTTCGTAGCGTTTGGAGTTGTCGTGTGATTGTACGATAGGTAAACGCGCTGAAATTTATATCAAATTCAATATAATAAATACTTTATTGGCTGGTTAATTAATTTTCACACCAGAACATTCTAGCTCCTTCTCCAACACGCTTCATTCTCCTTTTCCTATTTATAATACAAATCTCGCTCCCCTTCTTCATTTTCGTGAATTGAAATCAGAGAAAAATATAATAAATGACCGAGCTTTTTAAATCTCTGCCTTATTTAAATCGCGAGTATCCCAGCT
The DNA here is from genome assembly GCA_030737815.1 of Allium fistulosum. NCBI lineage: Eukaryota > Viridiplantae > Streptophyta > Magnoliopsida > Asparagales > Amaryllidaceae > Allium > Allium fistulosum. Next base: position 759,984,892 of record CM060908.1, on the reverse strand, counting down.
ATTCTCCTTATATTTTTCCCCTACCTGTTCGAATCAGTTAAACATTGAAACCCTATTTCTCCTTCCACACTCTTCATTCGATCGAAATCGAATCAAACTCAAGGCGAGGCGCGTGGTCGAGGCTCGTGGTCGAAGCACGTGGGCGAGACATGAGCGACATTTGGGGTGTTATCGTGGTCGCGATTGCGAGGGTTGAAGTCGTAAGGGAGCAAGCGCACTGTAACAGGCGACTCGGGAAGGCCGCGATGAGGGGTTCGAAATGAATTCGATTTGATCAATCGAGTTCGATCAACGGCGCTGGGTTGCGAATTCCTGTGAAGTCGTTCTCAAGGGGCGAGGCAGTGCAATTCTTTCCAATCTCCGGCTATCGCGATGGCTACGGGGAAAGCTCGCGTTTGGGAAGTCGTGCACGTGGACTTAACTGAAGGTGGGAAGCACAACTGTGAATTGGAGGTTTAAGCGGTGAAGGTAATTGTTTTAAATTATTTAGTTTAAATTTTAAATAGAAATAATCCCTAGTTAAGTTAAAATATAGACAGGAAAGGAAATAAATTATAAATCTATACAAGTGAATTTTTATAAGTGAAAGGATTTCAAGGAAAATTTATATTTAAATTAAATAGTTAGCAAGTTATAACTATGGAATAGAAATTAATTATTCGATTTAAAGAAATTAATTGGTTTAGATGGTTCATTTAATTATTGTTATTATATAAAAATATTTATTAAAAGAAACTTAGTTTTAAATTTCATTTTAGTTAAATAAATTTGTTAAAAGAAATTTGTTTGAAATTTAAAGGTATTTGTTTACAATAAAAACAAATCATGGGTTAATTGAATTATCAAATGGAATTTAATTCTTCAATTTATTTGAATATTAATAAAAATCATCTAAATGTTATACAAGGTCTGGAATCGGGGAAAGACAGGCCGATTGGTTTTGGTTTGCAAAACAAAATCAAAGGTGAGTTAATCTCACTCAGTTGAATTTTAATTTTAATTTAAATAGTTAAATTTAAATATTTGATTGAATGATTGCACTGATTTGGATGTGCTATATTATATATAGTAGTATATACCAATATATATATATTGGAGTTGATATTCCCGCATTATATAGCGGATGAGACCCTATGCGCCGCATAATAGCGGATGATAATATTAAACCCATATACCGCGATATTCCACCTCGAAGTGGAATTGGTATTGTGCTAACGTCTGTGGATGCATGGAAAACAGGTTGGAGGGATCCAACTGGATTCCTCAAAATTATTTAGATTATTTAATATTCTGTGTTCTGAATATTTGATATCCTGTGATGATTTGATATTGAATGATGTGGTTGATTTGAATCGCCCAGTATGATGAGTTATAAAATCTATGGAATTGAATTTTTGAAAAGAAATAAAAGAATAAAAATTTAAGTAAAATAATTCAAGGGAATTGGAATAAAATTAATAACGAATTAAAAATAGAAATGAAATAAAGCAATTTGGAATTTTAACAAATATGGAGAAAGGGAATTTTAAATTACAGGGGAGTAATAAATTTTAACTAAAGTGATACTGTTTTAAAAGTATAAAGAAATATTTTTAATTCAAGGATTAAATCTAATTAAAGGATAAATAAGAATTCTGGAAATCTAGAATGGGTATTTTAGTTAAAAAGATTTTAACTCAAAATTAAGAAATAAAATTGAAAGTTAAAGTGTTTTAAAATAAATTAAGTGAATAGGAAAATTTAATTCAAAAGTAAGGAGAATTTAAAATCAAGGGTAAATTGATTTAAGTAATTGAAAATGGGAATGTTAAAGAAAAGTGAGATTTTGAAATTTATAAACTGGGTTTATAAAGTGGAGTGAAATATCAGTGGATATTTAAATATAAAATTCAAGGTGGGAATTTATAAAGGAATGTGGGTTTGGTTTAGAATAAATGATGATTTATTTTAAAAGATGTGGAAGGAAAGTGTATTTCCTGGGTAGCCAAGTACATTTTGTTTTTAAGCAAATTTTAAATATTGGTTAAAAGATTTATTGTTATTTTAAAAATCATGTTTTAGAAAATCTATTATTTCTAAGTGTTAAATCTCTAAAGTAAGTATTTTTCAAATCTATTATTATAGTAAATATATAAAAGTAATCTTGGTATTATTTTTTAAAAAGGGAAATTAGTTTATAATTACAAAGGGGTTTTATTTTAAATATTTTTTAAAAATATATATTTTTAACTAGAATATTAAAGTAGTTTTAATTTCAATATTATCAAATATATTTGTAATAAAGTGTTTTAAAATTATTTTAAAAATCTAAAATGGCTTTTGTACTTGGTGTTTCAGTGGGAATAATTATTTGGGAAATTATTCCATGGAGGAATATGTTTGAAATCATTTTCAAAGGGGTTTTGGAAATAGAAATCCATCTTGTGAAGATATTTTGAGAGAAATAAATAATTGGGAAAATTATTTATTGTTTGATGGATGTTATGGATGTTAATTGATAGTTAAATAACCGACTATCAATATTGGACAAATGCGCTGATCGTTTCGAAGAGTCCGGGATCGAGATTTATTTCTCGAAAACCACTTCGATCCGGTTTGTACGTTTCGTGGGGAAACGAGACTGATATGGGAAATGGGATAGTGTTTTCAGTTCCGTTTGGACCCGGGACGGACTTGTATGGACGAATGTTTTCGATACATCATTAGGGGACGATGGGCATTCTAAGTGAAACGTTCTATAAAGGTAACGTTTAGCCTCAAGCCTCATCAACCGGGAATGACTGAAAATCAAGGGATATGCAGCAAGGCTTCGTGGGTAGCGCCCACTTAAGAGTATGGTCATCCCTGCCTAGAGGTCCCTTTTATTTCGGCTTAGTGGTACGGTTGCTGATCCTAACCGTGGGGTGATTATATTCGGAATTGCCCATAGGTGATTCCGGCCTTGTGTTGTAGGGGGTCAGGTGCGATCCTCGGTACTGTGATCTAGGCCACGTACTGTGACAGGTGGTACCCCAGTGCCTAGTCATTCGTTGGAAATCCATTCTCCCTACGTGCCTGTACGGTTTTGATTGTGCCCAACTATTGTTGAAATGTGAGATGCAAGCATTTTAGCTAGATTCTATTTTACTTTCTATAGACACTATTATAATATCAGACGGATTTTGATATAAAATGTTTTAGCTATCGTAAGGTAAAAACCCGACATATTTATTTGTGGTATGGTCTTACGAGATGCTTTTGATTTCAAAGGATTTTGAAACTTTAATAATAAATTTGAGTGTGATTTTCTCACGCTGGTATTCCAGACTGACTTGGGTATTGTTTTATATGATGCTCGGGTCAGACCGAGTATTATAGGATACATGATATGATGCTGGAGAGCTCAGGAGACGAGCTGGATGCGAGACGTATCTCCCGTATTTGTATATATATATTTCGCTGTGTATTCAGATTGTGAGGACAGGTTATGATTACTGTCCAGTTGTATGTTATCGATGCTGTTGAATTTTGATGTATTCTCTGATAATGTATTATATAAACAGATATAGTTTGATTTGTGTAAAGATCTGTTATTATATATTATATTTTATTCCGCTGCGATGGTTAGATTCTAATGTTGATTTTCCACTTTCTTCTTCTACCTCTTCTTCTTTAAATCAAGATGGTTCGACTTTTATGGCATGGAAAAGTCGGGTCATTACAGTTTGTTTGCTAATATATAAAAAGTTTGTTTATATATACAAAGCTGTTGTAAATGTAAATTCACGCAAGTACATATATATAGTTTATACAAATGTTAAAGTATTTACTTAAACCTATGTCAGTACTTTGATATGAAATCGTAATAACTGTATATATAATATGTCGTATGTTATTTTATATATAAGGGTGTATATGGGTTTGTATATATATTAGTATGTATATATAGGTGTGTATCAATCTGTTAGTTTATATATATTTATTTATAATCGGTATGTATAAGCTATGTTAGTATTGCATCTTATTTGTTGGTATGAACTATATATAGATCTGATATAGGGGTTGTGTGTATATATATATATATTGGTTCATATATAGGGTCTGTTGAGTTTTAAATTCTCAAGTTTATATATATACATATTTTTACTGTCGTTGTATATGTATGTTGTACTTATACTACTATATATGTAGGCTTGGGTAGGTCATGAATATGTTATTTATTTATTTAAATTTATATGGTTTGTTTTGTTGATCTATTCTAAAAAAAGAGTATAATATGTTGTGCAGAACTATTATATATGTTATGAAGTATGCTATATATATACACTTGATTTAAATATAGTAAGTTTGAAATTATATCGTGTACTGCATACACTTTTTTTTAGATATATGTAGTACATGACATATATAGTATAACTTGTACAAAGTTTAATATATGCATACATTTATTCAAGGGCGGTTTCATTACATCTCTTTTGAAAATTTAATAGATAAGTTTGAAGTGTTGATATATACCCATCTCTTTGTAGCTGTACTGAAATGGATGAGCTCAAAAGGATAAATATATCTGACCTGCATACATATATTATATAAATTACAATTCATCTGTGCATATATAAGTTTCATAAACTACAGTTTGTGGTTATATTGTGATATATTGGTAATAGAATATTTGACTGTTGTATATGTATATGGTTTGATTTTTAGATTTTCATGTAGGAAGATAATATCGGTTAGCATGCATATATCATATTTTATAACGGTATCATATTTTCTGGTTTGTTATATCTATATGTTAGGCACGTTAAATATATGTTGCATTGGTATATATATAATTTTTTTTGAAACGCATATGGATTTTGAATATACGTTATATAGATCCTTATTTTTGTGTATGTATTTTTAAATTTATTACTGATTTCATAATAAATATGAATCTTAAAGAATAATATGTTAGTTATATAAGTTTTAAAATATTGATTTTAAGGAAATAATAATAATAATAATAATATAATATACTTTTTGTTTCTGTTATATCAAACTGATTTTTGGTTCTTGATTTCCAATCTATCAGCTTTGTCCGTCAAATCCGCTCCCAGCTTACTTCACTTTGACAATGTTGTTGGATTTGTCGATTGTCTAGATCGTGATCCAATTCGTACCTTGTTGTGCATCAAATTCCTCTAGCCTCGAAAGGTGAGCAATCACTAACGATTAACGTTCTTATATTTATTAAATTTGATTTCAATTAAAACGTCAATTGAAATATACGGCTGTTAGTTATTTGCATTGTTACATATGCTATGATCTGTATCTGTTCACTTGTGACATCTGACACCATTATCTGTTATTTATATTGATGATATATGCTTGTTATATTATTATCATATCTGTTATCTCTCTGCAAGTTCCCTGTTAGTATAGAATTCACTATGGGTTGAAATGATACATACCCGAACGATCTATAGAATAGGAGAAAATCGTTTTGGGTTGAAATGATAGACCCAAGCGATTTTCATTTGAATTGAATTTGGGATTGCGGGTTGAAATGATATATACCCGTATATATATTTTAAATTGCGGATTGAAATGATAAATATCCGTATCACTTGACCATAGGATAGAAAATTATATACAGACACCGTTGGTCTATATATAAATGTTTTGAAAATGATTTCTATGGTTTTGAAAAGAAATATATGGTTTTGATAAATATTGATTCTAAAGATTTATTAAAGTTGATTTAATAAAGTTGATATATAATATGTTTAGGTATTTATTTAAAATTTATATTTTTGAATATAGAGTTTGTAATGATTCTGTAACGACCTGAAATTTTCGTGATCGAAAATTCCAGATAGTTAGGAAAAGAAGAAAGAGACAGAAGAAGAAGAAGAAAAAAATCACAGAATCTCACATTTGCAGTGGATCAAAATATAATATCAAATAATATCAGTTTACAAGGAATACTGTATCTGTCAAATACACTTATAATACATCAGAGTTACTCTCATACCTAAACACTGGACTTATACAAATCAAATATGCCTCAGATAAACAGAAATATATCACAGCGGAACACCTAGCTCGTCTCCTGAGCTCCAGAACGTCCTTACCTGAAAATATGTAATACCCGGTCTGACCCGAGCATTACATTTAAGTAACACCCAAGTCAGGCTGGAAACCAGCATGAGTAAACCCATATAATTTGAAATACTAAATTCAAATCATAAAAGAAAACCCCCGGGTAACTCGTGCATCACTACGAGTTCATTATCAGTTATAGTCAATACCAATTTCACACATCAATCCCTAAGTATCATTACTTAGTTTCAAGGTTCACATTATTTCATTCCAGCCTATTGATATCACATATAAAGGATTTATTTCGAATTTCAAATCGAAGTGGTTTCGGATATCGCTGATATCCGATCCCGGTCTCTTCGAATTTAATACCATCTTTTTAATCTAAATTGTTTAAGTGAAATACAATTCAATTTTTAAATACAAGATGTTAATTTACATAGCAATTCATCACTGATAAATAACCCACATTATCCCAGTTCAACCCAACATATCATATCACAGAACATCACAACTTATTAGACTAAAGACATTTATCCAAACATTCAATACGATTTAATCATCCATAAGCAAGATAACCAGTTATACAATTCTAATTAATTTAATTAACACAATTAAATTAATTACTTTTAAATCCTGCTTAATTAACCTTAATTAAACCATTTAATTAATTTTTGAAATTAATTAACTATTCTTAAATCATTTAATCATTCACATTAATTAATTAACCTTTAATTACTTCTATTAATTAACTAACCCTTAATTAATTATACTTTAAATAATTAATTACCCTTAATTAATTACATTAATTAATGATCCCTTAATCATAAATTAATTAAACTTTAATTATTAATTATCTTTAATTACTTACATTAAGTAATTAACCTTTAATCACTTAAGTTAATTAATTAATCTTTAATTACTTAAGACCTTAATAAATTAAAAGATAAACCATTTATCTTAATTAATTTCTTAATTATCATTAAGATCTTATTTAATAAACCTTTGGAATTAATCATCATTACCTATAAATTAACTTAAGACCTTAAGTTTAATTAATGATTTAAAAACATTCCATCTTCTTAATTAACTTCTTAATTACACTATTTAATTACATTATTTAAACTTATTAAAATAGTGGTCACAAAATAAAATACTTTAGCTTAATTAATTTTAAAATATTAAATTTTAAAACCTTTAACCAACGCAAAACTTAAATAAAACATTTACTATTTAAAAGAATTTAAACAAGAAAATGTTTAAACTTGATTTAATGAAAACTTTTCCATTTTAAATTCAAAAACTGTTACACACAATGAACCCGAGATCACTTCGGGTTTACACCCTAGCCAATGTTCAATTTACCCGAGTCTTCCCCCAGTCACTCTATTTTTCTTTGTTTTGGTTTTAAATTTTTAAACTTGTTAAACATGGTAACACACACACGAATATACTCGAGCACGTACTCGAGCCAGCAACAAAACTTCCCGAGGCCATCTTCGAGTCTACCCTTTCTTCCCCAATCCTTCACACAAACCAGACACACACGTGTTCACGTGCACGTGCACCACCATCTCGATTACCTCCGGTCACTGCCGCGACCACTCACACGTCACCGATGATCTCCCCGAGCCTCTCGATCACCCAGGTCGATCACTTTTGCCGTAAAACAAAATCGAGCATAACAGTATCCAACTGGAACTAACTGATCATCATAAAAACGCTTCACAACGCCGCCAACGTCCACCAGAGGCCTCGCGATCACGACCAAAGCTGCACGGCGACATCATGCTTCAATTCCCTTTGTTCCTGTCAATTCCGGTCCACCCTCGATGATGAAATCACCTCGTCAACATCATCGACTAAACCAAACCATAAAGCCCTAGATCAGCGTCGTGCTGCCACCCCGACCAACTGCAAGTTTATCCACCATTTTTCCTGAAATCCTAGATCATCTGCCCACCTCTGGTCAGAACCCCAAGATCCAATCATGCTTTGATCACCAGAATTTGCCCAAAACCACCTTCTCGTTCAACCCTGAAATTCTCATTCGATACCACTCTAAAAATCTTGATTTTGTTCTTAAAAATCATCATTTTTGAAAACGATTCAGTTTATTTAAGTAAATCTAATAATCAAGGAAATCGAATTTCCATCATGTATTAAATTTCACTGTATATTCTTGTTCCAGGTCAAACTACTTGTTAACCATACTTAAAAGTATTTTTAAAATTTAAATCTTAATATTTCAATCCTACTTTGTTCAAGCACCTAAGAGAGATTGGGAAGTGAGATTTTGAATTTTAAACTTAACATATGCCTGTAAAACTGTGAACAGAGGCATGTACAGACATGCACCTACTCAAACTAGATATATATATATATATACAACATATTCACATCCATGCAAACAATTCTTTTTACCATTTCACTTCACAATATAACACAGATTCAAACTTTAATAGGTTAGTTTGCTCACCTGTACTTTTGAAAACAGAGAGCAGTATTGATTTGCTCTGGAACTAGATATTGATCTAGAAACCGGAAGCTTAAAACTTTGAATTTGCTTGAATTTATTTCTTTTGTTTAACTTACTTCAAATGAAAGAAAATGAACAGAGTGATAGTTCGGCCACAAATATCTGTATACAGGGAATGAAGTGTGTAGAGCAAGCTACCAGCTGAGATTTTTTTCTTCCAGGCTTTTACATTTACATTTTTTTATTTTATTCCTTTTCTTACTTTATAGCCTGATTTGATTTGATATTATAAGAGAAGGATTTGATATATTGTTTGCTTGAGATGATATGCATTAATTTCTATGTCCCCTTATTTTGCTTTCATGCTCAAGTGGTCTAAGCCAGGCAGGGATGAGTCTGTACATATATAGAAGAAGTGTATGAGGCAAGGATTGGTGGCTGCAGATTTGTACTGGCCAAATATTTTCGTTCTTATTTTATTTCCCTTTATATATGATTTCTACCACTTAGACCATATGCAAGGTTTCAATAACATATATACACATATTCACCCATACAATACTTTTATAAACATATACATATATCTATACATATATGTTGTTGTCATTATATATGTATATGCTTACATTTTTCACTATTTAATATGTACACATACATTTCTTGTATTTGTCACCATATTACACACATTTCTACTCATACATTTTCTCATATACATTGCTTATGTATTTTTTTTGATATTATATATATATATTCACAATTATACAAATTTTCATATATATTACTTCATAAGGTATACATTCAAATACTTGCATATTTATATACTTATATATATATATATATATATTGTCTAGCATCATAAAGCTTTGTACATATTTGTATATACATCACTGAATATTATATCTAAATTTTAAATGGTGGAATTTATATTCACACTTCTATAATATTTATTATATCCAGTAATTTAACTTATATATCCAGATATTTTAACCATCAGAAATTTATCTATCCGACTAATTAAAATTAATATTCCAATAGTTTGAATCAGTTAATTTCCCAATTAACAGACGTTAAAATCCGGGTCGTCACATTCCTCCCCCTTTTAGAACTTTTCGTCCTCGAAAAGGAATGAAGCGAGAATTTTAATTTACCGCGTATTTTAGTTAAATTATTATTTAAACATTTTTAGCTCTTTTATTTTAAAATTTTAAAGCACTTTAAAATCTACATAATATTACGAAAATAGTTTTTATAAAATATACGTTTTATACTCGATGTCTCAACAAGTCCATCCTTGTTCTCACAGAAATTCGGTCATACGTTGATCAGGCGTAGGACTAAAAATCTATAAATACTTGGTAAACCCGTTTTCAACACCCAGTGAAAATACTTGGAAAATAATTTTATAGAAAATATAGAAAACATTTTTGAAAATAGAGGAAATATCTTTGGTGAGAATGCTATGGAAATCATCACCCCCATCCATGGTCGCAGTTAACCCGATGGTTACATTGCCATCCCGACAAAATCCATAGATAACTGTAGGCCTCCGCGCCCCACGATTACACCATGGAACCTGCTACAGATTGCAGTTATACCCGGGCTTTACGTTGCTATCACAGCAAAAACCCATATAACTGTAGGCATCAGCGCCCTCAAATTTCACTGCCAAAAGAATGAAACTTCTCCACTTGACCATAGATCGTAGTCTACCGATGTTACGTTGCCGTCCTGGCAAAATCAAGCGTAGACTATTGGCACTTATCCTCCACACGATTTTCGCTATGGTCCACACAGTAGATCGCAGTGACATCAAGTTACAATGTCGTCACAGCATAACCCAAATGCCCCTGTAGGCATCAGCGCCCTCGACTTTCGCTACCCAACAATCCTCAGGAACTAGTTTGTCCGGACTCCTCACAGGATCAACTTTAGAACCCCCCCTTAGGGCTCAAGGCAGTACCACCCTGTAGCACTCCTGAGAAGTTCATTCAAGGGAGTGCCTTTTCCCCCAGAGCCACTTTCAAAACTCTTTATACTATACATACACATATAGTATTTTCCAAATCATACACCTAGTATGAATTTCATATAAATCTCCTTTCTCAAAATCGATTATCCCAAAATCGATAATTCGCAAACTAGGCTTTCCAAGTTCCAATTTTGATTTTCATCAAAAATCAAAAGCCTTTTTTTTAGAAATCCATAGGTTTCCAAAACCTTTTTCCAAAATCATTTTCACAAAATCCTTTATATATACGTATATATATAATAACCTTGGGAAATTTTTGAATCACTTCATACTTGTATAAATTCACTTTTATACCTCAAATACTTTCAAAACCCTTTTCTTCTGTCAATAGACTCAACAAGGGGAGTTTACCATATATAACAAAGATATTTAACTTTGTTTATTCCAAATCAAATATTCAAATTTGATTACTCTTTTGTAAAGTCATTTGCCATATTGCTTACTTCCATAAAGTAAATTTTAATCATAGAAATTTCCAATTTCCATTTTACCCCATCATATATTTCACCAAAATATACTCTTCATTTCAAAGACCATTTTACAATTCTTATCCATAAATTTTGTGACGACCCGGAATTTCGAGCAATAAATAATTTAATAATTTATATTAAATATTAAATTGTTTTGATATATCTTGGATTTATGAGACTTAAATGAATACTTTTCTTTAAATAAATATTGTATTGGTGAGTTTTATCTTTTAAAAACTAATTAATTATGTTTCCAAACTTCTAATATTTCTTTAGTGATTTGGGAATTATCATTTATTTAATATTAGGTCTTTTCAAAGCTATCAAATAAATAAAATATGGGTTTAAATATATAAGATAAATGTTTAAATAGTTTTAAAACTTGTTCTAGCTTTAGTATATAATATTAAGTAAGTAGTTATAGTAAAGATATAATTTCTTTTATAAATCATTTCGAATTGTTAAATGTGTAATTTATTTTAAAATAATAAATAAGAATGTACATATAAAATTAATAGATAAAAGTAAGATATATGTCTTCACCTATATTTTAAAGCAAATTTGACTAAAGTAAAATAAAACAAGTAATAAAGTTAATATATCAAACAAGGAAAGGTAAAATATACATAAGTTAAATTTTATTGTTTGTAAAGTTGTAAAACCAATACACTTAATATTTAAATAATATGTTAGAACAACATATCTAAACAACATTCTTTTGCATTCAACCAGTAACATATGTTTGTATAATACATAAGAAGATTGGCCAGCCTCTAAATAAAATCTGCATAGTTAAATAAACTAGAAAGAAAGCTTGCATAAGCATGAAAACAAATGGCTCGAATTTGATAACCAGGCAGTCTCGAGTACAACAAAATCAAAATGAAAAGGGTTTGTACGCTGGTAAGAAGAAAATGTGCTAAGATAAAAATTAAAAGCAAAGTAAAAATATAATATGCCTGTAGCTTGTAAAATAAGACTTAGGAAAGTATAAAAAAATATATAGATAAGTATAAACTAAAACATAAAGGACATAGCATTTAATGAGAGTAAAGCAAATATCTTTTCTAAGTACAAGACATGTAATCTCGGCCATAAGCATAGAAACCATCTCTGAAATTTGTACAAAGTGTACACTGTTTTGCCCAAAGAAATAGTACCCTGTAACCTGTTTTAAAACATCAACCTGTAAACTATTTCCCCATATCATCTTTTCCTTTCTTTCGAGCTAAGTAAATAAAAAGACTAAGATAAAACTCCATTTGAAACCTAAAAAAAGATTCAACAACCTTCAGCAACTCAACAAAACAGAGATCAAGAGGAGCTTCTGTTAGAAAATCCAAAACTATTTTCAAAAGCTTGTTGTTAAGCAAAACCAGATTGCTCTGTTCTTCTCTGCAAATTGGTGAGTAACATTTTATTTAAAAACATAACTGGTTAATATGAAGCATGTTCTCTCTGAGATGCTATATATTTCGTATACATGTGATTGTGCAAATCTGTGTATGTATGTACACTTGAATACTCTGTTAGCCTGTTACCAGTTGTTTACCTTGTTTAAGTAGATAGGAAAATAAATCTTCATCTCTCGATCTATTAATTATTAGAACTTAGGATGTAAACAAAAACTGTTTGTTTGGTTGTAATCTAAGTATTAAAAATGTATTAAAGATTGAACATCATATATTTGCCTTTGGTAACTTAAGAAACTAAGTACCACTTCAAATAAGTCTAAAAACAAAACTCTTATTTTAAAAATTCAGCAGTATAAAACGATTATACATACAAAAATAGGATTTTTAAAACAAGATTTAAAATTTTTAAGGCAAGGGGTGAAGAGCAGTTTTGGCTCGACTGTTTTAAGTGTTTTGGGTTGCCGTGGTCGATCTCGTCTTCTGGAGAGGTTGAGTTTAGGTCTGGAGATAGAGGAGTGATGGATGGTGCTCGGAAAAATGGTGGAACGGTGGTTAGGCCAACGTGGAGACGATGGCAACGTTTTCATTTTCGTAAACCTAGTTTTAGTGGGCTATGGCATTTCATCTCGTTTGACGTCGAAGGTTGATCGAGTGTAGCGAGTTTCGAGGTGATGGAAGCTGGGTCGATGATGAGTTTATGGCCGGAGTTTGGTGGCCTCTGATGGTCGGAGCTGTGTGTGCGTGGTGCTGCCAGGTTTGGAGGTTGGGTTGCTATTCGTTCCAGGCTTTGATACGTGCAACTCGATTTCGATCTAGTGTTTGGGTTGTCGATCGGAGGTTTGGGAGAAGATGGGGAAGCGATCGCCGATTTGTGGAGATGACCGTGGTTGATCGGAAGTGATGGTGTCGTGGGTGCAGGTGCACGGTGCACGTTTGTGCTCTGGTAAAATCTGGGTGGCAGGGAAGCGTGCTCGAGTTTTCTCGCGTAGATCGTCGTTTTGCTCGAGAGAATCCTTATTTTTCTTGAAGTAAAATATAGGAGTCTCGGGTTGTTTTGTTTTCTCAGTGTTGTTAATCTGTAAACCTGTTCCAGTTTTTAAGTTGGTTTTAAATTTGAATCCAGATTTAACTGAGTCCAAAGAAAGGAATAATTCTAGATTTTTGAAGTAAATAAAGTTTATAAATTTAAATAATTAAAGTAAGTTTGAATATTTTGAATTAAAGGGAATTTGATTTAAATCCCTTCCTAGCAAAATATTGCTTTGAGTTATAATTTAAAATTTTAAAGGTTAGTTTAAAGTGATTTAAGGTTAAATTAGTGTCTGTTTAAAACTTGGAATCAAAAATGAAGTTTCAAGGAAAAGTGTAATAAATGTTTCAAACATATTGAAGTGAAAATTTAAATAAATAATGGAAAATGGGTTTTCTTTAAGTAATGAAGATTAAGATTTAAAATTCATTAACCATTAAAATAACTAGAATGATAATTGATCAATTGTATTGATTTAACTAGTAATTATAAGTTGAAATGTATTATTTAAAGTAAATAATGAGTTAAGAAATTAATATGGAATTAAGAAGTATAGAATTGACTTTAATTTGATTAATAAATAGTTAATTGAACTTATAATTAAAAATGAAGAAATTGTAAGTATTATTTAAGATAAAGTAATTAATAAATGTTAATGAAGATTATTAACTAGATTATTTTATGATTAATTAATATAATTGATTTTTAATAGTTAATTAGATTAATTAATTTGATAATCAACATTGTAAATGTTTAAATTACGTAATGGAAATTAAGTAAGGAATTAATTACTCACTTTAGTTAATTGGGTAATTTGATTTATCTGAATTAATTAATTTAGTTTAATTAATTTGGATTAATCAATTGATAATTGGGAGATATAATTACTCAGGAAAGTAATTGATGAATAATTACCGGATGTAATTTATGGATAATGATTCGTTAATAGAAGTAATTTGGATATAATTACTTGAAATTAATCAAGGGATTAATTAAATCTGTTTATTGGGAGTAATTAATTAAGGATAATTAATTACTGTATGTTATTAATCAAGGTGATTAATATATGTGATTTGGAAATTAGTTTTCTTAATAAAAATTAAGAAATAAAATAACTAATTAAAAGTTAATTACTTGATGTAATAGAATTAAATAGTAAATGTAATTAGAGATCATTTATTATAAATGCTGAAATCTTAGAATGAATTTATTTGGAATTAATTAATAAATGAAGAGATTTATTAATAAAATAAATTAAGTCATGTAATTAATTTAGGTTAATTAATAAATGAAGTAAGGTAAAGGTTATTTCCTATATTTGGTTAAAAATAATTAAAGGATAATTTACCTTAAATGTAATTAAAGATAATTAATCGAGGATGATTAATTAAAATGAATAATTGGATGATGATTAATTAATTGATTTATAATTAATTAATAGAAGTATAAGCAAGTTTAATAATGGTGGAGTAATTAATTTAATTTACTTTAAATTAATTAAAGATTTGTAATTAGTTTAATTCATTTTAAATTAATTATAAAATGAGGTGATTATTAATCTTTGTTTATAGATGATGGATGATATTGATTTCCATGATTGATTGTGATCTCAGAGATATATCTATTGAGTTATGGATGTTTGGTTAAGTATGATGATATTGATTATCTGTTGAGTAGATAATATGGATTATCTGTTTATGATGATGATGATGTTATTCTCCATTGTTATATTGTGTTTTATCTATCTGTGTTGATATAGGTAATAAATTGAATTGTTTTAACTTTAAAACAACTTGGCCTTAAAAGATACGGTTTGGATTTCGATGAGACCGGGATCGGGTTTCCGTATACCGGGATTCTAGGTCTGGAGACCCGAATACCACATCGATCCAAAATAACGTTAGGTCATGAAATCCAAATGGAGCAAGTGAAGACTCGAGGTATAAGAACTATTCGTCAATATAACTCTGTGGGTGATTCCGTAATGAGTTTGACGGAGATAGTACTTATAGATTCGAGATGGTGGTTCAAATTGCAAGGGTTATTATCGTTAACTCTGAGGGTGATTCCAATACGAGTGTAACGAGATAATGCCTTCGGTTTCGTTCGAACCCGGAACGAACTTATATGGATCGAATGCTTTCAGAACATCGTCAGGAGGGCGATGAGCATTCTAAGAGATGTGTTCTCTAAAGGTAATCGTGACCTCAAGCCTCATCAACCGGGAATGGCTAAAACAGGGGAGGTGCAGCAAGGCTTCGTGGGTAGCACCCACTTGAGAGCGAGATATACCCCTGTCTAGAGTCCCTTTTATTTCGGCTGTGTAGGCGGTTTAGTAGCTACAACCGCCGGGGTTGTCTTGTTTGGAACTGTCCAGTAAGGGATGGTTCCGGTCTTGTGTTGCAGGGGACTTAGGGTGGGTCCTCGGTACGGTGATCTAGGCCACGTACTGTGACGGGCGGTACCCCAGTAGCCCTGCCATTGATGGAAACCCATTTTCCCTACGTGACCTTACGGTTTTGATTGTATACCTAGTATGCTGGAATTTAATGAATGTAACAATTTCGGCTATTTTCTATTTACTTGAAAACCTTAGACACTATTATAATATCACTGGATTTCCTATCAAATGTTTTGGTTAGCGTAAGGTAAAAACTTTTCCATGTTTATGTGTGGGAAGTCTTACGTGATACCTTTTGTTTTCAAAGGATTTTCAAAGTTAAGCAACTTTAACCTGTTACTCATACCAGACCCATGTCTGACCCGGAGTTTATTTCTGTTTTTCCTAAACTCTCGGGTACCCAAATTTTTACGGGTAGCCAAGGGATTCAGGTTTGCTTTGACGAATTCTGGAGGAGCAAATGGAGCAGGAGGCTTCAGCGTTGTAGATAAATATATTGGTTCCGTTGTGTAGTATTTATATGTATTTCCGTTGTGTTGTATCCCTGTGATGTTGTGAGTGGTATCGAGTTGTATTAGCTAGACAGGTGTTTATAACTGTCTAGTATGTGTTGTATTATCTGTGTAACTCTGATATATATGATATTATGTAATCTCTTATGTGATATATTATATTTCATTCGTTCCGCTGTTGGATTCTGGTGTGTTTTCTTCTTTCTTCTCTATCTTTTCTATTTCTCACCCTTTTCTTTCTTCATAGTGATGCGATTTTCCGGTAGTGGAAGGTCGGGTCGCTACAAATTTTCAATATCAATTTCATTCAAACCCGTACAATGTACACATATCATCCGTACGCTATATCAATCTGATCGCTCACTCGATCACACAATTTCACTTCCGAACTAGTATTGTCCACCCGACTTCCTAGTGCGGACTCAAGTCTGGTTTCTTGATCAGAAATCGTTATTCTCCTTGCATAGGTCACAACTATGATAGAGAATATCCAGAACCAGTCAAAAATCCATATCCAGGTTCGCCGTCGAAAATCGAGCGAAAAATCCCAACTCGGCTTGATAATACTATCTCGAAATTCTGTGCTCGAATCTGGATCAAATCACTATGCGAATAGAATAATATACGTACATCCTACGTATTTATCTTCATTGATTATTAGCCAAATCAATTTCCTTTCTATTCACATTCACTTTGATTTTATTCACTTATTCACATTTGCCTTAATCCCTATTTGGACTATCACTTCAATTCTTATCTCATTTGGGTATTTAATCTATAACAGTTTAAACTCCGACCAGTTTATATTTAGAAAATAGCTTGAATTTTTTTTAAAAATAGATAAGTAGTTGAAAATAATTATTAGTTTGTAAAATAGCTGTAAAACAGTTAAGTAATTGTAAAATAGTTGGAAAATAGTCAAATAGCTATAGAAATTTTAAATAATTGCAAAATAGTCGTAAAACAGTAATTAGTTATAAAGTAGTAGAAAAATATTAATTAGTTTATAAAACAGTTGTAAAATAGTTAAATAATTCCAAAAGTAATTGTAAAACAAGCTTAAGATAGTTTTAGGTTTAAAAAGAAAAGTTGTGTAGTAAATAGTTTGGAAAAATAGATTTATATTAAAAAAATTATTTTGAAAATAGTCCAGAGCCAACTGTTCAATTTCCCATCAATTCAATTTAAATTTCCACTTCCATTTAAATTGACTCACTTTTAATTTGAATAACTTTCAATTTCCCTTGAACTTGATTTATCCCCAATTCAAGTTGAATTAACCTCAACTTCTTTCCAAATTCAGATCAAATTCCATTTGATTTTAAACATATTCACTTTAATTACAATTTCAAATTATTCAAATTAATTTAGACTAATTTCAAATTGAATCCACTTCAATTTCAAATTATTTCAATTTCTATATGAATTAATCCCAATTCCCATTTGAATTTGAACTCATTCAATCTTCAATTTTATTTCAAATTAATCCAATTCAAATTTTCCATTTGAATTTTATACTTATCCATCTTCAATTCTAGTTAATTCAAACTAAATTCAATTTGAACTAATGAAATCTGAATCTCAACTTTAAACCATCTCGAATTATATAAATTCAAGTTAAATTTTCAAATGTTGATTTAACCCCTTAAATCAAATTAACCTTTATTTTTAAATCAATAATCCCAATCTTTAAACAATTTAATTCTGAGTCCAATTCTCAAAGTTTCATTTTAAATTATCTTTACTTAACTTATTTCAAAGTTCAAATAAGAGTTCAAAACAAATTTTAATTTACAAATTCAATTATTCAAATTTTTAGTTCAAAGTAATTCCATATCCTTAATTTCAAATTAAAGTTTAATTTCCCTTTTATCACAATAATGGATATATTACCACACTTCATTCCTCATTCATTTAAACAAATCCAATTCTCAATTTAAAGATTATTAATAACAATAGGATGTTATCATCCAATTTATTCTAAATCATCCATCCATTTTCAATTTCCAGATCTCAAACCCATTTTGAGATCACACAAACTCCCAATTCAAATTAACCATTTAACTTCCCAAGTTAAATCTCATTTTCATCTTGAAATTTCCAATTCAGGTTGCTTGTTAAATTATTTAACTTTCCCAAAGTTAAATTCAATTTACTTAATCCAACCAACCTTACCCAATTTGGATTCCCCTTTCAAATTTTAAACTTCACATTAATAACCTTATAAGTTCAAAAACTTATCACCTTGGGTATCACATCCCGTTCCTAATTTAAAACTCAACATTTAGATTTTATTTCAAACATCTTTGATATTATGAATATTCCTCATATATACATATTTCCTTTATACACTAAGTTATCCTTAAATTTTAATCACCTTTGGTTTTAGTTCAAACAGTTTCCTTTAATGCTTTCAAACAACTCTTATTTTAAAATAAGATCACATTCAAAATATTCTGAATAATACTCTTTATTATTTCTATTTGAAACAATTCCAAAACTTTTCAATTTACATTCTTTCTAATTTACAAGTTATTCACATCTAATGGTTACTTCCTTAAAACATTTATGTGTTTATTGGAAAACAATCATCCTATTTAAACTCAATAACCATTTATTTTCTGGTTTGAAACCATTTTAATTCATCTTATTTATATAGTTCATTTTATCCAATCCTTATTTGGATATGTATATATATTACTTAATTTCTTATTTAATAACCAATTATTGCTTTATAAATACGATATACGCTTTTATAAAATCATCTAGTTTTAAAACATTTTTAAAACCTTTATATAAGAAAATAACAAGTACACTCTCATATATATATATATATATATATATATATATATACACTCAACTCATCCTAGGGTAATACTAACCCTATCCCTGATGAGTAAACCCACCAGAGCCAAGGTTCTCACTTAACCCTTTGCTCCGATACCAATTGTAACGACCCCAAATTTTCGTGATCGAAAATTCCAGATAGTTAGGAAAAGAAGAAAGAGACAGAAGAAGAAGAAACAGAAAACAAATCACAGAATCTCACATTCGCAGCAGATCAAAATATAATATCAAATAATATCAGTTTATAAGGAATACTGTATCAGTCAAATACACTTATAATACATCAGAGTTACTCTCATACCTAAACACTGGACATATACAAATCAAATATGCCTCAGATAAACAGAAATATATCACAGCGGAAACACTCCATACGTTCCTGCCACCCAGCTCGTCTCCTGAGGTCCAGAACGTCCTTACCTGAAAATCTATAATACTCGGTCTGACCCGAGCATTACATTAAAGTAACACCCGAGTCAGGCTGGAAACTAGCGTGAGTAAACCCATATAATTTGAAATACTAAATTCAAATCATAAAAGAAAACCCCCGGGTAACTCGTGCTTCACTACGAGTTCATTATCAGTTATAGTCAATACCAATTTCACACATCAATCCCTAAGTATCATTACTTAGTTTCAAGGTTCACATTATTCCATTCCAGCCTATTGATATCACATATAAAGGATTTATTTCGAATTTCAAATCGAAGTGGTTTCGGATATCGCTGATATCCGATCTCGGTCTCTTCGAATTTAATACCATCTTTTTAATCCAAATTGTTTAAGCGAAATACAATTCAATTTTTAAATACAAGATGTTAATTTACACAGCAATTCATCACTAATAAATAACCCACATTATCCCAGTTCAACCCAACATATCATATCACAGAACATCACAACTTATTAGACTAAAGACATTTATCCAAACATTCAATACGATTTAATCATCCATAAGAAAGATAACCAGTTATACAATTCTAATTAATTTAATTAACACAATTAAATTAATTACTTTTAAATCCTGCTTAATTAACCTTAATTAAACCATTTAATTAATTTTTGAAATCAATTAATTATTCTTAAATCATTTAATCATTCACATTAATTAATTAACCTTTAATTACTTCTATTAATTAACTAACCCTTAATTAATTATCCTTTAAATAATTAATTACCCTTAATTAATTACATTAATTAGTGATCCCTTAATCATAAATTAATTAACCTTTAATTATTAATTATCTTTTAATTACTTACATTAAGTAATTAACCTTTAATCACTTAAGTTAATTAATTAATCTTTAATTACTTAAGACCTTAATAAATTAAAAGATAAACCATTTATCTTAATTAATTTCTTAATTATCATTAAGATCTTATTTAATAAACCTTTGGAATTAATCATCATTAACCTATAAATTAACTTAAGACCTTAAGTTTAATTAATGATTTAAAAGCATTCCATCTTCTTAATTAACTTCTTAATTACACTATTTAATTACATTATTTAAACTTATTTAAATAGTGGTCACAAAATAAAATACTTTAGCTTAATTAATTTTAAAATAATTTATTTTAAAACCTTTAACCAACCCAAAACTTAAATAAAACATTTACTATTAAAAAGAATTTAAACAAGAAAATGTTTAAACTTGATTTAATGAAAACTTTTCCATTTTAAATTCAAAAACTGTTACACACAATGAACCCGAGATCACTTTGGGTTTTCACCCTAGCCAATGCTCAATTTACCCGAGTCTTCCCCCAGTCACTCTATTTTTCGTTTTTTTGGTTTTAAATTTTTAAACTTGTTAAACATGATAACACACACACACACGAATATACTCGAGCACGTACTCGAGCCAACAACAAAACTTCCCGAGGCCATCTTCGAGTCTACCCTTTCTTCCCCAATCCTTCACACAAACCAGACACACACGTGTTCACGTGCACGTGCACCACCGTCTCGATCACCTTCGGTCACTGCTGCGACCACTCACACGTCACCGATGATCTCCCCGAGCCTCTCGATCACCCAGGTCGATCACTTTTGCCGTAAAACAAAATCGATCATAACAGTATCCAATTGGAACTAACTGATCATCAGGAAAATGCTTTACAACGCCGCCAACGTCCACCAGAGGCCTCGCGATCATGACCAAAGCTGCACGGCGACATCATGCATCGATTCCCCTTGTTCCTGTCAATTCCGATCCACCCTCGATGATGAAATCACCTCGTCAACATCATCGACTAAACCAAACTATAAAGCCCTAGATCAACGTCATGCCGCCACCTCGACCAACTACAAGTTCATCCACCATTTTTCCTGAAATCCTAGATCATCTGCCCACCTCTGGTCAGAACCCCGAGATCCAATCATGCTTTGATCACCAGAATTTGTCCAAAACCACATTCTCGTTCAACCCCGAAATTCTCATTCGATACCACTCTAAAAATCTTGATTTTGTTCTTAAAAATCATCGTTTTTGAAAACGATTCAGTTTATCTAAGTAAATCTAATAATCAAGTAAATCGAATTTCCATCATGTATTAAATTTCACTGTATATTCTTGTTCCAGGTCAAACTACTTGTTAACCATACTTAAAAGTATTTTAAAAATTTTAATCTTAATATTTCAATCCTATTTTGTTCAAGCATCAAAACCTAAGAGAGATTGGGAAGTGAGATTTTGAATTTTAAACTTAACATATTCCTGTAAAACTGTGAACAAAGGCATGCACAGACATGCACCTACTCAAACTAGATATATATACACAACATATTCACGTCCATGCAAACAATTCTTTTTACCATTTCACTTCACAGTATAACACAGATTCAAACTGTAATAGGTTAGTTTGCTCACCTGTACTTTTGAAAACAGAGAGCAGTATTGATTTGTTCTGGAACTAGATGTTGATCTAGAAACCGGAAGCTTAAAACTTTGAATTTGCTTGAATTTATTTCTTTTGTTTAACTTACTTCAAATGAAAGAAAATGAACAGAGTGATACTCCGGCCACAAATATCTGTATACAGAGAATGAAGTGTGTAGAGCAAGCTACCAGCTGAGATTTTTTTCTTCCAGGCTTTTACATTTATATTTTTTTATTTTATTCCTTTTCTTACTTTATAACCTGATTGGTTTGATATTATAAGAGAAGGATTTGATATATTGTTTGCTTGAGATGATATGCATCAATTTCTATGTCCCCTTATTTTTTTTTCATGCTCAAGTGGCTAAGCCAGGCAGGGATGAGTCGGTACATATATAGAAGAAGTGTATGAGGCAAGAATTGGTGGCTGCAGATTTGTACTGACCAAATATTTTCGTTCTTATTTTATTTCCCTTTATATATAATTCTACCACTTAGACCATATGCAAGGTTTCAATAACATATATACACATATTCACCCATACAATACTTTTATAAACATATACATATATCTATACATATATGTTGTTGTCATTATATATGTATATGCTTACATTATTCACTATTTAATATGTACACATACATTTCTTGTATTTGTCACCATATTACACACATTTCTACTCATACATTTTCTCATATACATTGCTTATGTATATTTTTTTGATATTATATATATATATATTCACAATTATACAAATTTTCATATATATTACTTCATAAGGTATACATTCAAATACTTGCATATTTATATACTTATACATATATTGTCTAGCATCATAAAGCTTTGTACATATTTGTATATACATCACTGAATATTATATCTAAATTTTAAATGGTGGAATTTATATTCACACTTCTATAATATTTATTATATCCAGTAATTTAACTTATATATCCAGATATTTTAACCATCAGAAATTTATCTATCCAACTAATCAAAATTAATATTCCAATAGTTTGAATCAGTTAATTTCCCAATTAACAGACGTTAAAATCCGGGTCGTCATAGATTCGGGTTGTAAAGATAAAATTTGAAATTGATTTGAAATTATATTTATTTAAGAATTATACTTAAATAAGTTTGATTTGAAATTTATTGAATTTGTAATTTTAACGAAGTGTTTTACAACTTGAAATTTGATTAAAGATGACTTAAATGGATATTTCAAACTTATATAAATTTAAATGGGATATTCTGTAAATTGAAGTTGTATTCAAATGATATTGAAATAATTAAGTAAATATTTCAAAACTAAATAATAGAAAGGTGAATTTATATATATATATATATATAAGACTATCGAATTTAGTTTTGAAATGTGGAATATTTGAAGCTTTGAAATATATTGAAATTGAAATGGTTTATTTGTGGTTCAAATCGGTATTTGAAATCGATATAACTTGAAAATGTTTAATTGAATTGGAATTGGAATTGATGATTTAGATTTGACTAAATTTGAATTTAGGATTCAAATTGATTTGAATCGATTGTGAAAGTCGAGGAAACTATTTTATTTTATAAAGTAATTTTAAATTATATTTAAAATTATTGATATTTTACTTTATAAATTATTTTTATATAAACTATTTTAATATAAATCATTTTAATATAAACTATTTTTATTTATAAACTATTTTAACTTATAACTATTTTATTATATATACTAATTTTAATATCTAAACTGTTTAAGAGGAAAGTGTTATGATTTCCAAAATGCTATAATTTCAAAAGTGTTATGATTTCCAAAATGCTATAATTCCAAAAGTGTTATGATTTCCAAAATGCTATAATTTCAAAGTGTTATGATTTCCAAAATGCTATGATTTCAAAGCTGTGATTTCCAAAGTGTTTTGATTTTAAAAGACTATGATTTCGAAAGCGTTATAACTTTGGAAAGTGATATGATTTTTGGAAATGGATATATTTGAAGTGAAATGATATCGTATTGATATGGTTTTTGAAATGGAAATGATATTTTGGTTTTGAAGTATAAACTATTTTTAAATGACCATGGTGTTATAATAACGATTGGTTGTTAAAGAGACCGGGATCGGTTATGGGCATACTCTCTGCCGATACCGAAAACCACTGTCACATACAGGAATTTTCGACTTTCGAAAATTCAACATCGATACTCACTTTATCGACTGCCGAGCATTCGAGTACCGGAAACTCCAATAGTGAGGGTTTTAAATAGAAGAAGAGGTAGAAAAAGAAGAAAAGAGGAAAAAGGAAGAACAGAAGAAAGAAGAAGAGAAGAACAACACAGAACAACAT
This sequence comes from Allium fistulosum, assembly GCA_030737815.1. Lineage (NCBI taxonomy): Eukaryota > Viridiplantae > Streptophyta > Magnoliopsida > Asparagales > Amaryllidaceae > Allium > Allium fistulosum. The sequence continues at coordinate 759,960,426 of CM060908.1, read as the reverse complement.
CAGAACAGGAAAACAATATCAGAATCTTACACATCGCAGCGGAACAACATATAATAGATAAATGAATAATCTTTAAACAAAGAACTATATCATTTTATACATACATCAATCATCAGAGTCAATATACAACAATGGACAGTTATATAACTTGTCCCAATACAGAATACACAGCGGAATAAATAATATCAAATACAAATACTACGTCTCGCCATCCAGCTTGCTTCCAAAGCTCCAGAATATCCAGAATATCCTGATAACATAACTCTAGGCTGCCCGTGTGGAAATTGGTGGGCACCCAGAGTTTAGAAGGGAAACAATAAACTCCGAGTCAGTCATGGTGACTGGTGTGAGATCGTAAAACAGTTTTATCTTTAAAACAACAAGAAGATTTAAAGTCAATTCGCAATGCTTTTGGAAAATGAAACTACCATAAGACCTCCCGCCACACACACAATGCAAATGCAGAATTGGAGGAGATTTCTTCTTATGATAGTCAAAGATGCTTACTACGCAAAAAAATCAAATCGTTTTTGATATTATTATTAGTGCATAGTGTAGAAAACATTTCGAAAGTAGAATATTAATCTTAGCCAGCATAGGTACCATTATAGTATGCTTGCTATAGCTACCATATTAAATGGCAGGTTCTACAACTAAAACCGTACAAGGCTCGTATTGTTTTGTTTGGATTTCCAACAAATGGTCAGGCTAAGGAACTTCCTATTCCACGAATAGAACGCCTCTGGAATGACGTCCCGAGAAATAACCTAACATTACGGTTAGATCTCTGCCAACACAAGGCCGGGTTACCTCTGCAAAAATAGGTAACTACTGACACGCGTATGCCATCCCCCGATCGTAACCGATCTTCCCAAGGATCCCCGATTCGCAACAAACCACATAATAATAATGCAGCAACCACATAGGTTAAGTATCTGGGCTCCATACCATGATACCACCTCTATCCAGAAGGAATGACATACACTAAGGGGCGCTACTCCCTAGAACCTTGCCGCATCCTTCCTGTTTTGACCATTTCCGGGGTGTGAGGCTCGACGAAGTCTCGTCCACAAAGCTACGCTTTCTACAAAGCCATGCTTCGGGTCAAACAAATGATCAACCTATGATCACAAAGATATAAGATCAAACAAATGATCATATCGCAAATGATCAAACACTGATCATTTCACAGCAACACTCAGTATGCCACGTTACCAAATTGGGAGTATATCGCTGATAAATTTCAACTACATAACCTCTGAGCTCGTACGTCTCAGAGAAGGGTGTTAAGCTAAGAGAATAAATTCTCCGCCACCAACAGATATGTATTTGAAAGAAATCAGCTTTATATCTCAAATTGTAACGTCAGACACACAATCCATACAAGTCTGTTCCGGGATCGAACAGAACCGAAGGCACTTCTCACGAAGCCCTTGCAAATCCGGATAATTTTCAATCACGTCAGGACTTCCCGTCACTAAGGGTGATAAAAACCTCTAAATCGGAGATCAGCCGATGTAGAGTAACTCGACGGTAATCCTTCCGTTTTCAAAAATATCCGGTCTTCAACACCGGTCTTCAAATGCAATTCATAACGACGTATCACATATTCGGAATGGGTTATACGACCCCATGGTCCTTTCCTGGTTAACCCGAATAGTGAGCGCTTATTCAAAAATAAGTGTGGCATTCAAATTCATCCAATTCACAACAAATACCTATCTAAAGGTAATTATTGATAGTCGGTTATTTAACTATCAATAAAGATGCGCAACATCATCAGATTCCAAATAATTTTCCAAATTATTTAATCTTCCAAAAAATATCTTTACTAGATATATAATTTCCACACTTCAAAAATAAATCAACATTTATTTTTCTAAAACAATTCCCCTTTCTTTTATAAATTCCATAGTGAATTTATATTTTCAAAATATCTACTGATATACGATTCTCAAATCGATATCAAATATTCAACTTCATTTTATCTTTAAGAAGATAAAATCTCAAAAACGTTTCATTTCATTTTGGAAAACATTCCCATACTTATTTAATAATAAGTATTTCACAAATCTATTTATTTTCAACACTTGGAAAATATTCGATATACTTAAATCAATATTAAGTATATATTTCATTCTTTAAGGAAACTATTTACTATAACAACATTTATTTGAGTCAAAACGAATGTTACGTAAAACATCGTTACGACGACTCAAAATCACTAGTATAGGGATTCGAAATTTAGATAGATGTATAAATCCCAATACTATATAAAAACATTTCCTTTCGGAAATCATTTACTATAACAACAGTGTTATAGTCCACAATTTCCTTATTTCTCGAAAACGTCTATTTCAACAATAAATGTTGAAATCTATGCTTTCAATTCACAATACATTTTTAAAACATCTTTAAAATGTTTAACTTCATTTCTAATATCACTTCTTCAAAAATGAATCCATTTTATTCAATAATATATTCACTGTCCAAAATCGTGAATATACTTCACTTAACCAAATTTCAATCTTTTTTACACATTTATTTCAAAGATAATTCGCTATCCAAAATCGCGAATATATCTTCTTTAATAACCTTCTATATTTAATTTATCAAATCCAATTGATTTCGAGTTTATAAAACAACGTTTATAAATTCTATTTCTATTCTCTAACAACTTCAATTTAATAAATCTCCTTTATTACAATTCGATTTATAAATCTTCTTTAATGACCTATTCAATTTATAACTCAATGTATATACCAAAGGTCCATCTTATAAGTTAAAGTAACTTATAGTTCATTTATTTTAAAAGAAATCGTTCTTTTAAACTTCACAAAATTTAAAACTTTCAGATTTCATTAACTTATGAAATCCCATTTATACTTCATTTTAACACTTATAGAAACTTGTCTTATAATCCCACTATTTCAAATTTATAAATATCCATTTTTGTACATCTTTTAAATAAACCGTTTATAATACTAGAAATCCCAATTTAAACCATTTCATAAATTTCTTAACTTTTATTTCAAAAATCACACTTTGATTTTATTTCACAAAAATCTTAACTTTTATAACTTTAAATTTTTAGACGTTTATTTATTTAAAATAAATCAATTCAACAATCCAATAAAACGTCTACTTTCAAAAATCACTTTAAAAACCCTTTTAAAGTAAAAGATGTTATTTTTAAACTTCAAAACTGAATCCAATGATGCAACGCATCAATTAGTCCATCACAACATCAATCATCATATATCATCATATGATAGCAGAATATATATCAACATCCGTAAATAAATAAATACAGTTGAGGAATCCAGTTGGATCCCTCCAACCTGTTTCCCTGCATCCAAAGACGTTAGCACAATACCAATTCCACTTCGAGGTGGAATATCGCGGTATATGGGTTTTATAAAAATATCCGCTTACTAACGGCGCAATAGGGTCTCATCCGCTATACGAGGCGGGAAATCATCAATCCAATATATACATATGCCAATATGTATATATTGCTATATATATAGATATATCCTACTATAACTAATATCACATCCAATAGCAAACAATCAATAACTGAAAATTCCACTTTTCATTCGATTGAGAAAATCTCACCTTAGCTTAAATTTGCAATCCAATCCAATCTAGTTTGTTTTCTTGACTTTAACCTTGTATAAGCAATTTATATAATTTATTAATATTCGAATAAATCAAATAAATAATTTTTTTTCATTTTTGATAGTTTTAATTAAAATTTTTTTTTCTTTTAATAATTTAATTAAAATTTTACTTTCAAAACTAAATCTAAGATGTGAACCCTTGGTAATTTAAATTATCGATGATATATTAATTCTTTTAAATAATTTATTAAAATCTTTTAACAACTCAAAATAAATTAAAAGAAAGAAAATATACCTAAATCACGATCTGTCATCGAGTAGCATGCGACCCTCTGCCGAAATTATCGCCGCCGTCTTCTCTATATCGTGAATCGCAATATGCTGCTACTATCGCGATTCCATCGCGAGTCGCCCTCCCCTCCTGCCCGCCGAGACCATCGCCGCCTCCTCCTTAAGCGATCACGAACTTCCCACTTCCAGGTCCTCGAACTCGCATGCCCTAGCTCGAGCACGCTACAAAACCATCCGAGTGTCATCTGCCATAGTCGACTTCACTGTTCGCCATCGCGATTCCGGGTTGCCACAAACGCGCCTGCATCCACGCGCGCTCAGGCGAGTCGTGCCCACGATTCCAATCTCCACAAACAACTCACACGCGAACCCTAGTCGCGAACCCACAGAGGAGCTGCCGCCATTGTCGATTTGGGAGGGAGTCGCGATTTTGAATCTGGGGAAAAGTTTTGGTTGCCGGCCATTGATAAAAAAAAAATCGAATTGGGAATGAGAAGGTTTTGAGCAGAGCAGATACGAGATTTTATAAAAGAAGACTCGTATATTTTTTTTTCTTCGATTTGATTCTTAGGAGAAGAAGGAATAAGTACGTGAATATTTAAAATAGGATAAAGCAGGGTTTTGCACGATTTTCTCCCGTGATTTTAGGTTGAAACAAAGGGAAGAAAACGTGTATTGATATTGACTAATTAAAATTTTAAATTCAAATTGAACTTGATTTAATTTCAAAGCGTTTACTTATCGTGTGCTCACATAACAACTCCGAACGATACGAAATTTGAAATCCGGTAATAACTCAATATTACGGACCCAATGGAACTGGTTTCGTCGAATTCCGAGACTGTGCCTCGGGCGGCTATTTTTAAATATCGATACGAACAATATAAATTCAAACTCATCAAATTTATTTCAAATTCGATTCTGAAGTTTTAACTATCTTCAGTGTTATTAATACGAATTTTAAAAGCTTTCGAAATATTTTTCTTTAGCTTAAAATTGAAGATTCAAATTTTTATTCAGCATTCAATAGATTAAATTTTAAAGTTTAATTGCAAATTTCAAAGTTATATCGGGGATTCAAATTAAATCATCGTTCAAATATTTAAAATTAATTAAATATTCTCAATTTAATTTGTTCAAAATTCTGGGTCGTTACATTTGACAACCGTGTACACGGTGGAGATTCCAGAATGAAGTAGGATGGTGGCGACGATCCTGTTGAGGTATGAACGTGGACTCGACTCCCGTGAGTTGGCATAAGGTGGCTAAAACAGGAGTGATTCTCGGGCCAATGAGGTAGCACCTCTGATCGGACGCATTTCTTCGATACATTTCTATTACTGTGATTGATTTGGTGGCCATCCTTCGATTTTTGATTTGGGAGTGTGTTCCGAGGTGGGCGGTAGTAGCTGCTATGCGTTTCCACCAGCCCGGATGCGTAATTGGTATATCTACCCTGGCATTGCCTTGTTGTGCCGTGTCACCTACCATATCGAGCTTTACTATGAATTTGGATTTGTGCCGTAGCCTGTGGAGTATTAAGGGTAGCCCTCGATCTGGGAGTATGCTAATACTGGATAGACTACTGGGACTATTACGTGTTAAGGGCTATATGGGTAACCCCTTGACGCTATTAAAAAGTAAGTTTATTTTATTATTAGACATTATTATAATAGCGTATATTACTACATAGTAGATAGTTTAAGGGATCCTTAGAGGATGGTTATCCCAAACATTCTTTAAGTTACTTGTATTTCAGTTATTATTTTCACTTTAGTTGGATTTATTGATATAAGAATGTTAATCCTGATTCGAGTGTTTTGTGTTTTGCTTTACGCTCGGGTCAGACTGAGTGATACAGTATTCGAGACTCACCTTTGGAGTTGAAGCTTCTCTTGGAGATCCAGCTATCTATCCTGCTTTCAGTTGTTCAGTCGATTCCAGTGATGCATTCAGATCTTGTATTTGATTATTTTAGTGAGACATCTTTGTACTCGTGACTTCTATTGTATCTTGTTTAACTCTGTTATATATATATGGTAGCTTCATGAACTACTATTCTTTTGTTTCCGCTGCATTATTGTTATATTACTTTGTGTCTGTGATCTGTGATTATTTTATTTACTGTATATGTTGAGTTTTGCCAAATTTAAATCAACAATCTGATATTTTGAGCAATTCAAATCCGACATGTATGGATGAGAACGGTCCAAAATAGTAGGTCGTTACAATTAGCTTTAAAAAACTTTGTTAAAAGAGTTTACTAACTTCAAAACATCAATTTAAAAATGATTTAATAACTTAAAACATTCTTATTACATTGATTAATTAACTTTAAACTTCATCACACAATTTGATTTTGAACTTCAAATGTCTTTAAATAATAAAAAGGGTAAACCATTTTAAACCTTATTAATCCAATTAATTAGTAAAATATAATTGATTAAATTAATGAATAATTAATTATCATTATTTAAAATGAATAACAAAGTCAAAACATCCTGGTTACTTTGATAAATTCTCTTTGAAACTTCATAAATTAAGTTGATTAATTAACTCCAATAACCTTTAATTAAAAAGGATAAATCACCTTTAAAATATCATTAATTCAATTAATTATTAAATTTAAATATAATTAATTAAATTAAATAAATACTTAATTAATTCTCATTATTCAAAAATGATTTATTAATTATAAGCATCAATAAAGGAAAGATTAATTAGAGTTAAAACAAGTTGATAAATTTAAAAAAATTATTAAAAAGATTTATAATTTAAAAGCATCATTAGAAAATTGATTAATTAACTTTGATCCATCATTATTGAGTGATTAATTATCCTTAAACATCATTAAGTAATATGATTAATTAAATTTAAACATCATTAAATAAAATGATTAATTAGTTTAAACAATCATTAACCAGGTAATTAGTTAAATTTAAAACACATCATTAACTTAGTAATTAGTTAACCTTAATCGTTATTAATTAAGTAATTAATTAAATTAAATAATCAATATTAAAATGTTAATTACTTTTGAAAACATCATTAATCAAAATCTTTCTTAACTTGTAAAACAATTCCAAGCACGAAGATGGAACCAAACGGTTTCGATAACATGTGATTTTCCGAAAGTGCCGATATAGCGACTATCGATATACGGGCAGTTGGCAAACAAACTTATTACATTACCCATACAACCAAACAGCACATGGAAATGGTTTAAGCACAACAGAAGGTAAATGATGATGATACAACATGTAATAAGTATTTACCAACAAATTATATTAACTTTAACCACCAACTTTTCATATAGCTAACCACATGCTTACTAACTTTTCAAAGCATGAAACAAACAAACAACCAAACCATCACTTCACATATACAACAAGCATTCATAGGCTATTAACATGAACATTAACATAGTATAAACTTGGTTTAAGAAGGTGTAGTTTTGCTCACCGAAAGCTATCCAAACCCTTGCTAACTTAGGGTATGACCTAGCACTTCCATTCCTAAGAAAAAGAGGGAGTCTTGGACCCTTAATGCACTAGGTAGGCTCGACCTTGAAAAAAAGAAGGAAGTGAAACTTGTTTTGGTAAGGTGGAGTGACTTTGGATAATCATCGAACTCATAAAAATGAACCAAAAAATAGATCATTTTCCTATTGGTTTTTAAACTATTTGCTCTAGAATTTTGTAAAAGTGGTAAAAAGAAAGATTTAGAAAATTTATTTCTATATATTTTAAAAGAATCACTCAATTACAATTAGTTTTGAAGAAGATATGGTCAATAGAAGAAGGACCATTTTCGAACTTGAAATTTTGGACCCAAAAACACTCTGTAAACAATTGGTATTTTGACATAGCTATGCTCGAAATTTGATGAAGTGATCAAGGTAAGTTATAGCCACTAGAATTTGACATGATTTGAAGAAAAATAAAACTTCATTTGGACAAGATATGAGAGAGATCTGGTCGGCGGAAGAAGAGAAAAATGTAGAGAGATGAAAGGCTATTTATAAGCAAGTGAAAATGTAAATTACCTAAATACCTCTTGTCCTTTACCCTCCACATTGTTTTGCCACCTCAACACCCTCCACCACATATGCCATTTCAACCTCCACCTTATCCCCCTCTCATCATGTCAAATAAAACATGTTCAAACATGTTTTGTACTCGAGTCGCCAAAGTGTTTCTAATGATGTGGCATTTTTATTTTAATTTTAAACTTTATATGCTTAGGTATGAATACAAATACACATATATATACATATACTGACTAATTTACATTCTTAACCATTTAAATGTTGTATCAAATACTAAATAAGTCTCACAACATTTCCAACCACTTTTATACGATGAAACGTCGTAAATTCGAAAAATGGTTTCTAGTCACATTTTCTATTTTTCATCGAACTAAATATTTTGTAAAACTAAATTTGAAAACTATTTTATCTTCAATATTTATCACTTAAAAGTGTTTTTAATTATAAAACCTATTATTTTAATATTTAAAATTAATTAAATATTTGGAAATTAATATGGTGAAATTTCGGGTCGTTACAAGAACTCTCTCACATTAAAGAGAAACTATGATTTTCTTATCGATGTCGAGATAAGGATTTCCTCAGTTGTCAATAAGCTATTAAGAGTATTGACCCTATCATATGGCATAATGCGCAAATACAGAATGGATTCCAAGGACATTATCAAAATATGATTTTGATAGTTGTACCCGAGGGGATATGATCCATCGAACTTAAAAGTGTCTCCCAAAAGAAGACTAATGTAGTTGGACTATCATAAGCTATGCTAATGGAATAACATTGTAAATTTCAATTGTTGAAGTTAACATAATAAATTCGTCATTCAACATAATTAAGTTAATTCGGATTTTACTCGCAAAATTATCGTTCAATATGTTGAGTTTTGGTATATGTATACCGAAACAGAAATTCTATATAAAGATTTGAATATGTTGTTTGTGCTTAATAACTGAATCGTCTTTATGTCATTAGGAGCGATTTTGAGTTTGTGGCCTATTGGATAGGATCTGAGAACTGATATGAAATCAAACAGTTTGAATTTCAATCAAAATTCAAAGGAAGCGTGTTTGTATAAGAAGCACTATAGAGGTACTAAAATATTTCAAAACTACAAATAAACAATAAATTTGTGATAGTTAACGACATACTCATGTTAAATCATTTTAGTTTGGTTGTTTAATTATCGAAATTGGATTTGAAATTGATATCCTTTATGATCAGTAGGTTGTTGGAATTGTCCTAAAGTGATATATATAGAAACCATATTAAAATGTTTAATATGGAGCATGTAAGATGGATTTCTTATGCATTATCATTAGGAATTATCATACATATTGTATTGTCTATAGAATCACATTTCACTTATGTATTTGATACATATGGCTAGTATCAAAATCCGAATTAAGATCATTAAATGATGGTTTAAGAGTGTTCTTGAGTATTTATGAAATACTAGAGAATTGTTTATAAAAACAATAAAATCCCTTTAAAGGAGCACGCAGAGTCGAACTTCATATCGAGTAGATTGTGTTAATCCTAAATTCTTGTTCAAGGTTAAGTTAAATACTTTAAGTTGGAAATGTTTCAAACAATTAGGCCTGTAAATGGATACTTTCAGATACAGATGTGTCATATCCGTATCCGTATCCATATTCGTATCCGAAATAATTTTCAAATATCGAATATCCGTATCTATGGATGTGAACGGATATCAGATATTTATCGGATAATCTTCAACCAATTCACAACCATTAAATCCAAACAAATAAACAAATTTTTTTGATTTATTATAAATCTATTTTTGTACTAAATATACTAAAAATAATAAATACACTAAGAAAAATAATTTTAAGTGGTAAAAATTTAATTTTATACACATATTAATTTTTTTTACCTGGATAAAATAGTAAATGACAATCATTTTATGTACGAAAATGCATGAAGAAATAACTATAACCTTGGTAAATATTAGAGAGATAATTATCGAATACGGATATGGCCATATCCGTATCCATATTCGTTTTTCAGATATCGAATAATTTTTCATATTTTGAATACAGATACGGACGAATTTTAGATTTTTCGGGTACTCATTGATAGCACTACAAATAATAAGTAGTGACTAATATAACCAAGGGCTAAGTACATCTTTTTGAATAACACTACAATAAAAGAAGTACAAATAAATGTATAAATTTATAACTGAGCTAGGGATGATTTCAAATGTTAAGATTCTCATGACATTGTTATCCGATGACAATGCCGCGATAAAGTTCCTAGAAGAACCTAAAGCTCACTAGAAGTCAAAAGTCATACTCCGAAAGGTTCAACATGATAAAGGCTATTTATCCACATCGAAGAGAGTTAGTTGGTAGAGTAGATAGTTAAGAAAAAATAATATACATATTCGCTAAGGGATTGGCCTGATTAATTTTGAAAAAATCGATCGAAGGAGTTGGAATAAGAATCCATAGTTGGCTCTAAGTGCAGGTGAGAGATTGATAGAGTTAGGTGTTGCCTTAGGGGAAATTATGTAATTTATTACATATATCTAACACGATAACCAATCTTAATCAAAATAAAAGGTATTTTCTTTCTGTTACATACTTGTTATATTATGATATAATTAATTAAGTAATTAATTTAAAGTATATTAAATTGAAAATTCTTAAATCATATGTTATGTGATAGTTATTACAATGTGTTGAATCATGATAAATTTATCACATTAAAATAACATATTATTTTAAATATTCCCAATCAAGATGTTTTGAGAAGAGATATCGATACATTCGTTGAGACTAGAGTACATAATGCTCTCCAAATGTTGGGCAGCATAATACTCATGATTTCTGGGGGCACCAAGGGATTACGTATTAATATTTATTGGATAATAGTTGAATGACTCAATCAAGATTTTTTGTTGGTTAATATAACTAAGGTCAAACAGAGAATCACGAAGTGACAATATTACATAGTTTTCTCAACTTGAGAACACTATTGATCTTTAATATGGATATCCACTTTGAGTATAATTAAATCATGGCATAACGCCCATTGAATGATTATAGTTGGGTCTTATTTAAAGCATTCAAAGTGAAACAATATTCAATATGGTTAGTACTATATAGTTAATAATAATTTTTATTATTCAACCCAGATTTTAGTGTTTGGACTAATCAAGTTGAATGTGGATGATATTGGAATGTTGACTAAAACCAATTATATAAGTCCTAATGTGATACAGTGCTGACGAAGAGAATTGGTATAAATAATTGTTACTGCTAGGTAAAGCTTATAATAAGTAAAATCCAAAAAAAATATGTAAGAGATAAATTCAGCTAAAGTATCACACCAGTAGCTATGATGACGTATGAATGTTATTATTCAGAATATTCAACTTTAATCGCTGACCGAATTTACACATTTGAATCACACAACTCAAACAATGAATACTCCTAAAATCTACACAATTTAATTAATTTATGATTATTGTAAAATTAATTAAATTAATTAATATTTATAAAATATTAACTATTAAATTTTATTTGATTTGTTTGAATGCAATTATTATTTAATAAAGTGCGTATATAAAAGTTATAAATACACATATAGATATACGATATCGATAGAATATTTAAATTGGATTGGTTTTTGGAAATTTTTGATGCCCACATGCCTCTTTTATGGCTAACCATGCATGATGGGGTAGGAGGTGAGTTTTCAAATGCAATTTGAAAATCCAAAAGAAGCAATTAAAGAAAGGAAATAAATCTTCATCCTTTACTCTTCTTTATGATTCGCTTAAAACACATTTATGAAATGATGTTTGCCCTTTTCTCTTCATTTTACTTGTAGTTGAAAATATGAAGAGGGAGGGGGAGGATTTAATGAGATATAACAAGGACTTAAATATGGAAGGGTTTAAAGGAGGGTATTAAAAGGTTTCAATGTTTCCTTTAAAACAAATTCTTTTTCATTCATTCCAAAATTCCTCATGACAATTCAATTTTCTTTCTCTCTTCTCTTCACCTTCACATGGCTGAAATTCTAGGGCAGAAATGAATCCTAAAAATCAAAATTAAATCGTACTAAAAAGGTGGTTGTTATCTCTATTGGATATTGTAAAATCCAGAGGCCGACTCAATCGAATCTATAGCTCCATTCATAATTCGAGGTGCAACTTTTGGCTACATCTTAAGGTGTCATTCTAATTTGATTCAATTATATGTTTCCCGTGTTCACATTATTTAGATTCTGTACATGCTACATCTAATTTTTTATATATTCATCGAACTGATTTAATTTAGATTCTCATTTGTTCTACATATTAATTAGCTATATGATCATTATGTCGGTAAATTTTAGATCCTTCATCTCATTTGAATATTATAGATATTCTCTGTACATTTTAGACTTGAATTTACACTATATCGAAAACCCAAGGACTCAATCGTATGGATATGAAAGTATAGGATTTCCAATCTTAGCAGGAAAAGGAGGGAAATAGATACTCAATTTAAAGTGATAAACAGAATTCCATACTCGATCTCAATTTCAATGAATTTACATATGCCTAGGTTTTCCCCTTTTCTGTTACTGTTTTGGAAATTATAGTTTAAAAAAAGAAATAATTTATACTGAATAACTATTTTATTAAGTGATATAATTTTGTAACATTATACACACAAACATAATTAAACTGTTTACATTGATCATTTATGCTTACCTTAAAATCGATTTCTTAAGTTGTATGGTTACTGTTTTTAATATAGTTCTTTTGGTTATTGTTTATATAAATGTAAAGGTTTTTTCAATCTACATGCCATAATTGGATTTTTTTGTGTAAAACAAACTTTTTGTTTCCTTCTAAATTAAATGTTTGATTTAAATTTGTTAACTTTGAATTTAAACATATATATGTATGCATATAATAAATTACAAACTTTACATACATATGTTGTTTTAAATTTATAACATATTTTGCAATCATTTAAATGTGGATACATACACTTAATTACAAACTCTTTCTTAATTGAAACTATTATCCATCTTCTTAACCAAGCGACTTTCAAATGAATTTGGACGTTAGGATGAAGAAGAAATGAATCGGTGACCTAGAAACATGCTTGTGGAAGCATTAGGAACGATCTTATGAAATTGATGAACCATTAGAGTGGAGGAGAGAGGTCCGTACCGATCACGTCTAGTTGGTACCGAGCTCGTTTTGTGGCCCGGAATGGTTTTGCGGCCAAGACTTATAGAATACTGGCTTGGATAATCTTCTTTGAGGTTCATATCTAAAGGAATAGGTGAACAACTCCAAAGAGTTTTGAAAGAAAGAAGACCAGTACTGGAGAGATCAGAATAACTCAGAAACAATATGACTTAGTGCTTGGAACACTATGGATTGAAAATAGACGACTACAAGAAGGAAGATAGAGTCACCTTGTCTCAAAAATCAGGTCGATACCGACCACTTCAGGTCGGTGCCGTGTTGGTTTTATGGCTCTAAGGACTCCATTTTCCTCTCCTACTGAAGTTAGACTTAGTATATTGATATCTGGCGATTTTGCTAGATGATTCCTGTGTAAATACAACACCTATGTCATTTGAGAAAGGATTTTTGGACATATTTTCTTCATCTTCTATCTCTACTCACCTATAGTCACTAAGGAAGTTATTCTTGGTTGTTTTAGGCTTCCAGACTGACCAAACCTTTGTGCTGGTGACTGGAATTCTATAAACAATAAGAATATAGTAGATGTAGGCCTCAGATTTCCCGAACCACTTTAAAAATCTTTGCTTTATTTACTATTTTTTCCAGACCTCTATATTTCCACTCATTTTTAGGTGTGTGCTATTTATCGACTCAACATGTTGTGAATTAACTAAGAAAGGCGATTCTCAAGCTAGATCTAGTTTTCTATTGTTAATTAAAGTGTCCAGAGGATAGATCTTGAAGGTTTTCATCATAGGATTTGAAGGATTTGTATACTGGAATCAATGGCACCATCAAGGAAATTAGGTAGATTTAGAGCGGCAACTAGTGAAAATGAAAGAGCTTCTCATCATACAGAAGTTAGCAACCACCCAACATCAACATTGCCAGAACCGTCTACTCCTCAGGAGATGGTCATAAAGGTGGAGTTTGAAACGATGATGCAGGAGCTGAATCAGAGGATGGTTAATAGTCAGAAGGCTCTATTAGATAAGATGGATGCTAGCATAACTTGCTGACTTGGCAGTCATAGAGAACAAGGAGCAGTGGGGAGACTTTACCTACTGCATCTGAAGAGGAGATCTCATCCGCTTCTGGTTAGAATAAAAGAGATGGGAACAAAAGCAAATAGAAAAGGCTGTTGGAGCAATAGGGACAATTGTTGTAGAAAGTAGGAGAGCTCCCTTTAAGGGGATTTAGATTGGTACCAACCAAAATCAGGTCAGTACCAAGATGAATATGAGGCCCTTAAAGGGGCAAGGAGTTGAGGCTGTTGATTTATCTGATTCCAAGGATGATCTACATCATGATGGTGATAGTTATGAACTGGATGTTGAAGTTCGATTAACACCTGGTAAAAATTAATGGTAACTAAAAAATAATTAATAAGGTTCAAAATAAAATTTTAGCAAACATTGAAATTTTGTCATGATACTTGCACCATTATGTTCATGGTGATTTTCTGAGAAACTTTCATATTTGAGTTTTTCGATTGGAGTTCAAACTAAGAAGTTATTAGTGTTTGAAGTTTTTGGAGAAAAAATAATTTAAAATGAGAAAAAGAAAATAAATAATATTAATACCGTAAACCCTACCTACCAGCCCCTTACTTGGGTCGGTCAACCACTAGCGGTCCACCGATGGTTATGGTGGCAGCTGGGGTTAAATCTTGGCCAAACGCCCATATTTTATTATTTTAAATCTAATGGATACGATTGGTTCAAGTGCCTAAGGCCTAACCCCTCACTTCTCTTCTCATATTTTCTCATCAAAGTAGCGAAGCTCTGCCATTTTCCCATCTCTACTATTTTTATTAATTAAAAAATATTATATATATAATCGGAGAAGGCTAGAAAATAAAAGAGAAGTTGAGAAGGAGCGAATCAATATTGCGGAAAATGGTAAATTTCATAATTATAAATCTATATTTCCCTCAACCCTAAATCTCTTCTTAGTTCTGTAATTCTAATAGTGTGTATATGTCTTGTTATACATATTCTTTTGGGCTGGAAAGGAAAAGAAGTCAAGTAAGGGATTCTGATTTGAGAGATTTGAAAAGCTTGAAAGGCGAATGAGAAATTATATGATTTATTTATAACATTGAAATTTATACCATTGAATTTTATTTAATTATTATGCCTATATAAGATCTGATAAGTTGTAGGCTTAAAAATAAACATATAGAAATATTACCTACATCTTCTATAAGATATGTAATTGGAATATAAATGGTATTTTCCTCCTAATCTTTGATAAAGTTGAATGTTGGTAAAGTTGTAAAGTTTATTTTAGATTTATAGTTGGGTTATAGAAATGTTAGTATTAGTTTAGATTGTCCTAATTTGACTTGGAATATGAATTTCTATGTTTTAATTTATTGAGAGCGCGAATTTAGTTGTATCTATTTCCATGTAATTTCCGTAAATTGTTACAAATGTATAAAAATGCATCCTTTGAAATAGTAAGGAATATACCAAAAATGAAAGAGATATGTAAAGTACGGATGTTCTTCCCGTAGTTTGCACTATCAATTTCAATAAAAGAAAATAGATGATTCTTTGTAGTTTCAAACGAATCAAGGGTCCCACTTTGGTTAATTCATGGAAAGTTATAATGATAACTCTTTTTGGAAGGATAGTTCCAATAAATTGAAATGTGAAAAGGAATATTTTGGTTTAGGAATTAATAGTTAGAAATAGGAATATATATATATATATATTAACCACGCTTACCTACTAAAATTAGAAATATATATTTATATAACGTAATATACGTCGATATTAGCATTAGTTATAGTTAGTACCTCTAGTTATAAATAGCATAATAAGTTATAGGATTAGGAGGTGCAAATGGAAAGAGATAGAAAATCCAAAATTAATTGGGCAATAAATGTGCAGTTAATAGGGAATTACAGGAACTAAATGGAGTCATAAACAAATTTAATGGGACTAGATAAAGAATTTAATATGGCATTTATGGGAAAATGAAATAAGCGTAATAGGATTAATTAGAATGAATAAATACATGATATTATAGATGGTTCAATAATGACCATTTATTATGGACAATTGATATTTATAGAATATAGTAAATAAGTGTATAAGGTAGAAAATAAATGTTGGAAGGCACTATAATCTCATAGTGGAAAATTATACAGACTTAATTATACGTTTAGAACGAGCATGAATTAGTGGGCCTAGCCCAACATTTAAGCTTAGGATGGTTGATTTGATTTAGTTGCTTGGGATGTGAGGTCAGTAGAGTTACACAACAAAAGTCTGCCCTTCATCAAGAGGCTACCAACAGTTGAGAGGAATGCGGAATATGGATCTTAAGGCTAGGAATAACACTAGAGGGGGGGGGGGTGAATATTGTTTTTAAGAAATTACTAAATCTTTTTGAGTTTATGTTAATTTGATCACAAATGTATGCAATATTCAGACACAGATATAATCACAGAAACAAACACAGATGTAGAAATAAAGTAAATGTAGTAAAGGAAAGAACACACCGGATATTATACTGGTTCGGGGTTACCCTACATCCAGTCCCGCACAACTAAGTACGGATTTCCTTTCAAAAGCAATTCAACAATTACAACCCACGGTTTCAAGGCTACGAGGTACACCCTCCAGAATCACAATCCTTTGGATAGAGATACTTGATTTCCGGGGCAACAAGTTCACCCAATTGATTTCCAATTCTACAATCACACCTTTTCTCGCTTGATTGATTTCCAAGGCTACAATCACACCTTTTCTCGCTAGATAGATTACAAAGAAGCCTATAACTCTGAATAGCACTTGGATCTTGTTGAGATAGTGATAGAGAATCAAACCAGAGATAATCTAGTTAGATTCAATGTTGATTACGACAGAGTGATGATAGGATTTTGAATAAGAAAATGTGGAAGAAGAAGAGTAGTGAAAAACCAGAAAATCTAATCTTAAATTCGTTGAAACTAACCCTTATTTATAGAAGAACAACAGTCATGTCCATTCGTGAAAGGTTATGGCGAATAAACACTTCTTTTGAAATTCAAATTTTGAAACTAACTGACACTATGTCAACATGGGGTACTAGGGCATGTTGATATCCCAAAGGAAATTTTGATGTTTTGTTTTGCTTTGAAAATAAACTTTATCTTATATTAAAACTATTTTAAACTTTATAAATATACTTGACTATAGATATAATACATAGATAAATATAGAGAACAATATATATATAATTTTACTATAATTTTATATTTAAATCTAAGTATAAATATATTATAATTAAAAGATAGTTTAAAACAAACGAAGTTTAAAAACAAGAATATTTAAGGCTAAAACATCTTTTTTGAAAATCATTTGAAAAGATAATTTTTAAGGCTAAAACATTTTGAAAAGCAATTTTGAAAATCATTCCGAAGTTGTTTTGAAAAACATTTTGAAGTAGTTTTGCAAGCTTCTTCCTGCAGAATATCTCATCATGTCAGGACTCGAGAACTTGTACAAAACTAGGATGTTCGTGGGTTTGTAAGCCACTTGTCGTAGGTTTGTAAGCTACTTGTCGTGGGTTTGTAAGCCACTAAAAAGGTAGAAATGGGTTCCATCCCAAAAGAAAAATGGAGTGAAGATTTCAGTGCTATTGTGAAGTTTTAACAAAATTCTAGACTCAATACTTATCTTGAAATCTTGAACTCTTGATAATCTTGATACTCATGAGTCTTCAATCTTGATATCTTGAATCTCTATACTGTACAGTCTTCATTCTTGGTACCTACAAGGTTAAATCCTGCATATACATATATATCTAAACTATAATGTTAGTATTTATATTTTATAATCTTATTCTAAGGCTGTTTTCATCAAAACCATCAACTCATGGACTAACAATCTCCCCCTTTTTGATGATGACAACCTTTGTTTATAAAATATTACTTCTATCCTAATAACTCCCCCTAAATCTAATAACTCCCCCTTAATCTATGCCTAACTACCCTATTTTATATTTCTCCCCCTTTGTCATCAACCAGAAACAAACTAACTCCAAACTATATAACTCCCCCTCATTCTTGTACTCAAGTACCTGCATTAATAAACTATATAATAGAGTATATAAGAAATAACTATACTTATAGACATGATATTCAATCAACGATTATAAATATATCAATGTATATTTATACAATCATCAAACCACACCAAGTGTTAATCAAATCAATCAAAACAACCAATTTCAATCAAAGCAATCAATTCAAACAAAGTAATTAAATAAAGCAATAAAATTAAACGTTACGGGGAACTTCCACCCATCCTTCTTCTCCGAAAATAGGGTCTGCTTTGATGGCATCCCAATTTTCATTGTCATTTGTGAGAGAGACAGGAGGATGTGCTTCGTTATCATTCTTTTGCAAGGAAGAAATCATCCATCGAATTGCCTCGAAATGCCTTTCTTGTTCCTTGATCATCTACATTTGACTCAATTCTAAGTGTCGCTGGTTACGAAGAATGAACGAGAGAATATTCTTGAATGAATTAAGAGTTTCTTCAAGATTCTCGGATAAGTTATGAATTAGATTAGCCATTTTTGAAATTGTGAGAAGAATGAGAGATAGAATAGATAAGAAATAATATTCAGTAATGAATTCTAGAAGAAATGGGTATTTATAGGTGTAGAAATTCGTTTGAAATGAATAGACATATGGTAGTTATTCAAATTTCAAATTCCAAAATGAAGTGTCATTTCTGACCAGTACATGTCGACATGGTCAAGGGGGGATGTCGACATAAAGTAGTGAAATTTGATGACCATTTTGATTTTGTGAATAATTGTGTATATATATTTATATAATATACTAACATTTATTCAAGAGATAAGATAAGCTAGATAACAGAAAAGAAATTCAATTTCATTGCATAGAAGAGAGATACAATGATTAATCATAAAGAACTACATAAACACTCAAATTAAAACAAACTTAAACTAATTCGATATGATATGAAAATATAGAACTAGTTAGAGGATGATGAAGATGAAGATAATCCAAGTTTCTTGCTGACTTTGGAGAAAAACTTGTTCATCTTGGATGATATTTTGTCCAACTTCTTATGGATCTTTTAAGAACCCGTTATCAACAATAATCTTTTGGTTATTGAGAAGGGTTTTGTTGGTAGGATTGAAGGGATATTCAATACTTTCTAGGGATGTTTCACCTTCTTCTTCTTCTTCTATTTCCATTTCATCCCTTTCTTCTTCTTCTTCCTCTTCCATTTCTTCATGCGCCAAGCGCTCTTCCTTTTCGGCAAGAGTTTCATAAGGTTGAAAAACATATGGAATTTTCATGAGAGAAATGTTTGAGATATTAAAAACTTTTATTGAAATAAATTCTTCTCCTTTGAAATTTACTCCAGAATAGTTGAAAATCTGTGTAAGGTAAATTCCATGATATAAAGTGTTTTCTCCCATTTCAAAATTTTTAGGATGAAGTTCATCCAAAATAACTTGCGCCCAATTGATATCATAATTTTCGAAAATAGCAAAAAGTGCTTTGCACACTTTTGAAGTAGGATTGTTAAAATTTCCCGATCTTGGGGTCAAAGTATGTTGTAAAAGAAGATTGACAATTCTTGCTTTAGGACGAAAGTTTCGGTTTTTAAATTCCAAGTTTTCATCTCCTTCAAAAATATGATGAAGTGTCTCATGATCATGTTCATCGATTTGAAAACTAGAAAGATCCATTCCCGTGTTTTTGCAATTGAGAATGGTACCCAAAAGATCACAATTCAAAACAATTTTAGTGCCTTTGACACTACTCCAAATTTCATTATCATTTCCTTCATAAAATTCTCGATTGAGATTTACATAGAAAATTTTAACAAGATTTGGGTAACAAACAAAATCATTTTGAGAAGAATCAACAAGACTAAGAATTTGATTGTTTTCAAAAAGAGTATCAATTTCATAAGAAGCAAAATCTTGAAAAATAGCAAACTTTCCGGGATGGACTTTTCCATAGTTAGCATAATTGATGTATGCTTTTATGGCCTCCGGATTGTTGAGGAGTTGCTCTTTCAAGTTTCTGGAAAGTCTCATGGTGGAGGGGTTGCTCGAAGAAGCCATTAAAGTAGAGAGTAGAGAGCTTGAAGTTTTGAAGAGAGAGTTTGAATTTGAAAATGAAAGTGAAAAGTTGTGATAAAAGATAGTGACTAAATAGATTTTTGAAAGACATGTTCTTTGGTCAAAAGACGCCTTTTCAGAGTATTGAATGAAGTGAAAAGGTGAAGGGAAATTCAACCATTTAAATTCAAAATTTGAATTTCAAATTCTGGTACCTATGTCGACATCAGGGTAGGGACCATGTCGACATATGCCTATGAATTTCTATGATTTATTTTTCCTAAGTATTCTAATATATATATATATACTTATTTATTTTAATGTCTATATATATATCTGGAGTATTCTTATAATATATTCCAGAAAATAATATTATATTAAAAATAATAAAATTAATAATAAAATTATAATAATAAAAAATAAATTTAAAATTCAATCAACACACCAATTCAAAATCAATCAATCAAGCAATCAATCATCTAATTCTAAGCATGCAATTTCAATCAATTGTATTGTAAATGTGTACCTTTTTCTGAGTCAGTTTCCTTGAATTTGTTGAAGTCATGAATTGCCATGAAACACAAATTTGAGTTATCTGTCTTCTGATCATCATCGCTTGAGAACGAGTCTGAGTCATCTAAAGTAGCAGTAAATGCACGTTTCCGTTTCTTCACTGAATCATTGTTTATAGGAGGATTCTGCCTTTTTGGATACAGACAGTCTCTTTTGATATGGCCTGGTTCATCACGGTTGAAGCATTTGACATTGTTTGGCACTTCCCTCTGATTTCCAGAATTCTTATAGTTGTTTCTTTTGAGATTATTCATCTTTCTATATTTCAGGAATTTCCGAAAATTCCTGGTCATAAAGGCTATCTCTTCATCATTATCACTGTTTGAGTCTGATCCGTCGGTTAATGCATTGAATGCCATTGATTTCTTTTTAGATCCTTTGCTTTCTCTTCTCCCGATCATTTGGACTTCAAACGACATTAGATTTCCAATCAATTCTTCTATCTTTAAAGTACTGATTTCATTTGCCTCTTCAATTGCAAGTGTCTTTTGATCCCATTCTGGAGTGAGAGAATTTAAAAATTTTCTGACTTGGTCTTCTTCCGAAAATTCCTTTCCCAAGGATATTAAAGAATGCATAATATCTTGAAATCGACTATACATATCTGAAATAGACTCATTAGTATTCATTTTAAATAACTGAAACTGATTTGTGAGCATGGAAATTTTGGTCTGTTTAACTTTGCTTGTTCCTTCGTGAGTCACTTGCAAAGTTTTCCAAATTTCATATGCAGACTTACAAACTGACACTCTATTAAATTCATTTCTATCAAGTGAACAAAAAAAAATATTCATTGCTTTAGAATTATTTTGTGCAACAGTCTTTTGCTCAGTGGTCCACTGTGCAAAATTAGTTGTGGGTTCAGAATATTCAGTTTGTGTGATATTCCAAGTATCTAATCCTATAGATTGTAAGTATATTTTCATCCTACATGACGAATATGCATAGTTACTGCCATTAAAAAGTGGTGGTCTGGTAGTAGACTGACCTTCTACAAATGAACTAGTGACAGGGATACTAGTGTTAATAACAGTACCAGTGTTGGTAGCCATTTTGAAAACATTTCAAAATTCAGATTATGAAACTTTTGAAAACCTTGCTCTGATACCAAATGAGAGGAATGCGGAATATGGATCTTAAGGCTAGGAATAACACTGGAGGGGGGGGGGGGGGTGAATAGTCTTTTTAAGAAATTACTAAATCTTTTTGAGTTTATGTTAATTTGATCACAAATGTATGCAATATTCAGACACAGATATAATCACAGAAACAAACACAGATGTAGAAATAAAGTAAATGCAGTAAAGGAAAGAACACACCGGATTTTATACTGGTTCGGGGTTACCCTACATCCAGTCCCGCACAACTAAGTACGGATTTCCTTTCAAAAGCAATTCAACAATTACAACCCTCGGTTTCAAGGCTACGAGGTACACCCTCCAGAATCACAATCCTCTGGGTAGAGATACTTGATTTCCGGGGCAACAAGTTCACCCAATTGATTTCCAAGGCTACAATCACACCTTTTCTCGCTAGATAGATTACAAAGAAGCCTATAACTCTGAATAGCACTTGGATCTTGTTGAGATAGTGATAGAGAATCAAACCAGAGATAATCTAGTTAGATTCAATGTTGATTTCGGAAGAGTGATGATAGGATTTTGAATAAGAAAATGTGGAAGAAGAAGAGAAGTGAAAAACCAAAAAATCTAATCTTAAATTCGTTGAAACTAACCCCTATTTATAGAAGAACATCAGTCATGTCCATTCGTGAAAGGTTATGGCGAATAGACACTTCTTTTGAAATTCAAATTTTGAAACTAACTGACACTATGTCGACATAGGGTACTAGGGCATGTCGACATCCCAAAGGAAATTTTGATGTTTTGTTTTTCTTTGAAAATAACCTTTATCTTATATTAAAACTATTTTAAACTTTATAAATATACTTGACTATAGATAAAATACATAGATAAATATAGAGAACAATATATATATAATTTTACTATAATTTTATATTTAAATCTAAGTATAAATATATTATAATTAAAAGATAGTTTAAAACAAACGAAGTTTAAAAACAAGAATATTTAAGGCTAAAACATCTTTTTTGAAAATCATTTGAAAATATAATTTTTAAGGCTAAAACATTTTGAAAAGCAATTTTGAAAATCATTCCGAAGTTGTTTTGAAAAACATGTTGAAGTAGTTTTGCAAGCTTCTTCCTGTAAAATATCTCATCATGTCAGGACTCGAGAACTTGTACAAAACTAGGATGTTCGTGGGTTTGTAAGCCACTTGTCGTAGGTTTGTAAGCTACTTGTCATGGGTTTGTAAGCCACTAAATAGGTAGAAATGGGTTCCATCCCAAAATAAAAATGGAGTGAAGATTTCAGTGCTATTGTGAAGTTTTAACAAAATTCTAGACTCAATACTTATCTTGAAATCTTGAACTCTTGATAATCTTGATACTCATGAGTCTTCAATCTTGATATCTTGAATCTCTATACTGTACAGTCTTCATTCTTGGTACCTGCATGGTTAAATCCTGCATATACATATATATCTAAACTATAATGTTAGTATTTATATTTTATAATCTTATTCTAAGGTTGTTGTCATCAAAACCATCAACTCATGGACTAACAACAGTTGTGTATACTTACAACTGACGTGGGACATCTCCAACCGTAGGACCCGTGGGAAAAGGATATGCGGTTGCGTATAGGTAGGAGAAATATAGCAAAAATTCACCTTGGATTTGTAGTATTAAATGGTCCAGAGCTTTTTGGGGAAATGAGGTCCGCTTCGTTTCTGATAAGAGGTATTAAATACTAAAATGGACATTTTCTTGGTTTACATTACGTTAGTCGAATTGGAATTTTTGCTGTGGGAGGTTGGCAGGCTATGTCAGTATTATTGTTGTACGATATATAGTAAAAGGGCTGGCATATAGACTATGAAAACTTGCGGTCGGTAGCAAAGACTCGGATTACGCCCTTACGAATTTCATTTCCTACTAGTGTAGAATCCGTATAGGATATGCACAGACCTCAAAGTTTAATTAATTAGTTGTTTATTGTTGGAGGTGGGCTAGTTAACCCTTAGATGAGTCTTTGAGATGCGTTTGTAATATGATAATTAAATTATAAAGCCATATCTAGTGGTCATCGGTCTCTGTAGCTAGAGTCGATTGACTAGCGATTATATTATGGTGGGCCCGCTTCGAAGTTGAGATATTAAATGACTATTGGGTCTGCCTCCTTCTTATTTAAGAAGTATTCAATCGCCAGGATTTTGGGTTGTACATCATTTAGATATATGTGTATATAGGCATATATATAGTTATACCTTGGAGAAAGTTGGACATATCGTACTTGCGCGTAGGATTGAATGGGTTAGCCATAAATAGTGGACATAACACTTAAATGGAAATTAATCAGCATGAACTAATGTTAGGGTAAGGTGTGTAATTTTCCAATCACCAAAATGCTGTTCTAATCTCCTCCTCATTAGAATCCATAGGATAGATTTAGAGGTATAAGGTAATGTTGAAGATGGAAATTGCAGATGGTGAAGTCTTCTCATTCATGCTCGGCGATGGTAAGGCAATCAAACATTAAAGGAATAATATTGACTCAAAGGTAGAAGCATTGGTTAACAAATATATTCTATTATATTTTTCTATTCCACCGTGAGTTTGTGTAGATAGCCCTTTGATATACTTATGTTTATTACAAGTTACCAAAACCAATGATCCATATCTTAATGGACTTGCGTTTCGATTTAGTCGAAATTCGGGCATATTATGGTGCAGTTTGTTATGTGTGGTATCAGAGCTTAGATTAGTCTATCATAGGAATTAAGATACACTGAGAGAATGTATTTGTATTTTACCTATAATTATATATATATATATATTATATGCCAAACTCTATAAATTCTATGTAACAATCCTGTTAATAATTAGCTAATGAATAAATTAATGATTTCAGAATTTAATGGATTTATTTTGAATTAAATTTAGCGTTAGTTAATATTTTAAATTTTTCGAAGAAAAGATAATTTTTGATTTAAAGGATGTATTTTTATTCTAAATAAGTAAACTAGTTAATTTTCTCAAAAGTTTGATTTTCAACATGTAAAATTAGATATTTAATTTGTTATATTTAGGATTTTTGGAATTTATTAGAATTCAAATTCCATTTTTCTCATTTTTATTAAAGTAATTTTTAGTTTTAGATTAGTGATAAAGTTTTGTTTGGGTTTTAGTTTGGTGTTTAAGTCCATTTAGTGGAATTAATGAAGATAAAATGATTAAGCACTTAGCCAAATTGGTGCTTTTTCCTTAATCATCTTCGCCTTGATTTCCTTAAACCTGCACCTTATCTCATTATCTCCAAATTAGAAAAGCACCGTACAAAGTTCTGTTCTCAAACTTCTTCAAAGAGGAAACCCAAAAACATAAAAACCTAGCTCTAAAATCCTCAAAATCAATTCACAAAAGTATTTAGAAAATCCAAGATAAATAGAGTAAGTATTCGAAACCCTATCCCTACCTTATAGACCCCTAAAAGTATGATTATGATCTCGTTTTTGATCATTTTGCTTGCGGTTTGGTTTGGTTTTCGGGATATATTTAGTTTGGAGGAGAGGTGAAGCATAATTAGGCTAGAAACAAGGTTTTGCAAGCTATAGGAGGTTATAAAGGTGACTGATCCTCACCAGCTATCTCTAATAGGATTACATGTGCTTTAATTGTTGAATTGATTTCTATTTTGATTATAGATGATTGGATGTGTGAAGAATTGAATTTTTTGAATTGCTTGAAATACAAAAGAGATGCCGTCCATTTAGATTTTGGCCATCTCTAGTTCGTTCAGGTCATTAACTAGGCTATAGGAATGAGTTAAAACTGTGCTAGAGTGCTTAGGGTCATCGAAAATGATCAGACGAACATTGGAAGTTCGTCATGGAGCAGTCTGCTCCAGAAACGACTCCCTGGAGTCGACTGGTAAGCTCCACCAATTAATTGGTGTTAGTAACCAATCGACTACTGGGTAGTAACCTGGAGTTATTTCGCTCTAGGTTTATGTCTTGACTTGTGATCATCTGTGGTTCCATCATGACTTTATGGTGATGGTTTTGATTCGTTTGATATGCTTTCAACCAAAAATTCTAGAATATTGCCTTTAGTTTAATTTAATTGATTTTCATAATCTTCATGAAATCAAATTGAGTTTTAACATATATACTTTCAAAGGAAAGGAAGTATTTTAAAGCAATAATGTGATTAGTTATAACTCTAAATTTGGATTAAAAACAAGTATATTTTAGAATGAAAGGTTTTATAAAGGAAAGTGATACTTTAAAAGTTCTAAATAAAACTTGTTGGAATACACACACATACACATATTGCTTTCAAAACTATTTTATAATTCTCTAAAAATATGATTTCTTATTATTTAATAAACCTTGAGATAAATCTTGGTTCTAGTAGTTCATTTTTACTGAAGGATTTGGAATAGACCTTGAGATAAAATTTTGAGAGCCTTAATTGTTTAATACGAGAAGTACTAATAATCGACTCAGTGCTATTGATTGGTTTAAATGCTCTCAAGTAACGCTTCACTGAATATGGTATAACTCATTGAATAGAATGTTTGAGTGAAATTTACTAAACCATTAATGAATACTTGAATTTCACCAGGTTGTGTGGGATGCTTTAGTTAAGTTCTTGTGATTGCCTTTGGGTAAGTATTTAACACTTTAGGGGTATATTCTCTTTTGGTGTTTGGATTTCAGGCTGATAGATCCTTAAGATATATATAGTTCAGGTTTTCCAGTTGTATCCGTAATGAGTGAGATTTACTAGCTTTTAGTAAATACTTGAATTTCACCAAACGGTATGGGACGTTCTGGTTAAACTCTCGTGATTACTAAAATGATAGTATTTAGCACTTTTGGGTGTGTTCTCTTTTGGTGTTCGGATTTCAAGCCGATAGATCCTTAAGAGGTATACTCATGGATTTCTTTATGATCATCTTGATTGGTATGAGTTTTATCTGCTAAGGTCTTTGAGTTATGTTTTCTACGATCATCTTGATTGGTATGAACAATCCTTGAGATCAGTTGATCTTTTGTTTCCTACAGTATGGATGATCCTTTGTATCAGATCAGTATGGATTAGGATTTCATTTTTCCACGGTATAGACAATCATTGCAATTGGTATGGACGATCATTGTGATCAATATGGATTAGGTTTATTAGATTTTGAGATATTAATAATTATTCTGGAATTCTAGGCTTTGTGACTATTCAATGTATCATGATTTAAGTGTTCTTATGTCTTGAGATGGATTCCAAGTTAAATATTCCAATGACTTGTTTATAACTTTGACATCTGTATTTATATTATAATATCATATATCATTGTGTTATACCTGGTTCTCACCTTTTGGATATTTAGAGATAGTCTGACCTGTCTATTATTTTAAATAATACCCACGTTAGGTCGAGACTTTTTAGGTTACAAGACATACATGCTTTTGGATAGGTGTGTTAGCATGAAGGTAGACCATTTTGACTTTTCATTTTATCTTATGTAGGATATATATATGTATGTATGTATATGATGGGATGTATATTTTGAGATTATGACTTATCCTGGATGTATATTATGTGGCTTAGTATTATATTTTGTAGACTCACAATATGTATTGTATATGATGTATATTATTCTATGTGATCTATGATTATTGTTTTATATGCTATACTGTTCTGGTTTTGAGAAAATATTGTGTTTATTACTTTAGATTGAGACTGTACATGTCAAATTTTATTCCAAATATTCAGTAAAACAGTAATTATGATGTGTCAGTGTTAGTTTAAAGATATATTCACATTTGATCACCCTTAACAAGCCGTATTCTTCGTGTTAACATGGATTTCAGTAGTTGGATAAAAATGAAGCAACCAACTACCTTGGAGGAATTCCATCGAAAGGCAAATCAGTTACTGAGGCTAGAAGAAGAAAATATGATTGAGGGCTAGCCCGCTGATGAGTAGTCGATGGAAGTGATTCAAAGTAATGTTGCAGTTAAACAAGATGGAAATAGTTTTGAAACTGTTGTAGGAAATGCAGGGAAAATTGTGAATCAGAAAAAGAGGAGTCAAAATGCCGGTAGGCGTGACAGTAATGGGAAATGCCTAAGGAATTTGAGACCTGAGAACTATACACCGTTGAATGAAAATCTAGAGAACATTTATCTTGCCACTCAAGGAACTGAGCATATAACAAACCACCCAAAAGTGAAGCGATCGAGCAACAAAAGAGATCAGGGAAGTTCTGCCACTTCCATGAGACTCACGGACATAACATAATGAATGTTGGCATTTGAAGGATTTAATTAAAGAATTGATAAGAAACACTAGGATCCAGCAATATGTGAAGAAACGACAAAACCTTATCAACCCGCGGAACCCAGTTGCCAAATGCTCAAGGAAATCAGCCTACCCAGTGGAGAAGGGCCCAAGTGAACTGATGGAAAACTAGTTATAAACACCATTACTAGAGGACCTCACCCAGCGTAGAAGAGTTAGGGTGAGGTGGAACGATATGCTAGTTCTTTAAAGCATGCACCACAGGAAAGTTGCTACACCGTCGAAGATGGAGCTTCGGCTAAGCAACAAAGGATGATTACCGAAAACATTATGTTTTAGAATTGGGATACCGAAGGTGTAGAAGACCCACTCTTGACCCAATTGTGATAACAATGTTGGGATTAGACTCCTAGTGGTACATCAAGTTTAGGTTGACAATGGAAGTTCGGTCAGCATCCTATTCCGTAAGACGTTTGAATAGATGAAGATTAACATGAAGGATGTGACCGCCTATAAAATAAAGATTCACGGATTTATAGGTGAACCTAAATAGTCGGTTGGAATGATCAACCTACTTGTAGAACTCGGGGAGGGAGAATCCTTTGTTGGTTCACAGCTTGTAATCAAGATGCGAAAGGAATTGATAAACTTTCTTCACGTCAATCTGGATGTGTTTGCTTGGACACATCCCGATATGTGTGGGATATCTTCAGAGATAGTGTGTCATGATCTTAATATCGACCCTAAGTTTAAGCCAGAAGAAACGCAGTCTGGGTCCAGAGCGATCTGCCGCACTAAAAGAAGAAGTGGATAAGCTATTGGCAAATGGCTTCATCCACGATGCAACATATCCAGAGTGAGTGTCAAACCCTTTGTTGGTCCAAAAATAGAATAGGAAGTGGCAGACTTGTAGTGACTACTTAGATTTGAACAAAGCTTGCCCGAAGGATAGCTTTCCATTACCGAGGATCAACTAGCTTGTTGATGGAACCGTGGGGCATGAACTGCTCTCATTTATGGATGCCTACTCAGGATACAGTCTGATTATGATGCATGAAACAGATCTAGAACACCAGCTTCATCACAGACTTAGGGCTATATTGCTATCGCGTAATGCCGTTAGGTCTGAAGAATACCAGAGCTACTTACTAGAGACTGGTGAATACAATGTTCAAAGACCAAATCAGGCAGACAATTGAAGTTCATGTAGATGACATGCTGGTGAAGTCGCAAGTGTCTGGAAACCATCTAAATGATCTCTTAGAGATGTTTGAGATTCTTTGGAAGTACAGAATAAAGTTAAATCCGTTAAAATATTCTTTTGGCATTGCTTCTAGAAAGTTTCTTGGTTTTATTTCAAATGCAAGGGGCATTAAGGCAATCTGGAGCAGATTACAACCCTATGGAATGTTAGAGCCCTAGTGACAAAGAAGGAATTTCAAAGATTGAATGGAAAGATCACAACATTGAGCCGATTCATATTTAGAGCGATGGATAAGTGCATACCATTCTTTGATGCATTAAAGAAGGGTAAGTTTGGATAGAATCAAGGACTGTCAGATTGCTTTTAAGGAATTACTACGACATATGGAGACACCTTGGTTCTGTCTAAACCAATGGAAGATGAAGACTTGTTCATTTACCTGGCAGTGTCTACCTATGCATTAAGCATATCATTTGTGCAAGAGGAGTTAGGGTTGAACGACCCGTTTACTATATTAGCAAGCGATTCACCGGAGCAGAGCAGAACTACCCAAAGTTGGAAAAGCTAGCATACTACTTGCTAATAACATATTGTAATCTACAACCAGATTTCTAGGCACACTCGATCAAGGTGTTGACTGATCAGCCCTTGAAACAGGTACCGTGTCAATGCGAGACTTTGGGATGACTTTTAAAGTGGAATATGAGTTGAGCCAGTACGATGTGACATATCATCCCCGAAGAGCGACTAACGGACAAGCATTAGTTGACTTCATCGCCGAGTTCACTGTTCGGGATGAGGAGGAGGACACAACGATCATGGTATCCCACTGAAAATTGTCTGTTGATGGTGCATCAAACGAGTTCTACTCAGGAGCAGAAGTTATGCTCAAAACACCCAAAGGATGATTAATCTATTATGCACTAAAGATGAAATTTCCTACCACTAACAACAAGGCAGAATTAGAGGCATTGATAGCGGATTGAAGATTGCGAAGGAGTTGGGAATAAAGACTTTGCATATCTGTAGCGACATTCAACTAGTTGTCTGCCAGGTCAGAAAGGAGTATCAAGCTAAGGGAAAAAACTTGCCCCTTACTTGTTGAAGGCTTGGGGGTTACTTAATGAAATTGAGCACCGTACGATATCTCAATTCCCAAAGAGGAGAATACAAAGGTCGATTCCTTATCCAAGTTAGCCAGTTCCAGAGAAGCAGAGCTAATGGGATTGGTTGCAGTAGAAGTGTTGACTACTCCTAGCATAGATCAGACAGATGTCGGTTGGGTTCTGGAGACTGCAGAAGAGGAAGAGTCATGGATGACACCAATAAAGGTCTACTTACTCAGAGGATACCCCATATTGACCGAAATGAATGAAAGAAGCTTCTTCAAAAGGAGCCACGATTCATAATACATGATGGAGTGCTATACGGGAAAGGTTTTTTCTTCCCTTGCTCAGGTCTGTAACCAAAGATGAAGCTAGAAAAATCCTCATGGAAATTCATGAAGGCAGCTATAGTGATCAGACAGTGGGTGGACACAGCAAAGAAGACACTGCGCTATAGAGATTTTTGGCCAACAATAAACTGAAATGCAATGGACTACACCAGACAGTGCGACCATTGCCAGGGATTCTTAAAGATTTTGAGAGCCTGATCTTCAAAACTTATGCAAATGCTCAGTCCCTGGCCATTTGCTATCTGGGGAATCGACTTAATTGGCGTACAACTAATAGAAAAAGGTGGAGCCAAATAAGCTACCATTGTAGTTGATTATTTTTTGAAATGGGCTGAAACGGAACCGCTTGCCACAATTACTACTAAGAGAGTAATTAATTTTGTATTAAAAGATATTATTTCTAGGTTTGGAGTACCATAGAAAATTATCATGGACAACGAGACTTAGTTTGAGAGCAATGAGTTTAAGGACGTTTGGAAGTGTTACGGGATCGAGAAGAGTTTTTCTACGATCGCACACACAAGCAGATGGGTAAGTGGAACCAGTGAACAAAAGCATCAAATCCATCATAAAGAAGCGGTCGACTAGAGCTAAAGGCCATTAGGTTGATGGGCTTTCACTCGCACTATGGGCTTGCAGGACAACATACAAATCTACGATTGGGCACTCACCGATTGCCTTGGCACATGGCTAAGAAGCTATGATCCTAGTGAATTGGAAGTCCCCTCTCATCATGGAAGAAACTTCAATCAGAGAGAGAACGAACAACTACTACTCGAGTCTCTCAACCAAATCAATGAGAAGCGGTAAGAAGCAGAACAGAAGGTCACTGCTCACCAAAAAAGAGTGGCATGCGACTTCAATGCCAAGGTTTGCAACCGTACCTTCAAAGTGGGAGATCTCACCCTGAAACGAATCTTTTTGTGTATGGGAGCACTTGGCCCAAACTGGGAAAGACCGCATCGTGATCAACCGGAAGCTTGGAGATGGAACATTCAAGCTAACTACAGTAGATGGAGTTCCCGTCCGACGTACCTGGAATAGCTATTCACTATAGCACTACTACAATTGATATCTATATATTTCCTATTTTCGTAAATAAGCCATCCATGGATACTAGAGGCATTGTAAATAGGCAGGACTTTCCATCTCTTCCATTTATCAATAGAGTTAGCTCATTGAACCAATGGAACCATGTTCTCGTAAGCCTAAACAACTGAATGGATGGGGAAAATTGAATCAAACCGCTGGATCGACGGGGAAAATCGACCCCAACCTTCTGAGAATCGATGTTGCTCCGGTAATGTCGTGAAAGTTCCAAGCCGCCAAGTCGACGAGGAAAATGGACTCAAGCCGTTGGATCTACGGGGAAAATTGATCCCAACCTTCTAAGAACTAGTGTTGCTCTGGCAACATTGGGAAGGTTTAAGACCGCTGAGTCGATAGGGAAAATCAACTCGGACCACCAAATTGACGGTGAAAATTGATCCCTGCTTTTGATGTCCCAACGCTGCCCTAGCAACGCCGAGAAACTCCAAATCATAATGTCAACTGAAAAATCGACTCAATCCTCTTGGAACTTGATATCGCTCAGAGATAGGTCATAATAAAAGGAATTAACCAGAGCCTAGAGAAAGGAAATGTCAAAGAAAAATCCAAGGAGTTGAACGGTTCGTGTACAAGTTTCTAGAGATAGAAACTATTACATGGTCGGGGTCTCAACACTGAATTCAGAAGAATTTATTATGACAAAAGACGGCGATGATGCCTCTTTATGATACACACATCCAGAATGACATTGGCTGATGATGTTAACTTAAAAGAATTCGAATGTAGCTAGCATTATAATATAGTACTTGGAATCAAGCAGCAGAGTCAATAGTTCCTAGAGACAGAGACTATCACATGAACTTGATTGGGGGCGAACAAACGAAATCCCAGGATGTTCAATCTCTTGTAAGATATCCACATCTTTGCATTCGGCCTATTGTATAGGGGCATGCACACAAACACTTGGTCTAAAAGAATTCAACTGAGTCCGAGCAGGAATAACCGCTAAGTTGGTTGAAAACACAATTCTATTCTGTCAAATAGAGTATTTTGGTGACAAAAACAGAGCTAAGTAACGAAATATACTAAAGCAAATAATGGAATATTATTTACATGCACAAAGTTGCGGTAAATAAATATAGTGCATAGAAATAGAAGTATATGATACAGTAAATTGCAATACAAGCAATCAAATTATATACAAAGGCAGTCAAACATGAATATGCATAGTACATGAAATGCAGAGAGTAATCAAGAGAGATTACAAAGGTAAAGCAAATCTTTCATTACTACGAAAATCTTTTATGTACAGGACGCCTGTTCCAGACATAAAAAAAATTACAGACTCAATCTTGACAACATCCAAAGAACCGAACGCTCAATCAACACACTCTTGAGTCTTCTACTTCTTGTCGCCTAGGCTGCCTTTAACTATTTTACCTAGACGGGTCTTAAGATTTTCTCTCCCTTTGGGTTCCCCACCAAAAGGAGAGCCGCCTTTTGAGTGAGCGGACTCCTCACCATCAGTAGAACTAAGATCCCCAAACTTGACAGCAGGATCGCCAGTGCACCTCGGTGGCCTAATCTTGAATAAGGGAACTTTTTGCTTTAGACTTGATAGTTTTGAGGATGCAGGCTTGGTGGTCCCAAGCTCTTTCTTTACTATGATATTCTTCATGTCCTTCTTCAATCTCTTGGACATTGTTTCATGCTTTGTCGGTTTTGAAGCATAGGTGATAAAAAGGTCCTCCTTCTGAGAGATAGAAATATCCTCTATGCTCTCTAAAGCGGTGATCTTCTCAGAGTTAGGACCCAGGCCGGAATTGGAATTAGGAACGGGTGCAGAAAACCACACGGAAATAGTAATAAAGACCGCTTTAGTCTCTAAGCCATGCATAGTTAGAGGCAGAGAAGGCAAGTGAGGCTAACCTACAAGTTGGCAAACGGAGTAATAAAGTTTAATGGTGGATTCTCATGAGAACTGAAGTGTCTCGAAGAATAAAGAAATAAGAGATATACTTGTAGTTGGAACCCATTGGGATACAACAAATTTACCTGCTCCAATTCCAAGCTCCCCATGCTGGACAATGACGGGAGGAATGTATTGTTCGTGAGGAGTACCCATTAATGAAGCCAGAAGAAAGGGAGTATATGCAGAGCTAATTCCTATAGAAGCAGGGATGGTTGTTGCCAGCTCTTAAGATTTGAAAGCAGATGTTTTACCCTAACCTGAAGAGCTCGGGTAGCGACAGCTTGGCAGCATCGACAACATCTTTAGAAATGATAACCTTTCTTATGAAAAGAGATTCAATATCTTTAGCACAAGACATGCGGCCATCATCTCCTCTTTAAAGCGATTGTTTCCAACCTTTGCAGATCTGCATAGCACTTCCTCCCAAGCACCGGCAAGCGCCTCAGGATAGTCATTCTTCAACCATCTTAGGTTCTTGAGCATGACTACATTAGTATAAAAGTACAACATGTTGGCATCAAGCTCGGCCATAATCTTGGACTTTTTGTCTTAAAGCTCTTTTAGGTTTTTCATTGAAATTTCAAGAGCTTTGCTATCGACAGCTCGTCCATCACCTTAGAGAGTTTCTTTTTTCCGTCAACAAGCTTCTAATTCTCCTTTTGGAGTCTTGTGAGTTTAGTGGCTTGCTCAGCCATTCCCGAGCCAGGATGGTATGGTCCTTAGTAGCAAGTTCCCTTTTCAGCTCAGCACCCTTCTCATATGTGAGCTTTAAGTTGTCATGCATTACCATTTCAAATTGTCATGAATGCGCTTCAAATCTATCATTAGATTATTGGTTCTTGCATTTTGTTTCTATGCAAGGTCTCTCTCTTGTAATCTTGGGCAAATCATCCTCCCACTCCTTAAGCATTCGCTCGAACGCAGCTCTCTCAGACTCAAAGGATTGGATGTTTGTATAGTTTATCTCTTTAACTTCAGAGAGTGCTGTGCATAGCTTGTTCCATTTATACCCTTCGTCGACACCCTGCTCAATATTCTTTAGACTTTATATCACCACCTCTTTGGCATGTCTGAGATACCTTGATTGATATATAAAGAGATTGGGGAATGCAGCTAAGTGTTGAGGACCAGTTGGAAGAGTAAATGAGGGAGCAGAGATTCCTTTGGAGGCAGGCAAAATTGCCATAACCATAGCTTGGGAAACCAGAAATTGCTGGACAAAAGAAGTTTGAGCCCTATACGAGATGGAATATCTACAAAAGTAGGCCTGCAACGCTTGAAGGAATCTTTAGGGCGCTTTGCAGGGCATCACGAGATTGCTCACCTTCAGCATCTCTCTTCTTTCTCTCCCTATCGCTCTCCCTCTCCTGCTCTCTAACAGCCCTGTGAGCCTTATCGTACTAGCGGTCTTT
This sequence comes from Allium fistulosum, assembly GCA_030737815.1. Classification (NCBI taxonomy): domain Eukaryota; kingdom Viridiplantae; phylum Streptophyta; class Magnoliopsida; order Asparagales; family Amaryllidaceae; genus Allium; species Allium fistulosum. Next base: position 759,925,088 of record CM060908.1, on the reverse strand, counting down.
CCACTTTCTCCTTTCTTCCTTAGATTCATGGCAACGTGGTTGGTTTGGATCAGGAGTTCAGCTTCTGCATTCGTTGGCATGGTTGGAGAACTTTTCGTAATATCGATGGCCCATAGAACCTGAAACAGAAAGAAAAGCAAAGTTAATAGTGAAACTATGAAGCTAGATTCAATGCAAAATGAATGTCCATGATCCTAGTGAAATTTATGCTACCAATGACCCCATAAGTACTCTACTAACCTTATTGGCAAGGTGTTAAAGTAGGGGTCTCTCCACCTTTGCTTACAAAGCCCACCGGCGAAAGAGAGAATTTTTAACCGACATCCCCCAGAATGTCGCTAACGGTGAAGTTGATCTCAGTAATGGCACTTAAGCCAACGAATATATCGCCAATAGGGTAGGATTTGGGCAAAATCTATACTGAAGGCAATGCAAATTGATCTCTAGCCATCTTTGAAGTTCCTACGTCAATTTGTTCTTGACGAGGCGAGCTGGGAAGATTAAGACTCATCCCGGGCGATTCACTAAATGATTCATCCTCATCCTTGCTAGCATGGTATTTTCTATCATCATCATCATACTCTCCTTCCTCCTTATTCGCCATCGGCTCTTTGCCTTCTCTCCTAGTGACCGGTTCATCTTCCACTGGAATCAGGTGCATTCTGGCTATTTTGCCTCTATCTTTTGAGACATCTCCTCCTTAGACTCCTCGTTTACTCTCTCAGGGGTCTCTTCTGCATGTGCCTTGCTAGAGGGACCCTCTACTTCCCTTTGAACATTCTCATCGAAGCTACGAGTGGAGGCAGAGGAACATGTGTGAGCCCTAGAGCCGCTTTACGTTGGAGACTCGACAAGGGAAAATCTATCCGGGAAAAGCAGACTAAATTGCCATAGATTTTCATTTGTAAGGAGGAATGCAACGGTGCGTCGGTTGGGTCTGACTGCCTTTAAATGATCGAGTGTCCTCTCATGTTCATCACTCTCGTCTCGAGCCGGGATGCCTATGAGGAAACACATATTAAGTTAGAAACATAGAAAATCGAACATGGGAGAGATTAGAGAAAAAGAACATACATCCAGATAGCTAGAGCCGGTTGAATCTAATTGGGCATTGTACGAAGAAATATTTGTTTCTGAAATAAAAACGTTTGTTGTGAAGCTTCTTAGTTACTTTATATCCTCTTCGGGCTTCGATTATCAGATAGGATAGGAATCCTACCTTTTACTGAATCAAAGGAGATAAGTAAGCTCGTTGATCTTGGGGGCCGATTGAATCTACTTATGAAGAGGACGTACAACGAGCTAGGAAGAGAATAACCATTTAAATGAATTTGGAATGGAGCCAGTTTAAGTTCTTGTAGCACTGTCATAAGGAAAGGATTGAATGATGGGATAACACCACCCAAGCATATATATATATATATCGATTACATGCCGTGAAGTTCGATGGAAGATTTTGAGCGAATTCAGCCCTTCTAGGTAGACAGAGATCATCCTCAAGGATGTCGTGTTGAAGACATATTTTATGGAGTGACCTAGCAGAAAGCATTGAAGGTACCTGCTCCGACGGAATGTTCAAAATTATCAGTCCCGAATATAGTTGACCCAACACCGGCTCAAGTAGAACTATTTGGCTTTGGGATTCAGAAATCTTAAGAGACCCAACCCAACATGAATAGATGGTGAAATAGGAGCTGTAGAAGATCCAGCTTCAGGTACAGTGGATGTTCCTACACCGGACTTAAAACAAGGTGATCGACGAGTCATTCTAAACAATAAAACTTGGCATTCAACATGGTCAAGTATGTTTTGCTTTAAATGATAAACCCATGTGACCAACACATGATATCTAAAGGATGTCGACATGTGTTGATTAATCGAATTCTGTGCATTGACTGGGGCAAGTACAGTGTGTTGGTCTATCAGTGTTAGTTCAGTGTCTTGTACACTGCAAACGAACCATCATGTGTAGATAGCTCGCTCATGCTAGAAAAATAAGCCCCGTCATACGTTGAAATTATATTTTGGAACTTACTTGTTAATGATGAGTAATTGATAACAAAGCCACAGTCTAGAGCAACGCAGAAAAGTTTTCTTTTAAGGATCATTGGAAGTGCAGAAGTGGAAAAAGTGATATGATGGGATCATTCACCATGTCCTATTTGGAATAAATCATTATACTAGAATTCAAACAGCGATCGAGACTTAGCCAAGTTTCGAAGAGAGATAGTTGAATCTGGAAAAAAGGACTTTTCTCCGGAACCACATGCATTCAGTCGGGGCAAAACTCAACTACACAACCAATCAAACACAACCTAAAATTCATCCTTCTCCCTTCAATTGCAATCCAAAACCCCTATCGCCATCACCATCGTCATCATCACGAAGCCAGTCATCGCCAACCTCAAATTCAAAGTCAAGTAGAGCTACGGTTTCGAATTTGGATCTAGCTCGAGCTTTCTATGCAGCAGATCTAGTGGTGGCGACACTGATGAACAATAGCTAGCAGCTCTAGACAATGACTGCAGATGCTGGCAGCTGCAGGAGTTGATCGATGATGGAGCTAGTTGGGTAGGTGGAAGTTGGATCGGGTCTTGGAAGGAAAAAAGCCTTGGCAGCAAGTAGCTTGGGTGAAAGGCAAGTGAGGAATGAAAATAACTGAGAAAATCTTTCTAAGTGTTGGGTTATATATTAGTTAGTGGAAACCCTATAGCTTGGTACCAAGCTATATAGCACGGTCCCTTGTTGTTTTTCTCCCCCCCACATCACTTAGGAGGCACAACCAAGAGAAGATATGCTAATCTAAAGCATGAAGCGATCTCCGGAGTGCAGACAACATTCTCAAATGCAGAAGAATGAAGTTCCAAATATAACTAAACTAAATAGTTGAAGGAAAATCAACCAGGTGATAACTACATCTTGATACAACATCAACTAGAGTTTACGGGATAGTAGCCCAGAACTTCTTTCAGTCTAGAGCACAGTTTGTTTTTAATGAAAACATACTCCATGGAGAAAGTGTTAACTGGGTTTTTAACCAAGAAGAAGTCAATGGAAGTTAGAACAGTAAGATGAAGATGAAACGACTTGAAAACTTGGGAAAGCACTTAGAAGAGCCAAAGAAATTACTTGGGAAATTTTCACTCAATTTGGAGCCAAGCACATAGCTCGATACCAAGCTATGATAGTTTGGTACCAACCTATAATTTTCTCCTATTCACCTCCCAAACTCCATACTTCTCGTAAACTTCTCCAACAGCTAATATATGGCCAATTCCAAGGTCGACGAGAAGAAATCTAAGAAAGTGGGATAACTCAAGTGATAGAGGGAAGATTACTAGAATTAACCAAAAGTCAACGAAAAAAGCTTGAATCCTATCAACTAGAAGATAGAAGAGCAAAGCAAGAGTCAAAGTTGGATTTGCACCAACATTTATAACTCTGTACCAAGCTACATAGGTCAGTACCGACCTGTCTCCTTGGTTCATGGCGCTCTAGTTTCCCTCGTACGATATTGGGCCTTTATCTAAACTCCAGTGTAAGCAGGCTTCTGACCCATTAATCTATTGCTTTATAAATACCAACCTAATTGCAACTAAAGAAGGACATGGTTTCTGCTAACTCTATAGGCGGAAGCTCTACCTCTTCTTCATCTCTTACCTCCACACAATAGTTATCTAAGCAGCTAATCTTGGCAGTTCTTAGCCATAGAACTTGTCAAACCCATGTACTAGTGACTTATACTCTATCTAATTCTCCATAATCCCGCACAAACTCCATCAAATCAATCAAATGCTATAAAGTGGACTTAGGCTAGAGATCGCCAAACCACTATAAAATTCTTATGTCTCAATACTTTATTTCTGTTATTTTTCTATTATTTCAACCATTATCATCTAGATTTAGGTCCTGCAAGTTCCCTACAGCTCAATCTTGGGTGTTGATCCATTTTTGGCATCAATACTATGTATACTTCTTATTTGTAGCACGTGCACTAAATACATATAAGTGTATTGTATTACTTATAAATTAAAACTTACAAAGAAAAACTTTTTAAAACAAATTAAATAAAATAAGGATTTAAAATATCTTAGATTGGATCAAACATCTCTTTTAGAATTATAGGCCCAATAGATTCAAAATAGGAATTTTCCTGAAATCTACCTATTGCATCCACTTCCGACTGACACATTTCCTTCACTTTGGTACTATATTCGGCTTAAAATTACAGAGTAATAGAGAAATTGGAATTTGGATTGGGTAGAAAGACATATAGTTATAGATATAGCTAACAATAGAAGAACCAATGAATAAATAGTACAAAAGAGCTCTCGAAGTAGTAGAGTAAAATAGTATTTAGTGCAATCAAGATATGAATCTGATAGAGGTTCAAATCTAGCATAGGAAGCAGTCGAAGTGTGATAAAATGAAGTAGTCAAAACATGATTTAAAGCGGTCGAATTCGACTATGGAGCAATTTTTAAGATCAATCCGACCCATTCAAACCTCATTCAAACATTGAGATATGTCAGGGGAAGCTAAGTTTAACGTAAGATCCAATTTTATGGATATTTTGATTAGAATTCATCCTAGAAGCTCTATAAATACCCTACCAAGATAGAAAAACAAGTATTTCATTTCACAAAAACTAGGTAAAACTTTTCCATTTTCGACGTTGTAATAAAGATATAATAAACGATCAAGAAAGCTGATGTATGTATGTTGTCGAACAACTATAAATTTGGTTTTCTTTACTTTTACTAACTTTTTCTATTTTTGTTCTATGTTTGATCTGATATTAGATTAGTTCTATCTTTTTTATTTTACTTTGCTTCAAATATAACTTTAAAAACATGCCTTTGGGTCACACTATGTGATCAAAAATCTCCCAAATAATTATAGTGACATGTGCGTTCGAAAGTGCTGGAAACTGATTAGTGCTTTCATTGATAATAAACTATATTGTGATGACCATGAAATTCAAACCCGTGCCATTCTAAAAAGCAACAACATGCACTAACTAATGTGCTAAAAGACCTTTGTATTAACTTTCTGAAAGGGTTGTTACAGTTTACCCCTTAGAGAGCCCAACATTCCCATTGCCTTATCACCGCTCAATACCTTGGCATTGTGTTTGTAACCCACATCAGTACTATATCAAATGGCATCTATAGCATTACAACATATTAGTTCGACTGGGTACTAGTTATATTACCAGATGCGATGACCATGGGATTCGAAACCTTACAGCCTTGGAAAGCGTCAACATGTACTAGCAACTATACTAAAAGATCTTTTTTTCTAGAACTTCGTTTTTTCTTTAAGATCAACCTAAAATAATGTTTGAGAAAACACCATTTTATAAACATTTCAAACTCTATAAGCTTCATTAAAAATAAAAATAGAAGTTCTTATCAAAATTAAAACACATATGCAAGCTGTAAATCGCTCGTAATATTAGATTTTGAAGTATGCGTATGTTAAAATTCTGTATTCTAGTAAAGATATAATAGACCTCCCACCCATTGTTTTGATTCCTTATTGGTATCACCCAAGACTTTAGTCACTAAAACTCTTCAATCACTTTTGCTAATCTTTAAGGAACATCATCACATCTCTTAGTCAATTTGAATACTAGTCTTCTTCCTCAGTTTAGAAATCTACATCAGCCCATTATGACAAAACCAAATATGTTCCTTAATGCTCCACTAGTCTCTCTAATATACCCCACTAAAAGTCAACATTGGATAACCACCCCTATCATACAATTATCATATATAATAAGGAATCAAGAGAAACAACCATAACAAGGTAATCAAACAAACAAAATAAAATCATAGAAAAATAAGCAATCAACAACAAAAACAATGCAAAAAGAAGGAATTAATTCTAACATGTCATAAAGTATTTGACAAATATAGTCAAACAAAGAAACACAACTTTTGTAACATAACTCGTCATTTAACACGTATATAACAATGCAATCAATTCAACAAAAGTAAGCAAATATAACTAAAGCAAAATGTCTTTGTCCCATACGTAAAAACGGGCAACCATAACATTATAACATAACTCTCTGGAAGGAAATAACTAGGCATTCCTACAATTCATTGAGGAAAGTCACACATAATAGGCATAAATGTTACATCATCATAACCCTTAGTCATTATAACTCATTTTCATGGAACATCATCACATCTCTAAATCAATCAGAATACCTAGTCTTTCTTAGCTTAGGAAACCATGTCATCCCACTATGACTAAACCAACTGTTTCTTAATACTCCACTAGTCTCTCCAACTTAAATCCCACTAAAAGTCAAAATCGGATAACTACCCCCATCATATAGTTATCATACATAACAAGCAGTATAACCTAGCATACATGAGAAACAACCATAACAAGGTAATAAAACAGATAAACAAAAAAAAAACCAGATCATAGCATTATAAGCAATCAACAATAGTATAATGCAAGCTGAAGAAATTAATTCAAACAACATGTCATACAGTATTAAATTAACACAGTCAAACAAAATAATACAATTTTCCTAACATAACTAATCACTTAACAAGCATAAGAACAATGCAATTAATTCAACCAAACTAAGAAAATACATATGAAGTAAAATATCTTTATCCCATACGTCGAATGGGCAACCTACAACAACCCGTCTTTTACGTATCGAAGGATCATAAAATATGTTTACTTTATTCATACAAGGTCGTATGACTTTAAAATTTTGGAAAGTGAACTTAAGCGACATTTTCCACGTCTATGATTTTAAGCGAATTTCTATCCGACCATTTTGACCTTGAAAATCTTGTTTGGGCTATAACATTTGATAGGAGCTAAAATAGGGTCTCAAACCACTGATGATGGTTTCCAATTCCGTAGAGTGGTCATAATAGAAAAATGTACTTATCGTTTTAAAGTTATAGTTGTTTTAAGTTTTGTCTGCTGCTTGTCAGTTTTAATGGGTAATTAACTAAACTCGTGCTTAGATCCATTAACTCATCTCGAAAATTACGCTAAGGGAAGGTAGTGGGATTTGATTTAAGTTATTTCCATCTTTCCCAAAATAGCTCTAAACCTCCACTAATCCTAATTTCATCAAAAATCACACCTTATCCCTACTAATCTTAGCCAAATCATTGACTATAGAGGTGATTAGTAGACGAAAGCTTAAGATTATCATTTTTGCTGATATGGATTCATCTCCTTTGTTGTCTACTTTAGATCTAAGGAGAAAAATTGGTATTTTGGGTAATTGGTAAGTGTCTCTTGACCTTTCAATCTACTATGCATCTTTATATAGTTAAAATATTATTTTTGACATGATTTTGACCTTAAAACATTTCCTAACTTTTATCACATTTTTATATATGGTTATGGACAAATTGTGATGGTTTAAAAATGGTTTTGAATGGTTTTACAAATACCTTGTACTCATATACATATGCTAGCGTAAAAGTTAGATCTAAATTAAGATTTGGTTGATTATCATATTCTTATGTATTGCTCATATGAATGGATATATATCTGTGGTTTCCTATGATTGCATGTTGTGCTTTGATGTTATTTGCTAATTTTTTAGTTAGTTGGAGAATAGGTTGGTGAATTTAATAAATCGAAGGCAACGGTGGTCAGAATTGGATGAAACTTGGATGAGGAGTTCTGGAGCATGGGAGAAACTCAAGCTATAAGTCGCAGCAAAAATGGCACCTGTAACGACCCAGAATTTCTGTTAATTAAAATTTGAATATTTAATTAATTTTAAATATTAATAAGTGGAATTTTGTAACGACCCTAGATTTTTAATTTATTTAAGTTAATAATTAAATGAATTTTCGAATAAAAATTTGTAAAATTTATTTATATATGGAAGCGAGTTTCCCCGAATTAAAATAAATTTTGTATAAATCATTTAAATTTAAAAATATTTGAAAATTTGTATATATGTGATTATATATGTATATATTGGATTTGAAATAAAATTGTAAATAAATAATTGATGATAATTTGAATTTATAAATTAAATATAAGACAATAAATATTTAAGAAAAATAAATAATAGAGTATAAATAAAAATATAAAATAATTACACATAGTTAAAATTTTAATAACAAAGTAAATTATAGAATCTCATTTAAATATGTACAAACAAAACAAAAGATAAATTGAAACAAAAAAAGTAAATTATGTAAAATTATTAAGCAAACATACAAATGAACATCTATGTGATAAAATAAGTAAAGCTTTAAATAAGATTAAGAAATACATTCAAACAAATACAAATACAATATATAACATAAGTAAAAGTAAGCTAGCCAAGTAGAATATGTATGCAGCCACCAAAGTAGATCCATCAGCCTCCCAAACATAAAAAAAATAAAATAAAATAAGAAACAAATGTACCAACTACCATCATCTCAGCCGAATTTAACAAGCAAAGATGAATTATGAAAAAAAAAATATAAAGGGTACAATACTAATTATTGCAAGTATGCTAAAGATCATCTCAGCCATACTTTGGTCATTCGAAAATATACAAATGTGCTTTCAGCCTCCATAAGCAAGGACATCTCTGGTATATTGTACAAGATAATGTAATGACCTTGTTGAATAAAATATATCACCTGTACAAAATTAGTACATCACCCAGTAAAACTCTTATATATCAACTTCTTATCTCCATTTTGTTTATTTGGAGGAAAAAAGGAAAAAAACCCGAGCAACCTCTAAAATGAATACCGTCTCAACTTTAAAACAAAAATCTCAACTTTAAAACAATACAACTCAGAGATTTAAAGAAGGTCTCAGTAAGCAAATATTCAAAAGCCTGCTTCAAATTTGAAGGCTCTGTTCTTTCTTCTCAAAAAAAAACAGAGGTGAGTAACTTTTCTTTTTAAACCAGATTTCCTTGTTTCTTTACCTGTGAGTAAACATTTTAACTTAAAAACAGCTTAAAAATCTGTTGTTATGGATGCATGTGATGAATGATTTTAGTAGATCGTGTTACTTAATATATGGATAAGAATGCATGTATATATATATGTGAGATGTCTGTGATATGCCTGTAAACATATGTGTAAATAAACTAAGTCTGCTCTCAAATATGCAGTCTCAAGCTCACACAAACAAAATTTCATATCACCTAATACAATCAAATTTAGGTTTAGGTCTTTGAATAAAGAATGATTATAGCAGTGTATTGGAAATTTTAAAAATAGTTTCAAAAATTTATATTAAGTATTCATCTAGGAAATTTAAAATTTACACGGCTAATCCAAAACATAGGTAGAATCAATTATACTAATTTAAATTGGAAATTTTAGAATATTATTTGTATTTACAAATGATGAATTTTAATGTGATTATCACGATTTTTATTTAAGTAATTGTTGAGATATGCTGGGTTAAATAGTTTTGGGTATTTTGTTGATCATCGGCAATCAAGGATGTTTCGAAGCTCGGGATCGAAGTCATAGCTTGCCGAGGAGACAGAGATCACCAGAAAAATATTCACTGGATTTATAAACCACCGTGGAGGCGGTGCGAATTGATTTTAGGGTTTAAGCCGCGGTTTGACTCATTGGAGTTTGGGGTAGAAATTCGTGGTCGTGGGTGGTCTATCGGCGATCGGTCCAAGGGGAGAAGAAGCGTAGGGCAGTGGGGCAGCCTTGGTTGAAGTCGCGGGATGATCGCTTGGCAATGGGGATCAGGCGAAGCCATTGAAGACGATTCGTTCATTTCTGGTCTGGTTCGTAAGCTCGAAATTTGATCTGGATTGGATTCAAAAATTCTGGGAGATTAGAACGTTTGAGGAGGAGGTTCTTGATCTGGTGGTGGTCGGAGCATCGATCAGAGTTGGTCGGATGACTCATGCACGTGTTTCATCACGTATCTGGGTGATGGGAACGTTGAGTTTCTCGAGTTCATTCTCGGGTTTGTGTTCGAGAAGTTTTGATTTTTGCTCGAGAATTTTGAACGAAGGCTCGAGTTTAATTCAAATTCGCTCGGGTCAGAGAGTTGTTCCAGGCTTTGAACCTGAACTGATCTGTTTTGAAAATTTAAGACTAAATTCAAATTTTAAATCAAGGTTTTAAATTTGAAATAGGTGTTTAAATCAAAGTTAGGTTGGATCCAAATGAAGTTTGAATCTTAGTCTTAAAACAAAATAAAGTTTATGAATTTAAATTGTTTAAATAATTTGAATGATTAAGTGTAATTTTAGATTGATTTGAATTTAAAATGAAATTCAAAAGATAAATTGAAACAAAAGTTTTTCAAACCATGGTTGTAAATCACTTCTAAGAATGAGTTTTAATTTAAGTGATGAAGATAAAATGATGATCTAAGATTTATTAATCATTTATGGATAATTTGTTTATTTAATTAATTAATGACTTGGATAAATTAAATAAGTGATTAAGATAAATGGGTTATCTTAAGATAAAAAAATCACTAATTTGAAATTTATTGATAATTACTTAATTAAAAGTTAATTAAGTATTAATTAAGAATTGATTAATTTGTTGAGAGTTAATTAATTTATGATGAGTGATTTAAGGATAATTACTTAATGATAGTGATTAAAGAATAATTAATCAATTTCTTAATTGATGATTAAAGTGTAATGAATTACTTAAAGATAATTATTTGATTAAGATTAATTTATTAATAAATGAAGGTGATTAAAGAATGATAATTTATTGAGGAATAATTAATTAAAGTAATCAATTAAAGATAATTAATTAAATGGTGAATTAAATAATTAAACGTTAATTATTTAATAATTAAAGGTTGATGAATTAAAATTTAAGGTTAATCAATTTATTATTAATGGGTAATAAATAAATGATTAAAGAATAATTAATCAAAATAATTTGTAATTAAGCGATGTTAATTAACCAGGATTAGTATTCATAAGTAACAAATCTGATTTAAATTTATCAGATAATTAAGTGATCTTACTTATGAATGTTTGGATTCTATTGGATGATTTGATTGTTTGATATCCCTGATATATGATGCTTTGTGATACATCCTGATTTATGTTGTGATCTGTAATTTACTTATCTGTGATATATATCTGTGATCTGTGAATGAAGATAAGCGTGATAGTTAATACCGCTTATCAACTATATTTCTGTATTTGAATCTGTGATGATTGTATGATGTTGCACTATTGTGTGTGAAACCCCTGGACTACACTTTTACACACACAAATATGGATTTCACGTGGAAATCGGTTAAGTCACAGATAATTTAAATTTGATGTTTTTAAAATTGAAATTTTAATTTCAATTGATTTTGAAATTAGAAATTTGGGGTTTAAAGTGAAAAGCTTTTGAAATGGAATTTCAAATATTAAAGTTATTTTGAATAACTTAATCGAGTTTTGAAAATTTAAATAATTTGATTTAAATTTGAATTCAAGTTTGAATTGAATCCTATGATTTGAAACTAGGGATTAAAGATGATATAAATGTGTTTATATGAAGTTAAACCATTTAAAAGTATAATTTTGAGAATTTGGATTTAACCCAAAGATTTTAACTCGTATGAATGAATCAGATTTCCAAAATGAAAACTGTTTGTTTTAAAGGAATAAAAGCTTTCAGATAAGAAATGAAATTCCAGTTTAATTAAAGGAATTTCAAGTTTGAATTGAAAATTGTTTTTCCAAGTTATGAATGAATTCCTTTTGAAAGCTATGAATTGAATCTGTTATTTTTAACAGATTTAAAATGATGATTTGTTTAAACCATTCGAAATGAAATTGTTTTGAAAGCTATAAGTTAAATCTTTGTTTTAAAGATTTAACGAGTTAATCCAATTGAAACGGAAATTGTTTTGAAATCTGTGAATGGATTTTGGTGAAACTAGGTGAACTTTGTGAAATAAATCTTTTTGTTTAAAAGATTTGAAATGGTAATCGATTGAAACCATTTTAAAAGAAGTTGAATTATTAAGTTGTGACTTAATTGAAATCCCAATATCCATATATTTTTAAATATTGCGCTCACTATTCGGGTTAGTCGGGAAAAGACCTTTGTGTCATATAACCCATTCCGAATAGTGATACGTCGTATATGGATGGCATTTGAAGACCGGTGTTGAAGACCAGATATTTTCGAAAATGAAAGGACAACCTGTCGAATGTCTCTGCACCGAGTTGCTCCGGTATAGAGATTTATATCACTCTTTTTGTGATGGGAAGTCCGGACGTGATTAGAAAATTATCCGGATTTGCAAGGACTTCTTTGGAAGTGCCTTCGGTTCTGTTCGAACCCGGAACAGACTTGTATGGTTACATGTCTGACATTACACTTTGAGATATAAAGCTGATTTCTTTCAAATACATTTCTGTTTGGTGGCGGAGGATTTATTCTCTTAGCTTAACACCCTTCTCTGAGACGTACGAGCTCAGAGGTTATGTAATTGAAATTTATCAGCGATATATTCCCAATTTGGTAATGTGGCATGTTGAGTGTTGCTGTGTGATGATCATTATTTTATCATTTGTGATATGATCATTTGTTTGATTTTATATATTTGTGATCATTACTTTGATCATCTGTTGACCCAAAGCATGGCTTTGTGACAAAGCGTAGCTTTATGGACGAGACTTCGTCGAACCTCACGACCCGGTATGGTTGAAACAAGAATCGTGGCAGCAAGGTTATTAGGGGATAGCGACCCCTTAGTGTATGTCATTTCCTTCTGGATTATGAGTGATATCATGGTATGGAGCCCAGATACTTACTTTGTGGTTGCTGCAAATTTATTTCTTGTGGTTGTTGGAATCGAGGATCCTCGGGAAAAAGGTCGCAAACGACCGGGGAATGACATATTCGTGTCAGTAGTTACCCAGCTAGTGGTAACCCGGCCTTGTGTAGCAGAGATCCAGTTAGGATCCGGGAACGTCGCTCCAGAGGCGTTCTATTTTATTTGGGAAGTTCCTTTGCCCGACCATTTGTTGGAAATCCAAACAAAACAATACGAGCCTTGTACGGTTTTAGTTGTAGAACCTACCATTTAATATGGTAGCTATAGTAGGCATACTATAATGGTACCTATGCTGGCTAAGATTTATATTCTACTTTCGAAATGTTTTTCTACACTATGCACTAATAATAATATCAAAATGATTTGATTTTGCGTAGTAAGCATCTTTGACTATCATAAGAAGAAATCTCCTCCAATTCTGCGTTTGCATTGTGTGTGTGGCGGGAGGTCTTATGGTAGTTTCATTTTCAAAAAGCATTGCGAATTGACTTTAAAATCTTTTGTTGATTGTTTTAAAAGATGAACTGTTTTTGTTGCTCACACCAGTCCCAAGACTGATCCGGAGTTTATTGTTTCTTTCCTAAACTCTGGGTGCTCAAAATTTTCTACACAGGTAGTCTAGAGTTGGGTTTTTCAGATAGTCAGGTTTAGTAGATTATCTGGAGCTAGTTCAGTCTTTGGATATGGACTGCACTTGCTTATCTTTGAGCATCGTTATTGAGAGTTCAAGCTATTTCTGGATTGGTGCTTTGAAGATGGAGATTATCCGCTGCTGATGTTATCGTTTTCTTTTCCGCTGCTATTTCTTGTATCATATCTCTGATGTATATTGATATTCATTGTATCAGAAATTGTATCAGATATTGTATATCAATGTATTATTCATTTATTCCGCTGTGTTATTTACTTAATGTTGTTATAAGCTCCGTCGACTCGGATTTGAACGGTCGAATCTACGGCATTCGAGCACGATGTAAAGTATGGATGTCGATTTTCGAACGCGAAAATCCGGAGCATTACAAATTTATAAGTCGAATAATTTATTTATCGAATATTGGATTTAATTTGGTCAATTAAATCGATAATTTAATATTTAAATTACAGAAATAATTAAAAATTGGGTTAAAATGATTAAAAATTATTTGGAAAATTTTATTTAATCATACTGGTGTTATAGTGATGTTATAGAACTTTTAAAATTGAATTTTTAGTTAATTTGTGAAAATTGAATATTTTAATATTTAATTATCGATTGAAAAATTGCCAATTTTCGAACAGTCTCAGAATTGGATGAAACTAGTTCCATTGGATCCGTAATAGTTTGTTATTATCGGATTTCAATTTTCGTAGCAATCGGAGTTGTCGTTTGACCGTGGCAGCTCGAAATGCATCGAAATTGTTTTAATAATAATTTGGCGAGTTAAAATAGTCATTTTTCAAAAAGTCTTGGATTTTGACGAAACCAGTTTCATCGGATCCGTAATGTGGTATTATTGTATGGTTTCAAATTTCGTGTCAATCGGATGTACGGTTTGTCCGGGGCAAGCCAAAACGCATCGAAATCGGTTTGAATCGGTTTAATTTAAATTGATCGTTTAATTCCATAACTCACACAGATGATCGAATTAGCTTCCAAAACCTGTTCCATTGTGTCTAGAATGCGGGGTAAACCCTAGAAACGCCGGTCACCGTGCGTAAATCGGAGTTCGGAAAACCCAGAATGAATAGTGTTTTGATAAATTTCTATAAATAGCCCCTTTTTCTTTCACAAAAAAATAAAAAAAATAAACTAGGGTTTGTTAGAGCCGGCCGCCACTTTCATTTCAAAGGCCAGAAACGCTCGAATCTTCACACCCCAATTACTCTCAATCCACAAGCAATTACGCGAAGTGTTCAACACGAAAGTCGAAGAGCTAAGCAAGATCTTTCAATCCATACGGGGTTGATGGAGTATGATGCGATGTAGGGAGGGGATTTTGGCCGCGTTCGTTCATCATTGGTGCGCGTTTTTCGCGAGCTAGGTGGGACCGAGCTTGGTGCTGCTGTAGCCGAGGGTAGAGTGAGAGACGGTGAACGTAGTGGCACCCTCCGATCGGCTTCAAACGAGATGGCTTTGGCGTGAAAATTCGATGAAAACTGGCGGCTATGGGTTGGAGGGGTTCATGATTTTCACGAAAGAGAGGGAGAAAGGGAAAGCACGGCCCAGATGCAAGCAGATGAAACGTGCGGTGATGATTGAATGTAGGGTTTTAAATTAAAATAAAAATTTGTAAATATTTATATTATAATTCGTGTAACTTCAAAAATACATATCTTGTTCATACGAGGTCCGATTCGGACGAAACTTTTTGCGTTGGAATCATATTGACGAGCACTACGCGATGCAACTGGAGTGGAGTCATTTGGAGCTAGCGAAAATTTCGGGTAAAATTAAAACGTCCGTTTAATTTTATTCGAAATAAAACGCTACAAATTGCTATCGGAAATTCAAGCTGAGAACTTCTCACTTAATCGAATAGTTTCGATGTTAATTTTAAATAGTTAGATTTAAAATTGTTGATTGTATGCCTGGATGATAAATTTTATCTGTTATTGACTGAAATAGACATTATACGCTGTTATTAAGCGGAGGTTATTTATTAAAAACATATACCGCGAATATTTCACATTGAAGTGAAATTGGTATTATATATGTATATAGCAATATATATATATATATTGGAATATGTATATATTGGAGTTGATTTCCCGCATTTTATAGCGGATGAGACCCTATTGCGCCGCATAATAGCGGATAATATTTTATAAATCCTATATACCGAGATATTCCGTACTGGAGCGGAATTGGTATTGTGCTAACATCTGTGGATGCAGAGAGACAGGTTGGAGGGATCCGACTGGATTCCTCACCGTATTGATTTATTTACAGATATTGTGATATATTCTGTTATCATATGATGATATGTGATGTTTTGTTGTCGTGATTGATTATTTGGTGCTGTTGCATCATCGGATCCATTTTTGAAGTTTTAAAAATGTTAAAGTGAAGATTTCGAATTTAAAAAGGATTTTTAAGTGATTTCGGAAAATGTACGTTTTATTAAATTTTGGAAATTGATTCATTTTAAATAAATAAATGTTATAATTTTTATGTTATTAAAAATTGTGATTTTTGTGAAATATAACCGAAATGTGAATTTTGAAATAAGTGGTTGATAATTTATAAAATGGTTTAAATTGAGATTTTTAAAGCATTAAAAACGGTTTATTTAAAAGATTTAAAGATTTATATTTATAAAAAAATAATAATATTGGAATTATAAAACGAGTTTTTATAAGTGTTAAAGATGAAGTATAAATGGATTTTTCAAGTGAATGGGATTTATAGATTTATAAAAATTGTGAAGTTATAAATGAATAGATTTTGTAAAATAACAGATTTATAAGTAATTAACTTATAAATTGGATTTTGGCATTTAAATGAGTTATAAATAGAATTTGTTAACAAATTGATTTTGTAAGTTGAAGTTATAAAATATAAATGGGATTTGTAAACGTTGTTTTTATGAATATGCAATTGAATTATTTTAATAAGTAAAGTATTATAGCTTACTAAAGGAAGTATATTCGCGAATTTGGACAGTGAATATATTATTAAATAAAATGGAGATGTTTTAGGAAAGTGATATTGGAATAGAATAAAAAATGATTTAAAGATGTTTTAAAACGTGTTAAGTATCGAATACATAGATTTCAACATTCATTGTTGAAATAGACGTTTCGAGTAATAAGGAAATGGTGGAACTATAACACTATTGTTATAGTAAATGATTTTCGAAAGGAAATGTTTTATATAGTATTGGGATTTATATATCTATCTAAATTTCGAATCCCTATACTAGTGATTTTGAGTCGTCGTAACGATGTTTTACGTAACATTCGTTTTGACTCAAATAAAATTTGTGAAAGAGAACGTTTTCCTTAAAGAATGAAATATATACTTAATTTTGATTTAAGTATATCGAATATTTTCCAAGTGTTGAAAATAAATGATTTGTGAATTACTTATTTTTAAATAAGTATGGAAATGCTTTTCCAATATGAAATGAAAGGTTTGAAATTTTATCTTTAAAAGATAAACTGAAAAGTGAATATTTGAAATTTGTTTCAAATGTTTGAAGTGTGGAAATTATATATCTTGTAAAGATATTTTTTGGAAATTAAATAATTTGGAAAATTATTTGGAATCTGATGATGTTGCGCATCTTTATTGATAGTTAAATAACCGACTATCAATATTTACCCTTGAATGGGTATTTGTTGTGATTTGCTTGAATTTGAATGCCACACTTATTTTTGAATAAACGCTCACTATTCGGGTTAGCCGGGAAAGGACTTTTGGGTCGTATAACCCATTCCGAATATGAAATACGTCGAAATGGATTGCATTTGATGACCGGTGTTGAAGACTAGATATTTTTGAAAACGGAAGGATTACCGTCGAGTTACTCTACATCGGCTGATCTCCGATATAGAGGTTTTATCACCCTTAGTGACGGGAAGTCTGGACGTGATTAGAAAATTATCCGGATTTGCAAGGGCTTCGTGAGAAGTGCCTTCGGTTCTATTCGATCCTGGAACAGACTTGTATGGATTGTATGTCTGACGTTACAAATTGAGATATAAAGTTGGTTTCTTTCAAATACATTTCTATTGGTGGCGGAGAATTTATTCTCTTAGCTTAACACCCTTCTCTGATACGTACGAGCTCAGAGGTTATGTAGTTGATGGTTACTAGTGATATATTCCCAATTTGGTAACGTGACATGCTGAGTGTTGTTGTGTAATGATCATTGTTTGATCATTTGTGATATGATCATTTGTTTGATCATTTATCTTTGTGATCATTACTTTGATCATTTGTTTGACCCAAAGCATAACTTTTGTATAAAGCGTGGCTTTGTGGATGAGACTTCGTCGGACCTCACACCCCGGAATGGTCAAAACAGGAAAGATGCGGCAAGGTTATTAGGGGATAGCGCCCCCTTAGTGTATGTCATTCCTTCTGGATAGAGGTTGTATCATGGTATGGAGCCCAGATATTCAACCTATGTGGTTGCTGCATTATTATTATTCTTATGTGGTTGTTGGAATCGAGGATCCTCGGGAAGATCGGTTACGATCGGGGGATGACATATTCGTGTCAGTAGTTACCCAGTTAGGGGTAACCCGGCCTTGTGTTGGCAGAGATCTAACCGTAATGTTAGGTTATTTCTCGGGTCGTCTTTCCAGAGGCGTACCTATGTGGCAATGGGAAGTTCCTTGGCCTGACCATTTGTTGGAAACCCAAACTCCAATACGAACTTTGTACGGTTTTAGTTGTAGAACCTATCATTCACTTATGGTGGCGCCCCACTGTTTGGATGGTAGCTATAGTAGGCATAAGTGCGAAATGTCTATGCTGGCTAAGATTTATATTATACTTTCGAACTGATTTTTCTACACTATGCCCTAATAATAATATAAAAAAGGATTTGATTTTGCGTAGTAAGCATCTTTGACTATCATAAGAAGAAATCTCCTCCAATTCTGCGTTTGCATTGTGTGTGTGGCGGGAGGTCTCATGTTAGTCTCATTTTCCAAAAGCATTGCGAAATTGACTTTAAAATCTTCCTGTTGTTTGTTTTAAAGATAAACTGTTTTAAGTTCTCACACCAGTCACCATGACTGACCTGGAGTTTATTGTTTCCTTCCTAAACTCTGGGTGCCCACAAATTTCCACACGGGCAGTCTAGAGTCAGGTTATCAGGTCATTTTGGATTCGAGATGCTGTGGAGCTTAGTGGCGAGCTGGATGACGAGACGTACCACTTGTATATGATATTATTTATTCCGCTGTGTATTCTGTATGAGGACAAGTTTATATAACTGTCCAGTGTTGTATTGTTGTTGTAAACTCTGATGATGATGTAATGTATAAAATGATATAGTTCTTTGATTTAAAGATTATTCATTTATCTATTATATGTTGTTCTGCTGCGAATGTGAGATTCTGATATTGGTTCTGTTTCTGTTGTTTCTTCTTTCTTTTTCTTCTGTTTTCTTCTACCTCTTCTTTTAGAACCCTAAGAATTCGGTTTTCCGGCATTCATTGGCTCGGCAGTTGATACAGTGGATGTATCGATGTCGATTTTCCGAAGTCGAAGAATCGGGTGCTTACAACGTGGTATCAGAGCATATGGTTAAGCGACAACCCTGCTCTGTTGGGTGTTACTCATTAGAGATAGAGTCAGTAGTACTCTAGAATGAGTTGAGTGTAATAATAGATACGAGTGCGTATTTGTTAGTGAATATAAAATAGTTTTGTATTGTGATGATTGGTTTATTGAGTGGCATATGAGCCTTCGTCGGCACAGTCTGCGCAACTTTATCGAAGGGGTTTCTAAACACTTAAATAGAACAATTCGACACAGTATTGTTTTAAATGGGGTAAATGAAATAATTTTACCTCGAATATATTTTGTATATAAAGGGAATAATTCTTCAGAAATTATTAAAGTGTATATAATTAAATTGTTTGATTGTTTGAAAATGTAAAAATATACAAGTCAATCAAAGTTGTTTGAATAATCCAAGTAAAAGTAACAATTGTAAAATAATCTTATATGATAGTGAAATTATAGGAAAAAAAGATTTATAAATATGATTATAAATAAAAGGAATTTTGAAAGAATATTAAGCACTGGATTCACTATGTTGCTGGGAAATAATAAGGGTGATGACTGCAGCATCATCAGTATCATTTTCAAGTTTCTATGTGATAGATTTGCTACCATAATAAATTGAAATTGAAGTTTTGTTGTGATAAACAAATTTGAAATTAAAATCCAAGTTGAAATAAATTTGAGTTGTCATCAAAGACAAGTGATTTGAAATTTAACTAAAGGAAAGTTAAATAAATTGATTTGGATTAGATAAGCTATTGAAATGGAATATAACTTAAGTAATATTGAATAAAGTTGATTTTGGTATCAAAGTAAATAATCAAGTAAATTAAATGGATGTGAACTTGAGTTATATAAATGAAATTCAACATTATATTGTTAAAAGAATTAACAATTGAATTAATAAATCGATTGAACGTAAATCAATCAATGTAAATGAATTAAAGTGAAATAATGAATATAAGAGTTAATTCATTTAAAGCTAATTGAATAATTGAATGTAAGTCAATTTAATATCAACCAACTGAATTAAGAGTGTTGAACCAAAAAGAAATGTAAATTGAATGAATTTGGTTGTAATGAATGAACATTGGTTGTTATATGGATGTTAATTGATTGTGTAAAATTCATTAAGTGATAATGAAATTGAATTGATAAATGGAAAGCTATATAATTGGATTTGATTTGGAAGTAAACAAATGTGAATGTAAATTAGTGAATGTATACTAATTGGAAATGAATGAATGAATGCTAGTAAAATCCAATGTTAATAAATCGAATGTGATTAAATTGAAAACCAATTCAATGAATATAAATGAGAAGTGAATGTAATTGATTTGGTTATGGATGTTAGTTGAATGCTAGTTGGATGATGGTTGAATTTATTGCTTTTGATTGCATTGCTTATGAAAACTACATGCTTTCTATTGAAATTTAGTGAAATGTAAATTAATTTCCTATATATGTCACTTACAAGTTTTAATTAAGTAAGTACAGGTACCGGGGCTACTGTTAGCTGGATTTTGGTTCCGCTAAAATGCTAATAAATAACTGCTTTGCTTAAAATGCTAATAAATAACTGCTTTGCTTAAAATGCTAAAAAGGTACGCCTATGCAATAAAAATAGGAAATATGAACTGTTTTTCTGCTTTTCCGACCGGGTGGGTCGATGTATACATATATATGTCTGTTGAGATCCTACTACGATCGAACCGCGCAAAGGAGACTCTGAAAATTTAAGGCGTTAGAAAATTTTTGAGAAAATTGGGAAAATTTTTGAGAAAATTGGGAAAATTTTGAAAAGTATAACTAAGTATGATTTGGAAACTTAGTAAAGATTTTGAAAGAAGTTTAAATATGGATTTTGGAAGAGTTAAACACTTAAGAGATTTGAACATCTAATTTGAACGATTTGTTTTGAAAAGTTAATGGATTTTGTGAATCTTTCTTACTTGGTAATTTCGAGGACGAAATTCTTTTAAGGGAGGAAGGTTGTAACGACCCAGAATTTCTGTTAATTAAAATTCGAATATTTAATTAATTTTAAATATTAATAAGTGGAATTTATAAGTCGAATAATTTATTTATCGAATATTGGATTTAATTTGGTCAATTAAATCGATAATTTAATATTTAAATTACAGAAATAATTAAAAATTGGGTTTAAAATGATTAAAAATTATTTGGAAAATTTTATTTAATCATACTGGAGTTATAGTGATGTTATAGAACTTTAAAATTGAATTTTAAGTTAATTTGTGAAAATTGAATATTTTAATATTTAATTATCGATTGAAAAATAGCCAATTTTCAAACAGTCTCAGAATTGGACGAAACTAGTTTCATTGGATCCGTAATAGTTTGTTATTATCAGATTTCAATTTTCGTAGCAATCGGAGTTGTCGTTTGACCGTGGCAGCTCGAAACGCATCGAAATTGTTTTAATATTAATTTGGCGAGTTAAAATAGTCATTTTTCAAAAAGTCTCGGATTTCGACAAAACCAGTTTCATCGGATCCGTAATGTGGTATTATTGTATGGTTTCAAATTTCGTGTCAATCGGATGTACGGTTTGTCCGGGGCAAGCCAAAACGCATCGAAATCGGTTTGAATCGGTTTAATTTAAATTGATCGTTTAATTCCATAACTCACACAGATGATCGAATTAGCTTCCAAAACCTATTCCATTGTGTCCAGAATGCGGGGTAAACCCTAGAAACGCCGGTCACCGTGCGTAAATCGGAGTTCGGAAAACCCAGAATGAATAGTGTTTCGATAAATTTCTATAAATAGCCCCTTTTTCTTTCACAAAAATAAAAATAAAATAAACTAGGGTTTGTTAGAGCCGGCCGCCACTTTCATTTCAAAGGCTAGAAACGCTCGAATCTTCACCCCCCAATTACTCTCAATCCACAAGCAATTACGCGAAGTGTTCAACACGAAAGTTGAAGAGCTAAGCAAGATCTTTCAATCCATACGGGGTTGATGGAGTATGATGCGATGTAGGGAGGGGATTTTGGCCGCGTTCGTTCATCATTGGTGCGCGTTTTTCGCGAGCTAGGTGGGACCGAGCTTGGTGCTGCTGTAGCCGAGGGTAGAGTGAGAGACGGCGAACGTAGTGGCACCCTCCGATCGGCTTCAAACGAGATGGCTTTGGCGTGAAAATTCGATGAAAACTGGCGGCTATGGGTTGGAGGGGTTCGTGATTTTCACGAAAGAGAGGAAGAAAGGGAAAGCACGGCCCGGATGCAAGCAGATGAAACGTGCGGTGATGATTGAATGTAGGGTTTTAAATTAAAATAAAAATTTGTAAATATTTATATTATAATTCGTGTAACTTTAAAAATACATATCTTGTTCATACGAGGTCTGATTCGGACGAAACTTTTTGCGTTGGAATCATATTGACGAGCACTACGCGATACAACTGGATTGGAGTCGTTTGGAGCTAGTGAAAATTTCGGGTAAAATTAAAACGCCCGTTTAATTTTATTCGAAATAAAACGCTACAAATTGCTATCGGAAATTCAAGGTGAGAACTTTTCACTCAATCGAATAGTTTCGATGTTAAATTTAAATAGTTAGATTTAAAATTGTTGATTGTATGCCTGGATGATAAATTTTATCTGTTACTGACTGAAATAGACATTATATGCTGTTATTAAGCGGAGGTTATTTATTAAAAACATATACCGCGAATATTTCACATTGAAGTGAAATTGGTATTATATATGTATATAGCAATATATATATATTGGAATATGTATATATTGGAGTTGATTTCCCGTATTTTATAGCGGATGAGACCCTATTGCGCCGCATAATAGCGGATTATATTTTATAAATCCTATATACCGCGATATTCCGTACTGGAGCGGAATTGGTATTGTGCTAACATCTGTGGATGCAGGGAGACAGGTTGGAGGGATCCGACTGGATTCCTCACCGTATTGATTTATTTATAGATATTGTGATATATTCTGTTATCATATGATGATATGTGATGTTTTGTTGTCATGATTGATTATATGGTGCTGTTGCATCATCGGATCCATTTTTGAAGTTTTAAAAATGTTAAAGTGAAGATTTCGAATTTAAAAAGGATTTTTAAGTGATTTCGGAAAATGTACGTTTTATTAAATTTTGGAAATTGATTCATTTTAAATAAATAAATGTTATAATTTTTATGTTATTAAAAATTGTGATTTTTGTGAAATATAACCGAAATGTGAATTTTGAAATAAGTGGTTGATAATTTATAAAATGGTTTAAATTGAGATTTTTGAAGCATTAAAAACGGTTTATTTAAAAGATTTAAAGATTTATATTTATAAAAATAATAATAATATTGGAATTATAAAACGAGTTTTTATAAGTGTTAAAGATGAAGTATAAATGGATTTTTCAAGTGAATGGGATTTATAGATTTATAAAAATTGTGAAGTTATAAATGAATAGATTTTGTAAAATAACAGATTTATAAGTAATTAACTTATAAATCGGATTTTGGCATTTAAATGAGTTATAAATAGAATTTGTTAACAAATTGATTTTGTAAGTTGAAGTTATAAAATATAAATGGGATTTGTAAACGTTGTTTTTATGAATATGCAATTGACTTATTTTAATAAGTAAAGTATTATAGCTTACTAAAGGAAGTATATTCGCGATTTTGGACAGTGAATATATTATTAAATTAAACGGAGATGTTTTGGGAAAGTGATATTGGAATAGAATAAAAAACGATTTAAAGATGTTTTAAAACGTGTTAAGTATCGAATACATAGATTTCAACATTCATTGTTGAAATAGACGTTTCGAGTAATAAGGAAATGGTGGACTATAACACTGTTGTTATAGTAAATGATTTTCGAAAGGAAATGTTTTATATAGTATTGGGATTTATATATCTATCTAAATTTCGAATCCCTATACTAGTGATTTTGAGTCGTCGTAACGATGTTTTATGTAACATTCGTTTTGACTCAAATAAAATTTGTGAAAGAGAACGTTTTCCTTAAAGAATGAAATATATACTTAATTTTGATTTAAGTATATCGAATATTTTCCAAGTGTTGAAAATAAATGATTTGTGAATTACTTATTTTTAAATAAGTATGGAAATGCTTTTCCAATATGAAATGAAAGGTTTGAAATTTTATCTTTTAAAGATAAACTGAAAAGTGAATATTTGAAATTTGTTTCAAATGGTTGAAGTGTGGAAATTATATATCTTGTAAAGATATTTTTTGGAAATTAAATAATTTGGAAAATTATTTGGAATCTGATGATGTTGCGCATCTTTATTGATAGTTAAATAACCGACTATCAATATTTACCCTTGAATGGGTATTTGTTGTGATTTGCTTGAATTTGAATGCCACACTTATTTTTGAATAAACGCTCACTATTCGGGTTAGCCGGGAAAGGACTTTTGGGTCGTATAATCCATTCCGAATATGTGATACATCGAAATGGATTGCATTTGATGACCGGTGTTGAAGACCAGATATTTTTGAAAATGGAAGGATTACCGTCGAGTTACTCTACATCGGCTGATATCCGATATAGAGGTTTTATCACCCTTAGTGACGGGAAGTCCGGACGTGATTAGAAAATTATCCGGATTTGCAAGGGCTTCGTGAGAAGTGCCTTCGGTTCTGTTCGATCCCGGAACAGACTTGTATGGATTGTATGTCTGACATTACAAATTGAGATATAAAGCTGGTTTCTTTCGAATACATTTCTGTTGGTGGCGGAGAATTTATTCTCTTAGCTTAACACCCTTCTCTGAGACGTACGAGCTCAGAGGTTATGTAGTTGATGGTTACTAGTGATATATTCCCAATTTGGTAACGTGGCATGCTGAGTGTTGTTGTGTAATGATCATTGTTTGATCATTTGTGATATGATCATTTGTTTGATCATTTATCTTTGTGATCATTACTTTGATCATTTGTTTGACCCAAAGCATAACTTTTGTATAAAGCGTGGCTTTGTGGACGAGACTTCGTCGGATCTCACACCCCGGAATGGTCAGAACAGGAAAGATGCGGCAAGGTTATTAGGGGATAGCGCCCCCTTAGTGTATGTCATTCCTTCTGGATAGAGGTTGTATCATGGTATGGAGCCCAGATATTCAACCTATGTGGTTGCTGCATTATTCTTATTCTTATGTGGTTGTTGGAATCGAGGATCCTCGGGAAGATCGGTTACGATCGGGGGATGACATATTCGTGTCAGTAGTTACCCAGTTAGGGGTAACCCGGCCTTGTGTTGGCAGAGATCTAACCGTAATGTTAGGTTATTTCTTGGGTCGTCTTTCCAGAGGCGTACCTATGTGGAAATGGGAAGTTCCTTGGCCTGACCATTTGTTGGAAACCCAAACTCCAATACAAACTTTGTACGGTTTTAGTTGTAGAACCTGTCATTCACTTATGGTGGCGCCCCACTGTTTGGATGGTAGCTATAGTAGGCATAAGTGCGAAATGTCTATGCTGGCTAAGATTTATATTATACTTTCGAAATGATTTTTCTACACTATGCCCTAATAATAATATCAAAAAGGATTTGATTTTGCGTAGTAAGCATCTTTGACTATCATAAGAAGAAATCTCCTCCAATTCTGCGTTTGAATTATGTGTGTGGCGGGAGGTCTTATGTTAGTCTCATTTTCCAAAAGCATTGCGAAATTGACTTTAAAATCTTCCCGTTGTTTGTTTTAAAGGTAAACTGTTTTAAGTTCTCACACCATTCACCATGACTGACCTGGAGTTTATTGTTTCCTTCCTAAACTCTGGGTGCCCACCAATTTCCACACGGGCAGTCTAGAGTCAGGTTATCAGGTCATTTTGGATTCGGGATGCTGTGGAGCTTAGTGGCGAGCTGGATGACGAGACGTACCACTTGTATATGATATTATTTATTCCGCTGTGTATTCTATATGAGGACAAGTTTATATAACTATCCAGTGTTGTATTGTTGTTGTAAACTCTGATGATGATGTAATGTATAAAATGATATAGTTCTTTGATTTAAAGATTATTCATTTATCTATTATATGTTGTTCTGCTGCGAATGTGAGATTCTGATATTGGTTCTGTTTCTGTTGTTTCTTCTTTCTTTTTCTTCTGTTTTCTTCTACCTCTTCTTTTAAAACCCTAAGAATTCGGTTTTCCGGCATTCCTTGGCTCGGCAGTTGATACAATGGACGTATCGATGTCGATTTTCGGAAGTCGAAGAATCGGGTGCTTACAGCACCAAGGAAATAGGTCGGCATCGAGTTATTTTAGTTGGTGTCGAGTTATTTTCATTGGCCAAAGTGCATCGGCGACTTGATGGCTCGGTGGGGAATGGTAGAGGAGGTGGATAATGGCAAGATGTAGGAAAATGGCTAGGTATTAGGCATGATGCTGCATTATTTCTAGGACTTGGAAACCATTGCTTTGGTGTGATGCCGAGTTATTTAGAAGGACATGTCTGGGTCTAAAGCAGATGGGAATGAAGCATTAGAAGCAAAGAAGGAGATTTAGCCAAAATTAGCAATGTATATAACTTGATCTCGAATTATTATAGCTCGGGGCCGAGTTATTTATATTGATGGGATTGGAGTGAAACTTTTGTGAAGGGAAGTAGAAGCTCTACTAGTCATGCTGAAGGTGTTATTTATTCGCTTAGATTTTGATGGTGACATGGTAGCACGATGACTGTTTCAGGACTTTGGTAACAACTCGATGGTGGAAGGTGTTAGGTTCCGATGATGGTGGCTCGATGTTGAATAGAGTCGTTATTATCCACGAAAGGGCGGGTTCTAAGAACGATGACCCGTAGATAGAATGGTTAAATAGTTCCATTATTAAATGGAGGAATATGGAATGGTTCGTCGAGGATAATGGAAATTGGATGGAGCAAGGAAAGGGCTCGGATATGCGTGCTAAGGGATCGTTGATACTTGGAGTGTTTTCTGATGCACTCAAAGAATGGGTATTGTGAGAAAGCTCATGGAACTTTAAAAGGCTACCCCACAATGGTTGAATGGATCAATGTACCCTGGACTAGTTGAATGGTTCTAGTATCAGGCTTAGGCTAAAGAGAGCACACTAAAAACTGGGATTTCCATTAGTCCCTGGCAATTGAAAGGTCATACGAGTTATCATATATACAGAGCACATTGAGTGATATTGAGGATTATTTTATGGATGCTATGGTTGTTTTGATTGTTCTTCCATAGTCTATTACTCGAGGGATGTCATTATAGGTAGGTATTAAAGATAGGGATTCCTAGACATCCATCATCACAATTGGTTTGCAGCATACCTTTACTATATTTGTAGAGTAGCATATTATGTTTATTATGTGCTAACTCTTTAGTTGTAGGGACAAGTTAGGTAGGGTTCGTATACCCTTGTTCTTTAATATATCGACTTGTATATTGTTTTGAGATTCATTTACCGCTTACACCAGACTATTGTCTGACTCGAGGTTTTATGCTTTTCTTCTTATTGTCTCGGGTACTCTTAAATGAGTAGAATAGATAACAGGTCTAGGTGTGATGCAACAGCCGTGTAGAGGACAAGATGGATTGAACTATCTCGTATTATATATGGATTTCTATGCTTTTTCTGATGTGCAACACTACGGATCCTTGGCCATGCTTGTTTATTATTATGAGACAGTTATTTTAGTTTATTTCCATCGTATAAACTCTATTACTCATTGTATAACTTTGTGAATCGGTACTTTGATATTTGAATTACCTAGTTAATACTATCTCTCCTATTTTATATCTATGGTATATATTATATTTTATTTCGTGCACCATGGGATATACGATAGATCTATGATGGTTTGTTTCATTTTAAAACCTTGATGATCGTTCTACATCGGCCGGGCATGTCAGCAGCGCACTATCTTATGTATATTGGGTGCCAGTAGTGTAGGGTGGTCGTCACATTTGGTATCAGAGCTTAGGTTACATGATTAACCTGAGTTGATACCGTGGTCCAGTAGAGATGGGAAGGAGTTATCACCCTAGACTGGATCAAGAATACACACACAAAACACATACATAAATATGAGAGAGTGCATACTTGTTATATATATTGATTTCAAAACTATATAGTATATAAGCCACATACACACACGATTACCATTGACACAATTTTGTTTTTGGGAGACTAATCATTCTTGTTACAGATCAAGAATGAGCCGACAAACAAGAAACACTTTGAGGAACTCCATCTCTGGAGTTGAGGAAGGAGCAGGCTCGGGGGCTACTAACCCTAACTTGCAGGCTATGTTCAATGTGATGATGGTGAATATGCTTTAACATACCCAAGCGGCCGCTTCAAATGTTGCTGTTGGAGGTGGTGCTCAAGTGCAGGCATCGAGAGGTGACTTTTCCAAGTAATGCAAAGGTTACTCCACCTTGGGAGGCAAATCATTCCTTGGAATGGAGTAAGCTATCGAAGTGTAGGATTGGATGGGCACTAGCGAGTGTACCTTTAGTGATATGGAAATAGACGATGCTATGAAGAGGAAGCTGGCCTCTAGATAGCTTCATGGGCGGGCCATGAACTGGTAGAATGCAATTACCATTGCCACACTTGAGGATAAGTTTACTTGGGACTACATCAAGGTCAGGTTTGAAAAGAACTTCATTCTAGCTTCTTAGAAGTCAGTGCTACTCGGGAAATTTTCTGATTTAAAGCATGGAGATATGTTTGTCTCTGAATATATTGCTAAGTTTGATGCTTTATCGAAGTATAGGATGTCTTCCATCGACTCTCCATTGAGAAAGAATGAGAAGTTCATTATGGGTTTGAACGACCACGTGGGGGAGAAGTTGGTTAGTCATATCGATGAGCCATTTGATAGACTTGTTGAGAAAGCTCTTCGCCAGTAGATTTTATACCTCAAGTCTAAATCAATTGTTGTTGCTAAGAAAGAGCCAAAACTGCAACAAAGTGGTCAAGGCAAGAAGAAATGGAACAGAAAAAGGAAGCAGTCTCAAGGAAAGAACGCTTACGAGAAGGCTAAATGGGATCCTACTGTTATGGCCATCGAGACAAGGGTCACCTGATCAGAGACTACAAATCTGATGGGAAGAAGAATTGTTATAACTGTGGCAAAGTCAGACATATAGTGAAGAATTGTCCGGAACCACCGTAGCAGTAACAGGCTGTGAAGGCATATGCTTTAGATGTTGTTCCGACTTCGTCGAGTGCTCCCTCAGTGAAAGATAAGTGGAAAGGTGTTATTATTCAAGGTATGCTTTCTATTTACGATATTCCTATACGTATTTTATTTGATACCAGGGCTTTACGTTCCTTCATATCCAGTGATTTGATAGACAGGCCGGGATTGAAACCCAAAGTAGTTGACCGACCTTTGATTATGATGAATCTTTTTTGTAACAACCCACTGATTTCACCTTGATTTATCATTTATTTAATTAAACAAACAAGAATTAATTGTGTAAGATTAAATATCTAATAAGTGATGAATTGTGTAATTGGATTTTTAGGATAAATTATGTCTGAGAAATTTGGATATAAATTGAGTATTTGTGTAAATTAGAGTATTATAACCTTTTAAAGATTAAAATAAGGATTTATAAAGTGTTAGAATGTATTTATAAAATTTATAAGTTTAGAGAATGAGATAAATCAATAAAATTGTGCATATTCTTTAGTGAAGGAATTTAGAAAAAACATTGTAAAAAAGATTCAAGTGTGTAAATTCTTGTGGAAATCATGTTAATACTTTCCAAATAATAAGTAATTTTATTTAGGGAGAAAATGATAAACTTTGGTGTTAAAATGATTTATGGTATGTTTTCTTATTTTAGAAAATGCAGAAATGCCTCATTTTCAATAATAAAAATAAAGGGCTAAATGATTATTAAGATTTTGTTTCATTATCTAATTATCAAGGTTAGGTGGTAAAATTAATTTTAAAACATTCATATTAATTTTTCTATGTTTTAATTATTTAGAAAATGGTGTTTAAAGTTGTTTAAAAATGAGATTTGGGAATGATTTAATTCATGGTTTATTTAATTAAAAAGAGATTTGGTTAGGTATTTAGTTCAGCCCATTTAAGGTACTTAGTGAATTTCTCTTAGCCGAGAAACATCTCCCGGTACATTCATTCATAACACATGGTAGCTTTCTTAAAACAAAATTCTCAAACTCTAAACCTAATTTGAAAGAAAATCTTCAAATTTAAAATCAAATAAATTACAGAAAATTCCGGCAAAAATCAAGGTAATCTCTCAATCCAAACTACACCCTATCTCCATGTTAACGTAAAAATCGACGCTAACACCCCGGTGTGAGTATTAGTAGAGTGAAAGCACCACCCGTTGGTACGGGAACAGAATATAAGCAGAGAAATCACAGAAAAGCAGTAAAAAGACAACAGTTTTATAGTGGTTCGGCTTAAGATCTAGCCTACATCCACTTTAATCTCCTTTATTGATGATTTGATTACAATTCTTTACAATGCACTTCGATTACAACACACTTTAGACGAATAGCTAGAACTTTGATGTAGAAGAATCTTTCAAATTCATGTTGAATGTGTTTGATCTCCTCTTGAAGTTCGTTGAAGCGTCTTTGGTGTTTGAAGTGTCGGATGAGTTGAGAAAACAGCAAAGTATAGGCGTTCCAAAAGTGAGCCAAAAGTCCCCTCTTAGTTGGAGTAGGTGGGGTATTTATAGGAGAATTCTGGAATTAGGTCGTAGGTCGTGAATGACCTTGGATAGGTCGTAGGTCGTGAGCGACCTTGGGAGCACGGGCCATGGATTAACAGAGAAGTTGTAGGTCGCAAACGATCTAAGGGTAGGTCGCTAGGTCGCTAGCGACCTAGGGGATATGAGCTATGACTTATCTCAACTGCACTTGGTCTTGTCTGAACGAGTTAGTAGGTCATGAGCGACCTAATGGAAGAGGTATGGTACGTAGCTTCACTCTGTTATAGCTCGCTAGGTTGTTACATTACTAGGTCGCTAAGTCGCTGGAGCTTTAGGTCGCTAGGTCGCTTTGTGACATTAGGTCGCTAAGTCGTTGGAGCTTTAGGTCGCTAGGTCGTTCCATCCTTTAGGTCGCTAGGTCGTTCCATCCTTTAGGTCGCTAGGTCGTTCCATCCTTTAGGTCGCTAGATCGCTTGTACTTTTAGGTCGTTAGGTCGCTGTTCTTTAGGTCGTTAGGTCGCTTAAAAGGGGAGTTAACACTCCAAATCATTTGTTGTTTGGTTGTATAGAATTTCAGTTTTTTGTTTTGTGTCTTTTGAGTTTTATGGCAAATTAGAGAAGAAGAAGAGGAGTAGCAAGCATAAGATACCAAGGCAAGTTGCTAAAAGGCCAATAGGTAAGTTTATCTCACACTACTATCTCTAAATGAAAGCCTATTCGCCGTCTATCAATTGATTAAATTTAGGACTGAATTGTTCTCAATCTTGCGTGCTAATTTTACCATATGAAACCCTATTTTTTTGCTAAAACCGTTATCAAATGATATTTAAATCATTAAAATGTAGTCGTTTGTATGCTTCCATCGCTGGAAAAACCTCATTGACGGACCATCAGAAGGCACGAAAATGCCTGGGCCAAGCGACGACACCGGTGCACCGGTCACGCTCCTAGGTTGAGTACTAAGTGATGTTTGCATGCCTCCCAATTGCATATTCGACCTTTTATTCACCTGGTTGTTTTATTGATTCATATGTGCTATTTTGTGTGCCCTATTCATGTTGATTTCAATCATATTTCAGGGTTTTTTGATTTACGAATTTGTGAATTCATCTTGAAGTTTTCCATGAAGTGCTATATGAATATACGAATTTAACCAAAAGTTTTAAGGCACAATATCAATTTGATTTTACAAAAGATCGGTTTCCAAATCAAACCGTTTACTCATAATCTTTTCAAACAAAATTTTGAACAATTATACACACACACATTTTATATCAATTCGGGTTTCGCCGTTTGATTCTCCTAGTATTAAAAAGATATGTAAAGTTGAGCAGTAAAGGAGTTTATGGATTTTAAAGGAGAAGTGTGGAAATAGACTTATACATATTGTATTAGAAATCATTTCATATGTCATGAATTAGAAGTAATTGCTTTCATAACTATATATGTCAATTCGGGATTTCTTTTGGGACTTTTTAATGACTTTTTATGTAAATTAGCTTTCAAGTTATTATTACATTTTTCTATGAAATTAGGAATATACTTAAATAATATAGTAGTAACAAGTGGTTATGGGACATTAGTTATCACTTCATTATTTAATTATACAACTTGTTTGCGTAGAGTAATTGGTAGTGGAATTTACCAACTCATAGTAAATATTTTAGTAACACCGTGTGGTTATGGGTCACACAATGTTACTTGAGTAATTACTATTTGAGAAGTTTATAACACTTCATGATAAATAGTATCCTGGGGACATGAGTTATTGTATAATTCGTTATATTCGTTAGTGCATTTGTTAGCTTGACCTTGTAGGCTAGTTGTTCGATCTAGGTGCTTGATAGCGGAGATCGCACCCCGAGTCATGGTATTCGTTTAGTTTCTAGCCTTATACCACTGAGCCAACAGTCTGTACCATGGGCTATATTTGATATTGTAACAATTGGGAAATCCATTGATAGGCGTGGCACTTCAGCGGTGCAATGTTAAGTTGAACACGTGTTATGGATATCCAATATCGTTGGACTGTTGGAGTGTAGCGGGCTAAATTCCTGGAGCTTTTCTTATCAGCCTCCCCTTGGAAGAGAGCAAGTTACATTAAGAATATCTTATTGGTCGATTTATGTAGTGTTTTGTTAGCGACCGACTTAAACTGCTTGTATGGTGTTTATGATCGATTGCTAGTATTGCATTAGTGATCGACCGAACTGTTAGTATGGTGTTAGTGACCGGCTAAATTGCTGGTGTGGTGTTAGCGACCAACTTTATTGCTAGTGTTGTGTTAGCGATCGACTAAACCGCTAGTGATTATTTAGTAGTATTTTTGGATATCCATTACTAGATGTTCTTTGTAGCGTTTAGTTTTGGATTTGAATTCCCTCTTCGTACTTCGAAGATTTTGTTAGGTTAACACCATATTTAAGATGATAGTCCATGAAAAACTTGATATGATTTGGTGACATGGTGTGATTCATTTGTGTTTTATGATTGTCTATGAGGGGACCACACCTCTATGTTTAGTCCACAAAAGGGACAGTAGCTTTGATTTGCAATAGACTTTTATGGATTTATTTGGTTTATTGATTTGGATTGGCTATGTAGGAGTTTCCATATTTGTATATGACAATCTTCAATAGAATTGATTCAACGACCCGCAAATCTGCACAATTCAAACTAACAATAAACCACACATGTCCCACCCAAATTGAATGAAGATGCGAATAGTTATAGGAAAGAAAGAAGAAAGAAAAAGAGAAAAGAAGAAGAAGAGAAAGTGGAACTAAAACAACACAAAATCTCACAATTGCAGCGGAACAACATATAATATAATATCAATGAACTTTACAAAAAAGAAACTGTAATCTTTAATATACATACATCAATCAGAGTACAATAATAAATCACAATCATCAGCCTGGATAGTTATAATAACCTATCCCAACAAATGCTGATTATTTTAAACAATAATGCAGTGGAAAATAAACATATACGTAAATACGACCTAAAGACCTCCAGCTCATCTGTTGAAGCTCCAAAGCATCCAAATCTAAATATGTAAATATGCTCAGTCTGACCTGAGCATTGAAAGGGAAGAATGTCTAGATCAGTCTGGTAAACCAGCGTGAGAAAACACATCTCAACTGAATTTTAAAGTTATGAAAACTTTTCTTTATCAAACAAAGGTATCTCGTAAGACCACATCGCACATAAAAACGAACGGGTTTTCACCTTACGGTAGCCAAAAATTTCATATCAAATCCTGTTATTTACACTAGTGTCATAAAAATAATATTAAAATAGCCGAAATTGTTACATTGGTTAAATTTGATGGCATAATTGGTTTACAAACAAAATGGCAGACACGTATTGGAGAACGGATTTCCATACAATGGCAGGTAAGGGACTACCTTCCGTACAGTACATCTCTAGAGGAATGTACCGAGGATACATAAACAATCCTCTGCATCTGGCAAGACCGGTTTGTCACTCATACATGGCCTGGATAGAAACCGAATATGTCATCACCCCGGTCGTTATAGACCTATTCGAGATGTCTCATAGCATACACCACTTACCCGATATATAAAGGGTTATCTAGAAAGATGATGATCATACTCTAATTGATGCGAGCCACATAGCCTAACGACGTACCCTGTTTAAACCATTACTAGGTGATGAAGCTTAAGGTAAAGTTTACCTTTCACATAGCACATTCCATTTTGGATCCCACACTGCCATTCCATGATCACACAATTGATTTCTACAAACGTATAACTCCTGAGCTCGTACGTCTAAGGAAAGGGTGTTAAGCTAAGAGAAGTTACCTTCTCCGCCACCAAATAAAGGATATGTTCATAGAGATCAATTTATGTAATTAGAAATGCAACGTCAGACATTCGTCCATACAAGCTGTCCAGGAACAGGACAAACCCAAGATACTCTCCCACCACATCATATCGGGAAATACCCCTATGATTAGTAGCAAGAAGTCCTTGCATGTCATAGATTTTCATAATGAAGCACTACTACCACCATATATATATATATAATATGCATCGTGGGTTTAGTGGAATGTAATCCTGCATCATGAAGATCTCCATCTTCAAAATCATCATTATAAACCTGCACTTTCAAATGCATACATTGGTCTAAAGAGGTTCTCGGATAAATCCGACTCTGTTATCTCCGGACCAAGAATGATAAAGAGGCCCTTAACCTTATACGAAAACTAAGTCTCGTAGACCTATCATGTTTCCAACTCTCAACTTGATATCCTTCGGCCAAGAAGGAGGCCCAGTTGATTGGAGTACCATAGACACTCCGCACTACTTGAATCAACAATCTTAATCTAAATGATAATCAAACCTACTCAGTCGGCTTCATGCTAAGTGCATGACTAATTAGTTCCCACATCAAGTCAAAGAACCCAAGATGGCCAGATTTGATAGTCGTTTATTTATCTATTAGAGCAACAAACAATATCTAGTACATAAGCAGCCATTAGGCCCATTTAATTAATATTTTAGTAATTAAATTATTTTCCAAATATTTACTTCAAATTATCTTTACAAAAGATATATTCTCAAAACCACTTTAATCTTTTGATACTATAAAACCTTTCCATATAATTATATCAACGATATAAGTATATTTAATAACACTACCATTTTGGAGACATGCTAAACATTTTATAACCGTACAACTCCGGAGTTCGTACGCTTACAAACGAGTGTTAAGTATAAGAAGCGATGCTTCCTATACCACCAAGCCTTTAGAACGATCATAAGAACCAATTCGTGTGTTTCACAATGGAAGGTCAAAACACATTTTATTGGGACAAAAACGAATGTTGCTTAAAACATTGCTATGACAACCCCAAACATTAGTATAGGGATTTGGTTATATATATATTTCCTGTATACTATATAAAACATTTCCTTTCGGAAATCATTTACTATAACTACAGTGTTATAGTTCATGCCTCCCGTACTTCCCTGAAAACGTCTATTACAATAATAAATGTTGAAATCTATGTTTTCCATCCTTATCTCATTTTAAATCATTTTTCAAACTATAAAATTCCATTTGAAATTATTACTTTCAAAACTTTACTTAAATTATTTTTAAAAACTACCAACTTCATCAAAAACAATACTTTTAAACATTCTTTTAAAAGATCATTTAACTTTCAAAAACTTAAATGTATTTCCTTTATATGAAAATCAATGTTTAAATCTCAACATAAATCATTTCCATATTTATAAAACTATGTTTATAAATCTCCTTTCCATTTTATAATTGATAAAATCTCTTTATTTATAAAATTCTATTTATAAATCATTCTTTTATAAAAACTCATTTTGCTATCAAGACCCATTTATAATCCATTTCTTTACAAATCTAATTTATTTATAAAATCCATTTATAAATCCATTTACCAAATAAATTTCAAATCCATTTACAAAATATTTATAAATTCCAATCATAAATCTATTTCTTTATTTATAAAATATCACTTTTGTAAATCCATTATATAAACTATTCAAAAGTCCCTATTTAAAAATATTTCACAAAACCATACTTTTATAACATTAAAAATCATACTTTTTATTTGTTTGAAAATAAATTCATTCCTTTTAAAAATCACATCAGTTCAAAATCATTGTTTTATAGTATTTCAAAATACTAAAAATATAGCCCAGTGCTACTATAGCACTAAATAAGTAAATACATATCCATATCATCAAATTTGGCATCCAACACATCATATATCAAAATATATGAAATGTAAAATCAACCGTGTGAGAAATCATATTGGATCCCTCCAACCTGTCCCCATGCATTACATACATTATATAATCAAATAATATAAATCAGCCGCATCAAAGCGGGATCATATACAAAGGGTCATCCGCTCATACACGGGAACGTGATAGGGTCTCATCCGCTCCAATAGTTGGGAATATATCCAAACCAACTAATAAAATAGTAAATCATCCAAATAAGCAACAAACAACATAAATAAAATTATCCACACTTACATAAAGATATAAGTGGGCCAGAGAGGTGAACTTACTCACAGAAATTCCAAAAATTGCCAAAGCGCTTCGGTTTGAAATAAAATTGAACGATCGTTCAACTTTAACCCAAATTTCTACTAGCTCTGAATCCATCCAATCCAACTTCATAGCATAGAATTTGTTGATACGATCGCAACACAACTTGTCGCGCTCAAAACCTACCTTGTATGAAAAAGTTATGGATTAATTAACATTTGAAAAAATTAATTTATCTTTATCTTTTTATTATTAAAATTTAAACTAAAGCTTTACCTTCCCTCTTCTCCCTCTCGTACATGATTTCCAAGCTGCGAGCTTCCCTATTTATTTTATATCGATCATAAAATCAAACACCGTCGTCGTTCACGTGCGCGCCTACTGCTGCATCGCCACTGCTCCCCTTGCCTGCTACCTCCACGTGACGATCTACGAAGATCCAGCCGTAGAATAGGTCCGCCTCGCCGAGCTCTCCAAATTTCATGTTGAACGTTTAGCCTAATTTCACTCCAAGTTCGTCGTGAATTGACGACCGTTGGATGTTAGGGTTTGCGAAATGGCGGCTGGAGCTTTTATGTTAGGGTTTTGCAAATGAAGAAAAGTTGGTGTCCTTATATAGAAAATTTTAAGCTGCTATTTACACTTTTAAATTTCGAACTTCAAATGAAATGTGCCGCATGGCATTCCATATGATATACCCCTATTCCGAATACAATGGAATATATATCAGAAGTCAATTTCGTCGTATACAAAAGTTAGCTTTTCAAAATCGACTTATATTTATTTAAATTCCTTTAATTAGTTTCTATGTATTTCGAACTTACCCGACTAAACGATACGTCCGATCGCCAATAAATTCGACGGCATATAATAATTCACTATTACGGATCCATTGAAAATGGTTTCGTCGGAATCGAGAAAATGCCCAGTAGGCTATTTTTACACGTTAATTAAAATGAATAATTTCTAAAATCAGTTTAATCACTTCTAAATCCTATTTAAAAGTTTACTATCCTCATTATTGTTTAAACCGAATTTAAATCACTTTTCAAAATCATTTTTGCCCACATTAATTCAAGATTCAATTATTTAAACAATTCCAAATATTGAATTTAACAATTTAATTATCAAAATAATCGCTATATTTCAAATTCAAGTTATTTAACTTATTAAATTAACCTTTTAATATTTAAAATCAATTAAATATTCCAAATTCAAATGACTGAAATTCTGGATTATTACAATTAAGTAGTATCAAGATCACTTGTATGTTAATTATAGTTAGATATATCTCATTTTAATTGATAATTTTATTATAGTGATCTTACCCTTTAATATTTAGAGATAGTCTGATCCGGGTGTTATTTTATTATTATGCTCGGGTTAGACCGAGATATTTCAGGTTCAAGGACATTGACCTTGGATTCATGCACATGTTTGGAGTTTGAAGGGATTTTGCATTATGCATCCATTTGTTATCTTGTCATTAGGCTTAGCGAGATTTTCATTAGTTATTTCTTTAGTAGTGTGTGACCTTTTTACATTGTATATGTATGATATTTTGGATTTGGATTTTGATTACACTATGATGTGTATTTTTGGGTAATGAGCTTTGAACTCTATTTTGAGACTAACTTTATATTATGGGATGTGTATCATATTTTGTTCCGCATGAAATTCTATGTCTGTAAATATTTGTTATATATTGTTCTGCTATTATGAACCTACGTAAGTGTTGTTTCACACAAATATCGTATATGTCAAATTTTGAGATTGATTTAGACTATGGTAAAAATGACATATCAGTGTTAGCTCGAGGGAAGGTTTATGTAAGGTCGCTCCCAACAAACCTTATTCTTAGCATTACTAGAGAACATTACTTAGTAATGTCCTTTAGTAGTATGGGTATAGAGGAGGTGCATTACAACTTGGTATCAAAGCAAATCAATACAATATAGAATAATTATCTAACATGAATCTTGACCTAGAAAGACTTAATGTCCCTGCCCCTGGGTGTTTGTATGTGGTAGATAGAATTTTACTTCTATTTAGGGATAGGAATAATATGATTACTGGTGTAATCATTGGGTTGTAATTATGTTATTTTATTACTTGAGTATGTTGAGTGTTAATATTGTGTTTGTTTCTAATTAAGATTCACTTTTGTCAAAAGTGAGATTTAGTAGATAGTGGTCATTAGAACTTAGATGGCTTAGAGTTGAGTTATTATGTCCTGATCCGCTAGTGATCAGAGTTGCACAGCGAGAACATATGGACTATTTCCGCTGAGCACATTTAGTAATTTAATCTTTGATAAATGTTTGTTTGGTTGATTAATGTATGGATGTTTTGAAATTATAGTAATTGTTATAACTAATGTTGAGTAGGAATTTTCATTGAGAATTAGAAACCTGCTTAATATTAATGATAACAACTTGCGATGTCCTCAAAGGCTTAGCTAGCGCAAGAAATATTGGAAAGATTAAAATTGTTAAAAATGAAATTTAATTCATAAGACTAATTAACCAAAGTTTACAATGAATTAAAAATTCGATATTTTCTTGCAGTAGTTATGGATGCATTGTAAAAATTGTTATTAGTAAAGAATTGGGATTGATTAAAAAAATTATAAAAAAAGCATTCATTTAAATTAAAAATCTTTCCGATAAGGGATATACATATAAGTAGAACTGGATTATGATTATTGAGGCAAGCAAATAAATATTTTTGAAGTTGTAAAAGATATACGTATATCATAGGGAAATTAATTTTTGTGTTAAAATTTCCGTTGAGTGCATTAAGAATTCTAGTCGATGCGTCTAATCAACATTATCGATAGGAATTTTTTAAATACCAGAACGAGACATTCAAACATGGTATTTTGAATATAAATTGTTCAGTAAAAGTTATATTTGATGTATATAAAATTTTGAGATGATTGTGTATTGTTAGTAAATGAAAATTTTATATATCCATTTGCACTAATGCATATTAAATGAAAAGCTAGAATTTTGGTCGAATAAAGTATGAAGTGTAAGAAGTTATTGAAAGTTGGATACTTTGAATTGTGAATAATAAGTAATTTCTCTCAAAATTATTAAATGTTGAATAAATGATTTTATAAAGTAAGGATAAGAGAGAAATTTTGTGAAAAAGAATTTGGGATATAATATTATTACCAAAATAGAGTGAAACCTTTTTGAGTAAACATGTGTTTTAAACCTTTGACGAGTTAAAATATGTTAGTTGTAAAATTTTGAAGTTCATTTGAAAGCAAGGTTTGATTTTGTGTTAAGAGAAAAAGTGTAGGTATGAATAGTTCATTTATTATATATATTTTAAACATTGAGAGTTTAAGAAATAACAAATGAACTAGGCAACAAGATTAGATTGTATGAACGGTGAGTATAATTTAAAGATAGAAACTTGCTTGCATGATTTGCGAGTGTTATTATTGGGTGAATTAATTTTGGAAGTTGGTTGCATAAGGTAAATTTTAATTTTTGAAGTCTCTAGCTTTTCTTATAGTGGATCATGTAATAAATAAATCTATTCAAAGATTTCCTTAGAGAACATATGGTTTTGGATTTTTAAAATGGTTTGAGAGTAGTAGTTTTAAAATGGTCTTAGAGCTGAAATTTTGATTCAAAATGCGTTGTAGCAGAACAATTACATAGTGAGATTTATAACTCCTAATATGGTCAATCTTTTTGTGAAAGAAAGTAATTTTAGTAAGCTAAAATTTTTCTTTTTACCACTTTTGAAGATTCTGTTGTTCTTTTAGTCAAAAATGAGTTTGGAAATGGGTAGGCAGCTCTATCCTATTAGAAATTTATGAGATTAAAAGGCTAAAAGTATTTGGGGGCATAACTTTCAAACCGTAAATCCAATTTTGATGATCTTTACCTTTCTTGAAAGCTTAGACTAAGTAGAACAACTTTTGTTTTATGAGTTTTGCAAAATTTGGGTTTTACTAGAAGAAAGTATGACTTGTGTATATCAGGTTTGAGTTTTGGTAATTGTTGTGAAAATTATGTTGGACATGATAGTCTCTTTTTGGAAGTTCATCTTGGTTTGAAAATTTATGTAGTATTTTAGAAAGACTTACTAGTATCATGTTACTTGTTAATGTAACACCCCACATTTTTAGATAATTAAATTACCAAATAACGATGAATAGTGAAAATAAACAATTTTGGAATTGTCAGAATATGGCCTCGAAACTTATGCCATTGTGTTCGTGGCGATTTTATGATTAATTTACATATATAATATGCCTTGAACGGACTTCGTATGAAAAAGTTATTGACGTTCGAAGTTCCGTATCGAAAAATAATTATAGGTGTAAATGTGCATGAATATATTTGTTTATAAATATATGCTAGTTTAAATTCCAGAAATAACGCGCGTTTGAATTTCAAAATAGACGTGCGTCATAAAGGAAATTAATTGACATCGGCAATTAGAGGTAATTAATTAACATTAGTAGGCAATGTTAATCAAATCAGCAATTAAAGGAAATTAATTTACATTAATTAGCAACGTTTGAATTCAAAATAAACATGTGCTATAAAGGGAATTAAATTTGCAATTGATGGAAATTAATTAGAACGAATAGGCAACCGTTAAAAGTTAACGTTTTATAATTTGATTTTTGCGCAATCTCGAGCGTTGTTTTCTGGATCCAATGATTCGCAGCAAGCCTATGACATGGTTGCACCAGATTCAATCCAAAAATCGGATGGTCTAAGATCCCCAAACTCCACTATAAATAGAACACTAGGCCTAGCTATTTTCTCACAATCAGATTTTGTCTCAATTGGGTTCATTGCCGAGGCTGAACCCTAAATAGAAAATATTTCTGGGGAGAAGATCTTTTTAATAAAAATATTAGACACCTTAGAAGGGGATCCAGGAAGGCCATGGAGCAAAGCAAAGGATGACAGGTGAGTGGATTTAAATTATATATCTTTTACATTTATGATGTATTATCGTTAGATTCCTGTTAAATATTTTAATTCAGTAATTAGTTCTGCTAATTAATTATGTTAAAACTGTAAATTCTATAAGAAAGCTTATATTTATGTATTATTTATATGGAAAAGAAAGATAGGAATCCAATTAAATATGAATAATATTGGCTTAACAGTTATAGAGAAAGGCATAAGTCTGAAAGTAAGAAATTTACAGTAAATTATGCTAAAACAAGAGAAATAAATTAAAAAGGGTAAATTTTGATAACTTGATTTGGAAGTTAGTGATAGATTAGTTGGTTGGTTTAGAAAAGAGAATACATTTCCATAGTTTAATATTGTAAGAGTAACGATAAATGTAATTGCAAGAATAAAAGAAAGAAAAAGGTAATTAGTGTAAAATAGAGACAATTCTGTATTTTGCATTATCCAATAATTAAAGAGGCAATAAAAGAAATATCTTGCAATTACGAGTTATTGTTTATATCATTATTTAGTATTATAAT
The DNA here is from genome assembly GCA_030737815.1 of Allium fistulosum. Taxonomy (NCBI): domain Eukaryota; kingdom Viridiplantae; phylum Streptophyta; class Magnoliopsida; order Asparagales; family Amaryllidaceae; genus Allium; species Allium fistulosum. The sequence goes on along the minus strand of CM060908.1, from coordinate 759,882,837 downwards.
ATGAAAATGGATTTTTAGCACAGTTTTTGTAACCAACCAAATAGAATAGAACTACTTCCTAGAGTAAAAGAGAATAAAGTGAAGAGTTAAAGAAATTAAAGAAGAAATCAAGTTAATTATTTGACAAGACTAGAAATAATAAATAGAAATGTGCCTAGATCTGCATTTACTGTGCATATAGTAAAATAAAAGTAAAGCAGTTATTATGATAAGTAATTTGTGATAATTGGACATAGTCCCAAGCTAAGATGTCATATAATATAAGAGAACTAACAAGAATTTAGTATCATAATAAAAGAAGGCAAACTAGAATAGAAGAAAGGCACTTGTAATTATATTTATAACATGTAGATTATAAAAGAATATAAAAATAACAATTGCAAGTGTAATTTTAACACGTAGGTTATAATTAAAAATAGAAGAGGCTTATTTTATTAAACTTGGATCTTGGATTAAGTTAATAAGCAAAATAATAGAAGTGGCCTGTACCAACAGCATTCTCTTTCACTCAGGAATTGATGGTCTCACAACAGTTAGGTGAGGCTGAGCAAGCTTATGCTGATTAGGGTAAATAAGTAGCCAACATAATAACTAAACACATAATAAAAGATTAGACGTAGGGTCTCACAAAATGGTAAGATGCATTTGAAGCAGCCCATAGGATGAAGAGCCTAACGAAGCAGTTCATCATAGATTTTTAGCATAGAAATAGCACGTCCAACTTAGTTAATTTGGGCTAGAAGAAAGTACGAGACTTCAACAGGACGTGAGGGTACTCTAAGATGGCCCTCTGGGGTAGGCCTAACGAAGCTGCACCCCCGGAGTCAGCTCTGTAGGTGTTCCATCAAGAGAGTATGCCTTGACTGCTTTTACATCGCAGGCCTAACGAAGCGGACCTTTGTAGGTAGTCAAAAGGTTGAAGAATGAAGTAGGATATTCATATGACACTGCACTCTGACTTGCGAGTAGGTTTTAGTGGGCAGGACCCATGGGTTGGACCCAAAAGGATAGTCTCATGCGGAGATCAAGCCATCATCAACCTAGAGCGAGTTCGGGAAAGGCTAGAGTTAAACCAACAGGCTAATGATTCTTTCACTATCAAGACATTGGATGAGGGGCATAGCCAATTGGATGTTTAGATTGTTTGCAGTAGGGCACACCCACTTAGCTCTTTAGAGGTCTTTCAATTGGTTAAGGGATGGCTGCATGGGGCCATAGCCACGATGAGAAAAGAGACAGTCCAAGTCGAATATCTGTATTGTAGGCCTAACGAAGCTATCTTTTAAAGATATAGAAAATCCCTGACTGAGTTTCGTACAAGGTAGATGTGACGCCCCACCTCTATACTCTCACTAACCAAGGACACTACTGGGTAATGCCATCGATTAGCGCAAAGAATAAGGCTGTTGAGGAGCGACCTATTATACAATTGCTACCTACTATATAATTGCTTTGAGCGAGTACCGATATATCGGATAGTATATCACGCATTTCATTCCAAGAGGAAATCTGACATATTCAATACAAACTCAAAGCTACTACACAGTGGCTAAATGCCCTTCGAAAACAAATATAAAATAGTCATAACATTAAATCAGGCACAGATATTCATATCACTAAGGAGGAAACAGATTTGAATATAACACATAGAAGTGAACATCATAATAGTGGTCATACAAGATCCACTACATCAAAAAAGAATAGGTACATGTACTACACAAAAGAATATGTATACATCAAAGAGTCTCTATCTCGTATACATGAAAGATAAAACGACTAAGCTAAAGTAGTTAGCCAAAAGTCAGTAGATAGTCCCTGCTTAGAAGTCAAGTGGAAGCACCTGAAACACCTCAGTCTGACCCGAGTATTATTTAAGAAGAAAAATAATAAATGGATCAGTCTAGCTATAATTATCTTGTAAGATGAGATAGGAAAGAGATATGACAAATATATATGATAACAATAAAAATCATACAATATCTCAAGTTTTCTCAAACACCTAAAAAGGATATCATATTCTTTAATTTTATTCACCAAATCACAAATATTGATAAAGCTTATCAATGCAAACCACAAAAATTGGTGAAACACAAATTCCAGAAACCAATATTGAGAAATCCAGAAAGCACAAAGGGGGAGACCTATCACAAATGGGAGCATGAAAACTCACCAACACGTGTATCACAAACATGACGCTATCCCATGGGTTTCTAACCCATAAAAATGAGTCGAAGCTCCACAAAACATGGTATAGCCCCCCCTTGCGGAAAAATGAGCCGAAGCTCCACAAACGGCCCGAAGACCATGGTCACTACCCCACCAAATTGAGCTAAAGCTCCACAGAACGGGGTATAGTCCCCCACGCGGACAAAGAGACATTGCACATCGCAAGTCTAAATCACAAAATGATCTTTATTGATCAATGAATGTAAATTACACTAAGCTAGTAAATAAATGAGTTTAGCTTCATGTCCCATAACCACCGGCTTAACTTAAATATTTACGAAAAAATTGTAGATTCCCACTCGAAAATTGTCACAAAATTTCAATCAAACAAGTCCAAGAATTAACCGACAAAGTAAACACAAGCGTTTCATACCACTTGTTTTGCTAAGTCGTTTAATTGTATTTCTCATAGAATGAGGTAAAGGTTTGTATATACTAGTAGATTGGAAAACAGTTTTAAAATTGAGCTTTGTATTAAAAGTAGTGTTGAAATCATTTTTGTGAAAGAGTTTTAGTATTTACTACTAGTGTAACGACCCAGAATTTTGAACGAATTAAATTGAAAATATTTAATTAATTTTAGATATTTGAACGATGATTTAATTTGAATCCCGAATATAAATTTGAATTTGACGATTAAATTATGAAATTTAATCGATTGAAGTTGAATAAAAATTTGAATCTTCAATTTTAAGCTGAAGAAAAATATTTCGAAAGGTTTTAAAATTCGTATTGACAACATTTAAGATAACAGCAGCTTCAGAATCGAATTTGAAAATGATTTGTTCAGTTTCGAAATTATATTGTTCGAATCGGATTTAAAAATATTCATTTTTCAAACAGTCTCGGAATTTGACGAAACCGGTTCCATTGGGTCCGTAATGTTAAATTTTTACCGGATTTCAAATTTCGTACTTTTCGGAGTTAATATGTGATCATACGATAGGTAAACGCGTTAAAATTAATTGGGTCCAATTTAAATTTAAATTTTTAAATTTTGTAAACGTCTGCACGTTCGTCCCTTGAATCACGCCTAAAATCACGAAAATAAATCGTGCGCAACCCATACCTCTTTCATTTTTAAAATAATCTCGTCCCCTCTCCTTTCAAACATTACAGCAGATTCAAATGAAATTTAAATGGCCGCACTCCTCATTCTCAAAATCTCGTTCCAATTCATTCTGCTTTAAAACAAAAGAAAAAAAAAACAAAATATGGCTGCTTCCCATCTGCTCGAAATTGCAATCGAACAGAGGGCGCCCACGATCGATCGAAGTCACGTATGGTGGAAGCTCGCGTGCATGAAGAAGAGATGGTTTCTGGGGCGTGTCGTTAGGCGCGAGGTTGGGTTCTCGAGCGCAGGGCAATGGCGACCACTTCACGAGGAACTCGAGCACGAGGCGGCGGCAAGTGTAAGAGAGCGAAGAACAGGGATGAAGGCTTCACGGTGAGGGGCTCGCGATTGTTTTAGGGCATCGCGATTTCGACCGGTCGCCAAGCAGATGGCGGTGGCGTTTGTGGTTGTTCGATTAGGGTTTAGGCATGGGCTCGTAGTCGAGATGGAAATCGCGATTTCCAGTGTCGCGATGGGTGCAGTGGGTTGGTGATGCTCGACGTTGGGCAGTTAGCTAGCTCGCGAGTGATGAGCGATGGCGAGGACTCGATGGTGGTGTCGATCGACGCGTGGGTTAAGTCGCAAGTTGATTTTGGGCTCTGTCGAGTCAATGAAAGCTGTGAGGTATTTGTTTCGTTCATCGTATTAGCTTGATTTAGTAAAAATATGTATGTGCAGATGGAAGAATATATACAGTTCATCTATTTCAATTTAAAACTTAAATCTGTTCAAAAAAAAAAAAAAATCAAACTGATAACCCGTATAGATTACGTTTATATAGGTGTAGTTTTAAAGAAATGAATATGCATATTTTCATTGACTAATTAATTTTAGTCATGTATTTAGGGTAATTAATTTATTTAATTAACTTACTCAATTTTTTCTAGTTGCTAGGATATTCTTGTTTAAAAAAAAAGGAAAATAATGATGAACAAGAAAATTTGTTTAATTTAAAGGTGATAACTTTTAGAAATCAAAGTTGTGATTAATCTGGTAATGAAAAAAATAAATCAATGGAAAATTTGTTTGAAATTGATTTAGTGTTTGGAAAATAAATTTGATAAAAGAAATTTGGTTTACAATAAAATCTCTGGTGAATAAAAGAAAATATAGTTTCGAATTTAAATTCTGGTTGAATCAATTTATCAAAAGGAGAATTTGTTCAAAATAAAACCACTTGGAAATGTACACTTATCAAATGAAATTTAATTTATTCGATTGATTCGAATATTAATTTATTGTGTAAAATATTTATACAAGGTATAAATCAAGGGAATCGAGTCAAGTTTGGAAATGGATGGCCAATTAAAAAGCTAAGGTGAGATTTTTCTCACTCAAATTTAAAGTGGAATTTTTGCAGTTATTGATGATTGCTATGTTGATGTGATATTAGATATAATAGGATATATCTATATATATAGCAGTATATACATATTGGCATATGTATATATTGGATTGATTGATTTCCCGCCTCGTATAGCGGATGAGACCCTATTGCGCCGTTAGTAAGCGGATTTATAAAAACCTATATACCGCGATAATTCCGTACTGGAGCGGAATTGGTATTGTGCTAACGTCTGTGGATGCAGGGAAACAGGTTGGAGGGATCCAACTGGATTCCTCAACTGTATTTATTGTTTACAGATATTGTGATATTTGTTGATTATCATATTTATATATGATGTTTTTGAATGCCATGATTGACTATTTGATGCGTTGCATCATCGGATCCATTTTTAAAGTCTAAAAATAATGATTTTGGATTTCAAAAGGATTTGTAAAGTGATTTGTAGAAATATACGTTTTATTGAAATTTTTGAATTGGTTTATTTTAAATAAATAAATGTTAAAATTTTAATGTTAGTAAAATTGTGATTTTTGTGAAATACGACAAAAATGTTATTTTTGAAATAAACAATTGATAAAGATTATGAAATAGTTTAAATTGGAATTGTTGAAGTATTTTAAACAATTCATATAAAAAGATTTATAAAAAATTGATATTTTTATAAATTAAAAATATTGGAATTTTGAAATAAGTTTTATTAAGGGTTAAAGTCAAATAAAAAATGGATTCCATAAGTGAATTGAAATTTATAGATTCATAAATTGTGAAGTTATTAAATGGATAGATTTTGTAAAACAAAAAGATTTATAAGCAATTATCTTATAAATCGGATTTTGACATTTAGATGAGGAACGAATAGATGTTGTAAATAAATGGATTATAAGTTCTAAACTTATAATATAAACTTCCGGTATATAATTGAGTTATATAAGTTGAATTGGATAATTTAGAAATCGAAGTTTTATAAATAGAAATGGGATTTATAAACATTGTTTTATAAATTCAAAATCAATAGAATTTGATAAATTTAACATTGAAGTTATTAAAGGAGATATATTCGTGATTTTGGACAGCGAATTATCCTTTAAGTTAAATGCGTAGAAATTGTTAAAATTATTAAAATTGGGATAGTGATTATATTCACGAATTTGGACAGTAAATATATATTATTGAATAAAATCAATATATTTTGGGAAAAGGAATATTGTTAAATGAAGTTGTTTTAAAAGATGTTTTAAAACGTGTTAAGTATCGAAAACATAGATTTCAACATTCATTGTTGAAATAGACGTTTCGAGAAAATAAGGAAATGATGGACTATAACACTGTTGTTATAGTAAATGATTTCCGAAAGGAAATGTTTTGATGTAGTATTGGGATTTATATATCTATTAAAATCCGAATCCCTATACTAGTGATTTTGAGTCGTCGTAACAATGTTTTACGTAACATTCGTTTTGACTCAAATAAATGTGTTAAAAGAATATTTTCCTTAAAGGATGAATATATACTTAATTTGATTTAAGTATATCGAATATTTTCAAGTGTTGAAAATGAATAGATTTGTGAAACACTTATTTTTAAATAAGTATGGAAATGCTTTTCCAAATGAAATGAACGTTTTGAGAATTTATCTTTGTAAAAGATAAATTGAAATTGAATATTGAAAATCGATTTGAAAAAATCGTATATCAGAAGATATTTTGAAATATAAATTCAATATGGAATTTATGAAAGGAATGGGAATTAGTAAAAATAAACGTCGATTTATTTTTGAAGTGTGGAAATTATATATCTAGTAAGATATTTTTGAAGAATAAATAATTTGGAAAATTATTTGGAATCTGATGATGTTGCGCATCTTTATTGATAGTTAAATAACCAACTATCAATAATTACCTTTAGATAAGTATTTGTTGTGAATTGGATGAATTTGAATGCCACACTTATTTTTGAATAAGCGCTCACTATTCGGGTTAGCCGGGAAAGGACCATGGGGTCGTATAACCCATTCCGAATATGTGATACGTCGTTATGAATCGCATTTGAAGACCGGTGTTGAAGACCGGATATTTTTGAAAACGGAAGGATTACCGTCGAGTTACTCTACATCGACTGATCTTCGATTTAAAGGTTTTATCACCCTTAGTGACGGGAAGTCCGGACGTGATTAGAAAATTATCCGGAAATGCAAGGGCTTCGTGAGAAGTGCCTTCGGTTCTGTTCGATCCCGGAACAGACTTGTATGGATTGTGTGTCTGACGTTACAATTTGAGATATAAAGCTGATTTCTTTCAAATACATATCTGTTGGTGGCGGAGAATTTATTCTCTTAGCTTAACACCCTTCTCTGAGACGTACGAGCTCAGAGGCTATGTAGTTGAAATTTATCAGCGATATATCCCAATTTGGTAACGTGACATACTGAGTGTTGCTGTGAAATGATCAGTGTTTGATCATTTGTGATATGATCATTTGTTTGATCTTATATCTTTGTGATCATAGGTTGATCATTTTGTTTGACCCGAAGCAGGGCTTTTTGAGAAAGCGTAGCTTTGTGGACGAGACTTCGTCGAGCCTCACACCCCGGAAATGGTCGAAACAGGACGAATGCAGCAAGGTTCTAGGGAGTAGCGCCCCTTAGTGTATGTCATTCCTTCTGGATAAAGGTGGTATCATGGTATGGAGCCCAGATACTTAACCTCTGTGGTTACTGCATTATTATTATCTATGTGGTTTGTTGGAATCGGGGATCCTCGGGAAGATCGGTGACGATCGGGGGATGGCATACGCGTGTCAGTAGTTACCTATTTTTGCAGAGGTAACCCGGCCTTGTGTTGGCAGAGATCCGGTTAGGTTCTCGGGTCGTCTATTCCAGGGACGTACCCATCGTGGATAGGAAGTTCCTTAGCCTGACCATTTGTTGGAAATCCAAAGAAACAATACGAGCCTTTACGATTTCAATTGTATAAACTGTCTCCTCAGGAGGCAGCTATAGCAGGCATAATATAATGGTACCTATGCTGGCTAAGATTTATATTCTACTTTCGAAATGTTTTCCACTATGCACTAATAATAATATCAAAAAGAATTTGATTTTTTCGTAGTAAGCATCTTTGACTAACATAAGAAGAAATCTCCTCCAAGTCTGCGTTTGCATTGTGTGTGTGGTGGGAGGTCTTATGGTAGTTTCATTTTCCAAAAGCATTGCGAATTGACTTTAAAATTTTTCTGTTGTCTATTTTAAAGATAAATAACTGTTTTACGATCTCACACCAGTCACCATGACTGACTCGGAGTTTATTGTTCCCTTCTAAACTCTGGGTGCCCACAAATTTCCACACGGGCAGCCTAGAGTTATATTATCAGGATATTCTGGATATTCTGGAGCTTGGAGATAAGCTGGATGACGAGACGTAGTATTTGTATCTGAGATATTTATTCCGATGTGTATTCTGTATGAGGACAAGTTTATATAACTGTCCATTGTTGTATTGAGTTGTATATTGACTCTGTTGATGTATGTATAAAACTGATATAGTTCTTTGTTTTAAAAGACTAGTGTTATCTATTATATATTGTTCCGCTGCGATATGTGAGATTCTGATATTGTTTTCTGTTCTGCTCTTGTTCTCTGTTGTTTCTTCTTTCTCTTTTCTTCTTTTCTTCTTCTTCTACCTATTTCTTCTTTCTAAAACCCTCACTATTGGAGTTTCCGGCGTTCGATTTCTCGGCAGTCGATAAAGTGAGTATCGATGTCGAATTTTCGAAAGTCGAAAATTTCGGTATGTGACAAAGTGGTATCAGAGCATATGGTTAAGCGACAACCCTGCTCTGTTGGGTGTTACTCATTAGAGATAGAGTCAGCAGTACTCTAGAATGAGTTGAGTGTAATAATAGATACGAGTGCGTATTTGTTAGTAAATATAAAATTGTTTTGTATTGTGTTGACTTATCGGTTGATTGTTTATGGATTCTGGTCGGTACAGTCTAGCTAACTGTAATCGATAGGGGTTTCTAAACTCTAAACAAGATAAACCGACACAGTATTGTTTTAAATAGGGTAAATGAAATAATTTCACCCAAAACTATTTTCGTATATAAAAGAAATGATTTTCTATGAAGTACTATAGTATATGGTTGCAAGGTTGTTAGAAAAGTGATAATATTGAAATGTTATCATTATTATATGAAATTGAATAAGAAATTGAAATCGTAAGTCCAAAGTTAAGAAATAAATTCACATACAAATGAAATTTAAGAATGTAAATTATAAATGTGAATTGTAATTTGAAGTAGAATTCCAGAGAAGTTTTTGGAAATATTTTGAAAAGAATTTGAAAATTTTGGAGATTTGGAAAGTTTAAAAATCTTTTTGATTTGAAAATGGAATTCAAAGGTTTGAAAAATGTTTTGAAGAAATGAAAAGCTCTAAACTCTTTTCGGTCGCTGGAAAATAACTTCGATGATGACCGCGGCATCATTGGTGTTCATTTTCGGGTTTCCAAAAGAGGAATTGCTGCCAAATTGTTTTAAATGGAAGTGTTTGGAAAATTTGGATTTTGTTTTGGAAATTAAAAGGATAATTTGAATTGTTTTCAAATGGTTTTGAAAAAGTTGAAACGACTCTAGAATCCTATTTAAAATACTTACGAAATATTAATAAGTTGATAACTTATAGAATATTGAAATTTGATTAGAATGAAATTCAAATTGAAAAACGAATGAATTAGTGAATGAATGAATAAATTGCGATTGCAAGTGCCAGAAAATGAAATTGAATGTTAAAATTCATTTTGAATTTGAAAGTAAATAGAACTGGAATTGAATTTGATAAATGAAGTATTAAACTGAAAGTTAGTAAGTGAAGCTAATTGATTATTGACCAAATGGATAAGGTTTGAACGAATTAAATTCAATGATTATAAATGAAGATAAATTGAATTCCAATAGAATTGAAAATGTGAATCATAAGTTCAAATGAATGTGAAATGAAAAATTGAACGAAATTGAATATGTAACTTCAATAGCGAATTTAAAGAGGATATAAGAAGTATATATTGAAAATTTGTAATCGAATTTGCAAAATGATTTGAATGCTGTAACTAGATATAATGGCTAGTAGGATATGCAGATGTATAAAGGGAATTGAATTTGATTTCACAGATAATTTGAATTGCTCGACAAAAGGTACGTATTTGAATTATAATATGAGTTTTTGATGATTTCTTCTCTAGCCGCTTGGCTTTTTCTTTTTCTTTTTGAAATCTGAGAGTCCGTAGGGACGTTTTGTAGTCGTGCCGTATTAGCCGCGCAAAGGAGACGCTGGCGAAATTTTTCGAGAATTTAGGGTGTTAGAAAAATTTTGTGAAAATTTTGAAAGTTTAAAATTTGAATTTAAACTCGAATTTGAATTTTAAAGTAAACAATGTTGTTTAAAACTAAAAATTGAAGTTAGAAATTTAGTTGAATGATAACGAATCTTTAGTAGGAAGATTTGTTTTGATAAATTTGATAAAACTATTAGATTGTGAAAGATAGTAGACGAGTTAAGGACCTTTTTTCCTAACTTGTAATTTCGAGGACGAAATTCTTTTAAGGGGGGAAGTCTGTAACGACCCAGAATTTTCAACGAATTAAATTGAAAATATTTAATTAATTTTAGATATTTGAACGATGATTTAATTTGAATCCCGAATATAAATTTGAATTTGACGATTAAATTATGAAATTTAATCGATTGAAGTTGAATAAAAATTTGAATCTTCAATTTTAAGCTGAAGAAAAATATTTCGAAAGGTTTTAAAATTCGTATTGACAACATTTAAGATAACAGCAGCTTTCGAATCGAATTTGAAAATGATTTGTTCAGTTTCGAAATTATATTGTTCGAATCGGATTTAAAAATAGTCATTTTTCAAACAGTCTCGGAATTTGACGAAACCGGTTCCATTGGGTCCGTAACGTTAAATTTTTACCGGATTTCAAATTTCGTACTTTTCGGAGTTAATATGTGATCATACGATAGGTAAACGCGTTAAAATTAATTGGGTCCAATTTAAATTTAAATTTTTAAATTTTGTAAACGTCTGCACGTTCGTCCCTTGAATCACGCCTAAAATCACGAAAATAAATCATGCGCAACCCATACCTCTTTCATTTTTAAAATAATCTCGTCCCCTCTCCTTTCAAACATTACAGCAGATTCAAATGAAATTTAAATGGCCGCACTCCTCATTCTCAAAATCTCGTTCCAATTCATTCTGCTTTAAAACAAAAGAAAAAAAAACAAAATATGGCTGCTTCCCATCTGCTCGAAATTGCAATCGAACAGAGGGCGCCCACGATCGATCGAAGTCACGTATGGTGGAAGCTCGCGTGCATGAAGAAGAGATGGTTTCTGGGGCGTGTCGTTAGGCGCGAGGTTGGGTTCTCGAGCGCAGGGCAATGGCGACCACTTCGCGAGGAACTCGAGCACGAGGCGGCGGCAAGTGTAAGCGAGCGAAGAACAGGGATGAAGGCTTCACGGTGAGGGGCTCGCGATTGTTTTAGGGCATCGCGATTTCGACCGGTCGCCAAGCAGATGGCGGTGGCGTTTGTGGTTGTTCGATTAGGGTTTAGGCATGGGCTCGTAGTCGAGATGGAAATCGCGATTTCCAGTGTCGCGATGGGTGCAGTGGGTTGGTGATGCTCGACGTTGGGCAGTTAGCTAGCTCGCGAGTGATGAGCGATGGCGAGGACTCGATGGTGGTGTCGATCGACGCGTGGGTTAAGTCGCAAGTTGATTTTGGGCTCTGTCGAGTCAATGAAAGCTGTGAGGTATTTGTTTCGTTCATCGTATTAGCTTGATTTAGTAAAAATATGTATGTGCAGATGGAAGAATATATACAGTTCATCTATTTCAATTTAAAACTTAAATCTGTTCAAAAAAAAAAAAAATCAAACTGATAACCCGTATAGATTACGTTTATATAGGTGTAGTTTTAAAGAAATGAATATGCATATTTTCATTGACTAATTAATTTTAGTCATGTATTTAGGGTAATTAATTTATTTAATTAACTTACTCAATTTTTTCTAGTTGCTAGGATATTCTTGTTTAAAAAAAAAAGGAAAATAATGATGAACAAGAAAATTTGTTTAATTTAAAGGTGATAACTTTTAGAAATCAAAGTTGTGATTAATCTGGTAATGAAAAAAATAAATCAATGGAAAATTTGTTTGAAATTGATTTAGTGTTTGGAAAATAAATTTGATAAAAGAAATTTGGTTTACAATAAAATCTCTGGTGAATAAAAGAAAATATAGTTTCGAATTTAAATTCTGGTTGAATCAATTTATCAAAAGGAGAATTTGTTCAAAATAAAACCACTTGGAAATGTACACTTATCAAATGAAATTTAATTTATTCGATTGATTCGAATATTAATTTATTGTGTAAAATATTTATACAAGGTATAAATCAAGGGAATCGAGTCAAGTTTGGAAATGGATGGCCAATTAAAAAGCTAAGGTGAGATTTTTCTCACTCAAATTTAAAGTGGAATTTTTGCAGTTATTGATGATTGCTATGTTGATGTGATATTAGATATAATAGGATATATCTATATATATAGCAGTATATACATATTGGCATATGTATATATTGGATTGATTGATTTCCCGCCTCGTATAGCGGATGAGACCCTATTGCGCCGTTAGTAAGCGGATTTATAAAAACCTATATACTGCGATAATTCCGTACTGGAGCGGAATTGGTATTGTGCTAACGTCTGTGGATGCAGGGAAACAGGTTGGAGGGATCCAACTGGATTCCTCAACTGTATTTATTGTTTACAGATATTGTGATATTTGTTGATTATCATATTTATATATGATGTTTTTGAATGCCATGATTGACTATTTGATGCGATGCATCATCGGATCCATTTTTAAAGTCTAAAAATAACGATTTTGGATTTCAAAAGGATTTGTAAAGTGATTTGTAGAAATATACGTTTTATTGAAATTTTTGAATTGGTTTATTTTAAATAAATAAATGTTAAAATTTTAATGTTAGTAAAATTGTGATTTTTGTGAAATACGACAAAAATGTTATTTTTGAAATAAACAATTGATAAAGATTATGAAATAGTTTAAATTGGAATTGTTGAAGTATTTTAAACAATTCATATAAAAAGATTTATAAAAAATTGATATTTTTATAAATTAAAAATATTGGAATTTTGAAATAAGTTTTATTAAGGGTTAAAGTCAAATAAAAAATGGATTCCATAAGTGAATTGAAATTTATAGATTCATAAATTGTGAAGTTATTAAATGGATAGATTTTGTAAAACAAAAAGATTTATAAGCAATTACCTTATAAATCGGATTTTGACATTTAGATGAGGAACGAATAGATGTTGTAAATAAATGGATTATAAGTTCTAAACTTATAATATAAACTTCCGGTATATAATTGAGTTATATAAGTTGAATTGGATAATTTAGAAATCGAAGTTTTATAAATAGAAATGGGATTTATAAACATTGTTTTATAAATTCAAAATCAATAGAATTTGATAAATTTAACATTGAAGTTATTAAAGGAGATATATTCGTGATTTTGGACAGCGAATTATCCTTTAAGTTAAATGCGTAGAAATTGTTAAAATTGTTAAAATTGGGATAGTGATTATATTCACGAATTTGGACAGTAAATATATATTATTGAATAAAATCAATATATTTTGGGAAAAGGAATATTGTTAAATGAAGTTGTTTTAAAAGATGTTTTAAAACGTGTTAAGTATCGAAAACATAGATTTCAACATTCATTGTTGAAATAGACGTTTCGAGAAAATAAGGAAATGATGGACTATAACACTGTTGTTATAGTAAATGATTTCCGAAAGGAAATGTTTTGATGTAGTATTGGGATTTATATATCTATTAAAATCCGAATCCCTATACTAGTGATTTTGAGTCGTCGTAACAATGTTTTACGTAACATTCGTTTTGACTCAAATAAATGTGTTAAAAGAATATTTTCCTTAAAGGATGAATATATACTTAATTTGATTTAAGTATATCGAATATTTTCAAGTGTTGAAAATGAATAGATTTGTGAAACACTTATTTTTAAATAAGTATGGAAATGCTTTTCCAAATGAAATGAACGTTTTGAGAATTTATCTTTGTAAAAGATAAATTGAAATTGAATATTGAAAATCGATTTGAAAAAATCGTATATCAGAAGATATTTTGAAATATAAATTCAATATGGAATTTATGAAAGGAATGGGAATTAGTAAAAATAAACGTCGATTTATTTTTAAAGTGTGGAAATTATATATCTAGTAAGATATTTTTGAAGAATAAATAATTTGGAAAATTATTTGGAATCTGATGATGTTGCGCATCTTTATTGATAGTTAAATAACCAACTATCAATAATTACCTTTAGATAAGTATTTGTTGTGAATTGGATGAATTTGAATGCCACACTTATTTTTGAATAAGCGCTCACTATTCGGGTTAGCCGGGAAAGGACCATGGGGTCGTATAACCCATTCCGAATATGTGATACGTCGTTATGAATCGCATTTGAAGACCGGTGTTGAAGACCGGATATTTTTGAAAACGGAAGGATTACCGTCGAGTTACTCTACATCGACTGATCTTCGATTTAAAGGTTTTATCACCCTTAGTGACGGGAAGTCCGGACGTGATTAGAAAATTATCCGGAAATGCAAGGGCTTCGTGAGAAGTGCCTTCGGTTCTGTTCGATCCCGGAACAGACTTGTATGGATTGTGTGTCTGACGTTACAATTTGAGATATAAAGCTGATTTCTTTCAAATACATATCTGTTGGTGGCGGAGAATTTATTCTCTTAGCTTAACACCCTTCTCTGAGACGTACGAGCTCAGAGGCTATGTAGTTGAAATTTATCAGCGATATATCCCAATTTGGTAACGTGACATACTGAGTGTTGCTGTGAAATGATCAGTGTTTGATCATTTGTGATATGATCATTTGTTTGATCTTATATCTTTGTGATCATAGGTTGATCATTTTGTTTGACCCGAAGCAGGGCTTTTTGAGAAAGCGTAGCTTTGTGGACGAGACTTCGTCGAGCCTCACACCCCGGAAATGGTCGAAACAGGACGAATGCAGCAAGGTTCTAGGGAGTAGCGCCCCTTAGTGTATGTCATTCCTTCTGGATAAAGGTGGTATCATGGTATGGAGCTCAGATACTTAACCTCTGTGGTTACTGCATTATTATTATCTATGTGGTTTGTTGGAATCGGGGATCCTCGGGAAGATCGGTGACGATCGGGGGATGGCATACGCGTGTCAGTAGTTACCTATTTTTGCAGAGGTAACCCGGCCTTGTGTTGGCAGAGATCCGGTTAGGTTCTCGGGTCGTCTATTCCAGGGACGTACCCATCGTGGATAGGAAGTTCCTTAGCCTGACCATTTGTTGGAAATCCAAAGAAACAATACGAGCCTTTACGATTTCAATTGTATAACCTGTCTCCTCAGGAGGCAGCTATAGCAGGCATAATATAATGGTACCTATGCTGGCTAAGATTTATATTCTACTTTCGAAATGTTTTCCACTATGCACTAATAATAATATAAAAAAGAATTTGATTTTTTCGTAGTAAGCATCTTTGACTAACATAAGAAGAAATCTCCTCCAAGTCTGCGTTTGCATTGTGTGTGTGGTGGGAGGTCTTATGGTAGTTTCATTTTCCAAAAGCATTGCGAATTGACTTTAAAATTTTTCTGTTGTCTATTTTAAAGATAAATAACTGTTTTACGATCTCACACCAGTCACCATGACTGACTCGGAGTTTATTGTTCCCTTCTAAACTCTGGGTGCCCACAAATTTCCACACGGGCAGCCTAGAGTTATATTATCAGGATATTCTGGATATTCTGGAGCTTGGAGATAAGCTGGATGACGAGACGTAGTATTTGTATCTGAGATATTTATTCCGATGTGTATTCTGTATGAGGACAAGTTTATATAACTGTCCATTGTTGTATTGAGTTGTATATTGACTCTGTTGATGTATGTATAAAACTGATATAGTTCTTTGTTTTAAAAGACTAGTGTTATCTATTATATATTGTTCCGCTGCGATATGTGAGATTCTGATATTGTTTTCTGTTCTGCTCTTGTTCTCTGTTGTTTCTTCTTTCTCTTTTCTTCTTTTCTTCTTCTTCTACCTATTTCTTCTTTCTAAAACCCTCACTATTGGAGTTTCCGGCGTTCGATTTCTCGGCAGTCGATAAAGTGAGTATCGATGTCGAATTTTCGAAAGTCGAAAATTTCGGTATGTGACAACTAGTATAAAACCATTGTATTTAAAAGTGACAAATCACAGAAACGATTGTAAAAACAATCTATCATAAGAATCCACATTTTGATAACGTGAATC
This sequence comes from Allium fistulosum, assembly GCA_030737815.1. Taxonomy (NCBI): domain Eukaryota; kingdom Viridiplantae; phylum Streptophyta; class Magnoliopsida; order Asparagales; family Amaryllidaceae; genus Allium; species Allium fistulosum. The sequence continues at coordinate 759,866,716 of CM060908.1, read as the reverse complement.
AAGCCATGTAAATCAATATCAAATCCATCGAATGGAAACACCAAAAATCCAGAAAAGAAATCATCAAAGTTGATATTAATTGACAATAACTATACGGATAATCAAAAATCGATAAATTTGGAAATCCACATAAAAATAGGCCAATTTCCAGAAATCAACAGCCACAGACATCTATGGGAAATCCACAGACGTCTGTCCCCTGTTTCGGGAAATATTTTACCTGAAGCCACAAATGTCTGTGGATAATCCACAGACGTCTGTCGCTTGTAGCGGGACAGAATTTGCAAAGCCCTTAAATGGGCAAATCTACACAACTTCTTAGATTCGAAAGCAATTGAATGAGCAATTGCGACAAGGGATTTATACCAAGTGACAACCCAACCCTAAAGGCTCTTCAATACACCCAAAACAACATGTCTAAACACCCATTTTAGGGCTTTCATAAATTTTGACTTCAAAATACCAAAATTAGGAAAATTCACCAAACCAATTCGATTTAAAAGCAATTGAATAAGAAATAGATGTTAGGATTTAATACCTAACAACAATCAAAGTTATAGACATAGATGTGAGTTCAAGAACTAACCTTTAACCCAAAAATAGAAAAGATAAGCTCTAAAACAAGCTAAGATCAATTCCTCCTCAACTACACCTCTAGAATCTCCAATCTAGTATCACATGCAAAGATTTCCTAGCTAGGTTATAGGAATTTCTAAAATTGGAGAGAGATTGAGATGGAGAAGATGAAGAGGATGCTTACCTAAGCTTCTCTTTGATTTTATAACTTGAATTCGAATTTCCTAGGAATCTAGGGCCTAGGAATTTTGATTTCTTCTCTTTTCCCCCATTTTTCCTTTTTCTTGAGTGTTAGGAAATTATGAGTGGAATGAATGAAGAGGAGAGAAGTTAGGGTATTTGGTAGAAGTGTTTGGGTTACCTTATTGGGTAATTGGGCTAGAACACAACCCAAAGTCCAAATAAAAATACCAAAATCCTAATCAACTCTAAACAAAACAATGTTTATACTTAAACAAGTTCTAAACGTCAATTTGAACTCAATGAAAGTGGTCTTGAGTCTGGATTTGACTGTTTACAAAAAGTCACATTTCAGACTTTAATTGAATTATCGATGCTATATTTAAATAAAACATTTAAATATATAATCATCAGATATACGGGTTGTTACAGATTCCCCTCAAAGAAATTACGTCCTCGCAATATTTAAGAAGGAAATAAAAAGTAACAACCATTCTGCGACATAACACACAAAAAGGAAGATTAAAATGAGAAGTTCACCTTAAGGAGCACGAGAGAGTAAATCAGGATGTGTTCGCTCGATAAATTCTATTGATTCCCAAGAAAAATCCTTAGGATTTGCGGACCATTGAACTTTCAAAAGCGAAACGTCTTTGTTACGAAGGCGTTTAACCTCCGTAGCAATAATGCGAATAGGATGTTGCTCATAAGTCAAATTAGGTGAAACCTCAATTTCTTTAATAGCACTAGGCTCAAGAATAGAATTGCAATCTCTAAGGCATTTCCATAGCTGAGAAACATGAAATACGTCATGAATAGCGGAAAATTGAGCCGGTAACGAAAGGCGATACGCCATAGAACCAATGTGTTCAGTAATGGGAAACGGGCCAATATATCGAGGTGCTACTATTCCCAATCGACTGAAATGCACTACACTCTTCATAGGCGAAACACGAATGAATACCAAATCTCCCAAAGAAAATTCCAAATTCCTTCTTTGGTTATCGGCATAGGATTTTTGTCTGCTCTGAGCTTCTTTCATTCTATGACGAATAAGGTCAATCTTTTCTGTGGCATCACGAATAAAATTTGGACCTAAAACCATCTTCTTATCGGTTCCAAGCCAACACGAAGAAGATCGACATAGCCTTCCGTAGAGTGCCTCGAAAGGTGCCATACCAATACTAGATTGGAAGCTATTATTGTAAGAAAACTCAACAAGAGAAATATGATCTTCCTAACTTCCACCAAAATCAAGAACACATGCATGAAGGAGATCTTCAAGAGTTTGATTCAAATGCTCCGTTTGTCCATTGGACTGAGGATGATAAGCGGTTCTAAAATTAAGCTTCATTCCCAAAGCCTTTTGAAGACCTTTCCAAAATCCACTAGTAAACAATGGATCACGATCGCTAACAATAGAAGTAGGAACTCCATGCAATTTAACAATTTCTTTAACATAGAGTTTAGCCAAAAGTGGTACGGTCCGGTTGGACCGAACGAGAAGAAAATGGGCGGATTTTGTATGTCTATCTACAATCACCCATAAACTGTCGTGACCTTAACGAGAACGGGGAAGACCGTCAATATAGTCCATGGAGACTTGATCCCACTTCTAGACGGGAATGTACAAAGGTTGCAATAACCCACCAGGCCTCTGATGCTCGGCCTTTTACGAGTTAGCAAGTCATGCAATGCTTAATAAAGTTAGCAATATCAGATTTCATTCCATCCCAATAATAAATTCGCTTCATGTCCGCGTACATCTTACTACTACCAGGATGAATGGTAAATTTAGAACGATGACAATCTTCTAAAATGTCTTTACGGAGATCACTAATATTTGGCATGATAAGTCAACCAAATTTTCGTATGCCTCCACAAGCATCAATGTCAAAGTCTTTTAAACCATCAATATTATTGTTATCTCTACAACTTTGGCTAAGATGAGCCAATTCAGAGTCGTGTTTTTGAGCTTCAAGGATGCGGTCCAAAAGAGAAGGATAAGCCTCAAGGCTACATAAAACAAGAGATGAACATGAATCAGATTCACGATCTTGAATCTCACAAGTGGATAAAGTCTCGAGATCATTCCATTTAGATATCATCATGGAAATAACTACGTGTTGCTTATGACTAAGGGCATCGGAAACACGATTTCCCTTTCCAGGAGTATAAAGAATACCAAGATCATAAGATGCAAGGAATTCGAGCCAACGTTGTTGACGCAAATTAAGTTCCTTTTGAGAGAATAAATACTTTAAAGATTTATGATCGATGTAGAGAACAAATTTCTCTCCCAAAAGATAATGACGCCAAATTCTAAGTGTGAAAACAATAGCTGCGAGCTCTAAATCATGAGTGGCATATCTAGTCTCGGCAGGCTTTAACTGTCTAGAAGCACAAGCGATATCACATTCCTTTTGCATGAGAACGGCTCCCAAACCAGTACGACTAGCATCGGTATAAACGATCAAGTCTTGGTTCCCTTCGGGATTCACAAGAATAGGAGCATCGGAAAGGAGTTCTTTTAATTTCTGAAAAGCAGCTTCATATTTGTCCGACCAAATGTACTTAACTCCCTTCTTTGTCAAACTAGTAAGAGGTAAGGAAATTTTAGAAAAGTCTTTTATGAATCGACGGTAATAGCCCGCCAACCTAAGAAAACTATGAATTTCTGTTACATACTCCGGTCTCTTCCAGTTTTGAATCACCTCAATCTTTGAAGGATCCACGGAAATTCCGGATTCAGAAATAATATGTCCTAAAAATTTCACACGAGATTGCCAAAAATGACACTTAGAAAATTTTGCTTTTAATATTGCTCCTAAGAGTTTCCAACAAAATTCGAAGATGTTTTTCATGCTCTTCCTCGGTTTTATAATAAACAAGAATATCATCAATAAAGATAAGAACAAATCAATCGAGGAAGTCTTTGAAAATTCGATTCATAAGGTCAACGAAATAAGCTGGAGCATTTGTTAAACCAAATGGAATAACAAGCCATTCATAAGATCCATAACGAGTACGGAATGATGTCAAAGGAATACTATCCTCTACAATTCGAAGCTGATGGAAATTGGTTGCTAAGTCTAACTGTGAAAAGACTCTAGCACCGCAAAGTTGATCGAATAGATTATCAATCTGAGGTAAGGGATATTTATTCTTAACGGTAAGATCATTAAGCTTGCGGTAGTCAACGTAAACCCTAAGTGTACCATCGAATTTCTTCACAAAGATAGCTAAGGCTCCCCAAGGAAGGAACTAGATCGAATGAACTGTTTTGCTTCCAATTCGGATAATTGTTTACGCATCTCCATATTTTCCTTATTGGACATACAATAAGGAGGATGAGTGATAGGTAGAGCTCCAAGGATTAGATTAATTCTAAACACAATTGCTCGCTTAGGTGGTAATCCTAAAACGGGCTCAAAGATGTCGGAAAATTCACGAACAATGTTAATGTAGGAAATGGAATCTTCCTCACCATCATTGTCATCATCATGTGGGTTTAGAGAATATAAGGATGCCACCGAATTGGAATCAAAGTCATTAAGAACAATAGAAATCTGCTTAACAGATTGGGGATGTCGAAGATGGATAGTCCTCTCGGGACATAGGATGTGGGCTTCATAACGATTAAGCCAATTCATTCCCAATATCATTTCGAAACCTATATAACGCATAACATGCAAATCGACACGAAAAGCATAATCACATAAAATAATCTCAACATCCTTACAAAATAAACTGAGTGTTGCGGATAACCGGATTCGCAATTTTCAATGAAGTCATCAAGCCCATAACATTTAAAGACAAAGTATCCACAAGTTCTTTTGATATAAAAGAGTGAGATGCACCCATATCAAAAAGAATTCGAATAGGATGATCACGAAACATAATAATGCCATCAAGGACAGAATGCGAAATACCTTGACCAAGAGAAGGGTTACTAGGAGCTTGCACAACATTTAGCTTTCCCCCTTTCCTGTTTTGAAGTTTGGGACATGAAGATATAGGATGACCCAAACTTTTGCAATAGCAACAAGTAAGGGATCTTGGACACTTATTGGCATAGTGGTCCTTAGAACCACAATTGTAGCATTCTCCACGACCAGGGGTAGGAGTCTTCACTACCAAAGTTGCTTGCTTCCCTTTCTTTTTGGGATTAGGGCCTTTGAACTTATTATCGAGATGCCTCTTCTTGTTATTGTTGAAGTTCTTCTTGGCACCCCCCAACATCACCATCACTTTCCTTATCGGCCTCTTCAAGTCGAAGAGCGATATCTACAAGCTGATCGAAAGGCACTTCTAGTTTCAGAAGTAAAGCCTTTTTGAGATTCTTATTCAGACCATAGATAAACCTTTGATTCTTCTTCAATGGGGTATTAATATACTCAACCCCATATTTAGAGAGGGATTCAAAAGATGCGACATAATCTATCACAGAAGATTCACCCTGAATAAGATCAATGAAGCGTCAAGCTAAAGTTACCTTTTCTGCTTCAGGTACAAACTTTAATCTGAACCTCTCTCGGGATTGCTCCCAAGTAAGATCCGCTTCAACAATTTCTGAAATTAAAAGCTCATACCAATCTAATGCTCTCCTGGAGCATGCTAGAAGCCACTTGGACTCGATGTAAATCCAAAAGATTCATGCGAGAAAAGATGCAATCGCATGTTCTAAGCCAAGCTTGGACTTCTATAACGCTTTCGGAACCTTTGAATGGCTTTCCACCTAAATTGGTGTAATCACTGCACAAGCGTGCAAACCCAGATTTAGGATGAGTAGGCTCAGGAATGGACCAGTAGCTTAGGCATTCTTTACAAGATCCAAAAGCTGTTGAGCAGACATGAATACGCCATCCTGAGAAGAGCCACTGGATTGACCAGTGCTAGGACGGCCTGCTCTAACCATTTCTCTTCTTAAACAAAAAGAAAGAAGAGGAAAAAGGTTATTCTCAGAATGAATTCAAATAAGCTTGATTGATAAAACAAGGCAGCATTAAATAAAATAGGATAGAATGGGTCCTAAAACTCGAATTAAATCCTAAGGCACGATTCCTAAGAGAGACTTAGGACAATGATCCTTGTCATAATATCCTGTATTGTTCCGAAGTTTGGCTCTGATACCATTCCATGACGCCCCACCTCTATACTCCCACCAACCAAGGACACTACTGGGTAATGCCATCGATTAGCGCAAAGAATAAGGCTGTTGAGGAGCGACCAACTGTATAATTGCTTTGAGCGAGTACCGATATGTCGGATAGTATATCACGCATTTCATTTCAAGAGGAAATTTGACATATTCAATACAAACTCAAAGCTACTACACAGTGGCTAAATGCCCTTCGAAAACAAATATAAAATAGTCATAACATAAAATCAGGCATAGATATTCATATCACTAAGGCGGAAATAGATTTGAATATAACACGTAGAAGTGAACATCATAGTAGTGGTCATACAAGATCCACTACATCACAAAAGAATAGGTACATATACTACACAAAAGAATATGTATACATCAAAGAGTCTCTATCTTGTATATATGAAAGATAAAACTACTAAGCTAAAGTAGTTAGCCAAAAGTCAGAAGATAGTCCCTGCTAAGAAGTCAAGTGGAAGCACCTGAAACACCTCGGCCTGACCCGAGTATTTTTTAGAAGAAAAATAATAAACGGATTCGTCTAGTTATAATTATCACGTAAGATGAGATAGGATAAGAGATATGACAAATATATATGATAACAATAAGAATCATACAATATCTCAAGTTTACTCAAACACCCAAAAAGAATATCATATTTTCTAATTTAATTCACCAAATCACAAATATTGATAAAGCTTATCAATGAAAATCACAAAAATTGGTGAAACACAAATTCTAGAAATCAATATTTAGAAATCCAAAAAGCACAAATGGGGAGGCCTATCTCAAATGGAAGCATGAAAACTCACCAACACATGTATCACAAATGGGACGCTATCCCATGGGTCGCTAACCCACAAAAATGAGTCGAAGCTCCACAGAACAGGGTATAGTCCCCCCTGCGGACAAATGAGCCAAAGCTCCACAAACGGCCCGTAGACCATGGGTCGCTACCCCACCAAATGGAGCCGAAGCTCCATCGAATGGGGTATAGTCCCCCACGTGGACAAAGAGACATTGCACATCGCAAGTCTAAATCACAAAATGATCATCATTGATCAATAAGTGTAAATTACACTAAGCTAGTAAATAAATGAGTTTAGCTTCATGTCCCATAACCACTGGCTTAACTTAAATATTTACGAACAAATTATAGATTCCCACTAGAAAATTGTCACAAGATTTCAATCGAACAAGTCCAAGAATTAACTGACAAAGTAAACACAAGCGTTTCATACCACTTGTTTTGCTAAGTCATTTAATTGGATTTCTTATACGAATGAGGTAAAGGTTTGTATATACTAGTAGGTTGGAAAACAGTTTTAAAATCGAGCTTTGTATTAAAAGTAGTGTTGAAATCATTTTTGTGAAAGAGTTTTAGTATTTACTACTAGTATAAAACCTTTGTATTTAAAAGTGACAAATCACAGAAACGATTGTAAAAACAATCTATCACAAGAATCCACATTTCGATAAAGTGAATCAAACCATGGAAATCGATATCAAATCCATCAAATGGAAACACCAAAAATCAAAAAAAGAAATCATCAAAGTTGATATTAATTGACAATAACTATACGGATAATCAAAAATCGATAAATTTGGAAATCCACATAAAAATAGGCCAATTTCCAGAAATCAACAACCACAGACGTCTGTGGGAAATCCACAGACGTCTGTTCCCTATTTCGGGAAATATTTTATCTGAAGCCATAGAAGTCTGTGGATAATCCACAATTGTCTATCGCCTATAGCGGGATGGAATTTGCAAAGCCCTTAAATTGCAAATCTACACAACTTCTCGAATTCGAAAGCGATTGAATGAGCAACTGCGATAAGGGATTTATGCCAAGCGACAACCCAGCCCTAAAGGCTCTTCAATACACCCATAACAACATGTCTAAACACCCATTCTAGGGTTTTCATAAATTTTGACTTCAAAATACCAAAATTAGGAAAATTCACCAAACCAATTCAATTCAAAATCAATTGAATAAGAAATAGATGTTAGGAATTCATACCTAGCAATAATCAAAGCTATAGACATAGATGCGAGTTCAAGAACTCACCTTTTACCCAAAAATAGTAAAGATAAGCTCTAAAACAAGCTAAGATCAATTCCTCCTTTACTACACCTCTAGAATTTCCAATCTAGTATCACATGCAAAGATTTCCTAAATTAGGTTATAGGAATTTTTGAAAATTGGAGAGAGATTGAGATGGAGAAGATGAAGAGGATGCTTACTTAAGCTTTTCTTTGATTCTATAACTTGAATTTGAATTTCCTAGGAATCTAGGGCTTAGGAATTTTTATTTCCTCTCTTTTCCCCCATTTTTCCTTTTGCTTGAGTGTTAGGAAATTATGAGTGGAATGAATAAAGAGGAGAGGAGTTATGGTATTTGGTAGAAGAGTTTGGGATACCTTATTGGGTTATTGGGCTAGAACACAACCCAAAGCCCAAATAATAATACCAAAATCCTAATCAACTCCAAACACAACAATGTTTATACTTAAACAAGTTGTAAACATCTATTTTAACTAAATGAAAGTGGTCACGAGTCCGGATTTGACTGTTTACAAAAATTCACATTTTGGACTTTAATTAAATTATCGATGTTATATTTAAATAAAACATTTAAATATATAATCGTAAAATATATGGGTTGTTACAGTAGACCTTGTTGGTGGGTTTCAGGGAGTAGATAGAACGATTATGTATAGTCCTCAGGGTATGCACTGGGTGGTACATTGTGGATGTCCGAGCATTAGTATAGGCTAGTGTGGACGTAGTTTTACATTTTCATTGTAGACGACAGAACATCTGTATTGCAGGCTTCACGAAGCTGTCCTTTACAGATGTAGTTGTAGAACGCTCCAGGAGCAAGATGATGGAGCCTTTTCGAGGAGGATACGGAATGTACTAAGGGTAGTACCTAGGACATATGCGGTCATCGGGCACATAGCTACATATATATTAGTTATTAGGTTTTAATCTACCAGGGAGTAGCTGTGTACGATTCATGCATAGAGACGAGAGTATTATAAATCCAATAAACCTAATATAATAGAAAATGGAAATAAAACGGTACATGTAGAATTAAGCTTAGAAGTGTATAATTTGTCCATTCACCAGAACTTTAGTTCTGACCCCCTCCTCATAACATCATACAGGTTAGGTAGATGGCAAAGGCTTCCTAGCTCTGAGACACTTGTTTAGAAAGTGTTATTATCTTGGTGAGTATTTACTTACTATTATATTTTAGCCAGTTCCGCTGTGAGATATTTATTTGAGCTTTGATATATTTGTCTTTGCCTATCTACAGGATACTAGATACCCAACTCGGGCTTCAGTGGGCTTGGATTTTAGCATTTTTACGAAAAATCCGGATCCACTGGAATTCGGGTTGTTACATTTGGTATCAGTGCCTAGGTTTAGGATTCCTAGGTAGATAGTGAGTGAACGTAGTTGTATTTCTGAATAAAATATAAAAATATTATGTAATAAAATCCAAATAGTCCCCAATTATAGATTTTAACACAGGGAAAGTTTTTGGAAGTACAATTGTGCATAGTTTGCTAGTTGGGTTTGGGATGACCCAAGGGTGTTGAGCCCTAAGTTATTACCGATCTATAGTATACAATAAGCTATGTTTTGAGAGAAGATTGGTATCCATATGTTATAGGAAGTGGAAAAGTTCCCTATGGATAGTAGGGACAGTATTTTTATAAGAGATTTTAATAAGGAAATGAAATTTCCAAGGAGTGTTCCTAGGGTAGTAAGAAGAAAATCCACTTTATGTCTAGCCCAATAAAATGAAACTTTTTGAAAAGTTGGAAAATATAATTGTTAATAAGTTAGAGGGAGTAAATATTGGGTTTTTGAAAAATAAAAGTAGTATAAAATTTAATTTGGTTTTCATATGATGTAAAAAGTGAAATTCTTTTTGAAGAATTACAGAGCATGTATAACTCGCTAGTTTCTTTGAAAGTGAACAAAGATTTTAAATATAAAAACCTAGAGTGTGTTAAGTATTGAAAACTTAAGTCACAACATTTATTGTTGTAATAGATGTTTTCGTGAAAAATAAAGAAAGCATAGACTATGACATTATTGTTATAGTAGGTGACTTCCAAAGGAAATGTTTTTACATAGCATATGAGATTTATTAATATTTATTTTAATTGAATCCATATACTAGTATTTTTTGGGTTGTAGTAACGGTGTTTTACGCAACATCTGTTTTGACCCAAATAAAAAATGTGTTTTGAAGATAATTTCTAAGTATAGAAATAAAGTGGTTTGTAAGTACACTTATTATTTAAATAAGTATAGGAAAATGCTTTATAGTTATGAAAATTTTAAAAACAGTTTTGAAAATGAGTTCTTTTAAAGAAAAAAAGATGTAAGTTAAATATTAGGAAATTAATAAATTTCACAGGAAATGTCTATTATAAGTGAATATAGATTAAACATACTTCAATCTATTGGAATGAAATGAATAATGATATAATTTTCTATGAAACCAAAACACAAATAAAGATGTTTTGTGCAAGTTATAAGGAATACGTGAAAAAGATGTACAAGGTATGGAAAGCACCATATTTTGTATAGCCTATTTCGATAAAATATAAAATAAGTTCCTTGTAATTTCACATAAACACGAAATCCTCTTTTAAAGGATTCATAGAAGGTTTTAGCGTTAATGGTTTCTTATAAGAGAAAGTAGTTCCAATACATTAAGGTATAAAGCCATTAGGTGTAATAAGAAGTGTAATAATTAGAGACAATGTTACTTAGAAGGGATATTATAGAGAGCCTTAGTAGGAAAGCTAAGAAATGCAAATTTCATATTTTTCCATTGATTATGCGCATTAGTTGCTTGCCTTTGTAGAAAGTCCCCATTTGCAGTAAGTTAGAAACTCCTCCAAGGTTAGGTAATTGGAAGAGTAGGAAAGTAAAGGGATTTTTGATAAAATAATTGTTCTTATCTACTCCAGTTTTAGTAAATTTGAAAATCTATGAAAAGAAGATGTTTGAAAACATGTGAGGAAATTTTTGGAAGTTAAGAAAAAAGAAAAATGTTTTAAGAACAAGGAAGGCATGTTTTAAAGAAAAATGGTTTGGTGAAAAAGTAAATAAGTTTTTGGAAGAGAAAAACTTAGTAAACAGTTAAATTTAAAAAGTCCAAAATATTTTTAAGGAAAGCTGTAAAGGTCTTTAAAAGGAAAAGAGGAATAAGTTTTGAACTTAGAATTTGTAAGTTTTCCCCTCTAGGTTTGGGGAATAATTTAAATTCAAAGAGCTGTAAAGATGCAAGTCTATAAAGATAAAATGTTAAGTAACCAAGTACCTTTGAATTTAATAGAAACTTCAAAGCAACACTTTTAAAGGCAAGAATTTTAGGATTTGATGTTTTAAAAATTAAGAAGCCTTAATTTTTGAAATGAAATGATAAATACCAAACCAAACTTTTAAATATGGAGTAGATAGGAATCATTTCCTAGGTATGACGGGAAAAAGGGTAAGGCTATGTAGGAGATAACAATAATTAATTTTAGTAGTAATAATAAAAGTTCCCGTAAAGTGTATAAGACACTAGTGAGAATCTAGGAATGTTGCTTCATGTGTGTAGACTATAGAAGAATAGTAAAGTGATATTAGTAAGATAGTAAGACACACGTGATTTGGATAAATAGACCTTAGTTGGGAAAAAATGAAAAGTAAAGGTAAAGAGAAAATTTCACCAAGCTTAGTTGCCTTTTTAGATAAAGTCTGCATTGATTAAAATCCTTATTCATTGCAGTAAATGAGACTTGGTTATTCCATTTTTAGTATGGAAAGGAAGAGATGAATAGATTTTATTCATCGTGAGTAATACAGCATAAGTTAGTAAACAGTAATAGGCGGTAGGAGAAGCATATGAGTTACTTGGATTCCTAGAGTAGGGACCTTTTTGTGTCAGAGTGGACAAGGTCCTAGGCCTCCTAGCCCTAGAAGATAGCCGTGTTTAGCTGCTATATTAAAGAAAAGTAAAAGCAGGTAAAAGTAACTAAAAGAAAAATAGTAATATCTAAAGAAAACGACATAAATGTCAATAGAAATAAATGAGAATTGCACAAGAAAAATACCTTTTTTTCCAAAAAATAAGCTTGGAGAAAGAAATTTTGAAAGGAAGTTTTTCTTATGTAAACCGTGCTTGGAAAAGAAAATAGAGATTTTTATAGAATAGTGGCATAAGTTCCAAGTACGGAGAAAGGGGTGCGCAAAAATAAAACGGTAAATGTGAGGTTTTCCGTTTTCTACCTTCTTTCTGACATAAGAAATCGAGTTCGGAAAATTAGATTTTTCTGAAATTCGAATATTAAAAGTTGTGTGGTAGGAATTGGATGTAAAAATTGTTGAACTACGCCCTTATTCAGTAGGAGTGTGGGAAAAATTGGATGAAAAATGTTTTGAGTTTTCAAAAGATTGCATTCATATAAAAATAGCAAGTATATTTAGGATGTGTTCATCATATTTTAAAATTGAGTTTTTAAAGAAGAAAAGCATTCATATTGTAACGACCCGGAATTTTCGATCGCGAAAATTCCAGATAGTTAGGAAAAGAAGAAAGAGATAGAAGAAGAAGAAACAGAAACACATCACTGATTCTCACAAATCGCAGCGGATCAAAATATAATATCAAATTATAACAGTTTACAAAAGAATACCTGTATCTGTCAATTATATTTTTACATCAGAGTTACACTCATACACAAACATTGGACATATACAAATCGCATGTCTTAGATAAACCGAAAAAATATCACAACGGAAACACTCTATACGTTCCTGCCGTCCAGCTCGTCTCCTGAGCTCCAGAACGTCCTTACCTGAAAATCTGTAATACTCGGTCTGACCCGAGCATTACATCAAAGTAACACCCCGGTCAGGCTGGAAACCAGCGTGAGTAAACCCATCTAACATGAAATACTAAGTTCAACATAAAAGGAAACCCGGATAACTCGTACTTCACTACGAGTTCATTACTTGTTATGCTCAACACTTATTTCACAAATTGATCCCTAAGTACCTTTACTTAGTTTAAATGGTCCAATCATTTAAATCATTTCATTCCAGTCTATCTATTTTGCATAACAAATCTATAAAGAATTATTGTAGATTACTAATCGAAGTGGTTTCAGGTATGTACTGATACCCGACTCCGGACTCTTCGATTCCAATGTCATCTTAAAACAAAGTTTTTTAAGTTTAAACAATTCCATTTATATTCAGGATTATGTATCACATAGCTATTCATCACAGATAGACAAACCATATTATCTGAGATCAGTCCAATTATATCATATCATATAGCATCACGAATAACTTATCAAAGATGTCAGGAGTCCAAGACATGCAATATCATTCAATTTTTCATAAGCAAGATGAATTAGTCACACCATTTCAACAAATTTAATTAATTTCTTAAATCACTTTTAATCCTGCTTACTTAACATTGATTAATTACAAACCATTAATTAATCATTTCTAAACTACCCTCTTTAATTACATTAAGTAATTAGCCTTTAATTGATAACACAAATCAATTAACCTTCACCCATTCACATTAATTACATTTGTCGTTAGTTAATTTCTCAAATTAATTATCCTATAATCACTTACATTGATCAATTATCCTTCATTAATTAACTAATCCTTAATTAATTTCCTTAATTAATCAATCCTTTAATTAATTACACTAAGTAATTAATCCTTAATTACTTCCCTTGAGTAATTTACCTTTAATTACTTCTATCAAGTAATTATCCCATTGGTTAATTATCTTCCATTAATTAACCTTTAATTATTAATTCACTTAACCTTTATTTACTAATTAAATGAATTAATCCCTGATAAATTTGTCCTTTAATTTTAAGTAATTAATCCCTAATTACTAAATCAATTTATTCCTAATTATGAATTAATTAATCTCTAATTAATTAACTCGGTTACTTTATTAACTTAATTATTCTCAAACCATTAAAACCTTAATTAGATTTTAAGGTAAACCATTATCTTATTAATGACTTAATTATCATTAACATCTTTAATTAATAATCCTTGTACTTAAACGATATTAACACAAAGATTTTCTTAAGATATTAAGGTTAATAAGTGAAATCATTTCTCCTTAATTAACTCTTAATTACATTATTAAGTTTATTTTAATTAATCTCAAAATAATGTCACATAATTAAATAAACTTAATCATTTCAAAATAACTTACTTAATCATTTACTAATTCCATTTTTAAATAAACAATTGTTTCTTTTTAAAGAAGGAGCCCAAAAATTATTTAACTTGAATTTTCTTTAAAATTTGAAAACTGCTTCTAAACCAATCCCGAGGCAACCCCGAGTTCACCCCCGAGCCAAGACCAGTTTTCCCCGAGTCTTCTCCGTGCCACCCTTTTTCTTTTGATCTTATTTTAAAACTTAGTTAAATTTTTAAGTTTAAAACCCTGGACTCGAAACTCACTCGAACTACTCGAGTATAAACTCGAGTCACCTCCCTCAATCACTCGAGCCTTACTTCAAGTCAGATCCTGCCCAAACCCAGACACACTAAAAACCACCGTGCACCATCCACGGCGAAGCTCCGACCATCGCCTATACTTCCCACACATCCACGATCGCCTGCATCTTCGATCCTAACTCCCAAATCTCAAGCACAAGTACAAAATCGAAAACAAGCCATTTAGTAGAAACTGGAAACAGAAGCCTCAGTAGAAAACGTCTCAAACTCACGTCTCCGATCACTGAACATCACGCCACCACGTCCTTAGCTTCGTCAGACAACCACGCCACCATTCCCAGAGTTCCGTGCCACTCGATGCACCATAGATGACACCGTCCTTGTAACAACCCGTATATTTGGACCATTTAAATTGACAATAATCCACACATGTCAACTTAAATAATACAAAACACGAATCATTATGGGATTATAAATACATAAATGTAAATGAGAATCAATACAACATCACAGAACAGTCACAGAATAATGCAGCGGAAAATACATCGTCATAATAGCAGTTCATGAAGCCACTATATAATATACAACAATGTCTCAACATCAAGTGACTAGTACCAAAAATGTCCAACAGACTAGGACATCAATACAGGAATATAAATAGACTGATAAAGATAAATGCTAAGCCTTCAGCATCTTCAACCAACCTTGATCCGCAACTGGATAGCTTCAGACTGACCCGAGCATATGCAAAAGAAACACTCGAGTCAGGACTCAAAATCTTATACAATTAAATCAAGTGCAAGGTAATAGTTCATAACTTAAAGATGGGTGAAATAACATCTCTAAGGATCCGATAAACTATCTATATATACAGTAGAATACGATAGATAGGTAATGCCTAATCAGTAAAGTACGATATTAAAATAGTGTTAAGTCATGGCCCATTCCATCCTTAACACGTTTTATTCCCAAGAGCATATACAAGACCGTAGTTTCCCCAAAACCAGAAGTCACTAGAGGGCAATCCATATACTAAGGTACAAATCAAAGCGTAGTGGTCGCGAATAGGATAATCAGTATGACAAGGTACATGAGGCGATACCAACTAGGATACTAGTAGTTGCGTGATCCGGACTGATGTTGAGCATAGCAGCTACTATCTCAACACCGCGAAACAACACTCCCAATCAAAGGGGTGCACCCAAATCGAATCACAAAAGTAATAGATATGGTATCGAAGAAGTGCGTCCGCTAGAGGTAGCGAACCTCAATGGCCCGGCGCGGCTCCTGTTTTAGTCATGTCAGGGGTCGTCCAATATCGTTCTCTTTCTTCAGTCAACACGATCACCAAACCATCCACTTCATTCTGGATCAACACTTCGCGTGTAATAGTTATTAAAGTGGTTTTCGGTATCGACAGAGAGTATGTCCATATCTGATCCCGGACTCTTTAATAACTACGTATTTATTACCCAATGGTCATTTAAGTTAAAGTTTAAAACAAATCAAAGTCCGAAAGTCAAGGTGCAAATTTAACTTCCAAATTTTGACATTTCACGATTCAATTTATTTCGGATATTTAAATCATATTTCCAAATGAAATCTGTAGTTCAAACATTTGAATTAACAATATAATTAAGTATTCAAGTTAAATTTAATAACTCACTTATTAAATTTAGTTCAAAATCAATTAATTCGAATTTTACCGGTCAATTAAGTTCGAATCGTTAAATCAAATTCTATTTATCTCAATTCATATTTACATTCATCGTTACATTAAATATAATCATAAATTTGATTAAATTGATTTCATTAGACTTAAAATCATTTACCTTTAAATTATCGCTAAATTAAATCCATAAAACTTTAGTTAGTTTCGTATTCCATTTTAAGTCAAAATTTCCTAAATCTAAATTATTATTTATAACAAGTTTAAATCTATTTAATTTAAAACTTAGTTTAAATCTGAATCTACCAATCTAATAAATTAAATTATTAAAATTTAAAACTCACTTGTTTTAAATCTTATTTCAATCAAATTCTCCAATTCCTTTTTCTTCAATTAAATAGATTTATTAACCCGTTTCAATTTAATCCATTAATTTATTCCAATTAATCCATTAATTTATTTCAATTAAATCCATTTATTTATTTCAATTAAATCCATTAATTTATTTCAATTAAATCCATTAATTTATTTCAATTAAATCCATTAATTTATTTCAATTAAATCCATTAAGTCGTTATTTGATTTCCAAACAAATTATTAAGTTCATTTCTTAATTCCAAATAGATTTCAATTTCAAAATAATTTTTGTTGACCAATCAGGTTTCTTATTTTTAATTGTCTATCCTAGGCCAAGTTATTTAAGTGGGTATTTATCATTTCAACCCGATATCATTCAATATAAAACAAGGCATAGCAAAGGGAACTTGTAGTGTGATAACTGGGATGGTGTCAAAGTAAATAAACAAGCAATAGCAACCATACATAAAAAAATTTAACAATTTATTCAAATAATCCCGAAATAACCCTATTAACTTACATTTGTTATTATGTAAATTAATACAATTATTCCTAGAATCCTACGGATTAAAGATTATCACATTTATATTTTTACTTGGTGTCCGTTATCAAATTTCTACATCAATCGTACTTATCAATTTTAATGTCACTATTATTTACTCTAATTAACATCGTATTACAGTTCAACATGTTTAAACAATATATGGCGTCAACTTTTAGAAATTAACAATTCATTTCAACCAAATTTTAACAATCAACAATTTAATATCCAGATTAATATTAACAACAATTATCACTTGATTATCATAGCATAATAGATTGATTCGTGAATATAAAATATTCACCTTGCGTGGTTGGAGAAGATGGCGCGGCACGAAGAAAAATAGACAAAATAGACCCTAATAGGCACGACGCTAAAAGAACACAACTGCAATCAAACAAATAATTAATCAATAATTCGTTTATTGCAATATATCGGTCGAAAATATATATATATATATATATATATATATACCATACCGAATCACAGAAACTTAGATAGATCTGATAAACTGAGCGGAAGCCTACGTCTCCGGAGCAATAGCTGATACAAACACAGTAAGCACTGTACGTAAGCAACTAGATTTTCAAAAGTTATATACTGAAACTATAAACTAAACTTAGCAACTAACTAATATTACTGCTTTTCATATTTTCAACTGTACATAATTTAAGAGTAAGGTGATCGGGTTTGAACTGAGTGGGGCGGAGGGAAGTGGGACGGCAGGCGGCTGGGTGGGGTATGGGCCGGGCTGGGTTGGCGGAGGCGGAGCTGGGCGAAGTCAGGGAACGCGGGGAGGCGGGCTGTGGGTTCGAGTGGCGTTGGTGTGGGTGGTGCGTTGGGGTGGAGGGAGGTTGGAGGGCGGAGGGCAGTGGGTGGAGCGACTAGGGAGGTTGGGTGGTGCGTTGGGGCGGAGGGAGGCTGGAGGGCGGAGGGGCTGGCTGGGCTGTTGGGTGACAGGCGGTGGGGAAGGCTGGTGTGGGGTGGGCTGGTACGGAGGGAGGCTCGAGGGCGGAGGGCTGAGGTGAGTGGGTGGGCAGGCGTGTTGGTGGTGGGGCGGAGGGAGCTGGAGGGGACAGCGGAGGTGCCGTGGATGGCCGGTAGGGCGGAGGGGGAGGAGAGGCTGGGGCGGAGGGACACTGGAGGGCGGAGGGCAGTGGGTGGAGCGACTGGGGAGGTTGGGTGGTGCGTTGGGGCGGAGGGAGGCTAGAGGGCGGAGGGGCTGTGGGTGGAGCGGAGCTGGAGGGTGGAGGGCTGGCGGGTGCTTTGTTTTTTTCAAAAAAATATAAAGGAAATGATAGCAGGCAAAAGAAAGTTGTAACCTTTTCTTTGCAAAAGAAAATGAAGAAGAAGGAGTGGCTGCAGATACATATACATAGAAAAAGAAGATTGTGAGGGAGAAAGGAATAGAGTTACGTACTGGGGAAACAATCCATCACGAAGGACAAGTGTGCAGAGCAATAATGATGCAGAATGAAGGCAGAGGTTCAGTATGCACAGGTAAGGAAATGATGATGATTTTTTTTTACAGTGGTGGCTATTTGTGTTCCCAAGGTCAGCTGAAAGGCTCTCTCAATTTTAAATATTGAAATGTTGGGTACCGGTTTGCGCTGCGTAACGGACCGGTGTGTGCTCCGTTAACAATTATAATTTGCAACGCCGAACTCCGATTGACACAAACAAATATACCGTTTTGATCAGCGCGACGAGGCGGACCCAACGGTATGAAGATATTGATGGTTTGACATTGTTTGCGAAGTGGCGAATCTTATTAACCCATTTGCACGAGTGAACATTTTAACTAGCAATTAAAAGCGAAATTTGACGAAACGAAATGCGCCGTCATGATCAGAATATTTTTCTTATGCAACATTGTGAAAAATATTTGGGTTCGGACGATAGAAAATTTACACATAAAATTAAAACTAATATGTAAATTTGACGAGCGAAATTTACTACAATATTTTTCGACGAAATTTGGCGTACACCTATGTCTATCTAGGCGTATTCCAAATGTGAAGTTTGAACGGTAACGGAAATCGTTTGTGTATATTTGAAATTCCTATTACGGAGAATGCAGCAAAACACCGAAGAATAAGATCGACGGAGCTAAAGATATCCGAATTTTGAAAAACGAAAAATGACGCCTTTGTCAGAAAATGATTTAGAATTTTTCTATGTAAAAATATTTAGGTTCGGAAGATGAAATTTTCACGCTTTAAAATGAACTGATGTGCAGTAAAACGCGCACGAAGTTTACTGCGGTATTTTCCGACGAAACTTTACGCATATCTACAATCATCAAGGCGCAATTTAAAAACAAAGTTTGGACGTTGATTGAAATCGTACGTGAGTTTCACATTTTTAATTAAAATAACGGTTCTAAAAATTTTTAAATTGGGTCGGAATTTCAGGGTCGTTACATTCTCCCCTACTCAAGACTTTTCGTCCTCGAAAAGGAACAAAGTAAAGAGTGGAAGAACAGATAACCAAGATACAATGGGTTTAGAATAGATCATTGAATATAGTAAAGAGTATAGAATGGAATTTACCTTCAACAAACAATTCTGGATTAGAATCCCGGATACTCTCCTCGGTTTCCCAAGTGCAATCACGATCATTGGGACTCCATTGGACTTTGACTAGGCTAACCGACTTCCTTCTAAGTTGCTTTGTATCCCTATCAACAATACGAAGTGGTCTCCTCTCTATAGTCAAATCCGGCTCAATATCAACCTCATCTAACTGAGCAATAGGAATGGTCATGGATGGATCGTGTACAACTTTCCGAAGATGTGAAACATGGAAGACGTTGTGCACGCCCTCAAATTTCTCCGGTAGTGCAACTCTATAAGCTAGTGTACCAATTCTCTCAGTGATAGTGAATGGTCCAACAAATCTAGGAGCGAGCTTCCCTCTACGACCAAATCGAATAACATTCTTCAAGGGTGATACCTTAAGGAATACCTTATCCCCAACCAGGAATTCTAAATCTCTTCTACGCCTATCAGCATAGCTCTTCTGTCTATCCTGTGCGGTCTTCATCTTCCTTCTGATTTCATTTACCTTCTCGGATGCTTCTATAATCATATCTGGGCCAAGAATTAATCGGTCACCAGGCTCAATCCAACAAGCTGGCGATTTGCATGGCCGTCCATATAAAGCTTCGAACGGTGCCATATCGATACTTGCCTGAATATAAAGGTGGTTAAATTTCAATTCAAATTTACTTATTCAATTTGAAATTTTTATTTACCTGATAACTGTTATTATAAGTGAATTCAACCAAATGGAGATGGTCTTCCCAAGACCCACCGAAATCAATAATGCAGGCACGGAGCAGATCCTCTAAAATCTGATTCACCCTTTCAGTTTGGCCATCTGTTTGAGGATGATAAGCTGTGCTCAGATTTAGTTTAGTGCCCAAGACGTCCTGAAATGCCTTCCAGAATTTACTAGTGAATAAAGGGTCTCTATCGCACACAATACTAGATGGAACCCCATGGAGTCTAACAATCTCTCTCATATATATCTCGGCCAAACTCAAAGCAGTCCGAGTGGCCTTAACAGGAATAAAGTGAGCAGATTTTGTCAACCTATCAACAATCACCCATATACTCTCGTTACCTTTTCTGGTCCTCGGTAATCCATCAATGAAGTCCATAGAAATCTGATCCCATTTCCAACACGGAATCTCTAGGGGTTGAAGTAATCCTGCAGTCTTCTGGTGATCGGCCTTAACTTGTTGGCAAGTGGTGCATCTACTGACATATATAGAAATATCCCTCTTCATCCCACTCCACCAATATAAACGCTTCATATTCCGGTACATCTTAGTGACACCAGGATGAAATGAAAGTGATGACCGATGGTTTTCTCTAAGCACTTCTTGTCTCAATCCATCGACATTAGGGACGCAAATACGATTGTCAATCCTCAGAACTCCATTATTATCTATCTGTGCTCCCACTTTACTGTCGGTATTTCCAACTCTACCAAGAACTAACTCCTTCATGCGATAGAGCAAGGTGTCCTCATATTGCTTGTCTTTGATGCGATCCACAAGGGATGGGGAGATAACAAGCTGAAATAGCATGCCTTCTACAAGATTACAGCATGACAATGCTTTGCTACGGCTCAAAGCATCAGCTACAACATTTGCTTTCCCAGGAGTATAATTGATATCGAGATCGTATGCAGCTAAGAATTCAAGCCATCGAACTTGTCTCTGGTTCAAATCCTTTTGAGAAAAGATATACCTCAAGGACTTATGATCGATGAATAATTCAAATTTAATTCCCAAAAGATGATGCCTCCACAATTTCAAAGCAAATACAACTGCAAGAAGCTCTAGATCATGAGTTGCATAGTTTACTTCATGGATCTTCAACTGGCGGCCAGCATAAGCAATAACCTTTCCACTTTGCATAAGAACAGCGCCTAAACCTTCTCGGCAAGCATCTGTATAGACAGTTAATTCTTCACTCCCGTCGATTACCGCAAGAACTGGGGCTGAAGTTAACTTACGCTTCAATTCATTAAAAGCTGATTCGCACTTCTCACTCCAAATAAACTTGACATCCTTTCGGGTTAAAGCAGTGAGTGGGGCAGAAATCCGAGCAAAGTGCTCAATAAATCTACGATAATAGCCGGCCAAGCCCAAGAAGCTACGGATATCAGTAGGAGTTTTGGGAGTCTCCCAATCCTGTAGATAAATTTCAAATTAGAAAGGGATAAGAGGAATTGAATAGAAATAGCGAATAGGATAGAACTTACATTGATTATGGCGATCTTAGCTGGATCGACCGAAATCCCATTTTCAGAAACTATGTGGCCCAGGAATCTCACTTCGTCTCGCCAGAAGTGGCATTTAGAGAATTTGGCCTTAAGTTGATGATTTCGGAGAGTTCCCAGAACATAAGCAAGGTGTGTCTCGTGCTCCTTCTCGTCTTTGGAGAAAACGAGAATATCATCAATGAAAACAAGAACAAACTTGTTAAGCACATCACGGAAGACTCGATTCATCAAGTCGACGAAATAAGCAGGTGCGTTGGTCAAACCGAATGGCATAACCAACCATTCATAGAATCCGTTCTCCGTACGGAAGGCTGTCTTATGAATACTATCTTCTGCTACTCTGAGTTGGTGGAAACCAGTGGCAAGATCAAGTTGGGAGAAAACTTTAGCTCCATGGAGCTGATCGAATAAATCATTGATGCGAGGCATCGGATAGCGGTTCTTGAGAGTGCGTTTGTTCAGCTCCCTGTAATCAACACACATGCGGATAGATCCATCCGATTTGGTGACAAATACAACTACGGCGCCCCATTCAGAACGACTTCTCCTAATCAAACCTTTAGCAAATAGATCCTCAATTTGAGTTTTCAGTTCAGCTTTTTCTTTAGGAGCCATCCTTCTGTGAGGGAGAACTACGGGAGTAGCTCCAGGAATAAGGTCAATGCGGAAATCGATCTCCCTTTTAGGTGATAGGGAGTTGACCTCTCCAAATACATCGGGAAATTTCTGAACAATAGGAGTAGTGCTAAGATCATCCGGGTGAGCATCAAGAGAGAATATGAAGCTTCCGGCATATTTCTGCGGTGATTTGCATTCAATGACAAGCGGTAGGCCCTTGTCATTGACTAGAGAAACAGAATGAGCCTTGCAAGAAATAACAGCATCGAATTTCCTTAACCAATCAGCACCTAACAAGATGTCAAATGCTGCGAAGCCAAGTACATAAAAATCCCAAGTGAATCGATATCTCCCATACAAGAGCACAACCTCTTTACAAATTCTGTTGAGGTTGGCATGTCCTCCAATAGGGTTGGAGACGCATAAGGAAGTAGTAGCAAGAGTAGGTTCTAAGTTGAGCTTATTGCAAAGATCAATAGATATGAAGCTATGAGAAGCACCAGTATCGAATAATACCTTAATAGGTAAATCATGTAATGAAAAAGTACTTCGTAAGGTACCTTGGTCATCCTGAGCAGGCGGTGTAGGAGTGGTGATGGCAAAAACTCCAGATGGTGTGCCACGCTTGTACAGTGGGCAGTCTTTCTTGAAATGACCCGGCTGGAGGCAGACATAGCATAAGTCTTTCCTAGTCGTAGAAGGTGGTGGAACAGCAGCTCCTGAAGATGGACAACTATTAGCATAATGGCCCTTCTTATCGCATTTGAAGCAAGTGATATTAGCAAGGTCGATTGGGCTTTTCTGAGCATATCCCAATCCTGTAGTCTTCTGCCAAGATTTCTTTTTTTGATCAAAGTTCATCTTCCTCTTCCCGAGCTGACTAGAGGAGGGCTGAGTAGGAGCAGGCTTGGCAGTAGGTCCCCTAGGCTTTGCCTCATATCTAAGAGCATAGTCAACAAGCTCTGTGAAGGTGCAGTGAGTGTGGCCAGTAAGCAAGTCGTAATACTCTGGTCTAGCTCCCAGAATGAACTTCTCGTTCTTTAGAAGCGGTGTATCAATCAATCCTGGACCGAACTTGGAGAGTTCGTTGAATTTCCTCTCGTACTCAGAAAAAGTCATACTGCCCTGCTTAAGATCCATAAAAGCTCTATAAAGTTGGGTTTTCCCAGCAGCGGGCATCCATTGTGCCGAGAAAGTATCCCTAATCAAAAGATAGGCAAGATGAATAACATTTCAAGATTAAAAGAAGAATTTAGACTACGGAATCCAATTAAATTTTATACCTAAACTGGGCCCAAGTAATGGTGTTCTCCTCGATACGAGAAGTAACTGATTCCCACCAATCTTGCGCGGCATCCTGAAGTTGCCAGACAGCAAGCTGACGCTTCTGAGCATCAGTGATCTCTAGACCAGAAAATATCTTCTCTAAGCCTTTAAGCCATTGCTGAGCCTCAATAATGTTCTCGGATCTAGAAAACTTAATACCTCCCAGCTGTGTATACTCCTTACTAAGAATGGTGAATTTGACAGGAGCTGGAGCGATGGGTGCAGCCTGAGCAGGACCATGGCCCCTTCCTCCCCTATGGTTTCCTCTGGTACCCATCCTGAAATACCAACGAGATTGTTAAAGCCAAAGGATAGAAAATCATAGAAATTTAAGGAAAGTCTAATCAATGAATCAAAAGAAGTTTGAAATGAAAGGATTTGGATATTGAATCGATTCTCCTCATTCTAGGGTATTGCTACCCTATCTCTAATGAGTTTATATATAATCCCAAACTAAGGTTTTTAGGGAAACCGAAGCTCTGATACCAACTGTAACAACCCGTATATTTGGACCATTTAAATTGACAATAATCCACACATGTCAACTTAAATAATACAAAACACGAATCATTATGGGATTATAAATACATAAATGTAAATGAGAATCAATACAACATCACAGAACAGTCACAGAATAATGCAGCGGAAAATACATCGTCATAATAGCAGTTCATGAAGCCACTATATAATATACAACAATGTCTCAACATCAAGTGACTAGTACCAAAAATGTCCAACAGACTAGGACATCAATACAGGAATATAAATAGACTGATAAAGATAAATGCTAAGCCTTCAGCATCTTCAACCAACCTTGATCCGCAACTGGATAGCTTCAGACTGACCCGAGCATATGCAAAAGAAACACTCGAGTCAGGACTCAAAATCTTATACAATTAAATCAAGTGCAAGGTAATAGTTCATAACTTAAAGATGGGTGAAATAACATCTCTAAGGATCCGATAAACTATCTATATATACAGTAGAATATGATAGATAGGTAATGCCTAATCAGTAAAGTACGATATTAAAATAGTGTTAAGTCATGGCCCATTCCATCCTTAACACGTTTTATTCCCAAGAGCATATACAAGACCGTAGTTTCCCCAAAACCGGAAGTCACCAGAGGGCAATCCATATACTAAGGTACAAATCAAAGCGTAGTGGTCGCGAATAGGATAATCAGTATGACAAGGTACATGAGGCGATACCAACTAGGATACTAGTAGTTGCGTGATCCGGACTGATGTTGAGCATAGCAGCTACTATCTCAACACCGCGAAACAACACTCCCAATCAAAGGGGTGCACCCAAATCGAATCACAAAAGTAATAGATATGGTATCGAAGAAGTGCGTCCGCTAGAGGTAGCGAACCTCAATGGCTCGGCGCGGCTCCTGTTTTAGTCATGTCAGGGGTCGTCCAATATCGTTCTCTTTCTTCAGTCAACGCGATCACCAAACCATCCACTTCATTCTGGATCAACACTTCGCGTGTAATAGTTATTAAAGTGGTTTTCGGTATCGACAGAGAGTATGTCCATATCCGATCCCGGACTCTTTAATAACTACGTATTTATTACCCAATGGTCATTTAAGTTAAAGTTTAAAACAAATCAAAGTCCGAAAGTCAAGGTGCAAATTTAACTTCCAAATTTTGACATTTCACGATTCAATTTATTTCGGATATTTAAAATCATATTTCCAAATGAAATCTATAGTTCAAACATTTGAATTAACAATATAATTAAGTATTCAAGTTAAATTTAATAACTCACTTATTAAATTTAGTTCAAAATCAATTAATTCGAATTTTACCGGTCAATTAAGTTCGAATCGTTAAATCAAATTCTATTTATCTCAATTCATATTTACATTCATCGTTACATTAAATATAATCATAAATTTGATTAAATTGATTTCATTAGACTTAAAATCATTTACCTTTAAATTATCGCTAAATTAAATCCATAAAACTTTAGTTAGTTTCGTATTCCATTTTAAGTCAAAATTTCCTAAATCTAAATTATTATTTATAACAAGTTTAAATCTATTTAATTTAAAACTTAGTTTAAATCTGAATCTACCAATCTAATAAATTAAATTATTAAAATTTAAAACTCACTTGTTTTAAATCTTATTTCAATCAAATTCTCCAATTCCTTTTTCTTCAATTAAATAGATTTATTAACCCGTTTCAATTTAATCCATTAATTTATTCCAATTAATCCATTAATTTATTTCAATTAAATCCATTTATTTATTTCAATTAAATCCATTAATTTATTTCAATTAAATCCATTAATTTATTTCAATTAAATCCATTAAGTCGTTATTTGATTTCCAAACAAATTATTAAGTTCATTTCTTAATTCCAAATAGATTTCAATTTCAAAATAATTTTTGTTGACCAATCGGGTTTCTTATTTTTAATTGTCTATCCTAGGCCAAGTTATTTAAGTGGGTATTTATCATTTCAACCCGATATCATTCAATATAAAACAAGGCATAGCAAAGGGAACTTGTAGTGTGATAACTGGGATGGTGTCAAAGTAAATAAACAAGCAATAGCAACCATACATAAAAAAATTTAACAATTTATTCAAATAATCCCGAAATAACCCTATTAACTTACATTTGTTATTATGTAAATTAATACAATTATTCCTAGAATCCTACGGATTAAAGATTATCACATTTATATTTTTACTTGGTGTCCGTTATCAAATTTCTACATCAATCGTACTTATCAATTTTAATGTCACTATTATTTACTCTAATTAACATCGTATTACAGTTCAACATGTTTAAACAATATATGGCGTCAACTTTTAGAAATTAACAATTCATTTCAACCAAATTTTAACAATCAACAATTTAATATCCAGATTAATATTAACAACAATTATCACTTGATTATCATAGCATAATAGATTGATTCGTGAATATAAAATATTCACCTTGCGTGGTTGGAGAAGATGGCGCGGCATGAAGAAAAATAGACAAAATAGACCCTAATAGGCACGACGCTAAAAGAACACAACTGCAATCAAACAAATAATTAATCAATAATTCGTTTATTGCAATATATCGGTCGAAAAAATATATATATATATACCATACCGAATCACAGAAACTTAGATAGATCTGATAAACTGAGCGGAAGCCTACGTCTCCGGAGCAATAGCTGATACAAACACAGTAAGCACTGTACGTAAGCAACTAGATTTTCAAAAGTTATATACTGAAACTATAAACTAAACTTAGCAACTAACTAATATTACTGCTTTTCATATTTTCAACTGTACATAATTTAAGAGTAAGGTGATCGGGTTTGAACTGAGTGGGGCGGAGGGAAGTGGGACGGCAGGCGGCTGGGTGGGGTATGGGCCGGGCTGGGTTGGCGGAGGCGGAGCTGGGCGAAGTCAGGGAACGCGGGGAGGCGGGCTGTGGGTTCGAGTGGCGTTGGTGTGGGTGGTGCGTGCTGGGCGTGACGCGGGTGGTGCGTTGGGGCGGAGGGAGGCTGGAGGGCAGAGGGCAGTGGGTGGAGCGACTGGGGAGGTTGGGTGGTGCGTTGGGGCGGAGGGAGGCTGGAGGGCGGAGGGGCTGGCTGGGCTGTTGGGTGACAGGCGGTGGGGAAGGCTGGTGTGGGGTGGGCTGGTACGGAGGGAGGCTCGAGGGCGGAGGGCTGAGGCGAGTGGGTGGGCAGGCGTGTTGGTGGTGGGGCGGAGGGAGCTGGAGGGGACAGCGGAGGTGCCGTGGATGGCCGGTAGGGCGGAGGGGGAGGAGAGGCTGGGGCGGAGGGACACAGGAGGGCGGAGGGCAGTGGGTGGAGCGACTGGGGAGGTTGGGTGGTTCGTTGGGGCGGAGGGAGGCTGGAGGGCGGAGGGGCTGTGGGTGGAGCGGAGCTGGAGGGTGGAGGGCTGGCGGGTGCTTTGTTTTTTTCAAAAAAATATAAAGGAAATGATAGCAGGCAAAAGAAAGTTGTAACCTTTTCTTTGCAAAAGAAAATGAAGAAGAAGGAGTGGCTGTAGATACATATACATAGAAAAAGAAGATTGTGAGGGAGAAAGGAATAGAGTTACGTACTGGGGAAACAATCCATCACGAAGGACAAGTGTGCAGAGCAATAATGATGCAGAATGAAGGCAGAGGTTCAGTGTGCACAGGTAAGGAAATGATGATGATTTTTTTTTTACAGTGGTGGCTATTTGTGTTCCCAAGGTCAGCTGAAAGGCTCTCTCAATTTTAAATATTGAAATGTTGGGTACCGGTTTGCGCTGCGTAACGGACCGGTGTGTGCTCCGTTAACAATTATAATTTGCAACGCCGAACTCCGATTGACACAAACAAATATACCGTTTTGATCAGCACGACGAGGCGGACCCAACGGTATGAAGATATTGATGGTTTGACATTGTTTGCGAAGTGGCGAATCTTATTAACCCATTTGCACGAGTGAACATTTTAACTAGCAATTAAAAGCGAAATTTGACGAAACGAAATGCGCCGTCATGATCAGAATATTTTTCTTATGCAACATTGTGAAAAATATTTGGGTTCGGACGATAGAAAATTTACACATAAAATTAAAACTAATATGTAAATTTGACGAGCGAAATTTACTACAATATTTTTCGACGAAATTTGGCGTACACCTATGTCTATCTAGGCGTATTCCAAATGTGAAGTTTGAACAGTAACGGAAATCGTTTGTGTATATTTGAAATTCCTATTACGGAGAATGCAGCAAAACACCGAAGAATAAGATCGACGGAGCTAAAGATATCCGAATTTTGAAAAATGAAAAATGACGCCTTTGTCAAAAAATGATTTAGAATTTTTCTATGTAAAAATATTTAGGTTCGGAAGATGAAATTTTCACGCTTTAAAATGAACTGATGTGTAGTAAAACGCGCACGAAGTTTACTGCGGTATTTTCCGACGAAACTTTACGCATATCTACAATCATCAAGGCGCAATTTAAAAACAAAGTTTGGACGTTGATTGAAATCGTACGTGAGTTTCACATTTTTAATTAAAATATCGGTTCTAAAATTTTTTAAATTGGGTCGGAATTTCAGGGTCGTTACAGTCCTCCAAATTCAAACCACAACCCAATTTAGGGTTTAAAACATAATCGATCAACCCCCAACACCACGGTGGTTTAACCACCTTCCAGACATTTTTGCCGAACACTCCTACACCCCGACCTCCTCCAGTCGAAGCCTCGACCACCAGATATGCCCCGGCTACCAGAAAAACCCAAAAACTCAATTTCCGCTTAACCCAGAATAACACATACGATCCAAAACTAAAAATTATGATTTACCTCTTAAAAATCAGAATTTAAGACAAGGATTCATGTTATAAAAGAAAACCAAAAGATTGTAGAGTTTGAATATTAACATATATCAAAAATTCTTACTGTCGTTTTCTTTTCCAGGTGATATTCAACTTTTCTTACTTAATTATAATTTTCAAAGCTTAGATTAGTTTTAAACAAACAATTCTTGTTTGAATTCCAAAACTTGACAAAGAGCAGATGTAAAGATTTTTAATTTTGATAAAACTTTAAACTCTGAACTATAACCAGAGGTATACTCAGGCAACCAAACATGCACACTTCAATCAGATGCATATACACAAAGATTATACTTATATATACATATGCAAGGCACTTTCAACACATAAGATTCACATGCAACAATATTCATTTACTTAAGCTTTTTATGTAAATGTTTACTCACTGATTTGAAGACAAGGGCATTGCTTACTCTGTTTTTGTTGACCTTCTTCTCTGTTGAGTTGCTTGCTTGCTTTAAGTCATGAAATGCAGAAATGTTTATCTTTTGTTTAACTTACTTAGCTTCGAGAGAAGGAAATAAAATGTAAAACAACGCAGTGATATGAAGGTACATTTATAGGAAATGGAAGTGTATCAGGCAAGCAAACAATGTGGCTGCCGATTTTGTTTGCAGGCTCTTTTTTTTCTAATCTTTTGCTTTTACCTTAATTTGATTTTACAGTGATTAGATATATTATAGGCTGATTTGATTTTATGCTTGACTTTGATTTTATTTTTGACATTGATTACATGTTTTGTGTGCTTGGATTTAAATGTTGTCTCCCCTTTGTTTACATACATACATTCATTCATATTCATACACTTGTATAAAAACACGGTTTTGTCTTGTTTTATCATATATATGTAGATTTGTCCTCAATATGTTTATACTTATTTATATTTTCATACTTATCTACACATTTCTTATTTGATTTGAACATGTATACAAATACTATACTTAATTTCTTTCTTACAATTTCTATGTACATTAGTTCATATGGTAAATATATATATTACTTATACTTGTTCATATATTTAAATATCTTAAGCTTATATATCTTTATTTATCATATATATGTTTGTACATTTTATACAATTTTCTCCCTATATTTTACTTATGTGTACTCTGTCCTTATATGTGTATATATCCATATATATGCAAAGTTTCACGTAGATTATTTCGTATGAGCCTACATTCATATACTCATATATGTATATACTTATACATATGTCATAAAGCTTGAATGTATTTACCTATATATATTTATGGACATTTAATCTTACTTTAAATGGTGGAATTAATATATACATTTTCTAAAATATTTAGCATAGTCAATATTCAATATAGTTTTTTTAATTAATATCTAGATTCAAGTATCTTTAACATAAGAAAATTAACCTATTTGACTTGTAAAATAATATTTCAATGGTTAATTATCCAATATCTAATAGCTCAAAAATCCGGGTCGTCACACATATAGGAGGTACCGCTTAGAAATTCATGTACATGCATATATTTTATGTTGAATGACACTTTGCACAAAGACGCAGATGGTTGCAAAAATTGGATGTGCATAAAATGGATATCATTGATGCGGAGAATTACATAGTTTCACCCTTATCGAATTTCGGGGATGAAATTTCCTAAATGGTGGGAGAATGTAACACCCTGCATTTTTAGATAATTAAATAACCAAATAACGATTAATAGTGAAATAAACATATTTGGAATTGTCAGAATATGGCCTCGAATCTTATACCATTGTGTTCCTAGCGATTTTCCGATTAATTTACATATATAATATGCCTTGAACGGACTTCGTATGAAAAAGTTATTGACCTTCGAAGTTTCGTATCGAAAAATAATTATAGGTGTAAATGTGCGTGAATATATTTGTTTATAAATATATGCGAGTATAAATTCCAGAAATAAATCGCGTTTGAATTTCAAAATAGACGCACGTCATAAAGGAAATTAATTGACATCAGCAATTAGAGGTAATTAATTAACATTAGCAGGCAATGTTAATCAAATCAGCAATTAAAGGAAATTAATTTACATTAATTAGCAACGTTTGAATTTCAAAATAAACATGCGTTATAAAGGGAATTATTTGCAATTGATGAAAATTAATTAGAATGAATAAGCAACGGTTAAAAGTTAACGTTTTATAATTTGATTTTCGCGCAATCTCGAGCGTTGTTTTCTGGATCCAATGATTCGCAGCAAGCCTGTGACGTGGTTGCACCAGATTTAATCCAAAAATCGGATGGTTTGAGATCCCCAAACTCCACTATAAATAGAACCCTAAGCCTAGCTATTTTCTCACAATCAGATTTTGTCCCAATTGGGTTCATTGTCTGAGGCTGAACTCTAAATAGAAAATATTTCTGGGGAGAAGATCTTCTTAATAAAAATATTAGACACCTTAGAAGGGGATCCAGGAAGGCCATGGAGCAAAACAAAGGACGACGGATGAGTGGATTTAAATTATATATCTTTTACGTTTATGATGTATTATCATTAGATTCCCGTTAAATATTTTAATTCAACATTTATTTCAGTAATTAGTTCTGCTAATTAGTTATGTTGAAACTGTAAATTCTATAAGAAAGCTTATATTTAATTATTATTTATATGGAAAAGAAAGATAGGAATCCAATTAAATATGAATAATATTAGGCTTAACAGTTATAGAGAAAGGCATAAGCCTAAAAGTAAGAAATTTACAGTAAATTATGCTAAAATGGGAGAAATAAATTAAAAAAGGGAAATTTTATAACTTGATTTGAAAGTTAGTGATAGATTAGTTGGTTGGTTTAGAAACGAGAGTACATTTCCATAGTTTAATATTGTAAGAGTAACGATAATCGTAATTGCAAGAATAAAAGAAAGAAAAATAGAATTAGCGTAAAATAGAGACATTTCTGTATTTAGCATTATCCAATAACTAAAGAGACAAAAAAAGAAATATCTTGCAATTACGAGTTATTGTTTATAGCATTATTTAGTATTAAAATATGAACATGGATTTTTAGCATAGTTTTTGTAACCAACCAAATAGAATAGAAATACTTCCTAGAATAAAAGTGAATAAAGTGAAGAGTTAAAGAAATTAAAGAAGAAATCAAGTTAATTATTTGACAAGACTAGAAATAATAAACAGAAATGTGCCTAGATCTGCATTTACTGCGTAGATAGTAAAATAAAAATAAAGCTGTTATTATGATAAGTAATTTGTGACAATTGGACATAGTCCCAAGCTAAGACGTCATATAATATAAGAGAACTAAAAATAATTTAATATCATAATTAAAGAAGGCAGACTAGAATAGAAGAAAGGCACTTGTAATTATATTTATAACATGTGGATTATAAAAGAATATAAAAATAACAATTGCAAGTGTAATTATAACACGTAGGTTATAATTAAAAATAGAAGAGGCTTATTTTATTAAAATTAGATCTTGGATTAAGTTAATAAGCAAAATAATAGAAGTGGCCCGTACCAACAACATTCCCTTTCAGTCAGGAACTGATGGTTTCACAACAGTTAGGTGAGGCTGGGCAAGCTTATGCTGATTAGGGTAAATAAGTAGCCAACAGAATAAGAAAACTAAACTAAACGCATAATAAAAGTTTAGACGTAGGGTCTAATAAAATGGTAAGATGCGTTTGAAGCAGCCTAAAGGATGAAGAGCCTAACGAAGCAGTTCATCACAGATTTTTAGTACAGAAATAGCAAGTCCAACTTAGTTAATTTGGGCTAGAAGGAAGTACGAGACTTAAACGGGACATAAGGGTACTCTAGGACGGCCCTCTGGAGTAGGCCTAACGAAGCTACACCCCTGGAGGCAGGTCTGTAGGTGTTCCATCAAGAGAGTATGCCTTGACTGCTTTTACATTGCAGGCCTAATGAAGCGGACCTTTGTAGGCAGTTAAAAGGTTGATGAATGGAGTAGGATATTCGTATGACACTGTACTCTGACTTGCGAGTAGGTTTTAGTGGGCATGACCCATGGGCAGGATCCAAAAGGATAGTAGCATGCAGAGATCAAGCTATCATCAACCAAGAGCGAGTTCGGGAAAGACTAGAGTTAAACCAACAGGCCAATGATTCTTTCACTATCGATATTTGGATGAGGGGCGCAGCCAATTGGATGTTTAGATTGTTTGCAGTAGGGCACAACCACTTAGATCTTTAGAGGTCTTTCGATTAGTTAAGGGGTGGCTGCATGGGGCCATAGCCACGATGAGAAAAGAGACAGACCAAGTAGAATATCTGTATTGTAGGCCTAACGAAGCTGTCCTTTACAGATATAGAAAATCCCCGACTAAGTTCCGTACAAGGTAGACCTTGTTGGCGGGATTCAGGGAGTAGACAGAACGATTACGTATAGTCCTCAAGGTACGCACTGGGTGGTACATTGTGGATGTCTGAGCATTATTATAGGCTAGTGTAGACACAGTTTTACGTTTTTATAGTAACGATGGAACATCTGTATTGTAGTCCTCACGAAGCTGTCCTTTACAGATATAGTTGTAGAACGCTCTAGGAGCAAGACGATGGAGCCCTTTTCGAGGAGGATACGGAAGGTACTAAGGGTAGTACCTAAGACCGATGCGGTCATTGGGCACATAGCTACATATATATTAGTTACTAGGTTTTAATCTACTAGGGAGTAGATGGGTATGATTCACGCATAGAGGCGAGAGTATTATAAACCCAATAAACCTAATATAACAGAAAATGGAAATAAAACGATATATGTAGAATTAAGCTTAGAAGTGTATAATTTGTCCATTCACCAGAATTTTAGTTCTGACCCCCTCCTCATAACATCCTACAAGTTAGGTAGATGGAAGAGACTTCCCAGCTTTGAGACACTAGTTTAGAAAGTGTTATTATCTTGGTGAGTATTTACTTACTATTATAATTTACTCAGTTTCGCTGTGAGATATTTATTTGAGCTCTGATATATTTGTTTTTGCCTATTTGTAGGATACCAGATACCCAACTCGGGCTTCAGTGGGCTTGGATTTTAGCATTTTTGCGAAAAATCCGGACCCATTGGAATTTGAGTTGTTACAGTTAAGGAATTAATGTAATAATTAAAGGAAAATTTGCAATTTGGAGTTTTAAAACTTGTGAAGGTAAATTAAAAAAATTAAGAAAAAAGTGTCGTTCATGAATGTATGTATGTATTTGTGAAATATTTATAGTAATGTAAATTTTCGAAACACACTTTGCACTGTAGAGTCATTCCGGAGTTTTTTCCAAAAATTTTAACATTTGGGTTTGGGTAGATGTAGTATCTTCTAAATGAGTTTGTATAAAATTCAAAGTCCATAATAATAGACAATGGGTAAGGAAGAAAATACTAAGTTTGAATTGCCATCGATGAAAGGTCAAATACTTATTTCAAATTGCTCTATTTTACATGATGGTCAAAGTAGCTCCCGATTCATCCTAAACCAATAGATTACCAAATGAAGTTTTTTGAGTTTTAATATGAGATTTTTTTGTAGCTGATTGTTGTACGTATAATATATTACTTATCATAGTATATTTGATATAGAATATTCTTTGAAGCAAAATTGAGGAAACACGATTTTCTTCTAGAATGAGAGCATGTAATAACTCTGATTTAAATTTACTTTAAATGAAAGTTAAAATGATTAAATTAGCGGTTTAAATGAGAAATTTGAATTTTTCAAGTATTGAAATATGGAGAAATTTGAAAATTTGTTTTAAGAACGATAATGAATTCTTCAGTGTGAGCATTCTATGATTATAGAATATTGGAAATTTGTATTGAAATAAAGATTGTAGAATCCAGAAATGAGAATTTTATTTTAATAAATCCTTTTTACTTTTAAAAAGGAGTTAAAATTGATAAATTGCATGCAACTAATTTTAAAAGGTTGCATTGAGACTCTAACTATTAAACTATTCTATTAGTTATAAAAGTAGTTTAAAAATGATTATTTTGTAGATAACCAAACCTTAGTGAATTTGGAATTTAAATTAAAATGTTGTACTTAAGTTTATGAATTTATATCATAAATGATATTAAATTGGAAGTATTAATTAGCAATAATTAGTAGGAAGTACAATTTGAAAATTTATAGAAACCTTGATTTGAAATGAATTTTTAAAAGAAATAAAAATCAAGGTATATTTCCTAGAAGCACATGGGTTAGATGAGCATTTCTTTTGTATTTATTTGCTGTTTGCTTACATGGTTGTGCTAAATTTTGTTAGTTGTGGAGCCAAGTAGTAACTTGTTTTCGAATTTCCTTTAGACTCAAATTGCATGGACACAATTTTATTAGGTGAAGAGTTCGGTAACAACCCGATTGAGTTCAACTTGATATAACATTTATTTAATTACGAAAATCGAATTTAATTGTGTATGATTAAAGATCTAATAAGTGAGGAATTGTGTAGTTGGATTTTTAGGATAATTGTGTTTGAGAAATTTGGGTTTAAATTGAGTATTTGTGTAAATTATAGTATTATAATCTTTTAAAGATTAAAATGGGGATTATAAAGTGTTAGAATTTATTTATAAAATCAATAAGTTTAGAGAATGAGTTAAATCAATATAATTGTGTATTTTCTTTAATAAAGGAATTTAGAGAAAATATTGTATAAAAGGGATTCGAGTGTGTAAATTCTTGTGTAAACATATTAGTACATCCTAAGTAATACGTAATTTTATTTAAAGAGAAAATAATAACCTTTGGTGTTAAATGATTTAGGGGTACGTTTACTTATTTTAGAAAATGCAAAAATGCCTCATTTTCAACAATAAAAATAAAGGGCTAAATGATTATTAAATTTTTGTTTCATTATCCAATTATCAAGATTAGGCAGTAAACTTAATTTTAGAACATTCATATTAATTTTTCTATGTTTTAATCATTTAGCAAATGATGTTTAAATCTGTGTACAAATGAGATTTGGGAATGATTTAATTCATGGTTTATTTAATTAAAAAGGTTTTGGGCTTAGGTATTTAGTTCAACCCATTTAAGGGACTTAGTGAATTTCTCTAAGTTGAGAAACATCTCCCTGTACGTTTATTCAAAACACACAGAAGCTTTCCGAAACCAAAATTCTCAAACTCTAAACCTAGGTTGAAAGAAAATCTTCAAATTTAAAATCAAATAAATTACAGAAAATTCTGGATAAAATCAAGGTGATCTCTCAATCCAAACTACACCGTATCTCCAATTCGTTTGTTGTTTGTTGTGTAAAATTTTAGTTTTTCTGTTTTGTGTCTTTTGAGTTTTAAGGCAAATTGGAGAAGAAGAGGAGGAGTAGCAAGCATAGGAAACCAGGGCAAGTTGCTAAAAGGCCAATAGGTAAGTTTATCTCACACTACTATCTCCAAATAAAAGCCTATTCGTTGTTTAGTAATTGGTTGAAATTAGGATTGAATTGTTCTCAATTTTGTGTGCTAATATTACCATATGAAACCCTATTTTTTATTTTCTAAACCATTATCATATGATCATTTAAATCATAAAAATGTAGTCATTTGTATGCTTGCATGTCTGCTAAATTAGTGCTTTAGGAGTCGTAAGCATCCACCTTCAGAAAACCCCCACCGACGGACCACCAGAAGGCACGAAAATCGCCTAGGGCTTCATCCAGGCAACTCCATTGGTGGACCGGTCCTCGAGGACCGCTGCACCGGTCACGCACCTTGGTAGAGCCCAGGTGATGTTTGCATGCCTCCCGATAGCTTATTCGACCTTTTGTTTGCCCGGTTATTTATTTGATTGATATGTGCTTTTTTGTGTGCCCCATTCATGTTGATTTCAATGATATTTTAAGGTTTTGATTTATGAATTTGTGAATTCATCTTGGAGTTATATAACATAGAAGGGCTCTATTAATATATGATGTTAACCATAAGTTTTAAGGTACAATATCAATTTGAGTTTACAAAAGAACAATTTCCAAATCAAATCATTTTCTCATAATTATTTCAAAGGAAACTTAGAACAATTATATATATGAATACATTTTTATATCAATTCGAGTTTCACCGTTTAATTCTCTTAGTATTAAAAAGATATGTAAAGTTGAGAAATAAAGAAATTTATGTATTTTAAAGGAGGAGTGCGGAAATAGACTTATACAAATTGTATTAGTAATCATTTCACATGTGATGAATTAGAAGTAATTGCTTTCAAAACTATATATGCCAATTCGGGATTTCTATTGTGACTTTTTAATGACTTTTCATGTAACTTAGCTTTCAAGTAAATTATTAGCTTTTTCTATGAAATGAGAAATATAATTAAACAGTATAGTGGTAACAAGTGGTTATGAGACATTAGTTATCACCTCATTGTTTAATTATACAATTTGTTTGCATAGAGTATTTGGTAGTGGAATTTACTAACTAATAGTAAATATTTTAGTAATACAGAGAGGTTATGGGTCACATAGTGTTACTTTAGTAATTACTATTTGAGAAGTTTATAACAATTCATGATAAATTGTATCTTGGGTATGAGTTATTGTATAACTCGCTATATTTGTTAGTGCATTCATTAGCTTGACCCTGTAGGCTAGTTGTTCGACCTAGTAGTTTGATGGCAGAGGTCGCATACCATGTCATGGTATTCATTTAGTTTCTAGCCCTATACCACTGAGTCAGCAGTCTATACCACGGGCTATATTAGATATCATTAGAATTGAGCCTTCCGTTAGTAGGCGTGGCACTCAGCAGTGCAATATTAGGTTGAATACATGTTGTGGATATTCGGTACCGTTGGACTATAGGAGTTTAGCAGGCCAAACTCCTGGAACTTTTCTTATCAATCTCCTATTAGAAGAGAGAAATTCACACTAAAAATATGTTATTGGTCTATTTATGTATTATGGTGTTAGTGACCGATTTAAGATAGTAGTACGGTGTTAGTAACCGATTAACTGCTAGTTTAGTATTAGTGATCAACCAAACTGTTATTCTGATGTTAACGACCAACTAAATTGCTGGTGTGGTGTTAGCGACCGACTGAATTGCCGGTGTGGTGTTAGCGACCAACTGAATTGCTAGTGATTATTTAATAGTATTTTTGTGTATCCATTCCCGCATGTTCTTTATAGCCTTTGGTTTTGGATTTGAATTTTGTAACGACCCAGAAATTTTCGAACCCGAAAATTCCAGATAGTTATGAAAAGAAGAAAGAGGTAGAAGAAGAAGAACAGAAACATCAACTTCTCACATTCGCAGCGAATAAAATATAATAGCAAATAATAACAGTTTACAAAAGATTACTATATCTGTCGGTTACATTTTAATACATCAGAGTTTTACATACCCACAGTCACTGAAATATATATACAGTAATCAGTCTCAAAAATACAATAATATACTGCAGCGGAAATACTCTATACGTACTTGCCATCCAGCTCGTCTCCTGAGCTCACGAACGTCCTACCTGAAAATTTGTAATACTCGGTCTGACCCGAGCATTACATCAAAGTAACACCCGGGTCAGGCTAGAAACCAGCGTGAGTAAACTCATCCAATAAGAAATACAATAGCATAAAACTTTCATAAGACCCGGGGTGACTCGTATCATCTTACAAATCCACAATTTGTTATAGACATTCATTTATTTCATTCTAGCCTATATAATTTCACATTATCAAATTTATATAGAATTTAGTTACTAATCGAAGTGGTTTCGGGTATTACTGATACCCGACCCCGGTCTCTTCGATTTCAATTGCCATTCTAATTCTAGTTTAAGTAGATACAAATCAACTATATTACTAGGTATCATAGTCACACAGCAAATTAATTATCAATTTATACTCCACATTATCATTGTCCACCCAAATATATCATATCACAAAATATTTCATATCAGAGGTATTAACCAATTCAAGGCATTTAACGTCATTCACTCATTCATAAGCGAGTTTTATCACTTCCAAAATTTATTTACCTCTAATTAAATTAATTACTAATCCTTAATCACTCAGATTACCTTTACTTAACATTACTGAATTTCGAACTAATTTATTAATCAATCCTTAATTAATCCATCTTAATTAACCTCCCTTGATTAATTATCCATTAATTAATTACACTAAGTAATTAATCCTTAATAAATTTAACAATTTAATTAACTTTTACCCTTCATATTAATTACATTGATCCTTAATTAACTACTCAAATTATTTATTCCATAATCACTTGTCTTGAATTAATTGTCCTTTAATAAATCATTCTCACTAATTAATTAACCCTAAATCCATTTCCTTAATTACTTCCCTTAAGTAATAAACCTTGAATTTCGTCTATCAGGTAATTATCTCATTGGTTAATTAATTACATTGGTTAATTTACCCTAATTAACTACCCTTAATTAATTAACCTAAATCAATAATTAATCACAACTATTCATTA
The DNA here is from genome assembly GCA_030737815.1 of Allium fistulosum. Lineage (NCBI taxonomy): Eukaryota > Viridiplantae > Streptophyta > Magnoliopsida > Asparagales > Amaryllidaceae > Allium > Allium fistulosum. Next base: position 759,827,190 of record CM060908.1, on the reverse strand, counting down.
TTATTTTGCTAATAATTTATTTCTCTTTAATTACCATTTTATTTATCAATAATAAATCTTTAATTATTGATAAATTAACAAAGTTAAAAGATAATCATCTACCTTAATTAATCTTCTTAATTATTTCCAAAGTCTTTCCTAATAACCTTGGAATCAAATAACCTACAAGCCTGAAGTTTAAATTAAAATTTAAACCCTAAATCTTTAATTAAATTGTTACATTTTCTGATAAATTAAAACAACTTATTACTTTAAATAGTTTAAGATAATTAATTTATCTTGGCTTTGTTGAAATAAAAAAAAACTGTTATATTTAAAACACTGGCGTGAATCATCACGTAGCATACCCGAGCAAATCCCTACTCTACTTCGAGTCAAAACTCGAGATAAAGCCATCATCCCAAAACACGAATCTTCAGTGCACAGGAATTTCTGGTGCACGTGCACCGATCGCTGGCGAAGCTCCGACATCCTCGACTTCCACCAACACTTCATCGGTCATCTTCCCTTCCGATCACATCGACTTAATCCCCTAAACAAATTCGAAATCAGAATCGAGTTACCTCGATCAAAAAGGCTCAGTAGCCATCACCAAGAAACTGCCTCGTCACGGCCATCTCGACCACCGGAGCGCCTACATTTCCGGTTACAACTCCGATAACCTCCGTTCTTCCCTTCCCCAGAAACCGGTGGCACTCGATCCACCAATGGCTTCACTACGGCCTTGTTTCTAGATTCGACGAAAACACAGTTTAAACCCTACATTCGATCAATTCTCAAAATTCATGCATTCGAAAATTATTTCATCATTTTTCTGGTATTGCTACATTATCAAGCTTGCCTCTCACCAAAATTCAGAATTTAAATTTGTTTGAATTAGCTGGAATTGGTAAAAGAGCAGATTCTGTTCAACAAGATACTGCACCTTGAATACTTGCTTAAAAATCATCATTTAAATCTTAAAAATCCTATCTTTCGAAGTCGATTCAAATTATAAAATTTAATCTCAGATTCGAATCACTCGAAATCTATCAAATTTAGCATATCCTATGTAAACAGGTCTTACTAGTTACATATATTTCTTTCCTTGAAATTATTTTTAAATCATAGTTAACTCTTAAACAAGCATTTTTGCTTTAATAACCAAGGTCTAACAAAGATTAATTGATTTGATATATATTTTTCTCATCAACTTAATACTGGGAAACTGGAAACTGGGAAGTTCCTCACATAACAACATGCACACACTTCTGCTATTTACAAAATGAAGATATATCCTGGTATATACATGAAAAATCAATTCCAAACTCAGGCTTAACCATTATCAGTTGAATATACTTAAATCTCTTTAAGTTGTTTACTCACTGATATAAAAAGAAGAAAACTAAGTGAGGTTACTCACAGTTAAAAGATGAACAGAGGACCAGGTTTGAAGTTTGAAACTGAAAACTGCCCACTTGCTTCAGGTTGATCTTTACTTCAGTTTTGAAATGCAAGAGTTGTTTGATAACAGATCTTATTTTGCTTTCTACTTAAGTTTGTGAAATGGTAGTGACATTCTGTTGTTTTGCTTAGCTCGAAAAATTGAAAAATGGAGACAATATAGGGAAGAGTGCGATGTATATAAGAAGTTTACAGGAGATATTTTCTTTTATTTGTACAATAGGCAGATGATTTTTCTTGTGTTGGTGGCTGAAGTGATAACATTTTAGCCAGCATTAATTAGGCTTGTACAAATTCATGTATTTCTCTTTCTTTACTTCGGCTGAAATGACTAAATTTGAGCTAGCATTAACCACTTTCCTTGTTTTACAAGCTTATGCTTACCCCCTTTTTTTTCATATTACTTGTATTCCTAATTGCATTATGAAGCTGGAAGCTTAGTTCACAGGCTTTGAAACTGCCTTGATAAATCTCAGGTGTAAAAATTTGGAGATTGATATTGTATATTTTTTTCTGGTTTGATAAGTTTGAACGGGTAGAAACTAGAAGTATGTATATACAAAGAGAAAGATTTTACTGAGGTAGGTTATTTCTGGAACAAGCTTTTTTTTTTAAGGTAGATTATTGTATACTCTTGATACTATGTTTACATAATTATTATTACGTTTGTTGTATAAAGATATTTGTATAAAAATATACTCTTTGCAGGTATACACTTGGCTTGTTATGAAGATATTTTGTATGTAAAGATTTGTTTAATTATTTTCTTGCTTTCACAATTCATATACATGTTTTTGTCAATTTTACTCTATACATTTGTCCTTACAAAACTTCAACTTATGTTGTATTTCTATTTTGACTATCACTATTTAAATTATGTTCATATGGTTTACTTATATCTTATACTTATATTTATATTGATAGAATTTGATTCTATTTCAAACATTAATATCTATATATATTTTTATACTAAATGTTAACAAGGTGAAACATTTTAATTCAATTATATGAGATAAATTTTATTATAATATTATTAAGAGATTTAATTTAAATTTACAAGTCAAATTCCCTTTTCAAAATACAAAACTAAATAAACAAATGGAAAATATTTCCAAAAGCCTTATCTTTTTAAAATGATAAGTTCATTTTTTTATTTAATTGGATTAAATATTTATTAAATAATGTTGCCAAAATACCGGGTCATCACATTCCTTCCCCCTTTGAATCTTTTCGTCCTCGAAAAGGAACGAAGCTAGAGTTATTAAAATGCTTAAAATTCGATAAATTTTCTTTAATCATTTTTAATCTACTTTTGGAAAAATTTCTATAATATTACTAAAATAGTTTTTATAAAAATACTTTTATAACTCGATGTTTCGACAAGTCCATCCTCGTTCTCATAGAAATTCGGTCATACGTTGATCAGGCGTAGGATTGAAAATCTATAAGTACTCGGTAAACTCGTTTCCAACATCCAGTGAAAATACTTTGGAAAAAATTTTGTTGAAAATATAGAAAACAGTTTCGAAAATAGAGGAAATATCTTTGGTAAAAATGCTCTGGAAATCATCACCCCCATCCATGGTCGCAGTTAACCCGATGGTTACGTTGCCGTCCCGGCAAAATCCACAGATAACTGTAGGTCTCCGCGCCACTCGATTACGCCATGGAACCCGCTACAGATCGCAGTTATACCCGGGCTATACGTTGCTATCACAGCAAAGACCCATATAACTGTAGGCATCAGCACCACCGAATTTCGCTGCCAAAAGAATGAAACTCCTCCACTCGACCATAGATCGCAGTCTACCGATGTTGCGTTGCCTTCCCGGCAAAATCAAGTGTAGACTGTTGGCACTCATCCTCCACACGATTTTCGCTATGGTCCCCACACAGTAGATCGTAGCGACATCGAATTACACTGTCGTCACAGCATAACCCAAATGCCCCTGTAGGCATCAGCGCCATCGACTTTCGCTACCAAATAATCCTCAGGAACTAGTTTGTCCGGACTCCTCATAGGATCAACTTTAGAACCTCCCCTTTAGAGGCTCAAGGCAGTACCACTCAGTGGAACTCCTGAGAAGTTCATTCAAGGGAGCGCCTTTTTCCCCAGAGCCACTTAAAATACTTTATACTATACACATATAGTATTTTCCAAATCATACACCTAGTATGAATTCATATAAAGCCCCTTTATAAAATCGATTCTCAAAATCGATAATTCTCATATCAGGCTTTTCAAATTTCAAATTTGATTTTCCACAAAATCAAAAGCCCTTTCCAAATCCATAGGTTCCAAAAACCTTTCCTCAAAATCATTTTCACAAATCCTTTTTATAAATACATATATATAAAATCTTTGAAAAATCTTTGAATCAATTTGTACTTGTATAAATTCACTTTTATACTTCAAATACTTTCAAAAATCTTTTTCTTTTGACAATAGATTCAACAAGGGGAGTTTTCCATATATAACAAAGATATATAACTTTGTTTAGCCCAAATCAATATTCAAATTTTGATTATTCTTTTGTAAAGTCATTCTCCATATGGCTTGCTTCCATAAAGTATTTTTTTTTTTAAATAAAATCATAGAAATATACAATTTTCTCTTTATTTCCATAAAAAAAAATTTCTACCATAGAAATATCAAAACTTTATTTGATTTTAGTTCATCATATATTCACAAATATACTTTCCGTTTTAGGAACCATCTTACAATTCTTATTTACAAACTTTCAATATCAATTTCATCTCAAACCGTACGATGTACACATATCATCCGTACGCTATATCAATCTGATCGCTCACTCGATCACACAATTTCACTTCCGAACTAGTATCGTCCACCCGATTTCCTAGTGCGGACTCAGATTTGGTTTCTTGATCAGAAACCGTCATTCTCCTTGCATAGTCACATCTATGATAGAGAATATCCAGAACCAATCAAAAACCCATATCCAGGTTCACCGTCAAAAATCGAGCGAAAAATCCCAACTCGGATCGATAATATTATCTCGAAATTCTGTGCTCGAATGGATCAAACCACTATGCGAATAGAATAATATACGTACATCCTACGTATTTATCTTTATTGATTATCAGTTAAATCAATTTTCTTTCTATTCATCCTCACTTTGATTTTATTCACTTATCCACATTTGCCTAAATCCCCACTTGGATTATCACTTCAATTCTTATCTCGGTTGGGTATTTACTCAATAACAGTTTGAACTCCGACCAGTTTATATTTAGAAAATAGCTTGAAAATTTTGAAAATAGATAAATAGTTGAAAAATAATTATTAGTTTGTAAAATAGCTGTAAAACAGTTAAGTAATTGTAAAATAGTTGGAAAATATTAAAATAATTGCAAAACAGTTGTAAAATAGTAATTAGTTATATAAATAGTGGTAAAATTATTAAATAGTTTCAAAAATAATTGTAAAATAAGTATAAAATAGTTTGGCTTTGAAAAGTAAGGTTGGATATAGTAAATAGCTTGGAAAGATAGATTCAAGAAACTTATATTAAGATAATTTGTTGAAAGTAGTTTCAGAGTTAAACTGTCTCACTACCCAACCTTTAACTCAATCATTCAATTTAAATTTCCATTTAAATTGACTCAATACCACAATAACCTCAAATTTCAATCACTTCCCATTCCGATATTGATTCAATTCCAATCAAGTTGAATTATCCTTGATTTCTTTCCAAATTCAAATCAAATTCCATTTGATTTTAAACATATTCACTTCAACTACAAATCCCAATTTATTCAAATTAATTTAGACGAATTTCAAATCGAATCTACTTTAATTTCAAATCATTTCAATTTCTATGAATAAGTCCCATTCCCATTTGAATTTGAACTCATTAAATCTTCGATTTTATTTCAAATTAATCCAGTTCAAATTTTCCATTTGAATTTTTATACTTATCCATCATAAACCACAATTCTCATTAATTCAAATCAAATTCAGTTTGAACTAATTCAATTTAAATCTCAATTTTAAACCATCTCGAATTACATAAATTCGAGTTAAATTTTCAAAAGTTGATTTAACCCCTTAAATCAAATTAACCTTTATTTTTAAATTAATAATCCAAATCTTTAAACAATTTAATTTTGAGTCCAATTCTCAAAATTCCATTTTAGGTTATCTTTACTTAGCTTACTTCAAAGTTCCAATAAGAGTTCAAAACAATTTTACCTTAAAAAAATCAATTCATTACCCAATTTTATTTCCCAGTTTTAAAACCAGTTTTTAAACAAATTTTAATTTACAAATTCAATTATTCAAATTTTCAGTTCAAAGTAGTTCCATATCCTTAATTTCAAATTAAAATTTAATTTCTTTTTTTTTTAATCAATAATGGATATCTCACCACAATCCATTTCTTCATTCATTTAAACAAATCCAATTCACAATGTAAGGATTATTAATAACAATAGGATGATGCCATCCAATTATTTTAAAACTTCATCCATTTCCAATTTCCGGATCTCAAACCCATTTGAGATCACTCATACTTTCCATTTAAACCAATCATTTAACTTTCCCAAGTTAAATCTCAATTTCATATTGAAATTTCCAATTCAGGTTGCCTTTTAAATTATTTAACTTTCCCAAAGTTAAATTTAATTTACATAATCCAGTCAATTTACACAATTTGAATTCCCATTCAATTTTAAACATCAAATTAACAACCTTCCCACTTAAGTTTAAAACTTGCTTCACTTTGGGTTTCACATCACATTCCAGGGAAAATTCAAAACTCTATCTTAGAGTTTATTTCCAAATATACCAATTTATTTTCTTATCCCACCAAGTTATCCTTAAATTTTGAACCACCCTTTGGTTTTTAGTTTCAAACAAATTCTCTCAACATTTGAAACAATTCAAATGTTTCTAAACTTAGGTTTTAACATTTCACAATTTAAAACCCACTTCTATTCAGAGGTTATACTCATCTTAAAAGTTCACTTCATTTGGCTTACTTATTGACAAATATATCCTTATTGAACACAATAACTATTTATGATGATACCAAAATTATGATATCTTGATACCAATTCATTTTCATCTTATTCTAAAACTTTTTCCCAAATTCAAGATTTTAATTTCAGTTTGCATCCATTTTAATTTACCGTTATTTAATTTCAATTTGGTTGTATTTCAATTACCATTTAATTTAATTTCAATAATTTAACAACCAATTACCTTAACATTTATTGGTTAAGGAATATTGCTTTTTATATACCAAAATATATTCTTATATAAAATCATTTAAAATCTTTCTATAAGAAATTAACAAGTACGCTCTCATATATATATATACACTCAACTCATCCTAGGGTAATACTAATCCTATCTCTGATGAGTATACCCGCCAGAGCCAAGGTTTTCGCTTAACCTTCAGCTCTGATACCAACTGTAACGACCCAGAAATTTTCGAACCCGAAAATTCCAGATAGTTATGAAAAGAAGAAAGAGGTAGAAGAAGAAGAACAGAAACATCAACATCTCACATTCGCAGCGAATAAAATATAATAGCAAATAATAACAGTTTACAAAAGATTACTATATCTGTCGGTTACATTTTAATACATCAGAGTTTTACATACCCACAGTCACTGAAATATATATACAGTAATCAGTCTCAAAAATACAATAATATACTGCAGCGGAAATACTCTATACGTACTTGCCATCCAGCTCGTCTCCTGAGCTCACGAACGTCCTACCTGAAAATTTGTAATACTCGGTCTGACCCGAGCATTACATCAAAGTAACACCCGGGTCAGGCTAGAAACCAGCGTGAGTAAACTCATCCAATAAGAAATACAATAGCATAAAACTTTCATAAGACCCGGGGTGACTCGTATCATCTTACAAATCCACAATTTGTTATAGACATTCATTTATTTCATTCTAGCCTATATAATTTCACATTATCAAATTTATACAGAATTTAGTTACTAATCGAAGTGGTTTCGGGTATTATTGATACCCGACCCCGGTCTCTTCGATTTCAATTGCCATTCTAATTCTAGTTTAAGTAGATACAAATCAACTATATTACTAGGTATCATAGTCACACAGCAAATTAATTATCAATTTATACTCCACATTATCATTGTCCACCCAAATATATCATATCACAAAATATTTCATATCAGAGGTATTAACCAATTCAAGGCATTTAACGTCATTCACTCATTCATAAGCGAGTTTTATCACTTCCAAAATTTATTTACCTCTAATTAAATTAATTACTAATCCTTAATCACTCAGATTACCTTTACTTAACATTACTGAATTTCGAACTAATTTATTAATCAATCCTTAATTAATCCATCTTAATTAACCTCCCTTGATTAATTATCCATTAATTAATTACACTAAGTAATTAATCCTTAATAAATTTAACAATTTAATTAACTTTTACCCTTCATATTAATTACATTGATCCTTAATTAACTACTCAAATTATTTATTCCATAATCACTTGTCTTGAATTAATTGTCCTTTAATAAATCATTCTCACTAATTAATTAACCCTAAATCCATTTCCTTAATTACTTCCCTTAAGTAATAAACCTTGAATTTCGTCTATCAGGTAATTATCTCATTGGTTAATTAATTACATTGGTTAATTTACCCTAATTAACTACCCTTAATTAATTAACCTAAATCAATAATTAATCACAACTATTCATTATTATTTTGCTAATAATTTATTTCTCTTTAATTACCATTTTATTTATCAATAATAAATCTTTAATTATTGATAAATTAACAAAGTTAAAAGATAATCATCTACCTTAATTAATCTTCTTAATTATTTCCAAAGTCTTTCCTAATAACCTTGGAATCAAATAACCTACAAGCCTGAAGTTTAAATTAAAATTTAAACCCTAAATCTTTAATTAAATTGTTACATTTTCTGATAAATTAAAACAACTTATTACTTTAAATAGTTTAAGATAATTAATTTATCTTGGCTTTGTTGAAATAAAAAAAAACTGTTATATTTAAAACACTGGCGTGAATCATCACGTAGCATACCCGAGCAAATCCCTACTCTACTTCGAGTCAAAACTCGAGATAAAGCCATCATCCCAAAACACGAATCTTCAGTGCACAGGAATTTCTGGTGCACGTGCACCGATCGCTGGCGAAGCTCCGGCATCCTCGACTTCCACCAACACTTCATCGGTCATCTTCCCTTCCGATCACATCGACTTAATCCCCTAAACAAATTCGAAATCAGAATCGAGTTACCTCGATCAAAAAGGCTCAGTAGCCATCACCAAGAAACTGCCTCGTCACGGCCATCTCGACCACCGGAGCGCCTACATTTCCGGTTACAACTCCGATAACCTCCGTTCTTCCCTTCCCCAGAAACCGGTGGCACTCGATCCACCAGTGGCTTCACTACGGCCTTGTTTCTAGATTCGACGAAAACACAGTTTAAACCCTACATTCGATCAATTCTCAACATTCATGCATTCGAAAATTATTTCATCATTTTTCTGGTATTGCTACATTATCAAGCTTGCCTCTCACCAAAATTCAGAATTTAAATTTGTTTGAATTAGCTGGAATTGGTAAAAGAGCAGATTCTGTTCAACAAGATACTGCACCTTGAATACTTGCTTAAAAATCATCATTTAAATCTTAAAAATCCTATCTTTCGAAGTCGATTCAAATTATAAAATTTAATCTCAGATTCGAATCACTCGAAATCTATCAAATTTAGCATATCCTATGTAAACAGGTCTTACTAGTTACATATATTTCTTTCCTTGAAATTATTTTTAAATCATAGTTAACTCTTAAACAAGCATTTTTGCTTTAATAACCAAGGTCTAACAAAGATTAATTGATTTGATATATATTTTTCTCATCAACTTAATACTGGGAAACTGGAAACAGGGAAGTTCCTCACATAACAACATGCACACACTTCTGCTATTTACAAAATGAAGATATATCCTGGTATATACATGAAAAATCAATTCCAAACTCAGGCTTAACCATTATCAGTTGAATATACTTAAATCTCTTTAAGTTGTTTACTCACTGATATAAAAAGAAGAAAACTAAGTGAGGTTACTCACAGTTAAAAGATGAACAGAGGACCAGGTTTGAAGTTTGAAACTGAAAACTGCCCACTTGCTTCAGGTTGATCTTTACTTCAGTTTTGAAATGCAAGAGTTGTTTGATAACAGATCTTATTTTGCTTTCTACTTAAGTTTGTGAAATGGTAGTGACATTCTGTTGTTTTGCTTAGCTCGAAAAATTGAAAAATGGAGACAATATAGGGAAGAGTGCGATGTATATAAGAAGTTTACAGGAGATATTTTCTTTTATTTGTACAATAGGCAGATGATTTTTCTTGTGTTGGTGGCTGAAGTGATAACATTTTAGCCAGCATTAATTAGGCTTGTACAAATTCATGTATTTCTCTTTCTTTACTTCGGCTGAAATGACTAAATTTGAGCTAGCATTAACCACTTTCCTTGTTTTACAAGCTTATGCTTACCCCCTTTTTTTCATATTACTTGTATTCCTAATTGCATTATGAAGCTGGAAGCTTAGTTCACAGGCTTTGAAACTGCCTTGATAAATCTCAGGTGTAAAAATTTGGAGATTGATATTGTATATTTTTTTCTGGTTTGATAAGTTTGAACGGGTAGAAACTAGAAGTATGTATATACAAAGAGAAAGATTTTACTGAGGTAGGTTATTTCTGGAACAAGCTTTTTTTTAAGGTAGATTATTGTATACTCTTGATACTATGTTTACATAATTATTATTACGTTTGTTGTATAAAGATATTTGTATAAAAATATACTCTTTGCAGGTATACACTTGGCTTGTTATGAAGATATTTTGTATGTAAAGATTTGTTTAATTATTTTCTTGCTTTCACAATTCATATACATGTTTTTGTCAATTTTACTCTATACATTTGTCCTTACAAAACTTCAACTTATGTTGTATTTTTATTTTGACTATCACTATTTAAATTATGTTCATATGGTTTACTTATATCTTATACTTATATTTATATTGATAGAATTTGATTCTATTTCAAACATTAATATCTATATATATTTTTATACTAAATGTTAACAAGGTGAAACATTTTAATTCAATTATATGAGATAAATTTTATTATAATATTATTAAGAGATTTAATTTAAATTTACAAGTCAAATTCCCTTTTCAAAATACAAAACTAAATAAACAAATGGAAAATATTTCCAAAAGCCTTATCTTTTTAAAATGATAAGTTCATTTTTTTATTTAATTGGATTAAATATTTATTAAATAATGTTGCCAAAATATCGGGTCATCACAAATTTCCTCTTCGTGCTTCGAAGATTTTGATAAGTTAACACCATATTTAAGATGATAGTCCATAAGAGAATTGATATGTTTCGGTGACATGGTGTGATTTGTTTATGTTTTATGATTGTCCAGGCAGGGACCGTACCTCTATGTTTAGTCCACAAAGGGGACAATACCTTTTATTAGCAATAGACTTTTATGGATTTATTTGTTTTATTGATTTGAAATGGCTAAGTAGGAGTTTCCATATTTGTATATGATAGTCTTCAATTGACTTGAGTATTATCAAGATCACTTGTATGTTAATTATAGTTAGATATATCTCATTTTAATCAAAATCTTTATTATAGTGATCTTACCCTTTGATATTTAGATATATTCCGATCTGGATGTTATTGTGTTACAATGCTCGGGTCAGACCGAGACATTTCAGGTTCAGGGACATTGACCATGGATTCATGCACGTGTTTGGAGTTTAAAGGGATTTTGCGTTATGCAACTTTTTGTTATCTCGTCATTAGGCTTAGTGAGATTTTCATTAATTATCTCTTCGGTAGTATGTGGCCTTGTTCGACGATGGAAATTCTATCGGTTTAGAAAACCGTCGAGCGAATTTAAATTTAAATTAACCGTAAGCGCACGACGTACAATTTTAGTATGTGGCGAGTACGGGTCGATCCACAGGGAATTGTTAGGTTTTAAATCTCTATTCAATCAAATTAAACCAAGAATTTGAAAAGTGCGAAGCTAAATAATTGAGAAAACTAACAAACTAACAACTACAAATGTGAATGAAAACTATGAGAATAAAATGACAATTTAGAGATAATTCCATTCTCTAAATCATATAGTTCAACAAAATATGAAATTATGATCTCTCTTTTTTGGTCATTAGTGAATTTAATTGATGCGCTTATCATAAGTATGACATATTTGTGCTATTAATTAGCTCAACATAAGCCATCAAACTTTAACACACCCCTTAAACCACTATTTAATTCTCATGAAAAATGACAACAAATTGAAAATGAAATCTATTTTAAGCATGACCTATTAACTATTGTTTAGAAATATAGGCCATCAAATTTTAATTTCAACATTCACTTCATTACCATCCTCATATGTAGATGAAGAGGTAATTATTGTTTGTGATGGTTTAAGCATAGCCTATTTGGTGTCAACAATATAGACTATCAAATTCAAAGCAAAAACAACAAGTTAAACCACTTCAAGCATTATCATTAAGAACAAAAAGAGAACATAAACATCAAATTATGTTGAAGCTACATGATTAGAGAGCTTCACTACCCCTAAATTGAAGGGGTTTAGCCTCTCATATTTGTTATCAAATCAACAAATGTAGCTTGCAACATGAAACGAAAAGAAGAGGAAAAAAAGAGCAAAATGAAAAGAAAAGCTAAGTAAAAAAATAACACTAATCTACTTGCAATAGAAGTAAACTAAACTACTAACATAAGAAGAGAAGAAGCATGTAAATAAAAGAGAATACTAATTAACATTGCATAAAAAAAGGAAAGTTGCATGAAAATAAAAATGGCTAAGTAGCCATGGAAAAGAGAAAGAGAGCTTTCTTTATTTGATCCTAAACTAAACCAAAGAGAAGAGAGCCTAAAAGAAGAGCCTAAAGAAGAGAGGTTACATGAAGCATAAGGGGTATTTATACATCTATGAAATCCTAATCCATTTTATTAGAGAATGCCCAAAATACCCTCTTAGGAAGTGTGGTGGTCAAGTAATCATTAGCATCATATAATCATCCATTAAGTGTGCATGAAGCTTTAATGGTCTTTTAGCATGTGCATTAGCTCCTAAGTGTACATTAAGGTAGGTGGGGTCCTCCATGATCATGACTTTGAATTATTTCCATCTTCATTCCTTTGTATCTTCTTTGTGCATGCATATATCTTCATGAAACCAATTGTATATGAAGCCAAATTCCTACAAAATAATATAGAAATTTCCAATTAATTTTTCTCAAAATAATATACGCACAAAAATGACCATTTTTCCCTTATATGAAGATGAATATGTGACGATTTGAAAATAATTTGAATTTTGGTTTAAACATGTTAAAACACCCAATATGATCATTTATTTAATTTAATTAGATTAAATATGATGGTAAAAATATGCACATTTACGTGCATATTAAATACCCCCACACTTATCTTTTTATTCGTCCTCGAATAAAGAAAAACTAAGATAAATCCGTTTTCATAGGGAGCACGATTGCATTGAGCGTATGCAACAAGCCGTTAAACCTCCGGGTGTCCTCAGTAGGACGAGTGTTGTCTCGTGAGGGTTTTCAGCGGATACTACCTACAAAATCCAAATGCATGATGAAAATATTTACAAAATACAAGATTTATATACAAAGAGATGAATGCGAGTTTTTGAAAATATTTACAATGAAGGATTCACTTTTAAATCGACACACATAAGCTAAATATAGGTTTTGATTATTATCTTGAAAATTTTAGCCATTTACTCATCAAAGTTTCCAATAAAAACGAAGTTATCATAACAATTATACTATAGTTTAACTCGTTGTTTCGGTTGATAATAAAGTGAACTATGAAATGGATCCTTAGTTGATTATCAAAGTTTATTAAAGTGGTATATTCATTTCTTTTCAATAACAAGTCAAATCAAATAAGTTAAAATAGTGCTTGGATTTCAATTGCTCACTTTCTCTTATTTGAAAATTTTATTGATATTAACAATATTTACATATGCCTAACTCAGGTAAACTGAGGCCAGATATATCACCCATGCACTGCCTTGCGGGCTTACGTGAGGGGAATACAGAGCGTGGCGAGTGAACACACGAATGTGAACACCTATCGACTGTAGGCATTATTAAAAAAGAATTTATATATATACACACCTAACTCAGATAAACTGAGGACAGATATACCGATCGTGCACTGCCTTTCGGGCTTACGTGAGAAGGGTACAGAGCATGGCGAGTGAACACACGAGTGTGAACACATGACTCTAGGTGTTTATTAAAAAATATATACATATATACAAGAAATATTTTTTTTTGTTTTTTTTGAAGAGAGAGTTTGCAAAATCATCTTAGCACCATTTAACTTAGAAGACAAAAAAATGTTATATCCTTTACTTTGAATCAACCACTTTTTAAAACAAAGATTTTCAATTAGAATATATTTCATAATTATCTCCATGAATCTTCCTATATACTAGTTAAACCATCGTTATTTGCAATCAAACTTTATTTTTAGTTTTGTTAAGAAAAATAAATTTTCAAAAATTTCAATTTAATTAACCAAAACCATATATTTATCCTATAGTGTTTCTTTAGAAATAAATCAAAATGCTTAAAAAAGTTTGGAATTTTTGTTTTTTTGTTTTTGGCAAGAAAAATGCAAAAAATAAATAACGAAAATTAAAAAAAAATGAAGATGAGCTTCCCCCCACACTTGATTTTGACTGTGTCCCCACAGTCAAACCAAGTGAAAGAAACATTTATTTTATTTACATGAAAATGAAATGTATTTACACGACATCAAAAAGTATATCGTTAAAAAGTAAATGAAACGGTCTTCCAAAGACCAATTCATTGGTCTCGTCAAGGACGCGAGACGCAGCTGAAGCTTGAAAATCGAAACTTTTAAAGATTTTAAAGTTGAATGTTGATTTGGAAAAACGAATGTCATTTTATTGAAAATCGTACGAGTTGTTTTATTTTCCATTGTTTTCGGGGTTGATAAAATGATTGATTGAAATTCAAGTTTATTTTCACCAATTTGAATTCAAACTTATCATTGAAAACTTCCTCAGAATTATTGATTTCAAAATCAAAATGGCGATTTAAATCTTATCCTTCAGAATTGACAACTCGTCGTCGAAAAGTCCAAAAAATTCATGCTTAGTAAATTCGTCTTCCTTTGTTGAATTATTCACAACTTCATTCAATGCATCAATTTCAAAATCCAAAGTAGTTGTATTCAAATTTTCAAAATCGAAAAAAGGAAGCTCGAATTTCAAATCGAGTTTCTCATCCTTAGAAGAATTGAAATCCAACTTGGTTACCGTCTTTTCAACAACTTCATTAAGATTGTCATTTTCGATTTCAAAAGTTGTTATTTGAAAATCGTCCATTATGGTAAAAGATGGATTATTATTTGACTCGTCACACGTTAGGATTTGATTTTGTTGTTCATGTAATTTTTTGTATGTTTCAATCAACAAATCCATGTGATCATTGTAGATTTCATCCATTTGTTCAACAAAATCCAATTTATAGTTATTAACTTGAGAATTTTTGGTTTGGATTTGTTGAGAACAAAATTATCAATTGCATCGTAATCGAGATTATTTCCATTGCCAAAATTATTTGAAAAGTTGTTTCCACATTCGTTTTGATTTTGAAATTCATTCTGAAGTTCGAAATTGAATGGGCACGGGTTATACTTGAAATCGTTTGAATTTTGAATTGAATTCAAATTTTGAAATCCTTGACTTGAGTTATTACATAAATATGAATTACACAAATCATTTATACTTTGATTTTGTTGTGTAGAGAGTTCAAGTAAAGACGACATGCTATTTTCAAGAGTTGAGGGTTGACCATTATTTTGAAAATTTTATGGTTCAAAATTCGAATTATTTAAACAAAAGTTGTCGTTAAAATATCCATACGAATTTGGAATGAAATCATATGGATTATATTGATTTTCACAACTATTGTAAAATTCAAGTGAGTAGGGAAAAGGAAACTCAAACATTTTCAATATTTTTTTTTGGGTTTTTTTATAAAGGAAAACTATTTACAAATAGAAATTATTTTTCAAAATGGAAAATTGATTTTTGTTTGTATTTCGGTTTTTCAATTTTTTTTTGTTTTTGAAAAGATTTTATTTTATTTTCTAAAAAAAAACTAAGTAATTTTTTTTTGATTTTGAAAAAAAAAATCTCAAAAGAAAGGATTTAAAAACAAAATCAAGGAATTTTTACATTTTTTTTTCGGATTTTGAAACTTTTTTTAAAATATGCATGAACTAATGCAACTAAATGAATGCAAAGATTTAAATACGAATTATTTATCCTAAGTAGTTCCTAACCCAAAATTGTATAATCACACTTTGTCTTAAATCAACAAGATAGTTCTCGGCCAAGTAACGGACATGATTTATCGGTGCACCACGAATCACCATAGCAATGCAGCTGAAGGTTTAAGTACCTTCAGAGGAACAAGCACTATAATATTTACGAATCACCGTAATATTTATAAATGGTTATTACTCTGCCGTAGCCTAGACACAAAGAAATAAAATTGTTCAAAGAAGACAACTTGTCAATATACAATTAAGTGTTATCAAAACCGTTATTATTAATCAAAATCTAGGATGAAATGCAAAGTAGAAATTAAATGTGTATTAACAATACAACTAGAATGGATTTTTTTTTTGTTTTTGAATTTTTTTTATGCAAATGCAATTAACCAACAATGCAAGGCAAAATAAACAATAGATAGGGGCTATATAAGAGCAGCAATTTTTTTTATAGCAAGCAAGCTAAGCAATTTATTTTTGGCAAGCGGGCTGTCTCCTTCTGCTTCAAACCTGAAATAAAAACAATATATACGCAAAAATTCTTTTTTTATATATATCAAAGGAAAAACTAAAACAATTGAAAAACAAAACAAATTAACCCATAACAATTGAAAACAACCCTCGTTTTTTGTTATAACTACTACCAAATAAATTTTCTCCCTTATTTTTTTGGGCTTTAGAAAAACAAAAAGAACAAAAAGGAGAATAGAAAGAAAAATGAAAATAAAACAAAACAAAATAAAAAAAAGAAAAAGAAGCCCACCTGGCCTACAAGAATTCACACGTTTTCACCCAAACTCTCTGATAACAGAAATCGAAAGCTAAAAAATATATTTGATCTTCTCTAATTTTCACACAAAATCAAATTCTCACACACATTCGAATAAGTTCAACTCCGTTCAAATTTGCTAAATTTCCCAAACACAATCCAGAATTTGTTCAAATTCATATAAACACATCCAGAATTTCAAAACTTCCCCAAAATCAATCCAAACGTTTAAACAAAAATCGATTTGCAGGTTCGAGGCGATGTCGGTTCGTGGTTGATTCAATTGAGTCTTCGATTGTTGGTGATTGGGTTGCGGGATTGAAGGCGAACGGGTATTTGGGTTTCGTTGGTTTGCGATGTATGTCGAGTTGAAGTGAAGTTGTATGGGGTTGTTCGGTGATGTTTGGGGTTGGGTTTCTCGAGTTGCTACTCTGGTCGGAGAGGATTTGGTATGGTGCTGCAGTGTGGAATTCGAGCAAGGAAGTGAACTGATGGCAGTAGTCAAGTGAATTCGAGCAGAGATGCTTTGGTATGTATTTATTTTTGAATGGATGATGGGTATTGATGGTTGGCAGTTTTGGTATTGGATGTTGTAGGCTGTTCGAGTCTGATGTTATAGGGGGTTTATGGTTGATGAAAGGAGTTGTCGAATTGGTGGTATGTGATTGGCAATGGAAGAATATGCAAAGAGTTGAATATGGATTTGAATATGAATGTTGATGTGAATGTTGAGTTTGAGTATATGCAGTGAAATGAGAAGCTATGTGTAGTTGACTGGTTGATGTTGTTAACGATGATCGGTCAGTTGGAGGTGGGTATTGTAAGAAGACGGGTGCTGGTAGCAGGCTGGAATGTGCGAAGCAGTGGTGAAGGAGGTGATTCTGGTGAGATTGGTTGAACTGCCGTTTGAAGTTGAGGGGTTGACCTGCTGTTTGAAGCAAGGGCAGTGGTATGTGATGTATGAGGGGAGATGGTGACTGAAATATGGTTTTGGTCGGTTGTGATGTGTAGAGTAGTCGAGGCAATGCAGTGAATTGGAAGTTGTAGAAGTGGATGGTTCAGTAATGCGACAGTTGTGGTTGTAGGTGGTTCTATGGTATGTTGGTCAGTGAAAGGGCTGGAGCAGGAAGTATGATGGGATGAAGAAGGAGTGAAAACATAGAGGAATGGTTGTGTAGGGCTGTGCACAATGAATACCGCACAAATGTACACTGTTTTTTTTTGTTTTTTGTTTTTTGTAAATTGTAAAATAAAAACTTGTAAATAAAATAGAATATCGAATGGAATAAAAGTTTTATCTTCTTTTAGAAATTGTGTATGCTCTTTTTTTTGAAATAATGAAAATGCAAATGAAAAAGGAAAAGAAAACTAGCAAACAACAAAATCAAAATGCATACAAAAATCACAAAAACACTCAACACAACAACAATTTTTTTGAATGCAAACACACACCACACAAAAATCAAACAAAAATAATCCGAAGAATAGAAAATGAAATGAAATCAAAGCAATTCCCTGGCAACGACGCCAAAAACTTGTTCTGTAACAACCCGCATTTTTGACCGTTCAAGTCGACAATAATCCACACATGTTCAACTCAAACCGTTCAAAAAGGCAGATGGTTATTGGGGTTAAATAAGAAAAGAAAAGAAAGAACAGAAGCAAACTCAGAATCTTGCAGCGGAAGGAACAAGATATAATAATAAAATAACAGTTCATGAAGCTGTTAAATAAATAAATTTGATTATTATTATACATCATAAATCAGAGTTACATACATATCAGAGATAATACAATAATGCAGCGGAAAAATAATATGGTAGTAGAATACAAATGATGTAATACCAAACTCCGTCTTCGTTCTCCAAAATAGATCTTCAACCTTATCTGAAATGCTCAGGCTGACCCGAGCGTAATGAAAAGACAAAACACTCGAGTCAGGACTAAAATATCTCATGTAAGTCAAATCGAATAAGAAAATATGAGTGTGACGGCGTCAGAGATGTTTACGGGGTTTGACATCTCCTATCCAGTGTCAACGTGAGTGCAATAACTTAAGAGATGTTACGGGATTTTCCATCTCTCAAGGATCCGTTAAACTATCTACTATGTAGTACAATACGCTATTATAATATGTCTACATTAAAGTAAAAGTATTAAAATAGCGTTAAGCCATGGCCCATTCCACCCTTAACACAGTTTATATTCCCAAGAGCATATACAAGACCGTAGTTTCCCCAAAACCGGAAGTCACCAGAGGGCAATCCATATACTAAAGGTACAAATCAAAATCGTAGTGGTCGCGAATAGGATAATCAGTATGACAAGGTACATGAGGCAATACCAACTAGGATACTAGTAGTTGCGTGATCCGGACTGATGTTGGGCATAGCACCTACTACCCCAACACCGCGAAACAACACTCCCAAATCGCGGGGTGCACCCAAATCGAATCACAAAAGTAATAGACATGGTATCGAAGGAGTGTGTCCGCTAGAGATGGCGATCCTCAATGGCCCGGCGCGGCTCCTGTTTTAGTCATGTCAGGGGTCATCCAAAATCATTCTCTTTCTTCAGTCAACGCGTTCGCCAAACCATCCACTTCATTCTGGATCAACACTCCGCGTATAATAGTTATTAAAGTGGTTTTCGGTATCGATAGAGAGTATGTCCATATCCGATCCCGGTCTCTTTAATAACTACGTTATATTTTTCACACCGGTTGGATCTTTTACATTTTCAAAATCAATTCATCATTGATTATCAAAATATCATATTCGCTTCAAAGATCAAATCCGTTTCAAAATCATCATATCTACTCAAAATCTACGATTTCATTTCAAAAATCATTTTCGCCTCAATATCTCATTTCGATTTCAAAATCATTTTCGCCTGAATATCTCGTTTCGATTCACATAAACTCGAATTCCAAGATTAAAATTTAATCAAATTTCAAATCATCAATTTCAACTCGATTCAGCTTCTCAATAAACCATTTCAAATTATCAATTTCAAATACATATTTGAACCACAAAATAAACAATTTCACTTCCAATATATTTCGAAACTTTAAATATTTCACATTTCAAAACAACTCATATATTTATATAAGAATATAAGATTCGCTTTAAAACCATTTCGTATTCAAATTAGAATATACTTCAAATTAAACATCCGTATTAAGTAGTTTACTTAATTTCTGGAACAATTCCAATTCAATAAACTTAGATTAACATTCAGATTTCAAGAATTCATTTAAGTATTATATTCCAAATCAATTTCAGTTCAAATCCTATTCAAATCAATTTTATCTTCAAATTTAATTCAATGGTTTCAATTTAGTCCAATTCACAAATTTCTTTGAATTTCAATTAAATTCCAAATTAATTAAATCTCAATTTCAAATTAATTTTCAATTCCAACTCAAACTTGAAATATCATTTCATATAAATTTTCTTAGAAATATTCGGAGTTCGATTAAAAGTCCAATCTTTTAAAACAAATCAACTTTCGAAAATTTACGTCGTATTTCAATCTTTTTCTTAAAAATCTAAACTTCGAATAATTAAACAATTTCATTTACCAAGTTTAAATTCCAACATCTCGAGCTTCAATTCAAAACAATTCAATTTCCATAAATTGGATTTTATTCTTAAAATCAATTCATTTAAATAATTTCAAAACAACTTTTTTAAAATCGTTTAATTTAACCAACCCGGTGTCCATATATAATTTTCTAACCTATGGCCAAGTGATTATTTATTTCAATTAAATGTCAGGGATGAATATGTATCACATAAACCAATCACAGTGTCATATGTATGTATAACAGGATAAATATAAGCAAATAAACATCCAAACATTTAAATATCAACCAATAGCATCCATCGAAATAAATCATCCAATAGACAATACAATTCATGGAAATTTCATAGTTATCAATGTCAGGTAATTTAATCGCAATTCAATTTTAATTTCAATTTGACTGTCAATTTAATTTTCAACGGTGAATTCAAATGACAATCTATATGACAATTAAATTTTTATCAAACAACGACAAATAAAATTCATATCACTTCATAATATCAAATTTAACTAACAAAAATTATTTTAGTCAATTGTGAGCGTATAAACACTCACCTTGAGTTTCGATTTTTAAATCAAATCGAACAACGTTCGATTTGACCTAAAATTTTAACGAGCTCCAAATGTCTTCGGACCCAAACTGTAGCGTAGCTCTCGTCGCTGCGATTCCAACGTCGCCAGATGTTTCGCTTCGAAGCGGACCTCGTATGCAAAAGTTACGCTTAAATTAATATAACGATATAATTTAAAACATGATTAGCAATTAATTAATCGTTTATCCTTCTTCTTCTTCTTCTCGCGCATTAGCACAGCCGAACCCATGAACGCAACAACCACCACAAAACGCACGCAACTCGAGGCAGCCGGGGTTCGATCAAGATGTCCCCATGCGAGCGCCCCAGGAGAGCAACCAACGCCACCGTTTGCACGCAAACCAAGAAAATACGCACGACTTCAAAGCCAGATCTGGACCAATCCGTGACGAATTAGCACGAATCAACCGTATGGATTTGAAGAGCTCGCCGAGATCTACACTTTTGCTTTTGGAATTTTTCGATTTCGTTGAACGGATTGAGAGATATTAAGGAAAGAAGTTCGAGCAATTTCAGCCATGGAATAGGTGGCGGCCATGGTTTGAAATTAGGGTTTCTGAAATGAAAAATGATAAAACTGTCTCCACTACGCCATAAATGACCTTCTGCAACATTTTTGCAAGGTGTTGCCAGCTAAAATGTTGCGATAGCTATAGAATTTTGGTCCTACTGCAACGTTGTATTTTTGGTGTTACCTTAGCCATAGAAATGTGTTGCTCTAGCTAAACAAGTGTAACACGATGCAACATTTTTATATAGTGTTGCCATAGATGTTTTTAGATTAAAAAATTAAAAAAAAAATTACACCTCAGCGATCCACATCACCATTTAAAACAAAATCTCAACCGTCGATTCACACCATCGATCCACACCTTACCAATTTCCATTTCCCGCTTTACTTTTCACTCATCCGCTTTCGTTTCTCACCCCCAATTTTCCAATCCCTAATTTTTATTCCGCTCCTCCTTGTTTCTTCGATCTGGAGAATAACTGGCTTTGCTTTTATCCCTTGTCGGCCATATCAATTTCCATTATTTTCTTTCGCCTCGCGTCAGTTTTCCTCACTACTTCCGAATTTGTGATTTTGTTCAGGTTTATGGCGATTCTGGTGATTCGAGGTAAGGTTGTGGGATTGCGATGGTTCAGGGAGTTGCTGATTTGGTCGCAATTTCGTGGTTGGGGCCTGATGTCAGAGTGGCAGGGGGTAGTCGAATTGGTTTCGGTGAAAACTAGGGCACGCGATTCTAATTGCTTTGATGCTCTGATTGATCGAATCTAGTGTGAGAAACGTTCCTGGTAGCTTGCTCCTTCGTTCTCCTTGATTGATTGCTCGAATTGCTTTGACTTCGTCGTCGGGTGCGATGTGATATTATTTGGTATGTTTTCTGCCTTCTGGTTTACTTGTATATTCTTGATTTTGGTTACACTCGCACGCTTTTGCCGATGATGAATTGGGATTTATTTATAGGCTTTATTTCCTATAATCTCGAGTTTAATCTTTCTGTTGGACTTTGAGAAATCTGGTATGTTGGATTGCAATGATGAATACAAACATATGTGTGTTGATCTTTGTTGGTTTTGCTTGGTCTGGACTGAACTGGTACCATGCTAACCTTGTTCTTTAACATGAACTGATGCTCCAAGTCCTCTGTATATCATGTTACTACCTAGGTTTCTCTTGTACATGCCTGATGCATTCACTGTTTTTGCTTGATGGGCTGCCTATGTGTACTGCTGTGTTTCTTGCAATGGCTTGTCTATATTTTGCTGAACCTGGTTCTTGTTTGTTTTGTTGGTTGCTTGGCCCTGAGTTGAATCCAGTCGATGACTCGGGTTTGACCTTGTGCCGTGTCCGTTTTTTTGGCTTGTCTACATATCTGGCTGCACTTGAGTATGAACTTGCACTTGAGTAGTTGCACTTGAGTAGTTTCTTGTACCAAGCCTTATGATGCATGTATGTTCATCCATGTACATGCATTTCTTGGTCATGTTATGTTGCTTGCTGTGTTGAGTACTACTTTGTGCACTTGGCTTCTCCTTTGTGCATTTTTGCCTGAACTGTTGCTTGCTGTCTTCCATACTGCCTTGTATCCATGTGTTGCATTCATGTTTGGCTTATGCACTTATGAAAAGAAACAACCCAAATACCTGAGGCAAATAATATAACAAAAACATTTTCATTTTCTGTTCGAGTTAAATATTATTTTCCAGATTACTGCTTTTGAATTATATGTGACAGGTATTGAAGACTGGACAGCTGGATATAAGCTTGAAGACAGAGTCAAATCAAACGTGCATGAGCTTGAAGACAGGTTTCAAAGAAGGATCGATCTTCCGAAATCGGATGAATCGGGCGGTGCCCACTTGTTCAAAGAAAGACAGGTCGATCCCCGCCGGGACTGCGGTGCCCCGGACCCCCGCTGGCGCTGCGCCCGGACCCGCTTCTCGTCTCGCCTTCGGCTCGGCACTTGGCTCGCCTTCGGCTCGGCATATATTTGTCAGTGTCGGTGTCTGTATAAATTGAAACTGCATATGTAATGAGTGAACTGAGTGATGTAGTGAGGAATATCTATATATGTGAATATCAGTGTTATATATCATTGAATTGTAAAATAGTGGAGTCTGGAATTTGTACCATTTCAAATGTTGAAATAAAATATTTATTTAAATAAATTACTGTTTAAATATCAAATTCTGTGCAATAGC
This sequence comes from Allium fistulosum, assembly GCA_030737815.1. Taxonomy (NCBI): domain Eukaryota; kingdom Viridiplantae; phylum Streptophyta; class Magnoliopsida; order Asparagales; family Amaryllidaceae; genus Allium; species Allium fistulosum. The sequence goes on along the minus strand of CM060908.1, from coordinate 759,803,625 downwards.
ATTTTATTAAATAAAATATTTATTTTTATTAAAAAATCAAATATGCTCTACATTGTGGGCCCCACAAATTCAAAAAGTTCATATCTATAGCAACATTTTGGAATGTTGCTACAGATACCTATGGGTGTTGCCATAGACCCAAATAGGGTTCTATTGCAACAATATTACTTATGTTGCCTTAGATAGTCAAAATGTTGCCTTTGAGGTCTAAGGCAACGGCAAAAATTGCATCACCCTAAAAGTGTTGCCATAGACCTATGGCAACATTTTTCGGGCCTGAGCCAACATTTTTTTTGTGTTGCAGTAGGCCATTTATGGCGTAGTGCTCGGTTTTGAGTGCGTATTTATAAAGTTAGGTCCAAAATCGTCCGAACTCCAAACGAGACGTGCCGCCAGACGTTTATAAGGTTTTACCCCCGTTCCGGACGCAATGGAACTAGTCCCAAGGCCTAATTCAATCGTATATGGAAGATAGCTTTTTGAAGTCGATTATTTTAATTAACGACGTTAAAATTCTACGCGTTTCAAGCTCGCACGACCAAACGACAAGTCTGATTGCTACGAAAATTAAAACCTTACAATAATTCACTGTTACGGATCCGATGAAACTGGTTTCGTCAAAATCCGAGATAGTTGTAAAAATGGCTATTTCTACAGTCTAATTTCAATATAAAATTCCCAATTTTAAATTATTAACTTTTAAATCAAATTTCAATTGTTCACAAATTTCATTTTTTTTATTTCACAGTAATTAACAATCTTTTACAATGCAGTTTTCCCATTATAAATCCAGTATAAAATATTACATTAGATTCAGCGTTCAATTATATTGTAATTCAAATTCAAGTTATTTAATTCCAATTGAATTCTTTTATTTCGATTTACACTTTCATTATTGAATCAACCATTTACTTATACATTATTATCAATAGTTTATAATTCATTTACTTTCATTTTCTTCAACTATCATCTTATTTAAATTCACAGTAATATTAAATTACATTCATTTACGTTGATTTCAATATTATAACTTCAATATTAAATGTAACATTTTATTTATTTCGTTGTTTACAATCAAATTCAATTCAATTCAATTACTTGTTACATTCAAATTTAAATCTTTACTTACGTTCAATTACAAGTTAACATATTTGTCAAATTACAGTTTCAGTTATTAGCTGATTTCAATCAACTGTAATATTAAGTTACATTTATTTATATTAGTTTCAATAACATAAACTTCCACTATTAAATCTACCATTTTATTTATTCTTTGTTTACAATCATAACCAATTTGGTTTACAATCAAATTCAACTCATTATTTACATTTACTACAAGTTAACATCCATATTTAATTTACAAATAAGTTATTTCAGAATTCAGTTTTGTATTTTAACTTGTAATTCACATTTAACAACACAAAATTTTATTTCCTTCGGATTTTTATCCAAAATTTTCATTTTAATTCGTATTTTTAAAGTGTTAAAAATACGGGTCGTTACATTCTCCCCCACTTAAAACTTTTCGTCCTCGAAAAGGAACGGAGAAGGGGAAAACATCATTTAGATATAATTCATTCAAAATATTCTACTTATTTGCAAAATTTAGTTATAGGATTTTTTTTTTCACAAAATTTTCTAACTCCCGGATTTTTGAAAAATTTCGGCAGCACCTCCTTTGCGTGGCTAGGACCGAAAAATTTCACAGTGGTAATAATTGCATGATATACATCTCATTACAAGAATGAGGCATCCCAAAACATGGGGAACACAATAATATACCACAACATAAACTGTAATCCGAGAACATACCTTTTATTAAGCGTTTATTAGCATTTTAACTTACATTTTGCATTTAGCGCAGAAGCGAGCTCCACAGGCGAAGCGCAACTCCTTAGCTACCTACTAAATTGCTCAATAACCAAGTTAGAACCATGCATATAAAGATAGATCGATATACTTATCATAAAAACACACATATAACATGTTTAGCTTCAAAACTGAAATTCCAATTCCAGGACAGCAAACGAATCTCAGTTTTTGGTCACATAAACGATAAAATTTGACAATAGAATCTAAACAAAAGTTGTTGCATTCGTTTCAGGCTTTCCGGAATGTCCAAAATCATTGAATTCGGACCTTCCATTCAAAAGTTACGACAGTTTTACTAAATAGATACGCCTCAGCCTGGCAATGAATTGCGCAGGTCAGCGACGTTCCCTCACGTTTTTGACCCTCTAAATGACAGAAAAACACAAGACATTTAAAACAAAAGTTTTATCTAAGCTTTCCAGAAAGGGTAAGATCGTCAAAATCCGATACACCAGTAAAAAGTTATGGCAAGAATACTAAGGTGCTTCAGATTTCTACTTCGCACAGGCCAGCGACTAATATTGGTGTTTTAAGCCTAGTGGATGAAGGTATTTATCAAAACATTCAAAACAAAACATGTAGCACAGTTTCCAGGCTTTCTGAAAAGTCTAAGATCGTCTAATTTCGTTCAACCATTTAAAAGTTATGGCTATTTTCATTTCAGCTCTCTTTGAGTATTTTGGATTTTTCAAATTTTGCTTTTGTTATTTCAAAGTACAAACCATCAATCTTCAAATTTTCTAAAGAAACAATCACAAACACAAAGTCGTTTATTTTCTTATATATCCATGAAATAAGTTTACATTCGATTTGTTTCCAATTTATTCAAGTTTGTTTCATTCATAATTTAAATTCAAGTCAAATTGCTTCAATTTAATTTCACTTTGCTTCAAATTTGAATTTAATTATTTAAAATTTTTATTCCGTTTATTCAATTCCATTTACACTAATGAATTCTATTTAATCAATTACCATCCATCTAACAACCAATGCATATCAAACATTAACATCCATCCAAAATCTATACTAATTCAATTATACATTTCCAAGTCAAAATTTTAATTTCATACACTTCCAAGTTTATTGACATTTAGTTTTACTCAAATTTAATTAGTTTCCATTTACTAATTTTAAATTTAATTCATTTTACAACTTAAATTTCTTTTATATTTACAACTATCAATAGATCTTCACATTTTATTATTCACTCTCACACGGGTATATTATTCCTCTACTTATCCTTATTAGCATTTTAAACTTTTTAAGTATTTGGTAAGTTATAGTTATGCAAATAGAATGTAGTTAAACAACATACAACCCCTTTTCATTCAAAGTTGAATTTTCAATTAATTAATTTTTAAGTCATTACTTAAATTTCACTATAATTTAATTTCACATTTACATTCACATATAGTATTTCCATTTTATATTAACATAATTGTGAATCACCTTTAAATGTTAATTTAAATTCCAATTATTTACTAACAATTTTATTTATATTTGCAAACCATTAATTAAATGCATATTTCATTATTCAAACCTATACTTGTATATTATCCAATTAACAATTCATATAACATTTTTGAACTTCTTAAATGATTTGGTAAGTTATATCTATGCTATAGAATGAAATTTAATACTATGCGAGTTTTACAGTTTCAATTTTATTTTAAATTCATAATTTCCTAATTCTAAGGATTTCTACTTCAATTGATATTTCACTTAGCTCTTAGGTTCATTTCTCATTTCGCAATTCAGAAGTTCCGTAATTATTCAAGTATTAATTCATTTCAACCATTAAAAGAAAAATAATTAATTATTAAAGAACTCAAGAATTCCAATCCCGGTTTCATTTCAAATCAAGTTTGAAATAATATTTACTTATATAATTTATATATCAAATCATACTATAGAGAATACAAAATAAAATTCAATTTTAATCAAAACAGGGTTTAGAAAAACTATTAAGTGATCTCCCACACTTGGATTCTCGAAAATAAAGTCGATGATGCGTGCACTCATCACCGGAATCATTTTCTAGTGTCAAGAGGGGAGTATAACACTTACTTCATTTGAAAATCCTTTGAAAACAATTTCTAATCGAATATACTATCATATAATACTTATATGATACATTTCAAATTTTTGATAATAAATTTTCAAAACACCGGAATTTAAATTCTCCATCTTAATTTAAATTCATTTTTATTTCATTTTATTTACCATTTATATTCATTGTCAATCATATTTACAAGTTTCATTTCTTAAAATCATTCAATAGTCAATAGTTAGAAATATTGACTAATCAACAATAAACGATGATAATCTAATATTATCATCTCTAACCAATACAATCAAAATTTATAAATTTTCAAGATAAGTCTTTTATATATAGAATATAATCCAAAACAATATTATGTCAATCTGTCCTATTCGAGTGTTTAGAAATTCCTATCGATGCCTTGGCGTCCCAAGTACCAACCAGAATTCATAAATACTCAACGGAACAAATTAACACAATATAAAATCATTTTTATATCAAAATTACAAATACGCTCTCTCATATACACTCAACTCATTCATATAGTTTACCTCTATTTCAATGAGTTATTCCCCACTAGAGCCAAGGTTTATCGCTAAACCAAAGCTCTGATACCAAGTGTAACAACCCGCATTTTTGACCGTTCAAGTCGACAATAATCCACACATGTTCAACTCAAACCGTTCAAAAAGGCAGATGGTTATTGGGGTTAAATAAGAAAAGAAAAGAAAGAACAGAAGCAAACTCAGAATCTTGCAGCGGAAGGAACAAGATATAATAATAAAATAACAGTTCATGAAGCTGTTAAATAAATAAATTTGATTATTATTATACATCATAAATCAGAGTTACATACATATCAGAGATAATACAATAATGCAACGGAAAAATAATATGGTAGTAGAATACAAATGATGTAATACCAAACTCCGTCTTCGTCCTCCAAAATAGATCTTCAACCTTATCTGAAATGCTCATGCTGACCCGAGCGTAATGAAAAGACAAAACACTCGAGTCAGGACTAAAATATCTCATGTAAGTCAAATCGAATAAGAAAATATGAGTGTGACGGCGTCAGAGATGTTTACGGGGTTTGACATCTCCTATCCAGTGTCAACGTGAGTGCAATAACTTAAGAGATGTTACAGGATTTTCCATCTCTCAAGGATCCGTTAAACTATCTACTATGTAGTACAATACGCTATTATAATATGTCTACATTAAAGTAAAAGTATTAAAATAGCGTTAAGCCATGGCCCATTCCACCCTTAACACAGTTTATATTCCCAAGAGCATATACAAGACCGTAGTTTCCCCAAAACCGGAAGTCACCAGAGGGCAATCCATATACTAAAGGTACAAATCAAAATCGTAGTGGTCGCGAATAGGATAATCAGTATGACAAGGTACATGAGGCAATACCAACTAGGATACTAGTAGTTGCATGATCCGGACTGATGTTGGGCATAGCAGCTACTACCCCAACACCACGAAACAACACTCCCAAATCGCGGGGTGCACCCAAATCGAATCACAAAAGTAATAGACATGGTATCGAAGGAGTGTGTTCGCTAGAGATGGCGATCCTCAATGGCCCGGCGCGGCTCCTGTTTTAGTCATGTCAGGGGTCATCCAAAATCGTTCTCTTTCTTCAGTCAACGCGTTCGCCAAACCATCCACTTCATTCTGGATCAACACTCCGCGTATAATAGTTATTAAAGTGGTTTTCGGTATCGACAGAGAGTATGTCCATATCCGATCCCGGTCTCTTTAATAACTACGTTATATTTTTCACACCGGTTGGATCTTTTACATTTTCAAAATCAATTCATCATTGATTATCAAAATATCATATTCGCTTCAAAGATCAAATCCGTTTCAAAATCATCATATCTACTCAAAATATACGATTTCATTTCAAAAATCATTTTCGCCTCAATATCTCATTTCGATTTCAAAATCATTTTCGCCTGAATATCTCGTTTCGATTCACATAAACTCGAATTCCAAGATTAAAATTTAATCAAATTTCAAATCATCAATTTCAACTCGATTCAGCTTCTCAATAAACCATTTCAAATTATCAATTTCAAATACATATTTGAACCACAAAATAAACAATTTCACTTCCAATATATTTCGAAACTTTAAATATTTCACATTTCAAAACAACTCATATATTTATATAAGAATATAAGATTCGCTTTAAAACCATTTCGTATTCAAATTAGAATATACTTCAAATTAAACATCCGTATTAAGTAGTTTACTTAATTTCTGGAACAATTCCAATTCAATAAACTTAGATTAACATTCAGATTTCAAGAATTCATTTAAGTATTATATTCCAAATCAATTTCAGTTCAAATCCTATTCAAATCAATTTTATCTTCAAATTTAATTCAATGGTTTCAATTTAGTCCAATTCACAAATTTCTTTGAATTTCAATTAAATTCCAAATTAATTAAATCTCAATTTCAAATTAATTTTCAATTCCAACTCAAACTTGAAATATCATTTCATATAAATTTTCTTAGAAATATTCAGAGTTCGATTAAAAGTCCAATCTTTTAAAACAAATCAACTTTCGAAAATTTACGTCGTATTTCAATCTTTTTCTTAAAAATCTAAACTTCGAATAATTAAACAATTTCATTTACCAAGTTTAAATTCCAACATCTCGAGCTTCAATTCAAAACAATTCAATTTCCATAAATTGGATTTTATTCTTAAAATCAATTCATTTAAATAATTTCAAAACAACTTTTTTGAAATCGTTTAATTTAACCAACCCGGTGTCCATATATAATTTTCTAACCTATGGCCAAGTGATTATTTATTTCAATTAAATGTCAGGGATGAATATGTATCACATAAACCAATCACAGTGTCATATGTATGTATAACAGGATAAATATAAGCAAATAAACATCCAAACATTTAAATATCAACCAATAGCATCCATCGAAATAAATCATCCAATAGACAATACAATTCATGGAAATTTCATAGTTATCAATGTCAGGTAATTTAATCGCAATTCAATTTTAATTTCAATTTGACTGTCAATTTAATTTTCAACGGTGAATTCAAATGACAATCTATATGACAATTAAATTTTTATCAAACAACGACAAATAAAATTCATATCACTTTATAATATCAAATTTAACTAACAAAAATTATTTTAGTCAATTGTGAGCGTATAAACACTCACCTTGAGTTTCGATTTTTAAATCAAATCGAACAACGTTCGATTTGACCTAAAATTTTAACGAGCTCCAAATGTCTTCGGACCTAAACTGCAGCGTAGCTCTCGTCGCTGCGATTCCAACGTCGCCAGATGTTTCGCTTCGAAGCGGACCTCGTATGCAAAAGTTACGCTTAAATTAATATAACGATATAATTTAAAACATGATTAGCAATTAATTAATCGTTTAACCTTCTTCTTCTTCTTCTCGCGCATTAGCACAGCCGAACCCATGAACGCAACAACCACCACAAAACGCACGCAACTCGAGGCAGCCGGGGTTCGATCAAGATGTCCCCATGCGAGCGCCCCAGGAGAGCCACCAACGCCACCGTTTGCACGCAAACCAAGAAAATACGCACGACTTCAAAGCCAGATCTGGACCAATCCGTGACGAATTAGCACGAATCAACCGTATGGATTTGAAGAGCTCGCCGAGCTCTACACTTTTGCTTTTGGAATTTTTTGATTTCGTTGAACGGATTGAGAGATATTAAGGAAAGAAGTTCGAGCAATTTCAGCCATGGAATAGGTGGCGGCCATGGTTTGAAATTAGGGTTTCTGAAATGAAAAATGATAAAACTGTCTCGGTTTTGAGTGCGTATTTATAAAGTTAGGTCCAAAATCGTCCGAACTCCAAACGAGACGTGCCGCCAGACGTTTATAAGGTTTTACCCCATTCCGGACGCAATGGAACTAGTCCCAAGGCCTAATTCAATCGTATATGGAAGATAGCTTTTTGAAGTCGATTATTTTAATTAACGACGTTAAAATTCTACGCGTTTCAAGCTCGCACGACCAAACGACAAGTCTGATTGCTACGAAAATTAAAACCTTACAATAATTCACTGTTACGGATCCGATGAAACTGGTTTCGTCAAAATCCGAGATAGTTGTAAAAATGGCTATTTCTACAGTCTAATTTCAATATAAAATTCCCAATTTTAAATTATTAACTTTTAAATCAAATTTCAATTGTTCACAAATTTCATTTTTTTTATTTCACAGTAATTAACAATCTTTTACAATGTAGTTTTCCCATTATAAATCCAGTATAAAATATTACATTAGATTCAGCGTTCAATTATATTGTAATTCAAATTCAAATTATTTAATTCCAATTGAATTCTTTTATTTTGATTTACACTTTCATTATTGAATCAACCATTTACTTATACATTATTATCAATAGTTTATAATTCATTTACTTTCATTTTCTTCAACTATCATCTTATTTAAATTCACAGTAATATTAAATTACATTCATTTACGTTGATTTCAATATTATAACTTCAATATTAAATGTAACATTTTATTTATTTCGTTGTTTACAATCAAATTCAATTCAATTCAATTACTTGTTACATTCAAATTTAAATCTTTACTTACGTTCAATTACAAGTTAACATCTTTGTCAAATTACAGTTTCAGTTATTAGCTGATTTCAATCAACTGTAATATTAAGTTACATTTATTTATATTAGTTTCAATAACATAAACTTCCACTATTAAATCTACCATTTTATTTATTCTTTGTTTACAATCATAACCAATTTGGTTTACAATCAAATTCAACTCATTATTTACATTTACTACAAGTTAACATCCATATTTAATTTACAAATAAGTTATTTCAGAATTCAGTTTTGTATTTTAACTTGTAATTCACATTTAACAACACAAAATTTTATTTCCTTCGGATTTTTATCCAAAATTTTCATTTTAATTCGTATTTTTAAAGTGTTAAAAATACGGGTCGTTACATGTTCGATGACGGAAATTCTATCGGTTTAGAAAACCGTCGAGCGAATTTAAATTAAAATTAACCGCAAGCGCACGATGTACAATTTTAGTACGTGACGAGTACGGGTCGATCCGTAGGGAATTGTTAGATTTTAAATATCTATTCAATCAAATTAAACCAAGAATTTGAAGAGTGCGGAGCTAAAAAAATGAGAAAACTAACAAACTAACAACTACAAATGTGAATGAAAACTATGAGAATAAAATGACAGTTTAGAGATAATTCCATTCTCCAGATCATATAGTTCTTATGATCTCTCTTTTTTGGTCATTAGTGAATTTAATTGATGTGCTTATCATAAGTATGGCATATTTGTGCTATTAATTAGCTCAACATAAGCCATCAAACTTTAACACACCCCTTAAACCACCATTTAATTCTCAAGAAAAATGACAACAAATTGAAAATTAAATCTATTTTAAGCATGGCCCATTAACTATTGTTTAGAAATATAGGTCATCAAAATTTAATTTCAACATTCGCTTCATTACCATCCTCATATGTAGATGAAGAAGTAATTATTGTTTGTGATTGTTTAAGCATAGCCTATTTGGTGTCAACAATATAGACTATCAAATTCAAAGCAAAAACAACAAGTTAAACCACTTCAAGCATTGTCATTAAGCACAAAAGGAGAACATAAACATCAAATTATGTTGAAGCTACATGATTAGAGAGCTTCATTACTCCTAAATTAAAGGGCTTTAGCCTCTCATATTTGTTATCAAATCAACGAATGTAGCTTGCAACATGAAACGAAAAGAAGAGGAAACAAAGAGAAAAATGAAAAGAAAAGCTAAGTAAAAAGAAATAACACTAATCTACTTGCATGAAAAGTAAACTAAACTACTAATATAAGAAGAGAAGAAGCATGTAAATTGTTGGGTGCGTTTCCACCACCACCGAGCCAGAAAGAAGAAGGCATCGCCGAACCATAGGGAGGAAAGTCCCACCGAACCAACACGTCTCCAAGGCCCTACCGAACCAACCCTTGCTCCACTACCTGTCGAACCAAACCCAAAGCATCACTACCGAACCGGAAGCCACTCTACCTGCCACTGAACCAACCCATCTCCCAGGTGCTACTGGACCAAAGTCCCACCGAACCTACCGGACCAAAGTGCTACCGGACCAAGGTCTCAACTCCAACCATCTACCACCGGACCGAAGCACTACCGAACCAAGGCGTTGCCGAACCAACGTTGCCAGGCCAGATTGCATCAGCCCAGGCCCACTAGCAGCTATATACATCCAGAACCCCTACTCCCAGCCTCACTCTATAAATAGAGGGGTAGGGGTACAACAATGGCGGACAAGTTTGAGAGCTCAAGCACGGATAGAACTTTCGAACAACTTTCATATACTTGTATAAAAGCTTTGTACTTGTAATCTGAACAGTAAAAGGAGAATAACATATAAAGTGGACGTAGACACATTCTGACCGAACCACTATAAATCTGTGTGTCTTTTACAGTTTAGTCCCTGCTTTTTATATATTTGCATAGATTACCCAGATCACTAAAAACAACATAAAATCAACTAAATCATACGACTTGGAGGTGTTTGCCCATTTTTTGCGCAAACATTTTTGGTGCTTTCACTGAGAAGCGGCTGAACTCAGGACTTCAGCTTCTCCCACTTAACTTTTTTCCTAACAACATCGCTCATTGCTTGGAAGACATGCCTCCCAAGCAGAAGAAAGATGTTAACAAAGGAAAAAACATAGCAACCAGCAGTATTCCAGATCCAGTGGTCACAGATCAAGTAAATCATCCCATTCCAACAGCAGTACCAAATGAAGGTCAGGCAAATCCGACCCTGCCACGGGACAGCCGGTAGCAATTACTAGGGCAGATCTAGACAAGGTTGTGGCTGAAGTGACTAACCGCTTCACATCCCAACAGGAAGCCTTGGTGGACCAACTCATGTCACGCTTAAGGGATGCTGAAGAGTTCAACCGCAACATTGAATCATGGGGTGAGTCCCAGTCTGGAGGATCTCGGAGGCAACAAAGATCTTCCTTCTTCGAAGAAGCTAACGACAGAAGCGGCCATGGTAGGAGCCGAGACCAAACTCAGTCCGAACGCCGACCCGAGGAAACTCTTGAAACCGAACCCAATGGGGGAGGTACCAGGCGAAGGTCAACCATAGCTGAGCCTGTCATGCTGCCTAACCATGGAAACGCCAATGAACGGGGCCGAGCTAGAGTCCAGCCTGAAGTTGGACCTGAGGAAGTGCTTAGATCAAAACCTAGCAGGGGAAGATCAAGGCAAGGGCCAGCTGTGGCTGACCCTAGCATGCTCCAAGAAGACCAAAGACAACCACTGGAAAATATTAGGAATGATAGATGATACCATCCCTACAGGTCATCTAGACGGAATCAATCCCATAGAGAAGAACCGAACTCATTTCTATCCACTCCAAATTCTGATGAAAGGATGGCACGCTTGTTCGGAGAGTGCGTCCAACGGGATCAAAGAGATCGAGGGATAGGCGCGAGGGTAACCAGCCCTTTCGCCCGCAATATCGAGATTGCCATCACCCCCCGAGAATGGAAAATGCCAACTATGGAACCTTACAAGGGAACCTCTGACCCCGTTGTACACTTACAGAGATACACACAGCATATGCTCATGAGCGGAGCAACAGAGGGAGTACTGTGCAAATGCTTTCCACTATTCTTAGCAGATCTAGCTACCTCCTGGTTCTGCCATCTACCCCAAGGATCCATCAGCTCATGGGAGATGTTGAAAGAAAAGTTCATCAGCCAGTTCCGCATTCATGTGAAGCAACCCAAGGACGCTTATTCCTTATCCAGTATCAAACAAAAACCTGGAGAGAAAGTGTAGCAATATCTAACCCGATTCAATGCCGCAGCGGCCGCAGTCCAAGATGCCGATGAGAACTTATCTTAATGGCCCTCTGTAGTGGGGTGCATCCAGATACTAAATTTGCTAGAAGATTGACAAAAGAAAAACCAACTACTTTACCCGATTTCTTCCATGAGGCTGGGAAATATATGAGACTTGAAGACGCTGCCACTGAGGGGCAGTCAGCGCAACAAAATAAGGCAGCTCACGGCAACACGCCCGCTGTAGCAAAGGACGTTCGAAGAAATGACTCTAGAGACAATGCTGGGGGCAAGAAGGGAGAACAGCGACTATATCGGCCAGGACCGAGATTTGACTCTTACACCCCTTTGAATGAAACGATCGAAAACATCTTCCTGGCCACTCAAGATGAAGTTAAATACAAACGCCCCCTGCACAAGAAGGAATCAGATAATGCAATTAAGTCTGGAAAATTCTGCCGCTTCCACGAATCCCATAGGCATGATACCAACGAATGCCATCATCTCCGGGACTTGATTGAAGAACACATCAGAAGAAGGAGACTAGAACGCTATGTAAAAGGTCAGAACAGGACTCCAGTTCCTGCCAATGAGAACCCAAGGCTACCCTCGCCAGAAATAGGCAGAGGAAACCGCAACACCAGCGGCTCCAGTCAAGAGAAGATAGTGGTCCATACCATCTCGGGAGGGCCACACATCGCCGACGGAAGCTGGGCAGAGATGGAAAGGTACGGAAAGTCACTTAGAAACAATTAAGAATGCGTCAATTCTATTATAGAAGAACGCCACCTGAAGCGGATAGAGAATGGTGACATCACATTCAGTAGGCGTGACCTGGAGGGAAGGCAGTACCCTCACACGGATCCCATGGTTATCTCTGCCCGGCTCGGTCCAACCGAAGTTTTCCGAATTCTAGTAGACACTGGAAGCTCGGTAAATATCCTATTCAAGCATGCCTTTGACAAAATGAAGCTGTCATTAAAGGATGTTCTTCCCTACAATAAACCACTACACGGTTTCACAGGAAATGCGAAGACGCCCATCGGGCGACTGGACCTCTTTGTTGAAATTGGAAGCCATCCCCGCTCCATTGTGCGGAAACAAACATTTTTGCTGATAGAAAACTACTCGGCCTACAACGCCTTCTTAGGAAGGCCATCCTTGTCTGACTTCCAAATTGTCCTGGCCCCATGGTGCCTGAAGATGAAATTTCCAACGGACAATGGAATAGGGGAAGTAGAGGGAGACCAGGACATTGCTCGAGATTGCTATGTAACTGAACTTCGCAATAACCACAGGAAGGATAAAGGGAAGAGTGCAGAGATTGCCCTCTACAGAAAAAGTTTGGAAGCATAGCAACTAAAGAAAGCCCCTCCTCTTCGATATACCAGTGACCCTTTCAATGAATTAGACCCCAGGGACAAAGAGGAGGAGGCTACCGCCGAGCCTGCAGAGGCTATGGAATTTATATCTGTGGACAGACATGACTCGAGTAGACTATTGAAAGTCGGGTCTCAACTAAAAGCAGAATTGAAGGAACAACTCATTGATTTTCTCCACCACAACTTGGATGTATTTGCATGGACGCACGTCGATATGACTGGAGTCTCCCCAAACATAGCATGCCACGCACTAAACATCGATCCTACCAAGGCGCCAGTAAAACAGAAAAAGAGAAGTATAGGGGCAAAACGATCAACGGCCCTCGATGAAGAAGTAAAGAACCTACTTGCCAATGACTTCATACGAGAAGCCATCTACCCAGAGTGGATCGCTAACCCGGTACTAGTAAAGAAGGCTAACGGGAAGTGTCGAACATGCATTGACATCTCCAACTTAAATGACGCCTGCCCGAAGGATTGCTTCCCACTTCCCTGAGTCGATCAGCTTGTGGACAACACAGTCGGGCACGAACTCTTATCCTTTATGGACGCATACTCAGGATATAACCAAATTCCTATGCATACTCCCGACCAAGACCACACTAGTTTCATCACTGACCGGGTATTGTATTGCTACAAAGTAATGCCTTTTGGACTTAAAAACACAGGAGCCACCTATCAGCGCCTCGTCAACAAGATGTTTGCGGGGCTAATAGGACAAACTATGGAAGTTTATGTGGACGACATGCTGGTAAAGTCAAGGAAAGCCGACGATCACGTAAGCCACCTGGGCGAGATGTTTCAAGTACTTTGCCAATATGGAATGAAGCCGAATCCTCTAAAGTGCTCCTTCGGAGTATCATCTGGAAAGTTCCTGGGATTCATCGTCCATGCCAGAGGAATTGAAGCAAACCCTGAACAAGTCCGAGCTTTGAAAGATATCAGGATACCTTCTACCCGAAAAGAAATGCAAAGCCTAAATGGGAAGGTGGCCGCCCTGAGCAGATTCATCTCTAAAGCAACTGACAAATATATCCCCTTCTTCGAAGCTCTAAAGAAAGACAAAGGAAAGTTCGAATGGACTTACGAATGCTTAACAGCTTTCCTTAACTTAATCGAACACCTCCAGAGACCACCAGTACTCTCAACTCCGAACAAAGGCGAAGAGCTATACCTATACCTTGCTATGTCATCTCATGCTCTAAGCGCCGCCTTGGTGAGAGAAGACAACCGCACGCAGCGGCCGGTATACTTTGTATGTAAGAGGTTTACGGGGGCAAAAGCCAGATATCCTAAACTTGAGAAGCTAGCCTACTGTCTACTAATCACATCACGTAAACTGCGTCACTATTTCCAATCTCATTCCATCAGAGTTCTGACCGATCAACCGCTAAGGTAGGTACTCCATCGTCCCGACACTTCTGGGCGACTACTTAAATGGTGCATTGAACTAAGTCAATATGATATCACCTACCATCCTCGCACCGCCATCAAGGGACAAGCCATGGCCGATTTCATTGCCAAATTCACTACCAATGAAGGTAAGGAGCAATCGGAAATAGCAGAAGAAATCAAGTGGAATCTCTTTGTGGAAGGAGCGTCAAACGAACAAGGCTCGGGGGCAGGTGTGGTAATAATCACTCCCAGGGGAAATAAGCTATGCTATGCTCTAAAGTTGGAATTCGCTGCCACCAACAACGATGCAGAGTATGAAGCAGTGATAGCGGGATTAGAACTTGCCTTAGAGATTGGAGCCAATTCCTTATGTCTTCATAGTGATTCTCAGCTTATCGTGAATCAGATACTAGGAGAATTTCAGGCTCGGGAAGAGCGGCTCACATCATATCTAAGGAAGACCAAGCGGCTCCTCGGTCAATTGGATCACTATTTGATCAAACACATTCCTTGAGAAGAAAACCAAGAGGCCGACGAACTGGCAAAACTAGCTAGCATGAAAGACGGCACCATTTCAGGAACAGTAACCGTCTCAAGGCAACTAACCCCGAGTTTTGAGCAAGTGAATCTGATAGCTGCAACCGAAGAAGAAACTTGGATGACTCCCATCCGAGACTACTTACAAAGTGGCACACTGCCCAACGGGCGTAACGAAGTCAAGAAAATCTTGAGGAAAGCTTCCTGCTACACAATACAAGAGGGCATCCTCTATCGGCGCGGCTTCTCTAACCCCTTATTAAGGTGTGTCGCTGGAAGGGAAGCCAAGGAAATCTTATCCAACATCCATCAAGAAAGCTGCGGAGATCACACTGGAGGGCAGACTCTGGCAAAAAAGATACTCCAATATGGATATTTCTGGCCCACCTTAAGCAAAGACGCCTTAGATTTCGTCAAAAAATGTGACATATGTCAGAAGTTTGCTAAGATTTCGTGGCTACCAACAACTGAGATTACTCAAATGACCAGCCCTTGGCCCTTTGCAGTATGGGGAATTGACTTGATTGGCGAACTACCAATGGGCCGAGGCGGGGCCAAATATGCTATAGTGGCAGTCGACTATTTCACTAAATGGGTGGAATCAGAACCCCTAAATAAAGTATCTTCAACAAAAGTTATTAACTTCTTGATCAAAAATGTTCTATGCAGGTATGGAGTCCCACTTAAAATCATTTCGGACAATGGACTTCAGTTTGACAGCAAGGAGTTCGCCAACTAGTGCCAAGAGCACGGAATTCACAAAAGCTTCTCATCTGTAGCTTATCCCCAAGCAAACGGACAAGTCGAAGCTGTCAACAAAATTCTCAAAACTCTAATCAAAAAGAAACTTGAAAAGTCAAAAGGCGCATGGGTGGATGAACTTCCTACGGCACTTTGGGCCTATCACACATCTTTTAGAACATCAACGGGGCATACTCCTTTCTCTTTGGCATACGGATCAGAGGTTATGCTCCCAGTTGAAACTATAGTGCCTTCCCACCATAGGATCCACTATAACCCAGAAGAGAACGAAGAACTCCTTCATATGTCTTTGGACCTAATTGAGGAAAGAAGAAATGATACAGCCCTCAAAGCAGCAGCTCACAAGCAAAAAGTGGCAGTGCAATACAACTCCAAAGTCAAGCATCGTAGTTTACAAGAGGGGGATCTTGTCCTCAAGCGAATCTTCCCACGCCCCGGAGCACTAGATCCAATCTGGGACGGACCATATGTAATTCATAAAGATCTCCACAACGGAGCTTATATTTTGTCAACAGTGGACGGAGAGGTGTTCCAGAGGGCATGGAACATCCAACACCTTCGTCAATACTTTTCTTAACTTGTACTGCCCGTATGAAGTGAATTAACAAAGAGAATCAGTGGACGTAGGCATTTTCGTGCCGAACCACTTTAAAAAACTTGTCTCTTTTTAACTTGTTCCTTTATATCTTGGCTGCTTGTTAACTTTATCCTTTTCTATTGAACAAAATCCTGTGTAATGGCATTTCCATTCAAGACACATCACGGCGCGACCTCACCTGGACAAGACCTAACAGATACTATGTGAATCTATGCCCTCGCCAATGAGACACTTTTGCTCCAGCATCCCTCTGCTGCGAGTTAACTCGTTGCTCGCGATTGGCCCTTAAAGCCAACTGTAATGAGCCGATTATAAGCCACCGAGAAGGCCGACTATAGCCGAGGCAGCTCATTACGGCGTTCGGCTCGCCGGCAACCGTGAACCTACTTTAAGCCCCAACATTAGGTGTGGCCAGCCAGGGGTAGTTCACGGTTGACGATCGGCACCCACGCTAGCTGGCCATGGTAAATCGAATAATACCCGCGACTACGGGCCATAATGGCCCGGGTAGTTACTGTGCGCGATCTCGGCTCCGATGTGTCTTAAGTACGGCTGTGGTAAAAAAGATAAACTCCCCGTAGAGGCGTAAGATGGGTGACAAATGTCTCCAAGACCCACAGCTAGGGAAAGTGACTACAAAACCCGTTTTCCTCGAACTTAAGCACATCGCAGGCCTTCCGTGATTGGAAGTTTTACTTTTTCTTACATTTCTATCTTATTTAAAAACTTTCCTCCTATCCTCTATAACGATCCCTAAAGTAAGTAGGAGACGCTCGCCGATGGGGATAAGAACTCACAATGGGATGACAGGTCAATCAACTACATTCCATACTCAGTCATATAAGACATTCAAAGCTACCATCTACAACTAAGACATGAAGGGCGGTACTTTCTTCTCTTGTAAATAAATACATAGCTATAATTTATTCGCACATCACATTAACTTTGCAAGGTATGAAATTATATCTTAAGCAAGAAATTAGCATCAAACACGATAAAATCACAGGCATGTGCACAGCTGTATTTCTTATGCAACACATCAAAATAATTAAGACAGTCAAATACGACAGAATCATCTTAAGTTAAAAATTACAGGCTAAGAATAATGTCGTTTGCTGCCAATAACACAACTTACCGCCTAAGAGTTACATTAATGTTTTAGAGCTAGCGTAAACAGCAATGTCAAACAAACCAAAAAGACATCCAGGTCAAGTCAAGGAGTCAGCTGCATCGGAGCTTCACCTCTATCCTGCCGATCCTCCAAGATCTACTTAGCCATGGGATCGGAACTCTCAGCATGCTGGCTGGAGGTAGTAGGTACCTCGGAGGTCTCGCTTGTCCAATTCAGAAGAAGAAGCCATTAAATAAGCGATAAGCAGTCAGGTTACAAAAGCTAAAAGAGAAGACTTACCAACACCTGCTCCTTGATCATCATCCTCCAGCTGCACACCAACCTCCTCAGCGGCAAGCAGCCGCATACCCTCCTTCACTACCACCTTCTCCTCCTTGGTGAATTGAGCCGTAACCACATCCATTCTAAAGGCCACGCCACCCTCCTTATCTGCATCAAACTTAGCCTCCTCTAAGGCCCTGAGATAAATCCTGGCCATGACTCGGGGGTAATCATCCATCCAAGATAAGTTGCCCTGTTTCCAAGTGCGAAAGTACATATCTTGAAGCATCTCATCCATTATCCCCTCATTCTCCTCGAACTCCCTTATTCGGTCCTCAAAAGCCAGCAGCTTTGCAATGGTGGCGTCCCTCTCTGATTGGTATCGCGAGCAGTCAGCCTGGAAGGTTTTTCTCATCGCCTCCATCTCCTCCTTCAGCTTGGTTTGAGCAAGCTCCGCAGCCTCAAGTTTCCCGGACAACTCCTGCACCCGCTCGAGATCCGCTTTCCGAACCTCATCCACCGTTGCAATAGCCATATCAATCCGTTTCTTACAAACGACCTCCATTTTCCGCATCTCTGCCCTGCTGACTTCTTCCATGGTTTTCTTTAGTTGCCTAGATGCGGTCTCATGTTGAGAGATCTGGATGGCTTGATCAGCGAGTTGTTTGGCCTGGTCGGAAACCATTAAACGCAGTCGAATGTTAGCACTGCCAATTTCTTCTCCAGCCTTAACCAGTCGAGCATGATGCCCCATCAGCTTCCTGGTTTCCTCAGCAACCCGGTCAATGTTTGCCTTAGCTTCATCCCCCAAGGTTACAACCCGAGTGGTAAGAAAATCAAGGTCCAGGGACTTGGCCTCATCAAGCACCATTACCATGGGATTACGAGGGAGAAGGTGCTCACCAGTAGCCTCATCAAAGGAAATATCGTGAGAACCTAGATCCAGATCCGGATGACCCGCAAATGGATTACGAGCCAAGCTAGGATGGTCTATCGGGATAACGGTAGGATTCTCAGACAGGTGCGAGGAAAGAATAAGCTCAGTATTCTCCTCTGTGGTATCCTGAAGAGGCTGAGTCGGGGGCTGAGGATCAGGTGGAGATTCCAACAAGGAGCGACTCCTCTTCTTCTTTTGGATATCCTCTTCGATAACTCCGAGAAGAGGACGGTAGCCGACTACGTGTCACGACCCGCCCTTCTCTCCACAGAAGGACGCATCGACAATAAGAAAGAAAGGGGTAGAAAATAGAAAAGAAGAGAAGAAAGAAAGAAACAACAACAACGATCTCACAGCGGAACGAATAAATTATATTAATAACATAAACTATTACATAGTATACAACAATTATCAGAGTTTACACAACTATACAACACATACTAGACAGTTATAAACATCTGTCTAGACATTACAACTCAATACACTACAGAGATACAGACACAGCGGAACTACTATATATATCTACAACGCTGAAGCCTCCTGCTCCATTGATCCTCCACAATTCGTCAAAGCTAAACCTGAATCCCTTGGCTACTCGTAAAAATTTGAGTACCCAAGAGTTTATAAAACAGAAATAAACAACTTGGGTCAGACATGGGTCTAGTGTGAGTAACAGGTTAAACTTGCTTAACTTCAAAACCTTTAGAAAGAAAAGGTATCACGTAAGACTCCCCACAAATAAACATGGGTAAGTTTTTACCTTACGCTAACCAAAACATTTGATAGGAAATCTGATTTTATTATAATAGGGTCTAGGGTTTTCAAGTAAAATATAGAAATAGCTGAAATGCTTACATCTCACATTCCAACATAGTTGGCACAACTAATACGTACGGCACTTATTGGAGTTTGGATTCCATACAATGGCCGGGCTACTGGGGTACCGCCCGTCACAGTACGTGGCCTAGATCACCGTACCGAGGAGTACGCCCGCTCCCCTGCAACACAAAGCCGGAACCATCCCTTACTGGATAATTCCGAACAAGATAACCCCGTAGTTGGCGCGACCAACCACACACTAAGCCGAATAAAAAGAAAAGGGACCTCTAGACAGGGATCTATCTTGCTCTCAGTGGGTGCTACCCACGAAACCTTGCTGCACCTCCCCTGTTTTAGCCATTCCCGGTTGATGAGGCTTGAGGTTACGATTACCTTTAATCAGAACATATCACTTAGAATGCTCATCGTCCACCTGACGATGTGCTGAAAGCATTCAATCCATACAAGTTCGTTCCGGGTTCGAACGAAACCGAAGGCATTATCTCGTTACACTCGTGTTGGAATCACCCTCAGAGTTAACGACAATAACCCTTGCACTCTGAATCTTCATCTTCACTTGAGATTCACGACCTATCGTAAATTTGGATCGATGTGGTATTCGGGTCTCCAGACCTGGAATCCCGGTATACGGAAACCCGATCCCGGTCTCATCGAAATCCAAAACGTATCTTTTAAGGGCCAAGTTGTTTTAAGGTTAAAACAATTCAATTCTTATCTATATACACAAAGATAGATAATTCAATAGATAATCTACATTATCATCCCAAACAGATAATTCACATT
This sequence comes from Allium fistulosum, assembly GCA_030737815.1. Taxonomy (NCBI): domain Eukaryota; kingdom Viridiplantae; phylum Streptophyta; class Magnoliopsida; order Asparagales; family Amaryllidaceae; genus Allium; species Allium fistulosum. Next base: position 759,783,179 of record CM060908.1, on the reverse strand, counting down.
ATCATTATAATTCAACCAAACATCCATATCATATATCAATCATATCTCATCAGAGATATCAAACAATGAAATACATTCAATCTCATTCATCCATCCTTAAGCAATGATTTATATCATCTAATTAATTTAAAGTGAATTAAACTAATTACTTCATTCTATAAATCCTACTTACTTAATTATTAATTAAACCAATTAATTAATCATTACTCTAAGTATCCATCTTAATTAATCATTCCTGATTAATAATCCTTTAATTACTTTAAGTAATTAATACTTAATTAATTTCACAAATTAATTATCTTAAACCATTCAGTAATTAATCTTTAATTACTTCATTATTAATTAACCATACTTAATTACATTAATCTTTAATTAATTACAATTAATTAATTACTTTAATCACTTATTATTGATTAATTAGTTTAATTAATCAATCCTTAATTTCATCTTTAATTATATTAATTAATGATCCTTAATTACTTTTAAATTAATTATTCCATTTAAATTAATTACATTTAATAATTAATCTTTAATTAATCGTATTTATTAATCACCTTTGATTAATCTCAATTAGTAATTAATTACCCTTAATTACTCTTCCATAAATAAATTACTCATTAATTAATTATCTTTTAATTAATCCCTTGATTAATTATTCAAAGTAATTTATACTTAACCAATTTTTCAAATGATTATCATTTATTAATAATCTACACTTAACTAATTAATAATTTCTTAATTTCAATTTAATTAACTCTCAATTAATTAACTTAAAATCTTAATTATTCAATTAATTAACATTAAACCATTAATTAATTAAATTACCAAATTACTCCTTAATTACCTTATAAATTGAATGACTCCTATATTATTAAATCTCCAAATTTAAGTATTAACATTTTAATTATCATTTACAAAAGGTTTTGAAATCCTTTACTTTAAATCTTCCTTTTTCTCTTATTTCAATTTAAAGATTTAAATTAAATTTCAAATTCAACTTTAACCAAATTTAAATCAAATTTTACAAACTCTTTTTAAACCAAATGTTAAAGAACACTTAACATTTAATTTATTTAAATTCAAAACCTTTTTAAAATATACTTTAAAACATTTAAATTTGTTCAAACATTATAATTTAAAAAATTATTTTATCTCAACTAGGATACAAATTAAATTGAATCCATACTTTAAAATTTTTGATTTAAACTTTGCTTTAAATCCTGCTTAACCCTTTAAACTTCAATTTAAAGTTTAAACCCTGCCAGCCTTTTAAACTGAACCCAATAGCCTACCCGAGCCCAACAGCCAAAATACCCGAGAAAAACATCAAAATACCCGAGTACTTCTTCGAGTTTTTCCCCCTATTTAATTTTCTACAAACTGTTATAACCCATACGAGTTCGCTAAACGATCCCGAGCCAGAAACCTATTTCCTCGAGCAAGCCTTCGAGCCAAACCCATCAGTACTCGAGTACGTCTTAGCTTCTTCCTCTCAACAACACTCAATCTCATCTGATACAATGTGCATAGGTGCACATGCACCGAAGATCGACGCTGCTCCGATCACCATTACCTTCGCCAGTAAGTCACCGTAGACAAACTCAATCATCTCCACTATCCAGAAACCAAAACGAACACGTCAATCGAAAACGAGCGAGTTCGAAACCCATCAGGACCAAACCTGATCACCCAAACCTCCACGCACCGCCTAACTCCGACTACCGGTGACCACATCCCTCAGCTCAGACCTTCGTCGTAGACCCTTACTCCTTTTTCCCTAGCTCTGATGTAACTCGATGCGACGACAACGCCGCATTCACCTCGACAACAACGTCGACTCGTTCAGGGTCTTAAACCCTAAATCACCTCCGCCAAGCCACCACAGCGATTGGAACAACGTATCTCCATTTTTCCCTTGTCCCCCATCACTTCGACCTCCTCTGATCAGAACCCCGAAATTCAATGTCACCGTGATCACCAGAATTCGATGAAATACCCAATTCAGTTCAACTCGCAATATCTCCAAAATTTCTAATTTTAAAATCCCGATATTAATATCAAAAGTCACCATTCTTAAGTACAAATCTAGTTGTAAAATCAAAACATGAAATTAAAATTATTTGGTTTTCTGTCTTATGTTGATCATCACAGTCTTTTCTAGTTTCCAGGAATCCTATTAGTTATCTTTACTTAAAATTATTTTTAAAAATTGAATATGGCTATTACTAACCATTTTCTTTTAAAAATCCAAACCTAAAAGAAGTCAGAGAAGGAGAAATGGATTTTTGAAACTAGATTAGTCTGTTAACATCAAACAGAGTATTGAATAAATGTATATACTGACATGCACAGACATTCTTCATAATTTTATATACATGCAGCCACATTAATTCATCCATGTAAATAACATTACTTCAACTACTTATCACATCAACCAATTAAAGCAGATTAAACAAATAAAATGATTGTTTACTCACTTGTAAACAGGGTACAGACTTGTTTATATAAACAGACAGGGTCATATAACATATTTGAACCAATTCATATAAATTCAAATTAGAACTTCAATCCAGCCAATATCATCACATGCCAACATATATCATATTCTTAAGTTTTTAGAAAATGTAAGTTACTCACCATTTATAGAAGATGAACAGAGCACCATGGTTATTTGAAAACAGCTTTGAAACTTTAAAACTTTAATTCATAAACTTGAATTGCCTGTTACTGAATCTTGCATGCATGCCATTTATCTTGTTTGTTGATAGGTGCTTGCTCTAGATCAGGTTGCTTACTTTCAGATTCGAAAAGAAGAAATTGCAGTCTTGCTTAGATTCCAGATTGAAGAAAATGTGCAGGTTTGTTGAAGAAATGCATTACAGGTTAATGTTTTGAGGATTTTTGGTTTGAGAAAGGTTGATTTACTGATTTGTTTATGAGGAATTTTGTTTTAGATTATTGTTTCAGGCTGAAAATTCTTAAGTTTGAATTGAAGAGAATAGGGAAAGAAAATGAGATAAAAGGTAAATGTTTATATAAGTAGAAATGTAGTTTTATTAAAAATAAAAATAAATGAAAACTAAAATTAAGAACTTGACATTTGTCAATTACATTGTCTTATTAATGTACACTTGTTTAAACAAGCCTTAATATGATAACACTTGTATTTTAAGTAATTCATATTTATTTTTAAAATGTAAAAACCTCTTCTTTATTTATTAAACACTTATTACTTATCTATGTATATATAGATAACTTTTTAAAGAGATATACCAATTATACTTATAAATAAAAGTTTATCCATATAATTTAAAATCCAAAACTATTTGAAATCTTACCTCTTTTGAATTTCAAATTTAATTTAAATTCAAATGCAAATTATATTTTAAAATCCAATTTAAAGTCAATTTATAACATATATTCAATTTTAAATAACAATTCCATTTTATTAAAGTCTATTATATCTATATATAAAACCATATATTAATAATTATTGTTTAACATAATAATTTATCAATTTTAAAATAATTTATAAAAGAGATTTATAAATTACTACTATTACTAATTGAATTAACATATCATATGTAAATTGTATTTTAAACCTATATATATATATATATATTCTTAAATCATATTTATTAAGCAATATTTAAAAAGAAATAAAATAAATCTTATTATAATTCTTATTTTAAACCATATAGTTATTTTGTTTAAATAGCTTTGAAAAGCTAATATTAAATAAATCATAATTTCCAAACTATAAGAATATACATTAGAAATTTAAAACAAGATTTCATTTATTAACTTTCAAATCAAAGGCAATCTATTTACAATATATACTTATCTATAATAATCATTTTATTAACTTATAAAAGATAAAATTCACCAATTAAATATTTATTTAATTAGATTATTAAATCAATTCAAATATTTATTATCAAAAATTATCAATCAATTTAATTATTTAAACAGATTATTAAATTGATATTGCCCCAAATTTCCGGGATATTACACTACGTCTCCAGGGCGGTTAGTCGAAGGCTTTGGCTTAGTGGAAGCCCTTAGAAGTTTATATTGTTCAAGATGATGCCGAACACCCGATGTCTTGGCCACTTCATCCGATCCTGGGACAAAAAACCAAGTGTTACAAGCTGACGTTAAACTATAATTCAAGAAATATGTCAAGTTGGGAAAAGTAAGGAGACATTTTTGTTATACAAACCCTAGGGAGGAGTGGATACTGCAATAAGTCCTGGATCTCATTCCAGGACGGGAGCTGACCGTAAAATATTCCCAAGTCCTTATCATAAATGGAGTCTGCAGAAGTCAAAAATTCACCTTGAGTCGCGGGGGCTGCCTCAACTAGAACACTTTTGGAAGGTGAATCGGCGCCGGCTCCATCCTTATTAGCTTTCTTAGACTTCTCTACCAGAGCCGGTTCTTCCTCCAGCCCTTCGAAAGCTAGGCGGAAAGCATCGTCCGTCCACTCCTGGATCACACCCGCTTGCTTAGAAGACAAAGCCCCAGCACCATCACCACTCTGCCCATCGCCACCATCATCACCACTCTGTCCATCACCCTCTCCACCACTTCCACTCTCCGCCTCACCTCCTTCACCCTCACCTCTTTCCTCCTCCTCATCTTCCTCCTCCGGAACGTCTGGACATGTGCTGGGGGAGGGACAATCAGATTTCTTAAGTTTCTTCCACCCGGTAGTTGGATGCTTTAAGAAGGGTTTTCTTTTACTGCTCTTCGCCGTAGCCCCTCCTTTAGCTTTGGCGGCCCTCTCCTCAGCTGTGTCTCTCTACTTGACCATAGACTGACGTGGCAGAATCAGGTTGAGCCCCAGAAGAGTAGCGTTTCTGATCAAATAAGAAGCCGCCCTTTCCCCTTCCGGAATGGCTTCTATCTCCTCAGCCATCCGAACCATACGATCGTTCTCTACAACCGCAAAGCCACCTGCCGCTAGCAAGAAATAAAGCACGTAAGGAGGAGTATTGCAGTCAGAACAAAAATTATAAATGAGATTCAACTTACAGCCAAAGGTGAAGCGGCGGAAAAAACGGAGTCATCTTTGACAAAAAACCATTCCTTTTTGAACATGCTGAATTTCGAATATAAATCCAGGACTGGCTTGAAGGACACAGCCGACTCTAAGCTAATATACGGAGACCCCTTCTAGTAGCCTCTTAAGTTGTACATATATCGGATTTCCCGATTGGAAGGAGGACGCCCGTATCTCCTCTGGAAGATGACGAATAGGCTCACCAAGATGGCATAGGAGTTGGGCTGAAGCTGGAAAGGAGCCACCTTCAAGTATGTGACAAAGCTGACTATCCAAGCATTGATAGGTGGGATGGCACCACACATGCAATGATACCTGCTATAAGCAAAATATCCGTCAGGGGGGTTATACGGCATCACTCCTTCCCCCGACAACAACATGTGCGCTCTGTCGATCCCAAAAGAGCGAGAGATAACGTCAAGCTGCTCATCTTTGAGGGAGCTGGGAAAGCAATCAGGCGGTGAGTTCAGGAGCTCTTGAGGACCGTACCCGTCTACTAGCAATCTCGGGGTTGGTCCTTGTCGTTCTGGTGCTGCCTGAACTGGGGGCACTATGGAGGACTCTCCTCGGTCCTTGGACTTCTTCTTGTCAGAACGAGTTTCGACTTTATGAGACATTATCTGCAACAGGAGAAAACACATTATTAGAACAAGGAGTGTGGGGACATAAACAAGCAAGTACATACGGCATGGAATATCGTTCATAATTCAAAACATAAAAGCCCGATCGGTAGTTCGAGACTAAAGTTCATCCGGCACTCAAGTTCATCCAGTAGCTCAAGGCTCGAAGGTTCATCCGGCACTCAAGTTCATCCGGTAGCTCAAGGCTCGAAGGTTCATCCGGCACTCATACTCCGTGGATTCATTCGGTAGTTCAAAACATAAAAGTCATTCGAAAATTACCTGGACCGGTGGTCAAACGTGATTCGGCGGTATGATTGATTCGGCAGGAAAGAATCTGGTTCGGCAATTTTAGTTAGTAAGGAATAACGAAAGTGTATGGCCCATACTTATAGGCAAATAGAAACGACCGGACCAACTGGTTCGGCGCTCGGGACCGAATGAGAGTGTCCAAGTCGAAGGGCCTGAAACAAAGCACGACATATGCTGGCATATGCCCTACTTTGGGGGGCAAATGTTGGGTGCGTTTCCACCACCACCGAGCCAGAAAGAAGAAGGCATCGCCGAACCATAGAGAGGAAAGTCCCACCAAACCAACACGTCTCCAAGGCCCTGCCGAACCCACCCTTGCTCCAATACCTGTCGAACCAAACCCAAAGCATCACTACCGAACCGGAAGCCACTCCACCTGCCACCGAACCAACCCATCTCCCAAGTGCTACCGGACCAAAGTCCCACCGAACCTACCGGACCAAAGTGCTACCAGACCAAGGTCTCAACTCCAACCATCTACCACCGGACCGAAGCACTACCGAACCAAGGCGTTGCCGAACCAACGTTGCCAGGCCAAATTGCATCAGCCCAGGCCCACCAGCAGCTATATACATCCAGAACCCCTACTCCCAGCCTCACTCTATAAATAGAGGGGTAGGGGTACAACAATGGCAGACAAGTTTGAGAGCTCAAGCACGGATAGAACTTTCGAACAACTTTCATATACTTGTATAAAAGCTTTGTACTTGTAATCTGAACAGTAAAAGGAGAATAACATATAAAGTGGACGTAGGTACATTCTGGCCGAACCACTATAAATCTGTGTGTCTTTTACAGTTTAGTCCCTGCTTTTTATATATTTGCATAGATTACCCAGATCACTAAAAACAACATAAAATCAACTAAATCATACGACTTGGAGGTGTTTGCCCATTTTTTGCGCAAACATAAATAAAAGAGAATACTAATTAACATTGCATAAAAAAAAGGAAACTTACATGAAAATAAAAATGGCTAAGTAGCCATGGAAAAGAGAAAGAGAGCTTTCTTTATTTGATCCTAAACTAAACTAAAGAGAAGGGAGCCTAAAAAAGAGCCTAAAGAAGAGCGTAAAGAAGATAGGTTACATGAAGCATAAGGGGTATTTATACATGTATGAAACCCTAATCCACTTTTTTGGGGAATGCCCAAAATACCCCCTTAGGAAGTGTGGCGGCCAAATAATCATTAGCATCATATAATCATCCATTAAGTGTGCATGAAGCTTTAATGGTCTTTTAGCATGTGCATTAGCTCCTAATTGTACATTAAAGTAGGTGGGGTCCTCCATGATCATGACTTTGAATTATTTCCATCTTCATTCCTTTGTATCTTCTTTGTGCATGCATATATTTTTATAAAACCAATTGTATATGAAGCTAAATTCTTACAAAATAATATAGAAATTTCCAATTAAATTTTCTCAAAATAATATATGAAAAAAAATGACCATTTTGCCCCTATATGAAGATGAATATGTGACGACTTGAAAGTAATTTGTATTTTGATTTAAACATATTAAAACACCCAATATGATCATTTATTTAATTTAATTAGATTAAATATGATGGTAAAAATATGCACATTTACGTGCACATCGGGCCTTTGTACAGTGTGTATATGTATGATATTTTGGATTTAGGTAGTGTTGACAGCATAATGTATATTTTTGGGTAGTGAGCTTTGGACTTTATTTTGAGACTCACTTTATATTATGGGATGTGTATCATATTTTGTTACGCATGTGATTCTGTGTCTGTGAATATTTATTATATATTGTTCTGCTATTATAAACCTGCTTAAGTGTTGCTTCACGTGAATATCACATATGTCAAATTTTGAGATTGATTCATACTACGGTAAGAATGAAATATCGATGTTAGCTTGAGGGAAGATTTATGTAAGGTCGCTTCCAACAAACCTTATTCTCCATTTTACTAGACAACATTACTTAGTTATGTCGTTTAGTTGTATGGATATAGAGGCGGGGCATTATACTGTTGGAGGTTCCACTACTTGTGCATGGTTTGTCGTGGTTTGACCTTATTGAGTTATGGATGCTCTTTTGTTTGTGATTGTTTTATTTTGAATTTCATTGGGTTTAGGATTATCTTGGAAATGGACTGTCTAAGGAAGTATGCGGTCTTAGTGGATTGCGAGAGGCTGTTGGTGACGATTGGGGTTGTGGAGAGACGGACAATAGTGATCGGCTGCCTACCGGAGGATGGAGTTATGGTTAGCTTTCTAAATTCGCTCAAGAATCCACAAAATGGATTGTCATCTGTGCCTATCGTTAGAGGGTATCCGAATGTGTTTGAGGAAGTGAACAGATTACCCCCGCATAGAGAGATTGAGTTTCAGATAGACTTAGTGAAGGATGCCAGGTCGACAGTTATGCCTTTGAGGCGTATGACACCCAAAGAGCAAAAGGAGTTGAGGTGCAAGTAATGACTTGTTGAAGAAGGGGTTCATTCGTAGGAGTATATCTAGGTGGGGTGCGCCCGTAGTATTCACTACTAAGGAAGATGGCTATTTGAGGTTGTGTGTAGATTACCATGTGCTAAATAAAGTGATGAAGAAGAACAAGTATTCACTTCCATGTATTATTGACTTGTTCGATCGGTTCCACAGTGCGATGGTGTTCTCTCAATTGAATCTTGTGACAGGATTTCACCAGTTAAGAGTAGTGAAGTAGAGTGTGCCGACCGTCGCGTTTCGTATGCTGTTTGGCTTCTATGAGTGGTTGGTTATGTCGTTCGGGCTAACCAATGCTCCGGCATACTTTGTAGATCTCATGAACCGTGTCTTTAGGAATCACTTAAACAAGTTTGTGATTGTGTTCGTGGATGAAATTTTGATATATTCTAGGATAGAGGAAGAATACAAGATGCACTTGAGGATTGTGCTTGAAGTGTTGAGGGTGCACAAGTTGAAAGAGAAGTTTTTGTAATGTCACTTTTGGAGGAGGAAAGTGAGATTCTTTGGTCATGTCGTCTCGCAGCAGGGCATCGCAGTATATCCTTCCAAGGTGATAGCAGTCCAGGATTGGAACCAACCCAAGAATTTTATGAATGTAAGGAGTTTCCCAGGATTAGAGGGATATTATAGATGTTTTATCAAGGACTTCTCAAAGATAGCATCTCAATTGACCAATTTGATGAAGAAGAGTCAAACTTTTGTTTGGGACGAGAAATGTGAGCATGTGTTTGTAAGTCTATAAGAGAGGTTAACGATTGCACCAATATTGACCATTCTGAGCGGGAATGAGGAGCTGGTAGAATACGTAGATGCCTGTGGCACTGGATTAGGTGCAGTGTTGATGTAAAAGAGAAAAGTTTTCGCTTACACTAGTCGACAGCTAAAAGTGCATGAGAGGAAGTATCCAACTCATGATTTGGAGTTGCGGCTATAGTGTTTGCTTTAAAGATTTTGAGGCACCACCTCTTAGAAGAAAGGTTCAAGCTATTTACGGATAATAATTCCTTAAAGTGCCTTTTCCCCCCAGAAGGATCTCAAACTTCACCAATAGCGATGGTTGGAATTCTTGGCCTTTTATGATTTTAGCATTTCATATACATCCGGTAAAGGAAATGCGATCCTTATACATTGAGACATGCCAGTTTGAGAGCGATGTTTATGGAGTGGAAACAGTTTGAGTATATTCCTAGCTATGACTATAGACCCCATTGTGAGTTAGAACCAAAGATATTGGCTAGTTTAACTATCAGGCCTACTCTGATTGAGTGGATTGGTACTAGTCAAAGACTATATGCTAAACTAGTAGAGATCATAGCGAAAATAGAAGGATGTAGAGTCTGAAGATATAAAGCAATACATAATCAAACGAGAAGGTTGGCTCCGTAAGGATGGGTGGCTGTTCTTCCCGATGTTGATGGATTATGAGATGAGGTGTTACAAGAGTGCCACCATTCTAGGTTGAGTATACATCTCGGCAATAATAAGATGTACCGTAATATGAAGCATAACTATTATTGGGAGGGGATGAAGAAGGATATCAGGACATTCACCTCGAAATGCATGAACTGCCACTTGGTGAAGGCAGAACAAAAAAAGCCAAATGGTTTGTTGCAACCGCTTGAAATTCCTAAATGAAAATGGGAGCAAGTATCGATGGACTTCATTGATGGACTGCTAAGGACTCAAGTAGGGTACGATATGATCTGGGTCATAGTCAATCGATTGACCAAGAGCGAACGTTTTACACCCATCAAGTCAAGTAGGACAGCAGCTAAGCCGGCCAAGTTGTATGTGAAATACGGTTTCATGGTGTGCCAAAGAGAATTGAGAGCGATCGAGACCCGTTGTTCACTAGTGGGTTTTTGAAGAGCTTACAGGAGGTGCTAAGTACCAAGCTGCATCTCAGTATGGCTTATCACCTGCAAATAGATGGGCAAACCAAAAGAGTGAATTGTATATTGGAGGATCTCCTACGGGCTTGCATACTTGATTTCAGAGGCTCGTGGGATGATCATCTGCATTTGGTGGAGTTTGCTTACAACAATAGCTATCAATCTAGTATCAATATATCACCATATGAAGCATTATATGGCTGATAATGTAACGCCCCTTCATGTTGGTGGGCAGCGGGTGAGAAACTGATGCTTGGGCCAGATATGATTAGAGAAACCTCGGAGAAGATAGTGAGTTGGAATTCTCTGTCGGTGATAAAGTGTTTATGAAGATTTCTACTTTGAAAAATGCTATTCGATTAGGTAGTAGGGGGAAGTTGGCACTGAGATTGTTAGGTCCTTTTCTGGTATCAGAGAGGATTGGGAACCTAGCATATAGGGTTGGCTTACCTCAGAAAATGGTCGGTGTGCATAATGTCTTCCATTTTTCTCACTTGCGAAAGTTTTTGAATGACTCAAGCATGATGAGAACATTGGACCAACTAGATGATATCAGATTGAACCAAAAGCTTCGAGACCTCTTACGCCAGTTCATATTGTCGAATGCGGTATGAAATAACTTAAGAGGAAGACAGTGGAGTTAGTGAAGGTTTAATGAGACGAAAGTGAAGTTGATTGCACATGAGAAACCAACGAGAGAATGAAGGCCACTCATCTGAAGCTCTTTATACGGTAAAGCCTACTGTTTATCGCATTTGCTTTTACTTTTGATATCATATAGGATAGTTTAGTATCTAGCACGCTAGGATAGACTTACCTACACTATAGATTACATTGTTGCTTGTTTGATATGTATGATTGTTGCATATGATTGATAGGCATGTGGGGTAATCATGTTTGATTTATTTGGGGATTTCAGGGCCAAAATTCATGAAGGAGCGAGAGTACAATGGCCCGTGTTTTACGTATCAAGGATCATAAAATATTTTTATTTTATTCACATGAGGTTGTATGACTCTAAAATTTTGGAAAGTGTCCACGTCTATGATTTTGAGTGAATTTCTATGTGACCATTTTGACTCTGAAAATCTTGTTTGGACTATATCATTTGATTGGTGCCGAATTAGGGTCTCAAACCACTTTCATTGCTTCAAGATGATGGTTTCCCATTCTGTAGAGTGGTCATTATAAAACGATGGACTTATCATTTGAAAGTTATAACTGTTTTGAGTTTTGGCTGCTGTTGGCCAGTTTTATTGGTAATTAACTAAGCTCTTACTTAGGCCCATTAACCCATCGCGAAAATTGTGCTAAGGGGAGGCTGTAGGTACTGATCAAAGTCATTTTCATTTCCCTCAAAATAGCTATAAACCTCCATTAACCCTAATTTCATCAAAAATCACATATTTTCCTAACTAATCTTAGCCAAATCATTGTGCAAAGGGGTGAACCTTAGGAAAGCTTTAGATTATCATTTTTGCTAATTTTGGTTCATCTTTTTTGCTATCTACTTCATATCTAAGGAGAAAAATTGGTATTTTTGGTATTTGGTAAGTGATTCTTGATCTCTCACTCTACTATGCATGTTTATATTGTTAAAATGATTTTTTGATATGATTTTGATCCTAAAACATTTCTTAACTTTAATTACAATTTTCTATATCTTCATGGATGAATTTTAAAGGTGTAAAAAATGGTTTTTAAGCTTTTGCTACCCCTTGTATTCATATGCATATGCTAGTGTAAAAGTTAAATCTAGATTAAGATTTGCTTGGTTATCACATTCTTATGTATTGCTTGTATGAATGGATGTATATGCATGGTTTCCTATGATTTTATGTTGTGCTTTGTCGTTTTTGCTAGTGTTTTAGGTAGTTAGAGAATAGGTTGGAAAACTCAACAATTCTAAGGCAAAGATCGTAAGAATTGGAAGAAACTTGGAGGAGTACTGGAGCATGAGAGGAACCCATGCTACAAGTCACAGCAAAAATGCGGCTAAGAAAATAGGTCGGCAATGAGTTATTCTAGTTGGTGCTGAGTTTTTTTTATTGTCCAAAATGGATCGGCGATTGATGGCTCAGTGGGGAAAAGCTAGATGAGGTTGACAAGGGAAAGATGTCGAAAAATGGCTGAGTATTTGGCATAATGCCGAGTTATTTCTAGGACTTGGAAACCTTTGCTCTAGTTTGATGCTGAGTTATTTAGAAGGATGGGTGGGGGTCTAAAGTAACTGGGATGAAGGACTAGAAGCAAGGGAGGTGACTTAGTCAAATTAGCTAAGTATGTAACTCGGTGTTGAGTTTTTATAGCTTGTGGCCGAGTTATTTATATTGATGGGATTGAGTGAAACTTCCATGAGGGGAAGTAGAGACTCTACAAGTCGTTCTGAAGGTGTTTATTTGTTCGCTTAGAGTTTGATGGCGACATGGTAGCACAATGATGGTTTCATGACTTTGGTAACAACTCAATGGTGAAAGGAGTTAGGTTCCGATGATGGCAACTCGATGTTGAACAAAGTCAGGATTATCCATGAAAGGGCGTGTTCTAGAAAGGTGACCCGTGGATAGAACAATTGAATGGTTCTATTATGGAATGGTGGAATGTGGAATGGTTCCTTGAGGATAAAGGAAATTAGATGGAGCAAGAAAAAGGCTCAGATACGCGTGCTAAGGGATCATTGATACTCGGAGTGTTTTCTGATGTACTCAAAGTAGGGTTATTGTGAGGACATTCATGGGTACTTTGAAAGGCTACCCCAGATTGGTTGAATGGATCCATGTACCATGTACCTGTTGAATGGGTATAGTATCAGCCTTAGGCTAAAGTGAGTACACTAAAAACCGGGATTTCCATTGGTCCCTGGCAGTTTAAAGGTCTTACGAGTTATCATATATGCAGAGCACATTGAGTGATAATAAAGATTTTTTGATTGATGCTATGGTTGTTTTGATTGTTCTTCCATAGTCTATTACTCTAGGGATGTCATTGTAGGTAGGTATTGGAGATAGGGATACATAGACACCCATCATCACACTTGTTTTGCACCATATTTTTACTATATTTGTAAAGCAGCATATTATGTTCATTATGTGCTAACTTAGTTGGTTGTATGGACAAGTTAGGTATGGTTCATATATCCTTGCTCCTTACTATATCGACATGTATAGTATTTTGACATTCATTTACCACTCACACCAGACTGTTGTTTGACTCGAGGTTTTATGCTTTTCTTTTTATTGTTTCGAGTACTCTTAAATGAGTAGAATAGATAACAGGTCTAGTGCGATGCAACAGCCGTGCAAAGGAAGAGATGGATGGAACTATCTCGTGTTATATATACAAGGTTTTAAATCTCGCTCATCTCGGCCGAGATCTCGGCCGAGATCTCGTTTTCAAGCCTGGGCGATTCGAAACAACTAATTTTGTTTGAATCTCGTCTGACCCAAATCTCGGACGAGATTTCAGTATCTCGTCCGGTATCTCGGACGAGATTTAGCAGCGAGATATCGGCCGAATTTTTGAATTTTGGAAAAAATCAACTCTTTTTCCGTATTGGGCTAGCTCATCCTTTACCTTAATTTAAGCCTTCTTAATTGTAATTTTTTAACCCTTATTTCTTATATAAATCTCATTTAATCTTCGTCTTTGACTAGTGTAAGAAGATGATAAAATCTACATCGATTATGGTAAGTATTTCACTTTATGATTTTCATTTAGGTTTCTGATCCAAATTAATTTACATCCAATTTCATTTTTCTTTTTTCGACACTTTCTTGAGTTTTTTTCCTAACTCGATTTTTTTTGCGGCTATAAATTTTGGGCTTCACTTATTTAACTTTATGTTCTAAATGGATTCCCAATTTGATTTCATTTAGTCTTTGCTGCTATAATTTTTTTCCTCAAGGCATATTTTTAAGCAATAAAGGAATTCTCTTTCATCTATTAATTTCATTTGATGATTACATGTTCATTCGTACATCATTTTTTTTGCTTTTCTTATAATATTACTAAATGTTTGAAATTGTTTGTACTATGTATGCTATTTTCTACGTTTGTTTGAAATATCTATGCTATTAGTTGCTTAATGAGATTTTGTTTGCTAATAATTAAATACTATAACCAGACATAGAATATCTTAATTCTACTTGTAGACTTTTGTATTTGAAGTTATAAAATTAATATTTCCCTTACAGCACTATAAATCATAAAAGGTAGAAATGAGACATTATATTATATAGGAAAGTTAAGTGAATGATCAAACAAAGTAAAGGTGCATATGTTATGGTTTGTTTCTTGTCTACTTTATCTCATATGATATTATATTGAACATTATTCATGAAATCTAGTTATTTGTTTATTTTACATGATACAAGTGATATTTTTCCATACTAAATTACTAATGATAAGCCTGTGATATATTCAAGGTAAGTGCATAGTGTTTTCCTTAAGGTAGTGACTAGTATTATAAATTTAGGTGTATGACAACTAATTTTCGACATGACATATACTCCGAGATAACTCCGAAATGAATTTTAGAAATCGAGATGTAAATCCGAGATGGACGACCGAGATGCACTCATCTCGTTCGAGATCTCACCCGATACGAGATAAGCTATCCAAATTCTTTGAGACGAGACGTTACCGAAATCCGAGATTTAAAACCTTGTATATATATGGATTTCTTTGCTTTTTCTACCGTGCAACACTACGGAGCCTTGGCAGTGCTTGCTTATTATTATGAGATAGTTATTAGAGTTATTTCCATTGTATAAACTCTATTACTCATTGTATAACTCTATAAATCGGTACTCTGATTTTTGGATCAGCAAGTTATTACTATCTCTCCTATTTTATATTTGTGATTATACTTTATTCCATTCACTTGAGATATACGATAGGTTCCGTGATGGCTTGTTTCATTTAAAACCTTAATGATCATTCTACATTGGCCGGGCACGATAGTAGCGCACTATCTTATCTATATTAGGTGCTGGTGGAGGGCGGTCATCACATAATCATTACATAATAACCTAACTGTCTTGGGAAGGAAACAACTAGACATCCCTACAACTCACTAGGGAAAGTCACATATAATTAACATAAAGATTACATCATCATAACTCTTTAGTCACTATTACTCATCTTCAAGGAATACCATCGCAGCTCTTATCAATCCAAATACCAAGCCTTCCTCAGCTCAGAAAACTACGTCATCCCGCTATGACTAAATCAAATATATTCCTTAATACTCTACTAATCTCTCCAATGTATACCTAATAAAAGCCAATATTGGATAACTACCCCCATCATACAATTATCATACATAACAAGAAATATAACCTAGCATACAGAAGAAACAACCATAACAAGGTAATTAAACAAATAAATAAACAAAACATGGTCATATCAAAACAAGAAATCAACAGTAATACAATAAAAACAGAAGGAATTATTTCAAATAACATGCCTTAAAATTTTAACCAAACGAACTCAAACAAGGTAGTATAGTTTTCTAACATAAATAATCACTTAACAGGCATAATAACTGTAACTATCCAATTTATCAATCGTTCGAATTTAGAATATTTAAGTTATTTTAAATATTGGAAAGTAAAATGTATAAATTAAAATGTTTAAATAATTGAATATGGAGTATAATAAAGGATAAAAAATGATTTCTAAAGTTGAATTAAATTCTATTTGAATTTAGATGGAGTTAGAGAACTTTTAAATTTGAATTAAAAATGAAGGAACATAAATTAGTAAATTAATATTTAATTAATAAGTGTAAAAATAGCCATTCGGGACACTGTCTCATAATTGGACGAAACCAGATTCATTGGATCCGTCATAACGAGTTATTATAGGATTTCAAATTTCGTGTCGATTTGACTTACTGTTTGATCGTACGAGTTTGAAACGCGTAGAAATTTATTAAAAGATTTGAATTAAAATAACATGATTTGAAAACCTATCTTTTGTATATGATGGAACTAGCCTCCAATATATATTTCATTGTGTTCGGAATAGGGGTAAAACATTATAAACGCCAGGCGGCACGCTTCATTTGGAGTTCGGAAATTTTTTGAGTGAATAGTAATTTATATTGCCTATAAATAGGGGACCCTAACTTGCAAAACCATAGAAAATTAGGGCCTACCACCGTTTTAATTTCAATGGCCAAGAAAGCTCGATTCTTCTTCCTCAATTTTCTGTCAATCCGTAAACAATTATCAAAAACTCTTAACTACAAAGTTGTAGAGCACGTCGAGATCTACAAATCCAACGGTGGTGATCTAATTTAACGCAGCGTGGAGGTCGAAATCTAGGCTTGTTTATCGTGTGTTTAAGTGGGCTTTTCTGGGAATTCGTGAGGCCGAGCTCGATGTGGTTGAGGCCATGGGTGCGTGGCATTGTGAGCTTCGACGTGGTGTTGTCTGATCGTGTTCTAGTGGAGCGTAGGAGGCGCGAAAATCGATGGAAGCATGCGTGTGTTGGGTTCGGCGAAGCTGTAACGAGCAAACGATGATGAAGAGGAAGGATTATGGGATAAGCCATGATTAAAATTAATTACTGTAATTAGTTTAAACGTTAACTATATTATATAATTCGAATGTTTAAAATAGCATAACTTTTTCATACGAGGATTTTCATAGTGAAGGACTGCTTGTTGATCATTTAAGGTTAAAATCCCAATATACATATAGTAGCAGTAGTCTCTTCGTTATGAAATATCCAATGCAAGGACTATTCGCTACTAATCATGGGGATTTCCTAATAAGATGTGGTAGGAAAGTACCTTCCACTACTACAAAACAGGCCATTTGCATCGGTTGTTTACCCCCATTTTGCATCAGTTCAACATCCGATGCATATGCAACCGATGCAACAGGCTTAACATTTTTTGCATCAGTTCTAAAACCGATGCAAAATAGTCCTTTTTGCATCGGTTGTTACCAACAACTGATGCAAAATACGGTTGGTTGCTTGGACACAGCCCTCATGTTGCATCGGTCGTAATGAAAACCGATGCAACAAAGGCTTCTTTGTTGCATCAGTTTTTTATAAATACCGGTGCAAACTAATCCCTCTATTGCATCAGCTATTTATACCTGATGCAAAAAAACCATTCTCAGAAATCATTATTACAGTACTCAAATAGACAATATATATATATATATATATATTATTGATTATAACAAATGTAACGACCCGTTATTTTCAACCATTCACATCCATTATAAGTGTATAGGTACACACTCATACCGGAATTGAATTGCTCAAAATACCGCGTTGTAAATAAAATTTGGCAAATCTCAAAATATACAGTAAATAAATATAATCACAAATCACAGACACAAAGTAAAATAATGCAGCGGAAGTAAAAGAAATAGTAGTTCATGAAGCTACTATATAAATATACCAGAGTTAAACAAGATACAACAGAAGAAATAAAGTACAACAGAAGTTTCCATATGATAACCAAGTACAAGCTGAATAGAACAACCGAACTGAAATAGATAGGACAGGACAAGTAGATCATCTCCAGCGATTCAAATCTCCAAGAGTGTGGAAATCCAAATCTATGAATAACTCAGGCTGACCCGAGCGTAAAGCAAAACACAAAACACTCGAGTCAGGACAATATATACTTATATAATGTAAACCAACTCAAGTGAACTGTAATAAAGGTACAAGTAACTTAGAAGATGCTTGGGACCGCCCATCCTCTAAGGATCCGTTAAAATATCTACTATGTAGTAATATTCGCTATTATAATAATGTCTAATAAGTAAAGTATAATCATATAGAAAATAGCGTTAAGGGGATGGAGAACCTTAACACGGTCGGATCTTAAAATCATAATCGTAGTAAAGCTCGATATGGTAGGTGACACGGCACAACTAGGCAATGCCAGGGTAGATATACCAATTACGCATCCGAACTAGTGGTGACGCATAACAGCCACTACCGCCCACCTCGAACAACACTCCTAATCAAGGGTGGCCACCAAATCAATCACAAGTAATAGAATGGTATCGAAGAAGTGTGTCCGATAAGAGGTGCTACCTCCTTGGTCCGTCAATCGCTCCTGTTTTAGCCACCTTATGCCAACTCACGGGAGTTGGGTCCACGTATATACCTTAGGATCGTCGCCACCATCCTACTTCATTCTGGAAACTCCACCGCGTACACAGTTGTCAAAGTGGTTTTCGGTATCGACAGAGAGTATGTCCATATCCGATCTCGGTCTCTTTAACAACCAATCGTTATTATAACCCATGGTTATAACTTTTAAAACAATACTTTACTTCAAAATAAAATATCATTTCAAAACCATATATTTATCAAAATAAACATATCTTTCCAAAACTTCATTTCAAATCATTTTAATATATCAAATATCAATCTTTCCAAATCTTCATTTCAAATCATTTTAATATAATAAAATATCATATCCTTACAAAACTTCACTTCAAATCATTTTAATATAATAAAATATCCTATCAGTTCAAATCCAAATATTCAACTTTAAATACCTTTTATATTCAAAGATATCGTTCATTTATTGTCATTTCAAATCATCTTTAAATAGTTTATATTTCAATCAAAATAATTCATTTAACCCTTTTAAAAGTGTAATTATTATACTTTCAAATCAAGTATTCAATTTCCAAAGTTTCAAACCATTCTGAGTTCGTTTACTAAGTCAAAAACCCTAATTATTAAAATTTCAGCATTTCACAGCATTTAAAAACAACTGCTATAAGTTATATTTGAAAACATTTTTAATTCAGCAAAGACAGCACTTAAAACTGCTGTTAAAACTCAGTTTTAGTTGAATTATAGTTCAAAAACAGAAAAGACAGCATTTCAGAAGTGCTACGGTAGTTCAGATTTCAAAACAAGAGTTAAATTTGGTTTCAGCAAAGACTGCAGAGCATTATAGCCTTTCCAGAGAATGCTATAATAGGCCTGAGTTCAATATTAGCCTATAAGTTCAACTACAGCAACTACAGCGTTCAGAAATGCTGTAATAGCTCTTTTTACACAATTTTAGTTCAAAACAGAATCTATAGCATTTCTGAATGCTATTAAAAGTAGATTTCAGGTGTTAGTGTATTTCCAGCAATTAAATAACTTCAATTTAAAACACATAAACATTTTAAAAATCATATTTTAACGTTTAAAATGTTCATTTACATATCATTTAACATATACCTTTTTCACAATAAATTTCTTATAATTAAATCCAATTTTCAACAATTTACTTAATAAGTTTAAGTGTAAAAGTTTCCAATTCTTCACATTTCAACAAATAAACTTAACACTTCAAATTTAAATTACCATTTCACAAATTTAACTAAATTTCCAATTTTATTTAATTAACTTAAACCTTTAATTAAAACCAAATTTCACCTTTCCAAGTCAAGTTATATTTTAAAAGATCACTTTTAAACATTCATTTATTTAACCACTTAAACTTATAGAAAAATCAATAATACTTTAATAAATCACTTAAATTCAAATTTAATCAAATTATCATATTTACCATTTCCAAGTAAAATTTAATATCCATTTTATTTATATAACTTAAATATCATTTTTAACCAAAATTCCAAAATTCCAAATTTCCAACTTAAGTTATATTTCAAAAATCCAGTTAAACCATTCATTAATTACATTTTTAACATATGAAAAAAATCATAATTTCTTTATTTTAAAACATTTCAAAATCTAATTAAATCAAATTTCATATATTTATAATTTTTAAAATACTTAAAAATATTCAAAACACTTTATAAAATAACCACGGGCCTGTATATAATTTTCTAACTTAGGTCAAGTGATACGGATATGTATCATTTCAATCCGCAGTTAAAAAAGAAAAATTCGGGTTCTATCATTTCAAACCCGCAATCCCAAGTTAAAATAATTTAAATAAAAGTTATTAAAAGGTCGCTCAGGCTTATCATTTCAGCCCATAACGATCCTTCCCTATTCTAAAGTCCATTCGGGTATGTATCATTTCAACCCATAGTGAACCTAATCTACAGGGAACTTGCAGTGTGATAAACTGATAAAAAAATGAACAGAATAACATAAATAATTAACAGAATGATATGACATGAATTTTTAACAGTTTAATATCATACATAATTATCACAAGCAGTTTACAACATAATATAGATTTTTCTACATATTCAATTGTTGTTGTTTCACAACTACATAAGTATGAACGTCGTGTGAGTTTTTACTCACCTCTTATTGCTGAAGATTTCAAGACCAAAAGCACAAAAGAAAACCAAGAACGATGACACTACAATGATTGAAGTAGAGAGCGAATCCAAGCTACAACTCTTGTATACAACCCAAAACAAAAATCAAACAAAACAAATTTCAATACAACTTTAAAATGAAATAACTTTGGAATAAAAGCGAATACGAATACCAAACTTTTTTGCCTTGCTTCTCATATACTATGTATGGCCTAGGGGTTGCATAGGGTCAGGTTTTGGTCAGGTTTAGGCTTGGGTTTGGGCTAGCATGGCTCGGCCAAAGTGGTGCACAATGGTGGAGTTATGAATAAGTGAAGGTGAAGGGGTTTTGTAAGCAAATAAGTGGAAAAGTGGTCAAACTAAGGCTCAACCATGGATGGTTAGGCTCGACCAGAGGGTCCAGGTGGTAGATCAGGGGCTGGAGTGATGAGGTAGGGTCTGGACAAGGGGTTGGTGGCGGCCAAAGATGGTGGAAGTGAAGGGAAATGGGGTGGTGGTCAACTAGGTGCTTGGTTATGCATTGTTTTGGACATTGTTTGCATTTTTGGTGAATTTTGGCTTCAAGGAGGGTTCGGCCATGGTCTAACCTGAAGTGGTGGTTGGTGATGATGCCAAGGAGGAGTGGTAGGGAATGGTGGCCATGGCTATGGTGAGGAGGCCATGCAAATAGAAGAGAAAACAAGGCACAAAAAGTATGAAAAATGGAAGAAAAGTGTAAAAGAGGAGGCCATTACCAAGGGAGTTTGAAGGAGCCTTGAGAAATGAGAAGTGATGAAGCTTTTTCATGTGAAAAGTAATAATAATACACGGCTAACACTGAAAAAGTGGACAGCCAAATGAATTAAAGTGAAGGTTATGGCATTTGGAACGTTTTGAAGGTGAAAGGCCTTAAGTTTTGTAACTTTTTAACCCTTTGGCATTTCCATTTCTTTTTAAATTTTATATAACAAAATTTAACTCAGAAATCTACTTTACAACCGAAAATAAGTAAAGATATAAGAAAACAAATAATTAATTTTAAAGAAAAATATAAAAAGAATGAAGAAAATGCCTTAAAAATACCAAACAGTGTTCAAAAATTATAAATAAATCTCTGTTAGTCTTGGAAAACTATACATTTCATTATAAAAATATTATGAAGTGGAAATTTGAATTAAAATAATTTATTTATCATTTTCAACATAAAATAGATAATTAAATTAGAGAAAACAGAAAAAGAATTACAAAAATTTACTCAGAAATTAGAAACAGTGTCCAGAAATTACAGAAAAATAACCAATGGCTTTGGAAAATTATGTACTTCATTTTAAAAATATTATAAGACAAAATTTTGAAATAAAATGATTTTTTAAAACATTTTCAAAGTGAATAAATAATTAAATTTTAATTATATAACTAAATTAAGAAAATAGCAAAGAAATGGAAACTAGGTTTTAAAATTAGAAAATAAATTCAATAAACTTTAGAAAAATTATAATATCACTTTAAAATTATTAAAAGATAAAAATATACATAAAATAACATATTAACACATATAAAAATAAAATATGACCAAGAAAAATAAAATTTAAAATAGACAATATTGCTAAATACATCAGTTTACACACAATATTGAAATATACATAACTTTCACAATTTAACTCCGTTTCCAACGAAACGAAAAGCTGTATTCAAGTTATTAAATCTATTTTCATAATAAAAGATAAAATTTAAGATTTTTAAAATAATTTAAATTTAAAAGTTAAAAGTCAAAGTTTGACCAGTTTGAACAGAAATTCACTTTTCAGTGAAATATCCAATTTATACTAGTTTGAAGTTATAGTTCACATAATAATTAACATTTATTTTTGAAAATGAAATGTTTGAAATGAAACAAGTTTAAAAATAATCTCAAAATAAAATAAAGTCAAAATTAAAATAATATACAAAATCTAGGGTTGTTACACTCTCCCCCACTTAAACTTTTCGTCCCCGAAAAGGAATGAGGTACGAGAAAGCACAAGAAAAAATAGAGTGAAATAAGATTAAGAAAAGATGACAAGAAGATTGAAATTATACCTGATAACTATTGTTATAAGTAAGTTTAACAAGATGGAGGTGATCAAATCAAGAATATAAGCACGAAAAAGATCCTCTAGAGTCTGAATCTCCCTTTTCACTTGACCGACGGTCTATGAATGGAAAAACAGTGTTCAGATCCAGATGAGTAACAAAGATTATCAAAGATTACAGAAAGATTTCTAAACAGACTGGTATAAGCAATAGCCTTCCCATTCTGTAACAAGATAAGAGAAATAACGACAACCAAAAGATAGTTTGAAAAACAAAATAATATAATATACTTGAAACCATAATGCTTTGAAATCATAACAATTTAGGGATGTTTATCATTTGGAAATCATACTACTAAAAATCATAACACTTTGGAAATGAAGATTATTTTAAAGTTGTAACATTTCTAAGTTCATTCAATTCTAAAAATTTCCAAAACATTGTATTTTCAAAATAGTAGCACTTATAAAATGCTACAGTAGATATATTAGTATTTCAAATCAGTTCAATTTCAGAAATATTCATTTGGATATCATTTAACTTATGACTTATTAAAACAAACTTTTATGAATGGAATATCCAAATTAAACTATACTTCGTTTATTAAGTCAAAAGCTCATTATTTTACATAGCTCTAAATTTAACACATACCCTAACACTTTATTTAAAATACCCATTTTATAAATAGATATTCCTTTAATAAGTTACACTTAAAATTTCCATTTGAAAACCAAATTCTCAAGTATCAAGTTTTAGTGATGTTAAAAATACATTTTAACTATTTAAATCATAATTATTCATTTTTCAAGACATATCAATTTCATAAATAAAATATTTATATAGCAAATATAACAATCAAATTTCTTTACACATTTATTCATTTAGACATCAATTAAACTATGAATTCAAGTTAAATAAACTTTATCACAAAATGTCTAATTCAAATGTATTTTATTTTATCTATTCCAAAGATACATTATTTATTATACAACATATTCATTTCAGGAAATAACCTTTATTAAAATTCCTAGGTTAAACTTAAGGTTCCATATTAAATCAAATTTGATTATTAAGTTATTTAAATAACATCTCTTTAAATTCCTTTTCACTATTTACCTCTGTTAATCTTTTATAACTAAAATTTAAATGTATAACATTTATTATAACCACTCAAATTTTATTTATAAAATCCTTTCTATATTGTATATTATCCAATTTCATATTCAACTTCTGTGTAATTTAGGTAAGTTATATTGGAATGAAATTGTGTGTTATACACATAAAACTTTCCAATTAAATTATCTTAATTTTGAATCATTTATCCAAATTTTTGATTTTTTTTCTTTTTATAATTGAAATTATTCTTCAAGATAAAATTTAAGAATTTGAATCTTCGAACATCTTCAAACCATTTGGAGATAAGTAATTATATATACATAATATGTCAAATCAAATTGAAATCATATATCTATATATATATTATAAATCAAGTCATATTTTAGAAATTCAAATTAATTAAATTCCCTAAAACAAAGTTGTAGCAAGACTACAGAACAGTCTCTTCACTTCGAAACTCGAAAATGAATGTCGATGATGCTGCAGTCATCACCGAAATTATTTTCCAGCGACAAAGAGAAGAGCACTAAATTTTTAAACTTAAAAATCCTTTAGAAACAAATTTCTACTTGGAAATACTTTAAATAATATATCCTTTTAAAACTTTAAACACAAGGTTTGAAATCCATCAGAAATTAAATTCTTAAATTTCTTGTTTTAAATTCATTTCAGTTCCAAAATAAATTTATAAACTACTATTTATAAATTCATTTATAGATCAATAAATGATAAATCAGGTATTATCATTTCAAATAATCAATTTAAATCAATTTATTAAGTTCCATAATATTTACTTATATCAAAATTTATTTCATTAACCAAATTTAAAATAATATTGTGTCAGTTTGTTCTGTCAACGTGTTTTAGAAATCCTATCGATAGCGTTGATCAGACGAATCGATCGGAAGCCCAAATCAACATCAACAACTCAAACAACACAATATATAAAACAAAACATAGATTTACAAGTACAATTCAAAATGTTTTGGAGATATTTTGGAAACAAAACAAGATGATTAATTATCAAAATATGAAGATGGATAAGCTTAGATAAATCGCGGGCAACCTTAACCGGGTCAACCGTGACTTAATGAATAAGATCAAATGTGGATTTTCTGGGGTAAATCTACATCCGATCTCAAGAGATAGAGTTTGGAATAAAAAAAGATATTAGCATCTAAACCAAGGATAAATATCAATCTCTGGTGAATCGATGCTGATTATACAGGATTTTCACCCCTTTACAAGAAAATTAGAATATTGGCGAGACCGCCAATTCACTATAAAGATCATTCGAAGTGGAGTCATGGGATACTCCAGAATCAAAAGATGATGAATAGTGAGGGACACGAATAAATTTTAGAACCGCAGGGAACGTTCCAAAAATTCAAAGGAAATTCGAATCAAGAGGAAAAGATTCAAACTCGAACGAAAGTGATTCTGTAAATAAATCCACTCCATATGCTGAGTTTTGCCTCAAAGCCAAGGCTCTGATACCAACTGTAACGACCCGTTATTTTCAACCATTCGCATCCATTATAAGTGTATAGGTACACACTCATGCCGAAATTGAATTGCTCAAAATACCGCGTTGTAAATAAAATTGGGCAAATCTCAGAATATACAGTAAATAAATATAATCACAGATCACAGACACAGAGTAAAATAATGCAGCGGAAGTAAAAGAAATAGTAGTTCATGAAGCTACTATATAAATATACCAGAGTTAAACAAGATCCAACAGAAGAAATAAAGTACAACAGAAGTTTCCATATGATAACCAAGTACAAGCTGAATAGAACAACCGAACTGAAATAGATAGGACAGGACAAGTAGATCATCTCCAGCGATTCAAATCTCCAAGAGTGTGGAAATCCAAATCTGTGAATAACTCAGGCTGACCCGAGCGTAAAGCAAAATACAAAACACTCGAGTCAGGACAATATATACTTATATAATGTAAACCAACTCAAGTGAACTGTAATAAAGGTACAAGTAACTTAGAAGATGCTTGGGACCGCCCATCCTCTAAGGATCCGTTAAAATATCTACTATGTAGTAATATTCGCTATTATAATAATGTCTAATAAGTAAAGTATAATCATATAGAAAATAGCATTAAGGGGATGGAGAACCTTAACGCGGTCGGATCTTAAAATCATAATCGTAGTAAAGCTCGATATGGTAGGTGACACGGCACAACTAGGCAATGCCAGGGTAGATATACCAATTACGCATCCGGACTAGTGGTGACGCATAACAGCCACTACCGCCCACCTCGAACAACACTCCCAATCAAGGGTGGCCACCAAATCAATCACAAGTAATAGAATGGTATCGAAGAAGTGTGTCCGATAAGAGGTGCTACCTCCTTGGTCCGTCAATCGCTCCTGTTTTAGCCACCTTATGCCAACTCACGGGAGTTGGGTCCACGTATATACCTTAGGATCGTCGCCACCATCCTACTTCATTCTGGAAACTCCACCGCGTACACAGTTGTCAAAGTGGTTTTCGGTATCGACAGAGAGTATGTCCATATCCGATCTCGGTCTCTTTAACAACCAATCGTTATTATAACCCATGGTTATAACTTTTAAAACAATACTTTACTTCAAAATAAAATATCATTTCAAAACCATATATTTATCAAAATAAACATATCTTTCCAAAACTTCATTTCAAATCATTTTAATATATCAAATATCAATCTTTCCAAATCTTCATTTCAAATCATTTTAATATAATAAAATATCATATCCTTACAAAACTTCACTTCAAATCATTTTAATATAATAAAATATCCTATCAGTTCAAATCCAAATATTCAACTTTAAATACCTTTTATATTCAAAGATATCGTTCATTTATTGTCATTTCAAATCATCTTTAAATAGTTTATATTTCAATCAAAATAATTCATTTAACCCTTTTAAAAGTGTAATTATTATACTTTCAAATCAAGTATTCAGTTTCCAAAGTTTCAAACCATTCTGAGTTCGTTTACTAAGTCAAAAACCCTAATTATTAAAATTTCAGCATTTCACAGCATTTAAAAACAACTGCTATAAGTTATATTTGAAAACATTTTTAATTCAGCAAAGACAGCACTTAAAACTGCTGTTAAAACTCAGTTTTAGTTGAATTATAGTTCAAAAACAGAAAAGACAGCATTTCAGAAGTGCTGCGGTAGTTCAGATTTCAAAACAAGAGTTAAATTTGGTTTCAGCAAAGACTGCAGACCATTATAGCCTTTCCAGAGAATGCTATAATAGGCCTGAGTACAATATTAGCCTATAAGTTCAACTACAGCAACTACAACGTTCAGAAATGCTGTAATAGCTCTTTTTACACAATTTTCGTTCAAAACAGAATCTATAGCATTTCTGAATGCTATTAAAAGTAGATTTCAGGTGTTAGTGTATTTCCAGCAATTAAATAACTTCAATTTAAAACACATAAACATTTTAAAAATCATATTTTAACGTTTAAAATGTTCATTTACATATCATTTAACATATACCTTTTTCACAATAAATTTCTTATAATTAAATCCAATTTTCAACAATTTACTTAATAAGTTTAAGTGTAAAAGTTTTCAATTCTTCACATTTCAACAAATAAACTTAACACTTCAAATTTAAATTACCATTTCACAAATTTAACTAAATTTCCAATTTTATTTAATTAACTTAAACCTTTAATTAAAACCAAATTTCACCTTTCCAAGTCAAGTTATATTTTAAAAGATCACTTTTAAACATTCATTTATTTAACCACTTAAACTTATAGAAAAATCAATAATACTTTAATAAATCACTTAAATTCAAATTTAATCAAATTATCATATTTACCATTTCCAAGTAAAATTTAATATCCATTTTATTTATATAACTTAAATATCATTTTTAACCAAAATTCCAAATTTCCAACTTAAGTTATATTTCAAAAATCCAGTTAAACCATTCATTAATTACATTTTTAACATATGAAAAAAATCATAATTTCTTTATTTTAAAACATTTCAAAATCTAATTAAATCAAATTTCATATATTTATAATTTTTAAAATACTTAAAAATATTCAAAACACTTTATAAAATAACCACGGGCCTGTATATAATTTTCTAACTTAGGTCAAGTGATACGGATATGTATCATTTCAATCCGCAGTTAAAAAAGAAAAATCCGGGTTCTATCATTTCAAACCCGCAATCCCAAGTTAAAATAATTTAAATAAAAGTTATTAAAAGGTCGCTCAGGCTTATCATTTCAGCCCATAACGATCCTTCCCTATTCTAAAGTCCATTCGGGTATGTATCATTTCAACCCATAGTGAACCTAATCTACAGGGAACTTGCAGTGTGATAAACTGATAAAAAAATGAACAGAATAACATAAATAATTAACAGAATGATATGACATGAATTTTTAACAGTTTAATATCATACATAATTATCACAAGCAGCTTACAACATAATATAGATTTTTCTACATATTCAATTGTTGTTGTTTCACAACTACATAAGTATGAACGTCGTGTGAGTTTTTACTCACCTCTTATTGCTGAAGATTTCAAGACCAAAAGCACAAAAGAAAATCAAGAACGATGACACTACAATGATTGGAGTAGAGAGCGAATCCAAGCTACAACTATTGTATACAACCCAAAACAAAAATCAAACAAAACAAATTTCAATACAACTTTAAAATGAAATAACTTTGGAATAAAAGCGAATACGAATACCAAACTTTTTTGCCTTGCTTCTCATATACTATGTACGGCCTAGGGGTTGCATAGGGTCAGGTTTTGGTCAGGTTTAGGCTTGGGTTTGGGCTAGCATGGCTTGGCCAAAGTGGTGCACAATGGTGGAGTTATGAATAAGTGAAGGTGAAGGGGTTTTGTAAGCAAATAAGTGGAAAAGTGGTCAAACTAAGGCTCAACCATGGATGGTTAGGCTCGACTAGAGGGTCCAGGTGGTAGATCAGGGGCTGGAGTGATGAGGTAGGGTCTGGACAAGGGGTTGGTGGCGGCCAATGATGGTGGAAGTGAAGGGAAATGTGGTGGTGGTCAACTAGGTGCTTGGTTATGCATTGTTTTGGACATTGTTTGCATTTTTGGTGAAGTTTGGCTTCAAGGAGGGTTCGGCCATGGTCTAACCTGAAGTGGTGGTTGGTGATGATGCCAAGGAGGAGTGGTAGGGAATGGTGGCCATGGCTATGGTGAGGAGGCCATGCAAATAGAAGAGAAAACAAGGCACAAAAAGTATGAAAAATGGA
Source organism: Allium fistulosum (assembly GCA_030737815.1). Taxonomy (NCBI): domain Eukaryota; kingdom Viridiplantae; phylum Streptophyta; class Magnoliopsida; order Asparagales; family Amaryllidaceae; genus Allium; species Allium fistulosum. The sequence goes on along the minus strand of CM060908.1, from coordinate 759,754,088 downwards.
AGAAAAGTGTAAAAGAGGAGGCCATTACCAAGGGAGTTTGAAGGAGCCTTGAGAAATGAGAAGTGATGAAGCTTTTTCATGTGAAAAGTAATAATAATACACGGCTAAAACTGAAAAAGTGGACAGCCAAATGAATTAAAGTGAAGGTTATGGCATTTGGAACGTTTTGAAGGTGAAAGGCCTTAAGTTTTGTAACTTTTTAACCCTTTGGCATTTCCATTTCTTTTTAAATTTTATATAACAAAATTTAACTCAGAAATCTACTTTACAACCGAAACTAAGTAAAGATATAAGAAAACAAATAATTAATTTTAAAGAAAAATATAAAAAGAATGAAGAAAATGCCTTAAAAATACCAAACAGTGTTCAAAAATTATAAATAAATCTCTGTTAGTCTTGGAAAACTATACATTTCATTATAAAAATATTATGAAGTGGAAATTTGAATTAAAATAATTTATTTATCATTTTCAACATAAAATAGATAATTAAATTAGAGAAAAAAGAAAAAGAATTACAAAAATTTACTCAGAAATTAGAAACAGTGTCCAGAAATTACAGAAAAATAACCAATGGCTTTGGAAAATTATGTACTTCATTTTAAAAATATTATAAGACAAAATTTTGAAATAAAATTATTTTTTAAAACATTTTCAAAGTGAATAAATAATTAAATTTTAATTATATAACTAAATTAAGAAAATAGCAAAGAAATGGAAACTAGGTTTTAAAATTAGAAAATAAATTCAATAAACTTTAGAAAAATTATAATATCACTTTAAAATTATTAAAAGATAAAAATATACATAAAATAACATATTAACACATATAAAAATAAAATATGACCAAGAAAAATAAAATTTAAAATAGACAATATTGCTAAATACATTAGTTTACACACAATATTGAAATATACATAACTTTCACAATTTAACTCCGTTTCCAACGAAACGAAAAGCTGTATTCAAGTTATTAAATCTATTTTCATAATAAAAAATAAAATTTAAGATTTTTAAAATAATTTAAATTTAAAAGTTAAAAGTCAAAGTTTGACCAGTTTGAACAGAAATTCACTTTTCAGTGAAATATCCAATTTATACTAGTTTGAAGTTATAGTTCACATAATAATTAACATTTATTTTTGAAAATGAAATGTTTGAAATGAAACAAGTTTAAAAATAATCTCAAAATAAAATAAAGTCAAAATTAAAATAATATACAAAATCTAGGGTTGTTACACTCTCCTCCACTTAAACTTTTCGTCCCCGAAAAGGAATGAGGTACGAGAAAGCACAAGAAAAAATAGAGTGAAATAAGATTAAGAAAAGATGACAAGAAGATTGAAATTATACCTGATAACTATTGTTATAAGTAAGTTTAACAAGATGGAGGTGATCAAATCAAGAATATAAGCACGAAAAAGATCCTCTAGAGTCTGAATCTCCCTTTACACTTGACCGACGGTCTATGAATGGAAAAACAGTGTTCAGATCCAGATGAGTAACAAAGATTATCAAAGATTACAGAAAGATTTCTAAACAGACTGGTATAAGCAATAGCCTTCCCATTCTGTAACAAGATAAGAGAAATAACGACAACCAAAAGATAGTTTGAAAAACAAAATAATATAATATACTTGAAACCATAATGCTTTGAAATCATAACAATTTAGGGATGTTTATCATTTGGAAATCATACTACTAAAAATCATAACACTTTGGAAATGAAGATTATTTTAAAGTTGTAACATTTCTAAGTTCATTCAATTCTAAAAATTTCCAAAACATTGTATTTTCAAAATAGTAGCACTTATAAAATGCTACAGTAGATATATTAGTATTTCAAATCAGTTCAATTTCAGAAATATTCATTTGGATATCATTTAACTTATGACTTATTAAAACAAACTTTTATGAATGGAATATCCAAATTAAACTATACTTCGTTTATTAAGTCAAAAGCTCATTATTTTACATAGCTCTAAATTTAACACATACCCTAACACTTTATTTAAAATACCCATTTTATAAATAGATATTCCTTTAATAAGTTACACTTAAAATTTCCATTTGAAAACCAAATTCTCAAGTATCAAGTTTTAGTGATGTTAAAAATACATTTTAACTATTTAAATCATAATTATTCATTTTTCAAGACATATCAATTTCATAAATAAAATATTTATATAGCAAATATAACAATCAAATTTCTTTACACATTTATTCATTTAGACATCAATTAAACTATGAATTCAAGTTAAATAAACTTTATCACAAAATGTCTAATTCAAATGTATTTTATTTTATCTATTCCAAAGATACATTATTTATTATACAACATATTCATTTCAGGAAATAACCTTTATTAAAATTCCTAGGTTAAACTTAAGGTTCCATTTTAAATCAAATTTGATTATTAAGTTATTTAAATAACATCTCTTTAAATTCCTTTTCACTATTTACCTCTGTTAATCTTTTATAACTAAAATTTAAATGTATAACATTTATTATAACCACACAAATTTTATTTATAAAATCCTTTCTATATTGTATATTATCCAATTTCATATTCAACTTCTGTGTAATTTAGGTAAGTTATATTGGAATGAAATTGTGTGTTATACACATAAAACTTTCCAATTCAATTATCTTAATTTTGAATCATTTATCCAAATTTTTGATTTTTTTTCTTTTTATAATTGAAATTATTCTTCAAGATAAAATTTAAGAATTTGAATCTTCGAACATCTTCAAACCATTTGGAGATAAGTAATTATATATACATAATATGTCAAATCAAATTGAAATCATATATCTATATATATATATATATTATAAATCAAGTCATATTTTAGAAATTCAAATTAATTAAATTCCCTAAAACAAAGTTGTAGCAAGACTACAGAACAGTCTCTTCACTTCGAAACTCGAAAATGAATGTCGATGATGCTGAAGTCATCACCGAAATTATTTTCCAGCGACAAAGAGAAGAGCACTAAATTTTTAAACTTAAAAATCCTTTAGAAACAAATTTCTACTTGGAAATACTTTAAATAATATATCCTTTTAAAACTTTAAACACAAGGTTTGAAATCCATCAGAAATTAAATTCTTAAATTTCTTGTTTTAAATTCATTTCAGTTCCCAAATAAATTTATAAACTACTATTTATAAATTCATTTATAGATCAATAAATGATAAATCAGGTATTATCATTTCAAATAATCAATTTAAATCAATTTATTAAGTTCCATAATATTTACTTATATCAAAATTTATTTCATTAACCAAATTTAAAATAATATTGTGTCAGTTTGTTCTGTCAACGTGTTTTAGAAATCCTATCGATAGCGTTGATCAGACGAATCGATCGGAAGCCCAAATCAACATCAACAACTCAAACAACACAATATATAAAACAAAACATAGATTTACAAGTACAATTCAAAATGTTTTGGAGATATTTTGGAAACAAAACAAGATGATTAATTATCAAAATATGAAGATGGATAAGCTTAGATAAATTGCGGGCAACCTTAACCGGGTCAACCGTGACTTAATGAATAAGATCAAATGTGGATTTTCTGGGGTAAATCTACATCCGATCTCAAGAGATAGAGTTTGGAATAAAAAAAGATATTAGCATCTAAACCAAGGATAAATATCAATCTCTGGTGAATCGATGCTGATTGTACAGGATTTTCACCCCTTTACAAGAAAATTAGAATATTTGCGAGACTGCCAATTCACTATAAAGATCATTCGAAGTGGAGTCATGGGATACTCCAGAATCAAAAGATGATGAATAGTGAGGGACACGAATAAATTTTAGAACCGCAGGGAACGTTCCAAAAATTCAAAGGAAATTTGAATCAAGAGGAAAAGATTCAAACTCGAACGAAAGTGATTCTGTAAATAAATCCACTCCATATGCTGAGTTTTGCCTCAAAGCCAAGGCTCTGATACCAACTGTAACGACCCGTTATTTTCAACCATTCGCATCCATTATAAGTGTATAGGTACACACTCATGTCGGAATTGAATTGCTCAAAATACCGCGTTGTAAATAAAATTGGGCAAATCTCAGAATATACAGTAAATAAATATAATCACAGATCACAGACACAGAGTAAAATAATGCAGCGGAAGTAAAAGAAATAGTAGTTCATGAAGCTACTATATAAATATACCAGAGTTAAACAAGATACAACAGAAGAAATAAAGTACAACAGAAGTTTCCATATGATAACCAAGTACAAGCTGAATAGAACAACCGAACTGAAATAGATAGGACAGGACAAGTAGATCATCTCTAGCGATTCAAATCTCCAAGAGTGTGGAAATCCAAATCTGTGAATAACTCAGGCTGACCCGAGCGTAAAGCAAAACACAAAACACTCGAGTCAGGACAATATATACTTATATAATGTAAACCAACTCAAGTGAACTGTAATAAAGGTACAAGTAACTTAGAAGATGCTTGGGACCGCCTATCCTCTAAGGATCCGTTAAAATATCTACTATGTAGTAATATTCGCTATTATAATAATGTCTAATAAGTAAAGTATAATCATATAGAAAATAGCGTTAAGGGGATGGAGAACCTTAACGCGGTCGGATCTTAAAATCATAATCGTAGTAAAGCTCGATATGGTAGGTGACACGGCACAACTAGGCAATGCCAGGGTAGATATACCAATTACGCATCCGGACTAGTGGTGACGCATAACAGCCACTACCGCCCACCTCGAATAACACTCCCAATCAAGGGTGGCCACCAAATCAATCACAAGTAATAGAATGGTATCGAAGAAGTGTGTCCGATAAGAGGTGATACCTCCTTGGTCCGTCAATCGCTCCTGTTTTAGCCACCTTATGCCAACTCACGGGAGTTGGGTCCACGTATATACCTTAGGATCGTCGCCACCATCCTACTTTATTCTAGAAACTCCACCGCGTACACAGTTGTCAAAGTGGTTTTCGGTATCGACAGAGAGTATGTCCATATCCGATCCCGGTCTCTTTAACAACCAATCGTTATTATAACCCATGGTTATAACTTTTAAAACAATACTTTACTTCAAAATAAAATATCATTTCAAAACCATATATTTATCAAAATAAACATATCTTTCCAAAACTTCATTTCAAATCATTTTAATATATCAAATATCAATCTTTCCAAATCTTCATATCAAATCATTTTAATATAATAAAATATCATATCCTTACAAAATTTCACTTCAAATCATTTTAATATAATAAAATATCCTATCAGTTCAAATCCAAATATTCAACTTTAAATACCTTTTATATTCAAAGATATCGTTCATTTATTGTCATTTCAAATCATCTTTAAATAGTTTATATTTCAATCAAAATAATTCATTTAACCCTTTTAAAAGTGTAATTATTATACTTTCAAATCAAGTATTCAATTTCCAAAGTTTCAAACCATTCTGAGTTCGTTTACTAAGTCAAAAACCCTAATTATTAAAATTTCAGCATTTCACAGCATTTAAAAACAACTGCTATAAGTTATATTTGAAAACATTTTTAATTCAGCAAAGACAGCACTTAAAACTGCTGTTAAAACTCAGTTTTACTTGAATTATAGTTCAAAAACAGAAAAGACAGCATTTCAGAAGTGCTACGGTAGTTCAGATTTCAAAACAAGAGTTAAATTTGGTTTCAGCAAAGACTGCAGAGCATTATAGCCTTTCCAGAGAATGCTATAATAGGCCTGAGTTCAATATTAGCCTATAAGTTCAACTACAGCAACTACAGCGTTCAGAAATGCTGTAATAGCTCTTTTTACACAATTTTAGTTCAAAACAGAATCTATAGCATTTCTGAATGCTATTAAAAGTAGATTTCAGGTGTTAGTGTATTTCCAGCAATTAAATAACTTCAATTTAAAACACATAAACATTTTAAAAATCATATTTTAACGTTTAAAATGTTCATTTACATATCATTTAACATATACCTTTTTCACAATAAATTTCTTATAATTAAATCCAATTTTCAACAATTTACTTAATAAGTTTAAGTGTAAAAGTTTCCAATTCTTCACATTTCAACAAATAAACTTAACACTTCAAATTTAAATTACCATTTCACAAATTTAACTAAATTTCCAATTTTATTTAATTAACTTAAACCTTTAATTAAAACCAAATTTCACCTTTCCAAGTCAAGTTATATTTTAAAAGATCACTTTTAAACATTCATTTATTTAACCACTTAAACTTATAGAAAAATCAATAATACTTTAATAAATCACTTAAATTCAAATTTAATCAAATTATCATATTTACCATTTCCAAGTAAAATTTAATATCCATTTTATTTATATAACTTAAATATCATTTTTAACTAAAATTCCAAATTTCCAACTTAAGTTATATTTCAAAAATCCAGTTAAACCATTCATTAATTACATTTTTAACATATGAAAAAAATCATAATTTCTTTATTTTAAAACATTTCAAAATCTAATTAAATCAAATGTCATATATTTATAATTTTTAAAATACTTAAAAATATTCAAAACACTTTATAAAATAACCACGGGCCTGTATATAATTTTCTAACTTAGGTCAAGTGATACGGATATGTATCATTTCAATCCGCAGTTAAAAAAGAAAAATCCGGGTTCTATCATTTCAAACCCGCAATCCCAAGTTAAAATAATTTAAATAAAAGTTATTAAAAGGTCGCTCAGGCTTATCATTTCAGCCCATAACGATCCTTTCCTATTCTAAAGTTCATTCGGGTATGTATCATTTCAACCCATAGTGAACCTAATCTACAGGGAACTTGCAGTGTGATAAACTGATAAAAAAATGAACAGAATAACATAAATAATTAACAGAATGATATGACATGAATTTTTAACAGTTTAATATCATACATAATTATCACAAGCAGTTTACAACATAATATAGATTTTTCTACATATTCAATTGTTGTTGTTTCACAACTACATAAGTATGAACGTCGTGTGAGTTTTTACTCACCTCTTATTGCTGAAGATTTCAAGACCAAAAGCACAAAAGAAAACCAAGAACGATGACACTACAATGATTGAAGTAGAGAGCGAATCCAAGCTACAACTCTTGTATACAACCCAAAACAAAAATCAAACAAAACAAATTTCAATACAACTTTAAAATGAAATAACTTTGGAATAAAAGCGAATACGAATACCAAACTTTTTTGCCTTGCTTCTCATATACTATGTATGGCCTAGGGGTTGCATAGGGTCAGGTTTTGGTCAGGTTTAGGCTTGGGTTTGGGCTAGCATGGCTCGGCCAAAGTGGTGCACAATGGTGGAGTTATGAATAAGTGAAGGTGAAGGGGTTTTGTAAGCAAATAAGTGGAAAAGTGGTCAAACTAAGGCTCAACCATGGATGGTTAGGCTCGACCAGAGGGTCCAGGTGGTAGATCAGGGGCTGGAGTGATGAGGTAGGGTCTGAACAAGGGGTTGGTGGCGGCCAAAGATGGTGGAAGTGAAGGGAAATGGGGTGGTGGTCAACTAGGTGCTTGGTTATGCATTGTTTTGGACATTGTTTGCATTTTTGGTGAAGTTTGGCTTCAAGGAGGGTTCGGCCATGGTCTAACCTGAAGTGGTGGTTGGTGATGATGCCAAGGAGGAGTGGTAGGGAATGGTGGCCATGGCTATGGTGAGGAGGCCATGCAAATAGAAGAGAAAACAAGGCACAAAAAGTATGAAAAATGGAAGAAAAGTGTAAAACAGGAGGCCATTACCAAGGGAGTTTGAAGGAGCCTTGAGAAATGAGAAGTGCTGAAGCTTTTTTATGTGAAAAGTAATAATAATACACGGCTAAAACTGAAAAAGTGGACAGCCAAATGAATTAAAGTGAAGGTTATGGCATTTGGAACGTTTTGAAGGTGAAAGGCCTTAAGTTTTGTAACTTTTTAACCCTTTGGCATTTCCATTTCTTTTTAAATTTTATATAACAAAATTTAACTCAGAAATCTACTTTACAACCGAAACTAAGTAAAGATATAAGAAAACAAATAATTAATTTTAAAGAAAAATATAAAAAGAATGAAGAAAATGCCTTAAAAATATCAAACAGTGTTCAAAAATTATAAATAAATCTCTGTTAGTCTTGGAAAACTATACATTTCATTATAAAAATATTATGAAGTGGAAATTTGAATTAAAATAATTTATTTATCATTTTCAACATAAAATAGATAATTAAGTTAGAGAAAACAGAAAAAGAATTACAAAAATTTACTCAGAAATTAGAAATAGTGTCCAGAAATTACAGAAAAATAACCAATGGCTTTGGAAAATTATGTACTTCATTTTAAAAATATTATAAGACAAAATTTTGAAATAAAATGATTTTTTAAAACATTTTCAAAGTGAATAAATAATTAAATTTTAATTATATAACTAAATTAAGAAAATAGCAAAGAAATGGAAACTAGGTTTTAAAATTAGAAAATAAATTCAATAAACTTTAGAAAAATTATAATATCACTTTAAAATTATTAAAAGATAAAAATATACATAAAATAACATATTAACACATATAAAAATAAAATATGACCAAGAAAAATAAAATTTAAAATAGACAATATTGCTAAATACATCAGTTTACACACAATATTGAAATATACATAACTTTCACAATTTAACTCCGTTTCCAACGAAACGAAAAGCTGTATTCAAGTTATTAAATCTATTTTCATAATAAAAGATAAAATTTAAGATTTTTAAAATAATTTAAATTTAAAAGTTAAAAGTCAAAGTTTGACCAGTTTGAACATAAATTCACTTTTCAGTGAAATATCCAATTTATACTAGTTTGAAGTTATAGTTCACATAATAATTAACATTTATTTTTGAAAATGAAATGTTTGAAATGAAACAAGTTTAAAAATAATCTCAAAATAAAATAAAGTCAAAATTAAAATAATATACAAAATCTAGGGTTGTTACACTCTCCCCCACTTAAACTTTTCGTCCCCGAAAAGGAATGAGGTACGAGAAAGCACAAGAAAAAATAGAGTGAAATAAGATTAAGAAAAGATGACAAGAAGATTGAAATTATACCTGATAACTATTGTTATAAGTAAGTTTAACAAGATGGAGGTGATCAAATCAAGAATATAAGCACGAAAAAGATCCTCTAGAGTCTGAATCTCCCTTTTCACTTGACCGACGGTCTATGAATGGAAAAACAGTGTTCAGATCCAGATGAGTAACAAAGATTATCAAAGATTACAGAAAGATTTCTAAACAGACTGGTATAAGCAATAGCCTTCCCATTCTGTAACAAGATAAGAGAAATAACGACAACCAAAAGATAGTTTGAAAAACAAAATAAGATAATATACTTGAAACCATAATGCTTTGAAATCATAACAATTTAGGGATGTTTATCATTTGGAAATCATACTACTAAAAATCATAACACTTTGGAAATGAAGATTATTTTAAAGTTGTAACATTTCTAAGTTCATTCAATTCTAAAAATTTCAAAAACATTGTATTTTCAAAATAGTAGCACTTATAAAATGCTACAGTAGATATATTAGTATTTCAAATCAGTTCAATTTCAGAAATATTCATTTGGATATCATTTAACTTATGACTTATCAAAACAAACTTTTATGAATGAAATATCCAAATTAAACTATACTTCGTTTATTAAGTCAAAAGCTCATTATTTTACATAGCTCTAAATTTAACACATACCCTAACACTTTATTTAAAATACCCATTTTATAAATAGATATTCCTTTAATAAGTTACACTTAAAATTTCCATTTGAAAACCAAATTCTCAAGTATCAAGTTTTAGTGATGTTAAAAATACATTTTAACTATTTAAATCATAATTATTCATTTTTCAAGACATATCAATTTCATAAATAAAATATTTATATAGCAAATATAACAATCAAATTTCTTTACACATTTATTCATTTAGACATCAATTAAACTATGAATTCAAGTTAAATAAACTTTATTACAAAATGTCTAATTCAAATGTATTTTATTTTATCTATTCCAAAGATACATTATTTATTATACAACATATTCATTTCAGGAAATAACCTTTATTAAAATTCCTAGGTTAAACTTAAGGTTCCATATTAAATCAAATTTGATTATTAAGTTATTTAAATAAAATCTCTTCAAATTCCTTTTCACTATTTACCTCCTGTTAATCTTTTATAACTAAAATTTAAATGTAAAACATTTATTATAACCACTCAAATTTTATTTATAAAATCCTTTCTATATTGTATATTATCCAATTTCATATTCAACTTCTGTGTAATTTAGGTAAGTTATATTGGAATGAAATTGTGTGTTATACACATAAAACTTTCCAATTCAATTATCTTAATTTTTAATCATTTATCCAAATTTTTGATTTTTTTCTTTTTATAATTGAAATTATTCTTCAAGATAAAATTTAAGAATTTGAATCTTCGAACATCTTCAAACCATTTGGAGATAAGTAATTATATATACATAATATGTCAAATCAAATTGAAATCATATATCTATATATATATATATTATAAATCAAGTCATATTTTAGAAATTCAAATTAATTAAATTCCCTAAAACAAAGTTGTAGCAAGACTACAGAACAGTCTCTTCACTTCGAAACTCGAAAATGAATGTCGATGATGCTGCAGTCATCACCGAAATTATTTTCCAGCGACAAAGAGAAGAGCACTAAATTTTTAAACTTAAAAATCCTTTAGAAACAAATTTCTACTTGGAAATACTTTAAATAATATATCCTTTTAAAACTTTAAACACAAGGTTTGAAATCCATCAGAAATTAAATTCTTAAATTTCTTGTTTTAAATTCATTTCAGTTCCCAAATAAATTTATAAACAACTATTTATAAATTCATTTATAGATCAATAAATGATAAATCAGGTATTATCATTTCGAATAATCAATTTAAATCAATTTATTAAGTTCCATAATATTTACTTATATCAAAATTTATTTCATTAACCAAATTTAAAATAATATTGTGTCAGTTTGTTCTGTCAACGTGTTTTAGAAATCCTATCGATAGCGTTGATCAGACGAATCGATCGGAAGCCCAAATCAACATCAACAACTCAAACAACACAATATATAAAACAAAACATAGATTTACAAGTACAATTCAAAATGTTTTGGAGATATTTTGGAAACAAAACAAGATGATTAATTATCAAAATATGAAGATGGATAAGCTTAGATAAATCGCGGGCAACCTTAACCGGGTCAACCGTGACTTAATGAATAAGATCAAATGTGGATTTTCTGGGGTAAATCTACATCCGATCTCAAGAGATAGAGTTTGGAATAAAAAAAGATATTAGCATCTAAACCAAGGATAAATATCAATCTCTGGTGAATCGATGCTGATTGTACAGGATTTTCACCCCTTTACAAGAAAATTAGAATATTGGCGAGACCGCCAATTCACTATAAAGATCATTCGAAGTGGAGTCATGGGATACTCCAGAATCAAAAGATGATGAATAGTGAGGGACACGAATAAATTTTAGAACCGCAGGGAACGTTCCAAAAATTCAAAGAAAATTCAAATCAAGAGGAAAAGATTCAAACTCGAACGAAAGTGATTCTGTAAATAAATCCACTCCATATGCTGAGTTTTGCCTCAAATCCAAGGCTCTGATACCAACTGTAACGACCCGTTATTTTCAACCATTCGCATCCATTATAAGTGTATAGGTACACACTCATGCCGGAATTGAATTGCTCAAAATACCGCGTTGTAAATAAAATTTGGCAAATCTCAGAATATACAGTAAATAAATATAATCACAGATCACAGACACAGAGTAAAATAATGCAGCGGAAGTAAAAGAAATAGTAGTTCATGAAGCTACTATATAAATATACCAGAGTTAAACAAGATACAACAGAAGAAATATAGTACAACAGAAGTTTCCATATGATAACCAAGTACAAGCTGAATAGAACAACCGAACTAAAATAGATAGGACAGGACAAGTAGATCATCTCCAGCGATTCAAATCTCCAAGAGTGTGGAAATCCAAATCTGTGAATAACTCAGGCTGACCCGAGCGTAAAGCAAAACACAAAACACTCGAGTCAGGACAATATATAATTATATAATGTAAACCAACTCAAGTGAACTGTAATAAAGGTACAAGTAACTTAGAAGATGCTTGGGACCGCCCATCCTCTAAGGATCCGTTAAAATATCTACTATGTAGTAATATTCGCTATTATAATAATGTCTAATAAGTAAAGTATAATCATATAGAAAATAGCGTTAAGGGGATGGAGAACCTTAACGCGGTCGGATCTTAAAATCATAATCGTAGTAAAGCTCGATATGGTAGGTGACACGGCACAACTAGGCAATGCCAGGGTAGATATACCAATTACGCATCCGGACTAGTGGTGACGCATAACAGCCACTACCGCCCACCTCGAACAACACTCCCAATCAAGGGTGGCCACCAAATCAATCACAAGTAATAGAATGGTATCGAAGAAGTGTGTCCGATAAGAGGTGCTACCTCCTTGGTCCGTCAATCGCTTCTGTTTTAGCCACCTTATGCCAACTCACGGGAGTTGGGTCCACGTATATACCTTAGGATCGTCGCCACCATCCTACTTCATTCTGGAAACTCCACCGCGTACACAGTTGTCAAAGTGGTTTTCGGTATCGACAGAGAGTATGTCCATATCCGATCCCGGTCTCTTTAACAACCAATCGTTATTATAACGCATGGTTATAACTTTTAAAACAATACTTTACTTCAAAATAAAATATCATTTCAAAACCATATATTTATCAAAATAAACATATCTTTCCAAAACTTCATTTCAAATCATTTTAATATATCAAATATCAATCTTTCCAAATCTTCATTTCAAATCATTTTAATATAATAAAATATCATATCCTTACAAAACTTCACTTCAAATCATTTTAATATAATAAAATATCCTATCAGTTCAAATCCAAATATTCAACTTTAAATACCTTTTATATTCAAAGATATCGTTCATTTATTGTCATTTCAAATCATCTTTAAATAGTTTATATTTCAATCAAAATAATTCATTTAACCCTTTTAAAAGTGTAATTATTATACTTTCAAATCAAGTATTCAATTTCCAAAGTTTCAAACCATTCTGAGTTCGTTTACTAAGTCAAAAACCCTAATTATTAAAATTTCAGCATTTCACAGCATTTAAAAACAACTGCTATAAGTTATATTTGAAAACATTTTTAATTCAGCAAAGACAGCACTTAAAACTGTTGTTAAAACTCAGTTTTAGTTGAATTATAGTTCAAAAACAGAAAAGACAGCATTTCAGAAGTGCTGCGGTAGTTCAGATTTCAAAACAAGAGTTAAATTTGGTTTCAGCAAAGACTGCAGACCATTATAGCCTTTCCAGAGAATGCTATAATAGACCTGAGTTCAATATTAGCCTATAAGTTCAACTACAGCAACTACAGCGTTCAGAAATGCTGTAATATCTCTTTTTACACAATTTTAGTTCAAAACAGAATCTATAGCATTTCTGAATGCTATTAAAAGTAGATTTCAGGTGTTAGTGTATTTCCAGCAATTAAATAACTTCAATTTAAAACACATAAACATTTTAAAAATCATATTTTAACGTTTAAAATGTTCATTTACATATCATTTAACATATACCTTTTTCACAATAAATTTCTTATAATTAAATCCAATTTTCAACAATTTACTTAATAAGTTTAAGTGTAAAAGTTTCCGATTCTTCACATTTCAACAAATAAACTTAACACTTCAAATTTAAATTACCATTTCACAAATTTAACTAAATTTCCAATTTTATTTAATTAACTTAAACCTTTAATTAAAACCAAATTTCACCTTTCCAAGTCAAGTTATATTTTAAAAGATCACTTTTAAACATTCATTTATTTAACCACTTAAACTTATAGAAAAATCAATAATACTTTAATAAATCACTTAAATTCAAATTTAATCAAATTATCATATTTACCATTTCCAAGTAAAATTTAATATCCATTTTATTTATATAACTTAAATATCATTTTTAACCAAAATTCCAAATTTCCAACTTAAGTTATATTTCAAAAATCCAGTTAAACCATTCATTAATTACATTTTTAACATATGAAAAAAATCATAATTTCTTTATTTTAAAACATTTCAAAATCTAATTAAATCAAATTTCATATATTTATAATTTTTAAAATACTTAAAAATATTCAAAACACTTTATAAAATAACCACGGGCCTGTATATAATTTTCTAACTTAGGTCAAGTGATACAGATATGTATCATTTCAATCCGCAGTTAAAAAAGAAAAATCCGGGTTCTATCATTTCAAACCCGCAATCCCAAGTTAAAATAATTTAAATAAAAGTTATTAAAAGGTCGCTCAGGCTTATCATTTCAGCCCATAACGATCCTTCCCTATTCTAAAGTCCATTCGGGTATGTATCATTTCAACCCATAGTGAACCTAATCTACAGGGAACTTGCAGTGTGATAAACTGATAAAAAATGAACAGAATAACATAAATAATTAACAGAATGATATGACATGAATTTTTAACAGTTTAATATCATACATAATTATCACAAGCAGTTTACAACATAATATATATTTTTCTACATATTCAATTGTTGTTGTTTCACAACTACATAAGTATGAACGTCGTGTGAGTTTTTACTCACCTCTTATTGCTGAAGATTTCAAGACCAAAAGCACAAAAGAAAACCAAGAACGATGACACTACAATGATTGGAGTAGAGAGCGAATCCAAGCTACAACTCTTGTATACAACCCAAAACAAAAATCAAACAAAACAAATTTCAATACAACTTTAAAATGAAATAACTTTGGAATAAAAGCGAATACGAATACCAAACTTTTTTGCCTTGCTTCTCATATACTATGTACGGCCTAGGGGTTGCATAGGGTCAGGTTTTGGTCAGGTTTAGGCTTGGGTTTGGGCTAGCATGGCTCGGCCAAAGTGGTGCACAATGGTGGAGTTATGAATAAGTGAAGGTGAAGGGGTTTTGTAAGCAAATAAGTGGAAAAGTGGTCAAACTAAGGCTCAACCATGGATGGTTAGGCTCGACCAGAGGGTCCAGGTGGTAGATCAGGGGCTGGAGTGATGAGGTAGGGTCTGGACAAGGGGTTGGTGGCGGCCAAAGATGGTGGAAGTGAAGGGAAATGGGGTGGTGGTCAACTAGGTGCTTGGTTATGCATTGTTTTGGACATTGTTTGCATTTTTGGTGAAGTTTGGCTTCAAGGAGGGTTTGGCCATGGTCTAACCTGAAGTGGTGGTTGGTGATGATGCCAAGGAGGAGTGGTAGGGAATGGTGGCCATGGCTATGGTGAGGAGGCCATGCAAATAGAAGAGAAAACAAGGCACAAAAAGTATGAAAAATGGAAGAAAAGTGTAAAAGAGGAGGCCATTACCAAGGGAGTTTGAAGGAGCCTTGAGAAATGAGAAGTGCTGAAGCTATTTCATGTGAAAAGTAATAATAATACACGGCTAAAACTGAAAAAGTGGACAGCCAAATGAATTAAAGTGAAGGTTATGGCATTTGGAACGTTTTGAAGGTGAAAGGCCTTAAGTTTTGTAACTTTTTAACCCTTTGGCATTTCCATTTCTTTTTAAATTTTATATAACAAAATTTAACTCAGAAATCTACTTTACAACCGAAACTAAGTAAAGATATAAGAAAAAAAATATTTAATTTTAAAGAAAAATATAAAAAGAATGAAGAAAATGCCTTAAAAATACCAAACAGTGTTCAAAAATTATAAATAAATCTCTGTTAGTCTTGGAAAACTACACATTTCATTATAAAAATATTATGAAGTGGAAATTTGAATTAAAATAATTTATTTATCATTTTCAACATAAAATAGATAATTAAATTAGAGAAAACAGAAAAAGAATTACAAAAATTTACTTAGAAATTAGAAATAGTGTCCAGAAATTACAGAAAAATAACCAATGGCTTTGGAAAATTATGTACTTCATTTTAAAAATATTATAAGACAAAATTTTGAAATAAAATGATTTTTTAAAACATTTTCAAAGTGAATAAATAATTAAATTTTAATTATATAACTAAATTAAGAAAATAGCAAAGAAATGGAAACTAGGTTTTAAAATTAGAAAATAAATTTAATAAACTTTAGAAAAATTATACTATCACTTTAAAATTATTAAAAGATAAAAATATACATAAAATAACATATTAACACATATAAAAATAAAATATGACCAAGAAAAATAAAATTTAAAATAGACAATATTGCTAAATACATTAGTTTACACACAATATTGAAATATACATAACTTTCACAATTTAACTCCGTTTCCAACGAAACGAAAAGTATTCAAGTTATTAAATCTATTTTCATTATAAAAGATAAAATTTAATATTTTTAAAATAATTTAAATTTAAAAGTTAAAAGTCAAAGTTTGACCAGTTTGAACAGAAATTCACTTTTTAGTGAAATATCCAATTTATACTAGTTTGAAGTTATAGTTCACATAATAATTAACATTTATTTTTGAAAATGAAATGTTTGAAATGAAACAAGTTTAAAAATAATCTCAAAATAAAATAAAGTCAAAATTAAAATAATATACAAAATCTAGGGTTGTTACAACAAACAATTATAAATGAAAAGCTATGTATTTGCCGACAGAACTCAGACAACATGTTGCTCTTATCCCATTAATCAAAACATATGGTACAAAATTCATATATTCAAAAGATTAAATCCAGTCTAATATCAAATATCAAGTATGCTATAGCAGTTAGTCAAATAAATATATGGAAATTAGCATCTGTATAAACTTTCAGATTGTTTCTACCTGTTCATAATTTGTTCGTCAGTATAGAATTTGAGAAAAATAACTCCAACTTCGTTCAGTATGCTCACAGCACTTGGAGATTTAGGCAACTTCTAGTGTTAAGAGATGCTACTAGAACTTCTTAGTAAAAGCTCTTCAATACCCACTTTCATATTAGGTGCTAATCTTCCATTAAAAATAATAACATCAACTGAAAAAACTGAACACACTGGTCTGTGATCAAAGAATCTTGATTCACCGCGATTGTATGATATTTGCCTGATTCCTTCACCGTACCAAAGTATGTGGTCACACCTAGTAAAATTTTCTCTCTGTTAGCATAATAATGAATATAAAAGAAGTAACCTTTGCTCTTATTTTAAGAAAAATGAACCTGTCATATAAGAAGTGCCTATTTAACTGTCTGAAATGTGAAATGAAGATCAAGTTAAAGGTGATATGGGAAGGACAGAACAAAAAAGGTTTTCTTACCATGCAGGGGTTCGACGTTTCTTTTTAGACATAGCAGTCTCTCTAGCATAAGCATCTGAATTGCATGAATACTTGTATGTTGGTGCAAAGAATATCTTTCCTTCATTCTATCCTTTAAAAACTCTTCCGGATTCTCTTTCAATTTTGAGCTATTAAATCAAAAACATATTATACATTTTTGGGAAATTTCTGATAATGTATTTAGCGTACAGTTAGAACCACAATAACCTGATCGTTCTCGAAAAAGGCATCCCAATTGTTAAGTTCAAGCAAATTCCTTGTCATCGAATAGCTTAGAGATATCCGGTAATTAAGATCACCTAGCCATATTACTCGACTGTAGAATTACAGACAATAAAAGTAGAGTTTTATATGCAATATTTTATTTTACTTTTAGTAGAAAAAACTTACTCATGGTCAGTGATTTTTCCAGGATTTCTTCTCCTTGATGAATTCTTGCAGATTCTAGGAAACTGAGTATTCTTTAAGATTTCAATGACATCAGCATTCCTCCTCCTTTCGTCTCCTTCTTTTTCTCTGGATGCTAAGTGACTGCACACGAAGCAGAAGCTGGTTTGGTGCACTGACATGCTGACTGATATACATCCCTGTGTGTTACATTTCAAATCCAAGTTATATATAAACACACATTCAAACATCTATACCATGCATATTCAAAGAATATGGATCAATTCTAGGTGATAAGGTAAATTTGCTTTTAAATACATGAGATATGTGTTATGTGGTTGATGCATACTTGGTCCAATTTATTTTAGCTTTCCAATAAATAAAAAAGAAGAAGAAAAGGAAGAGATGAAGTTTTTTAATCTACAATACTAATATGCGCATTGATATACATATCTGTAGTTACAATTTGAATCCAAAATTTAGAAAGACAAACATAAACATGTATACCAAGGACTTCCAAAGAACAACTCATCTGGTAAAGCATTCAAATGTCAATGGTAAAGCATTCAAATTTCAAATGTCAATAAAAGATGGAAGACTCAGTTGAAGCTCTTTTAAAATAATTGTATGTGTTATAAGATTGGCGCATACTTCCTCAGAATGTTTATGAATAGTGTCTGATTCATTTGAAGGTTTTATTTTATTTTTATTTTTTTAGAAGGAAAAAACATGTATACAAGGTTTTTGAAAATCATGAAATTATAAGACAACTAGGGCGAACCCGTGCTACGCACACAGACGTGTGCTGTAGTAGATAGAAATTTGAATAGTAGGTGCGAATATAAATATAAATATATATATATATTATAATTTCTAACAAACTTGTAGATATTTTTATGTTGTTACAGTATAATTGTGGATATGGTTAAAAATAATATAGCAAATTAGAATTGTTCTCCACATTATTAATTTACACATGACAACTTAGTTTGTCCACATAGACCAACTTGTAAAGAAGTTAAAAATTTAACTTGTGTCAACAAAATGAGAACGTTGAATGGTAATAAAACTACTATCAACATACAATCAATTACATTAGTAGTTTTGAAATATCAAATCATGAGCAAAATGGAAATTGAGCATCAGCAATCTGTGCAGAAAAAAAGACAAATTCCTTTATTTAAACAACGAAATCATAAGCAATGATATTGTAAATATAACCATGGTTGCTCATGCAACATATCATTTGTTTTTACAAAATCATAAATGTTTATTACGTCAATCAAACTATTAATTGGCATAGATTCGAAAAAACAGTAAAAATTCTAATAGTTAAGAATGAGCGTAACATGTAGGAATCACATAAACCAAGTTGAAAATATTTAAAAAACCAAATGATTCAATAGTTTTTTTAAATTATCACACAGTAATAACAACGCCTGAAAAAAATGGATAGAATAGTAAAACATAAAGCTAGGATAAAAAGGTCAAATTAAGATTCATTTTCAAAAAATAGGTAACAGGTTAACATTCTGTATGAAATTAACTTGCATTGAGTTAAAAATAAAATACATAGTTGGTTGACATATGGGATACAAAATAAAGAACCATTCAAGATCAGCAATACAACTTCAAATGGGAGGAAAAAATGCTGGAGATGAAAGAATTAAATGCCGAAGTAGAAAGAACTAATATGCACAGTAAAAAGCAAGTCAATGTGAAGGGGGAAAATAGGTGAGAACGTAAGCAAACTGTGAAAATCTAAATGCTCTTATTACTGAGCTGGTGTCTTCTTGTTTCTGTAATGGTGTTCATTGTAACATGTTAAGAGTGGTTTGTGGTATAGGATTGTGCAGGAAAAAATATGTACAGTATTGTTTATAGTAAATGTATAACATAAATAGTTTAATAATAGCAGCAGCATGTTATAATGGAGCATTGTTTTAGTACTGATTGAGGCATTTA
Source organism: Allium fistulosum (assembly GCA_030737815.1). NCBI lineage: Eukaryota > Viridiplantae > Streptophyta > Magnoliopsida > Asparagales > Amaryllidaceae > Allium > Allium fistulosum. The sequence continues at coordinate 759,734,314 of CM060908.1, read as the reverse complement.
TAGTGGGTAAACCGAGACAGTTGTTGCAGTTGGTACATTGGTAATAACAATAGTCAGTTTCTTTAGCACTGGTTGAGGCAAGCGTGTCGGTTACACCGAGGCCATTGCCTCAGTACCGACTGCGACAGTCTAAGTATAGACATAGGCAGTTGCATGCGTGTTCAACATACAAAAACATTTACCGTGTGATATCATTCATAGTACACAAAAATATCATGATTGTTTGCACATAAACATAGGAGCTTTGAATTTCGATTACAATGTACACAAATTATAAGTAAACAACCTAATTATTCAAATAGGACAACTTATAATTATTTTGTAATTAAAATAAATTACATATTTGTATTTATGATATGCAATTATGTTAACAAATTACATCTCACATAACTATCAAAATTCAATTTAATTGCATATCACAAAGTTATATGATAACTATCTTGTAATTATAATTACAGATCAAAGCTTCTTAACTATCAAAATCCAAACGCCATAAATCCTGCTGCTTATTTCATGATTAAAGGTACACAATATTTTAAACTTTCAACTAAAACATTTATCGTGTGATATCATTCATAGTACACAAATATATCATTATTCTTTGCACATAAACATAGAAGCTTTGAATGTTGATAACAATATACACAAATAATTAGTAAACAACGTAGGTATTCAAGTAGTACAGCCTAAAATTTAGTTTGAATACCATATTTGTGTACTATAAATCATGATATAAATAGCCTTTAAAAGTTATATGATTTAAATATAAATTACGTATTATATGTGGTTAGATAACAATGTATCAAGTTGTGACGTGGATAAAAGTTTGGTAGCTGTGTTAGTTATGTAGATGCTGCACCAACTTATCTTGCAGAGTGTAAAGTATTATGTTTAAGTGGTAAATAATAAAAAGAATGCCAAATCTATATCTGCAACTGATAAATGAATAATGTGTAACAGAGAGTGTATGTTGACGTACCTAAGTTGGTGACATAATGGCTGCAGAGTAGGTTCTTCGGAGAAAGGTCCGTTATTGAACTAGTATGTACTGAGAACGCTGAGCAAACTCTCGGTGTCAATGCATACACTACCCATTGAATAGTTAATTCAGACAGTTAGCTGTTGAAGAGTAAGAATAAGTGGCAGCATAAGTACATTGCATCAATTGTCCATTTAGACGAAGCAAGTTGTCTTGTTTACACGATCCAACAGTTATAGCAGGTCCATCAATTGTCCATTTAGACTAAGAGACATGACATTTGTATGTTGATTCTGAAATAAAAATATAATTTTCAACATGAATACATATTTTTACGAAAATTAGCATCTGCTATAGTTGATGGTATTAATGTTGTCATGATATGGAAATCAACTTATTTAGCTAGTAAGTGAGCAGTTATAGCTACTGATTACACCATCATTATTAAATGTATATGCAAATATGAAGTTGTGAGTTTATTGCCTTATTAATTGTTTTTCTATTATAATGAACTTGGATATTGCACATATTTTCAGCTTCTTTTGCAATACTTGTAAAACTCGAAACTAATTTATTTGTTTCACTATTCTTAAAAAATAACTTACTTGCTTCACTAACTCCTTCACTATAATATCTATTTAGATGCATCTTATTTCTTTGTACTTATTTAGTTTTCTATTTTCATTATCCTCCTTAGTTTTGCCAATAGGGATGCCATACTTTAGTTTATTTTCTCTATTGTGCTTGCCATTCCTAACATAATAATTTCTAGTTAGAACATTACACAGTTACATTTGATAGCTAATTCAATTTGATATAATCATAGCAAAATATCAGGGTTATACAAATCAGTAATTACTTTAAGCTTATATTATATGCAACCTAATAAGAAGAGTTGATCTTCAACTATCTTAGCTTCAAGGAAAGTACTTGCTGGATATTGCTCTGTTTATTGTATGAAGGTAGACATCTTTTTAAAGTACCTGTTGAGGTAGGTTTGAAGCAACTCGTGATTTTCCATAGATCGTAGTAAACAGAGTATTAGGATTATGATCGATTTGGAATATAATTTATTTGATTAACTCCAATTTATTATTACTTATGTCATTTGTTAATGTTATAAAGAACTAACCATCTTTAAATAATGCATCCTTTAAAATTATCCATAGTATATAATGTAAACAGGAATCCGGTATTGATAATTTAGTAAATGTAACGACTACAAAATAATTAATTATTTACGTACTAAAAAGAAAAGGATCAAAACATTATTGGATAAACTGTCTCAAAAGTAAACCTAACATAATGTGTTATTTTTTCTAATATTATCTCAACCTGAAAAGAAATGTACCACTGCCATCATGATATACGTTGGTCTTCAAATTATCCAATATTGTACTTATCATCAATGGGGCTAATGTTACATGAATTTCTTTAAAATGAAATGATTTATAGAGTTTGGACTCTCAAAAGTCTGAAAATTAGTTTAAATGCAAAAATTAAAATAATGATGGAAGGACAAAACTTTTGTAAAGAATCCATAAAGAATTTAAAATGAACGCACCAAAGACTTGCACCACACCAAAACATAATGGGTAGAAAACACAAAAATATAAAGTTAAGAAGTGAGTATGATTGAATTAACAAAAGAAGTACAATTTATAGTATAACAATATGTTTGACAAAAATAATCAAATAATGGTGGCAAACATAATGTAAGGATGAATAAAATAGAGGGCATGACGCAAGACAGCTCTATCAAATAAAAAAAATATAAAGGCAAATTCTTTTGATTTAATCCCATAAAATAATATAAACTTTTGGCTAAGTAGATGAGACAGAAACTATGAACTGGCTATTAGTCTAAAGGTTAAAACTAACAAAACATAAATGCAATATCCACATCTAGTGTCATTAGATATTTGAATCAACGAATATAATAACACATAAGGCTATTGAACATGCATATTGAAGCTTAAACAATATTTTCAGCCACACGATGTAGATTCTATCATGCATAAACCATTAAGATCCAAAGAAAATTGAAATAATCATACCACTGTGAATGAAAATTGCATGTTAGATTGGCTATTGGCATTTTAATCTTCACCCGGAGAAATTCATCATAACAAAAATATATCTAAAAAATAGGCACCAAATATTGTCAATGCATACTAACTGCAACTCCAAATTTTCTTCTCTATCTTCTACAGTTGCATAAACCAATAACTAAAATGACAGATGCAAATATTCATGCAGTTCCAATATTTCTTCAGTATGACATACATGAAACAACGATATAAACCTACAAACACTAAATTATATTATTATCACATGTTAAAGCTAAACTAATAGATCTGAGGAAGAGTTGTACCTTATTCCGTTTGACTGCAAATTTCAAACTTTCCAATTCCAAATTAGTAAACAAAACTTATTTTACATTTCATACACCTTTCTAAAGTGTGTATTTGGAGCAATGTGCTTTGTGCTTTGTGCTTGGCATGTAGTTGTGGAGTTCTTAAGTTAGATTTAGTTACTTGATTATCCATTGATTAGACTTCAGCCAATAGAGTGTAGACTACAATTTAGTTTTGAAAATATAGTGCTTATGGCATATACTCTATTGGCAATAAGCCTTAAATGGCAAGCCTGTTATTCCTTATAGTTTGTTGTTTGTATATAATATACCTAGGCATGAACAACTGCTTGAACTCCGGCATGGTTCATAAATTGATTAATCAGCATAAATGTAATTTGTCCAACTTAAAACAAAAAAGAGCATTGTACACCATGCAGAGCAGAGCATTGAATTAATGGTTGCATAAATTTATACACTTGTTCCATAATACCTGCACCTTTGGTACTCAAATATTGCCTTACAGTTGTTTTTCTATCTCCCAGGAATGTGTGGTCTAAGAAATAATCATAAGCTGATTTGCCTAGACTTTTGGTTGCCAGTACACTACAAAAAAATAGCAGCTTATTATAATTCAAGAGGTATTCGGTATTAAATCAAATTATTTTCTGGTATGAAGAATTTTGAACCAGGTGATAGAAAGGTTAGTGTTGTGTATCTGTACCAATGCTTAAGATAAACTCGGCATGGTAAAACATCATCTCGTAATATCTTATGGATGTTGTATTTTGCACATCTGTTGTATAATATTTCTTTATTGCCTACAAGCAATATAGTACAAATTCATTTGTTGATTTCATTTTATTTTTCTTTTGTACCAGAATGCATACAAGCTATATAGAGATGTTCGGTCAGTCTTTCAGATAATTACCTTTGCATCTGATACGAAAATACTCATCATCCGTGTAACTAGAACACACAACCTGTAAAAATTAAATAAAGTTACGTTTGTTTCGTTTCTTTTCTTTTTTTCCTTCACACAGGGAAAAATAATAATAATAATAATAATAAAAAGCAGTACTACAAAACTACAAATACTTACAGCTGGAGCCCCATATGGTTTCCCATTAAAATCTTCAGGAAGAACCTAATTAAAAACAAAAGGTGGATATAATTAATATATCAACCATTCACAACAACAAGAAAATCAAAATCAAAACGTTCATATAAAAAGCCCCTACGGCTTAAAAATCTGAACTCGTTCTCCCATTCAATCAAGGCAGGCACCTACATATAAAATACAATAATCAACATGAACTAAACACGTATTATCAATCTCAGAAACAAATGTAATTAAATCATAATATGTTAATTTAGATATAAATATTAAACATAAACCTCTTCTAATCTGATCTCAAACATAGTTACAATCAGAGTTTCACCGTCGCAGTGCTCCACGGTCAAACCAAAAACTTCCTGCAACATCAAATATTTGCACACAAAAGTGATAAAATAAATAATTTAGAAAAAAAGCTAATGATTACAAAATTAATTAGTACAGAAAATATGGAAGTCTAACCCCAGTTTCCTGATTTTCCAGCCCAAGTTGAACAAAGACTGATCTAACAGCTGCATACAGTCGGCGAATTTTGGACAGTAGAACTATATTCATCACCTTTCAGCTGTACCCACGATCTACCCCATGTACTGCTAATTGAAAATAATTTTACAACTTAAGTGAAAGTGAAAGTTGTTAAAATTGGAGCAGAATTAGTTTCACTTGTAGATGATAACACGATGTACATTAGTCTTGGTGGATATTTAAATAACCAAGATAATGGTGGAAATCTGATAATTATTTCCATCTGGTCTACAACCTTCAATCATGTTTCTCAGCCCAAAACATGAATATCATACCTTAGGCCCACAAAAAGGTTGAATTATCTAAAACAAACATCATAATAAACACATAAAACACATTCAACATCAATTATAAAAATATCGATCATCATCATTTATGGATGTCTACCTTCTTCAATTCACAAGATATAACTTTTTGGGATATAATATCTATTTAATCAAGCTGGCTCCTTCTTTCAAGATTTTTTCTGAAACAATTCCTCTTTCAAGTCATAAAACTTTTATTTATACCATTTAAGTGGACATCAGTTACACTAAATAAATTCAGTAAAAACCCATCAGCATGTAGTATTGTAATTTTCAATTCATCTTTTAAAGAGTAACAACTAGCATCGACAATAGGACAATAATTAGTAATTCAATTCACATATGAACAACACCAACATAGTAGAACAATAAAGCGTATGAAGAATAATCAACAATCACTCACAGCTACTATGGTATGCTCAAACCTTATCTAAACAAATAGGATCCTAAATAAAATAAGCAAAATGGATAAAAATGTAACTATATACATCGTTTGTTACTGTAAACTGATATAAAAAGCAATTTATAACAATACTTGATAATTAATAAACAGATTAGAATTAATCTAAGATCAAAACCTCACCTCTTTTGCTCTTTATCTACCAGAATAAGAAAGATGCAGTCCTCTAGCCAAATCTTTTAGTATATTTTTCAGTTCTATCGGGAGGCGAAACATTATCATCGATAAGCTTCTGGCACTTTAATAAATTGAGCTTAGATCCAAGCGTCGAACTTCAGATCTTTTCACGGCATCGAGCTTCAAATCCAGGCATTTAGTGAGTTAATCGATCACGGTGACGTCAAGCTTCTCTCATCGCGAATAACTAGGTGTCTCGGGCAGAATAACAAGAGCGGCTAAGAAGTGAGGCAAGGTAGGAGGAGTCGATTAAAGGTTCAGGTTGAAAGGAAGGAGGGAGGAGCTTCTTCAACGGCGGGGGCAGGAGTGGGGGCGGAGGCAGGTTGCTCTTCGACAATGGAAGTAGGAGCGACAGCTACATCTTCGATTGACATGGTTAGCGAAATACTTTTTAGGGGAAACGATAGCAAAATAAGCGGCGGCAGAAAAAATTGGGATGGCGGGAATTAATGAAAGCGCACAACGAAAGGGATGCAAATTAACGTAGTTGCATCGGTTCATTTTAGAACCGATGCGACTAAAACTATTTGCATCGAAATAGTTCCTTCGGTCACTGGTGACAACTGATGCAAATTTGATTTTTTATTACCTATTGCTTTCCACATACCAATTGCATCGGTTATTAAGATAGAACTGATGCAAATTGTTCTATTTGCATCAGTTTTTACTTCAATCGATTCAATGAGGCGAAGAAATATGCATTTTTTGTAGTAGTGTTCGGTTTTTCCTGTTCCTGGACAACTTGTATGAATGGATGTCTGACAGTGCATTTTCTGAGATTACATACATTGATATTTACAAACATACATCTGTGGTGGTGGAGAAGGCAACTTCTCTTAGCTTAACACCCTCCTTGAGACGTACGAGCTCAAGGGTTGTATTTTTGTGGAAGGCAATTAGTATTCAACAGAATTGGCAATGTGGCATTCAAAGATGATGATGATGTGATATGTGAAAGGTATTCGATACCTCTTTTGGCCTCAAACCCCAGGAAATGACTAAAACAGGGTAGAAGCAGCAAGGCTAAGTGGGCCGCTCCCATTAAGAGATGTCATCATCCTTCTAGATTTATTCTACACATGTCTAAGTATGTGGTGAATATATGACCCGGGTACCCGTTAAAGGTCGGTAACGACCGGGGTGATGACATATTCGGTACTATCCAAGAAGGGGTAGGCAGGTCTTGTGTTGGTTTTGGCACCGAGTATCTCAACCCTAGGTACATTCCTCTAGAGGTGTACCGAGTTCGGAAAGGTAGTCCTTTACCTCGTCATTTGTATGGAATCCAATATTCACTATGTGCCTGCCATTTTGTTTGTAAACCTATTATGCTGGAATTTAATAATGTAACAATTTCAGCTATGATTAATCATTATTTGTATAATAGACACTATTATAATATATGAGAATTTGATATGATATATTTTGGTTATCGTAAGTGAATAACCTGTCTATGTTTATGTGTGGGCATGGTCTTACGAGATACCCTTTGTTTTGATAAAGAAAGTTCGATAATCTTAAAACTTTAAAATTCAGTTGAGATATGTTTTTCTCACGTTGGTTTACTAGATTGATCCGGGCGTTCTTCCCTTTCATTGCTCGGGTCAGACCAAGTATATTTATTTAGGTTCAGATTTGGTGCTTTTGGAGCTTCAGCAGATGAGTTGGAGATCTTCATGTCGTATACATGTATCTGTTTATTTTGCGCTGCATTGTCGTTGTAAATTATCAGCATTTGTGAGGACAGGTTGTTATAACTGTCCAGGCTGATAATTATTTATTTGTGTACTCCGATTGATGTATGTATATTACAGTTTCTCTTTTGTAAGGATTATTCATCTATATTATATGTTATTCCGCTGCGATGTGAGATTCTGTATTATTATGGTTCTGTTTCTCTCTTCTTCTTCTTCTTCTCTTCTCTTCTTCTCTCTTCTTTCTTTCTTCTCACGCTCTCTCTTCTTTCTCATGACTTTCAGTCATTCTGTGCTTTTTGGGTTGGACATGTATGGTTTATTGTCGATTCAAAAGATACAGATTTGCGGGTCGTCGCAGCTTGGTATTAGAGCTTAGGATTTCGCTAATACCTAGGCTTTGATGGGTACTCAATATAGATAGGGTCAGTAGCGCCCTAGATTGAGTTCGAGTGTATTATATATATGAGCACATATTTGTTAGTGATTATAAACTGTTTTATATTGTGTTTACTTATCCGTTGAGTTGTTTATGAATTCTGGTCAGTACGTGAGACGCCATGTGATCAATAGGAGTTTCTAAACACTTAAACGAGGCAAGTCGACATAATATTGTTTTAAAATGAAGTAAATGAAATAATTTTACCTAAATTATATTTTATATATGAAGGAATAATTTTTCAAAATTATTATAGTTATATATGGATGTTTGGTTGCTAGTGGATGGTAATACTTGATTATTATCATTCGTTGTTTGTGTACTAATAATAAATGTTGTTATTCTAAATATAAACAAAAGATAAACCGATAACGAAATAATTTTATATAACCAAAGAGAAAAGTGAATTATATATGTATAAATTTATAAATGTGATTATAAATAGAAAAAGGATTTTAAAAGAAATAAATAACACTACTCACTGTAGTCGTTGGGAAATAATGCGGGTGATGACTGCAGCATCATCAGTATTATTTTTGAGTCTTTAAGTGATAAATTTTTACCATTAATAATTTTCTACTGAAGTTATGTTTTGATAAAATAAGTTTTGTTTTGATAAAACTAGTTTTAAATTGTAAAATTTCCAAGTGTGATTTGATATATAAATATAAGAAATAAGTTTTGAACTTATAAATTGGAAATAGTATAAATAATAAATAAGTTTACCACTTGTGAATTTGAATTGGATAATTGAAACTAAATTTTAAAATGGTTGATTAATTAGTTAAGCAAGTAAAAGCAAATTTGAATTTGAGATATATGAAATAAAAGAATTAACTTAAGCAAAGTTAAATAAATAAAGTTATGTACATCGAGTTAGTGAAATGGAGTAGATAAAATGAAGTTTATCTTAAGAAAAGTTAAATGAAAGTGAATTGAATTTGAAATGAATTAGAGAAAATAACGAAATGATATTTTAAGTAAATAAATATGTATAACTTATGGATTTGAATAATGTTAAGCTAAAAACAAATGTATAATTTGTTGAATGAGAAAATTAAGAAGAAAAGAAATTAATTCTGAATTTGACTTTTGAAATGAAGATGAACATAAGTTATAAATGCAATTAAAGATGTAAAAAGAAGTGAATATGTTTCAGAATGTTGTTTGATAGAAATTTGGTAAAATGGAACTAAGAAATGGTAGTTTACTTAAGTAAAATGTTTATAAACTTAAGTAAATAATTTCATGAAATGGTTATTAAGTATTATTAATATAAATGAAGATTACTAAGTAAATTGTATATGAAATGTTGTTAAACATAAATTAAATTTGAAGTGAAGATTAATAAGTGAATGTTAATGGATCAAATGTAAGTGAAATTAATATGAATAATTGAATTTGATTTTAAAGTGAATGCGGATCAAATGAATGTAAAAGGAATTGAAAACAAATAAAAGTATTGGAATAAGATGAGATATAATAAGAACTAATTGGAATTAATACGTAAGTTGTACGTATATTGTTTTATTCGCATAACTGTTTGATCCAGTTTCAAATATATGATTTTGAGGTGATTTACACCTATCCGATTTAGGATTTTTCACTCGATTCTTGAAGGCGAACCCGGAATGTGGATTTTTGATTGATTTTGATGTTTTCTATCATAATGTATGTCTATGCAAGGAGGAGATGGTTTTCTGATCAAGGAACCGGATCTGAGTCTGCACTAGAGTGGTCGTGTGAATGATACTAGTTCGAAAGTGAAATTGTGTGATCGAGCGAGTGATCAAATATGGTTTTGCGTACAGATGGTATATGTACATCGTACGTGGATTTAATAAATTAAATATTGACATTAGAAAATGTATGTTAACAAATGAATGTTAATAAATGAATTGGAATGAATGTAAATTAGTAGAATGTGAACTAATTAAATATGAAGGAATGAATGCAAACTAAATTGATGAGAATCAAATGAAAGTAAAATGTGCATGAATGTAATAAAATGATTGTTAGTTAACTTGAATGTGAACTAGTTGGATGAAAACTAAATAGTAAATGAATGAATTGGTTTGTTGGATGTTAGTTGTTTGATGGTTGTTTTTGTTGTCTTTGCTATATTAGCATATATAGTTGTTGTATTAGTATACGTTATATATTGATATTACTTTCTATATACATGTTTCTCATTTGTTGTTGAGTGTTTAGTGGTGTGGATGGCGTATGCTTCACATTTGGAGCTCGCTTTTGCGCTATATTGCTTATATATGCTTGCCAATAATATATAAGGTACATACTCGGATTACATATCGTACTTTTACACTTGTTTCCCTATGAGATGTCTCATCACTGAGATGAGATGTATATTTGTGATATTATATATATTGTGATTTTTTCGGATCGAACTGCGTAAAGTAGACGCTGGCGAAATTTTCTAAAAATTTAAGGCGTTAGAAATTTTTTGAGAATTTTGGAAAAATTTTGATAACTAAAAATTTGATTATTGAGTTATAAGTTGAAATGATATTAGTTGATTTTTGAAGAGTATTAGTTAATAACTATGAATGAAATGATATTAGTTGTTTTTGAAAGGATAACTATGAATGGATTTGAAAACTTAGAAAAGTTTTTATAAAAAGTTGCAACTAATTGATTTTGGAAAGTTAAACACTTAAAAGAATTTAGTAATCCATTTCAACTAAATTTGTTTTGAAAAATTAATGGAGTTGTAGCATTTTTCTTACTTAGTAATTTCAGGGATGAAATTCTTTTAAGGAGGGAAGTATATAACAGTCCAGTTTTTCAGTCGTTCGAATTTAGAATATTTAATTTTTTTTAAATATTGAAAAGTAAAATGTATAAGTTAAAATGTTTAAATAATTTAATCTAGAGTATAGTGAAGAATAAAAAATTATTTCTAAAGTTGAATTAAATTCTATTTGAATTTAGATGAAGTTAGAGAACTTTTAAATTTGAATTAAAAATGAAGGAACATAAATTGGAAAATTAATATTTAATTAATAAGTGTAAAAATAGCCATTTCAGACACTGTCTCAGAATCAGGCGAAACCAGTTTCATTGGATCCATAATAGTGAAGTATTATAGGATTTCAAATTTCGTGTCGATTGGACTTGCCGGTTGATCGTACGAGTTTGAAACGCGTAGAAATTTATTAAAAGATTTTAATTAAAATAACTCGATTTGAAAACCTATATTCTATATATGATGGAATTAGCCTCAAATATATATTCTATTATGTTCGGAATAGAGGTAAAACATTATGACCACTGGGCGACACGCATCGTTTGGAGTTTGGAAATTTTTTGAGTGAATAGTAATTTTTATTGCCTATAAATAGGGGACCATAACTTGCAAAACCCTAGAAAATTAGGGCCAGCCGCCATTTTAATTTCAATGGCCAAGAAAGCTCGAATCTTCTTCCTCAATTTTCTTTCAATCCATAAACAATTATCAAAAACTCTCAACTACAAAAGTTGTAAAGCACATCGAGATCTACAAATCCAACGGCGGTGATCTAATTTAAGCAGCGTCGAGGTCGAAATCTAAGCGTGTTTGTCGTGCGTTCAAGTTGGCTTTTCCGGGGATTCGTGAGGTCGAGCTCGACGTGGTTGTGGCCATGGGTGCGTGGCGTTGTGAGCTTCGACGTGGTGTTGTCTGATCGTGTTCTAGTGGAGCGTAGGAGGCGCGGAAATCGATGGAAGCATGCGTGTGTTGTGTTCGGGGAAGCTGTAACGAGCAAACGATGATGAAGAGGAAGGATTATGGGATAAGCGGTGATTAAAATTAGTTACTATAATTAGTTTAAATGTTAACTATATTATATAATTCGAATTTTAAAATAGCATAACTTTTTCATACGAGGTCCGATTCGAGTGAAACAAGTTGCGTTGCACTCGTTCCCGAAAATACTACGCATAGGAATTGGATTGGAGTGATTTTAGAGCTGTTGAAAATTTTGGTTATAATTAAACGCTAGTTTAATTTTTAATCGAAATAAAACGTTACAACGACGACTACAAGCAAAGTGAGTAAAAACTCACTATCTCTGGCCTGCTTATATTTTTATATATGTGGAAATAAATTTATTTTATGCTATGTGATGATTGTTTGAATGTTATGCTATATTATTAGTATTTGGATAAATTCCTGCCTATTAGAGCAGATGCGACCCTATACGTTCCCGTGTATGAGAGGATGACCCTTTTTACGTGCATCTGCGTCGAAGCAGACATTGTACATATTTTATCATATGTATATTTGTTGCAGGTGACAGGTTGGAGGGATCCAACAAGATTCCTCACCATTGCTGATTTTTATTTACACATATTGTTATATATGCTGTATTATGTGATGTTTGATGTGAAGGATTCCATGTTTGCTATTATTGATGTCCCCTTATTTAGTACTTTTGCAGCATTGGGCCATATTTTTGGAAATTTATAATATTAAAATGATGATTTCAATTTAAAAGGGATTTCAAAGTGATTTTGAAAATATATATGTTTTAATAATTTTGAATTGTTAATGAAATGAATTTATTTTAAATGAATAAAAAGTTATAATTTTTATGTTTTAAAATTATGGCATTGTGAAATATACTTAAATATGATTTTTGAAATATGAAGTTAACTATTTTGTAAAATAAGTTAAATTGAGAATTTTGAACTTATTATAAATGGTTTATATATAAGATTTATAAAATTGATATTTTGTAAATAAAAGTAATGGAATTAAAAACGAGTTTTATAAGTGTTAAAATGAAAGTTTATAAAGGAATGCTATTGATAAAGAGATTTAATGAAATGGGTTTTTATGAACAGGATTTTTATAAACAGTGTTTTATAAATATTAGAAATGGATTTATAATCAAATTTGTAAATGGATTAGCAATTGAAATTTAGAATGAATTTATAATGGACTTTATAAATAATGAGATTACAAAAGAATAAATGTGTAAATAAATAAATTTATAAGTAAATAAGCTTATAATGGAATTTTGATATATAAATGAGATAAACGGGAAATTGGTTGATAAAGGAATTTTATAAATGGAAGTTTTTATAAAATAGAAATATGAATTATAAACACTGTTTTATAAATGTGAAATCAATTTAATTTGATAAGCTAAATATGGATTTTTATAAAAGGAAATATATTCACGTTTTTAAAGTGAAAAATTCTTAAAATGAATATTTTGGAAAGTGATATTTTAAAATGGAGTTTAAATGGTTTAAAAATACAATAAGTTGTGAATTCACTTATTATTAAAATAAGTTTATGAAATGTTTTCCAAATATTGAAATATTGAAATGGTTTGAGAGTATATCCTCTTAAAGATAATTTGAAGTAATAAATTTGGAAAAGTGATTTAATAAATAAAAGATTAATAAATCAGGCCTAGTGACTGTTTAAGCGCTAAATTATATTTTTGGCCATTTTAGTTTCTCGACTTGATGTGGAAAGTATTTAGTCGTACAGTTAGTACGTAGCCATCTGTGTAGGCTTGATTATCGTTTGGTGTAAAGGATGTTGATTCGAGTAGTGCGGCGTGATTAGTCTAATCTACCGAGCTTCCTTCTTGGTCGAAGGATAGCAAGTTGAAAGTAGGAAACGTGATAAGTCTACAAGACTTGGTTTCTATATGAGGTTGAGTAATGCTTTTGTGATGTTGGTGCGAAGAGACCGGGATCGGTTTATCCAAAAATCACTTCGGACCAACCTATATGCAACGATTGTGCAGGTTTGTTGGTGATATTGATATTTAGGATTTTCATAGTGAAGGACTGCTTGTTGATCATTTAAGGTTAAAATCCTAATATACATATAGTAGCAGTAGTCTCTTCGTTATGAAATATCCAATGCATGGACTATTCGCTACTAATCCTGGGGATTTCCCGATAAGATGTGGTAGGAAAGTACCTTTGGGTTTTCCTGTTCCTGGAAAACTTGTATGGATGGATGTCTGACAGTGCATTTTCTGAGATTACGTACATTGGTTTTTACAAACATACATCTATAGTGGCGGAGAAGGCAACTTCTCTTAGCTTAACACCCTCCTTGAGATGTACGAGCTCAAGTGTTGTATTTTTGTGGAAGGCAATTAGTGGTCAACGGAAATGGCAATGTGGCATTCAAAGATGATGATGATGTGATATGTGAAAGGTATTCGATACCTTTTTTGGCCTCAAACCCCAAGAAATGACTAAAATAGGGTAGAAGCAGCAAGGCTAAGTGGGTCGCTCCCATTAGGAGATGTCATCATCCTTCTAGATTTACTCTACACATGTCTAAGTATGTGTTGAATATATGACTCTGGTACCCGTTAAAGGTTGTTAACGACCGGGGTGATGAAATATTCGGTACTATCCAGGAAGGGGTAGGCTGGTCTTGTGTTGGTTTAGGCGACGAGTATCTCAACCCAAGGTACATTCCTCTAGAGGTGTACTGAGTTTGGAAAGGTAGTCCCTTACCTCGTCATTTGTATGGAATCAAATATCCACTACGTGCCTGCCATTTTGTTTGTAAACCTATTATGTTGGAATTTAATAATGTAACAATTTCAGCTATGATTAATTATTATTTGTGTAACAAACACTATTATAATATAAGAGAATTTGATATGAAATGTTTTGGTTATCTTAAGGGAAAAACCTGTCCGTGTTTATGTGTGGGCATGGTCTTACGAGATACCCTTTGTTTTGATAAAGAAAGCTTGGTAATCTTAAAACTTTAAAATTCAGTTGAAATGTGTTTTTCTCACGCTGGTTTACTAGACTGATCCGGGTGTTCTTCCCTTTCAATGCTCGGGTCAGACCAAGTATATTTATTTAGGTTCAGATTTGGTGCTTTTGGAGCTTCAGCAGATGAGCTGGAGATCTTCATGTCGTATACATGTATTTGTTTATTTTCCGCTGCATTGTTATTATAAATTATCAGCATTTGTGAGGACAGGTTGTTATAACTGTCCAAGCTGATAATTATTTATTTGCGTACTCTGATTGATGTATGTATATTACAGTTTCTCTTTTGTAAAGATTATTCATCTATATTATATGTTATTCCCCTGCGATGTGAGATTCTGTATTGTTATGGTTCTTTTTCTCTCTTCTTCTTCTTCTTCTTCTCTTCTCTTCTTCTCTCTTCTTTCTTTCTTCTCACGCTCTCTCTTCTTTCTCATGACTTTCAATCATTCTGTGCCTTTTGGGTCGGAAATTTTTGGTTTATTGTCGATTCAAAGGGTATAGATTTGTGGGTCGTCACAATAACAATGCAACTGATTCAACGGAAGTAAGCAAATACAATTAAAATAAAATGTCTTTATCTTCTACGTCAAAATGGGCAACCACATAACATCATAACCCAACTCTCTTTGGAAAGGAATAATTAGACATCCCTATAACTCACTAGGGAAAGCCACACAAAATAGGCATGACGGTTACATCATCATAATGGATGTTAGGCAAACTCAAAACCCATATCATCCAGTCGTCTCCCACCCTTCGCAACTTAGTATAGTCTCATATATCTTAAAATATTCTCAATAAAAAATTTCCAAAAATAAAATATATCTCCAATAAAATAATTTTTAACAAACAAATCTAAAGTTTGTTTCTCAAATCAAATATTTTACTTTGTCAACGTTATATTTCTAAGACACATTATTCTCATTTTAGTAAAATATTTCCCAAAGTATTTTTATTTAAGATATTTTATAACTCATCCATCCTTAATAAAATAGTTTTCAAACATAGTCCCAGAAAAACATTTTTACAAGTTTAGTATTTTCCAACCAAAGTACTTTGCCTAGAAATGATTTCCTTCTAAAACGTTTTATCAAAAAGTACACATTAAGTAAAAATGGCAAAAAAATATTTTCCATGCTCAAAGATATTTTTCATAAAATATTTTTCTCAAATGAAAATGTTTTTCGCATTCTTTACTCAAAAAGATATTTCACAAATCAAAATATTTGCAACAAAATATTTTCAAATATTTCTTAGATAAAATAGTTTCTTCAACGACTTTAAATTAAATCATTCACAAAATGATTTTAAATAAGATATTTTACACCAATCATTTTTCCTTACAAAAATATCTTCATTAAAAATAAATATTTTATTTCTCAAATTAATTGCTTTATTTTTCCATGTAAAATCTTTAAGAAATCACTTTTAATCCAAAGCATTAAATTCCCTTTTTTAATAAAATACCTTTTAAACCAAAAATGTATATTAATACAACTATTCGGCAAAATACTTTAAAAACCCTATAAAATCAAATTATAAGCTATTTATTAAGGTTAAGTTTTAATTGTAATAAGTATAGTGTGCGTGTCACTTAGGTTATAACTAGCACATAATCCCGCATATAAGTGCTCATAATATCTCACTCCTACTGTATTTGTTTTCCACACTTAGTATCAAAGCTCAGGTGTAACACATATATTGTCTCCAATTTAGTCACCTCTACCCCAAGGGCCAAGCCAAGGTATGGGGTTTTATTTCTCAAAAGGCCTTGATGTTGTTATAAGATGAAGACTTGGCATATAAGCACCTATTCTAGCATTTTACATACAGTGTGGGACTATAACCTCTTTTATTAAGAACCCCTAGTGTAGAGGTTATAATCCTGCCAACAACAGTAATTCAAAGTACTTTCCATACGAACCATGCACACCCAATTTTGACTTTTGAAAGGAACGCCATTTAAGGGATGCTACATCCCCCCTTTAGAGACTAACGCCTTTGTTGACTCATGGACACATACTTCACCCTAGCATTGTGGTTATAACCCGCACCTATATGATGACACTCTTGTAAACTCTACTTGTGAGCTTCACTTCTACTCACGTCCTAAATGAGCTACAATCCAAAATTTCAATTAGGAATGGACTATATACCAGATGTATCAACCATGGGATTCGAACCCCTACTGCTGTAGAAAGAAACAACATGCATTAACCACTGTGATAAATGATCTTTGTGTTAACTTTCCGAAAGGGATGTTACATAGACAATGTTGAGGCCAAAAATGGATAAACACCCAAGAGTAGGTTGTAGGAAAACCGTGAGACCTAGATCTAGAAGATAATAGTGATAGTAAAGAAAAATAAACAACAATAAGAAAGAGAGACATAAGATTTTATAGTGGTTCGGAAATATTTAACATACGTCTACTTTGTTGCTTGGTTTCTTATAGATTTGATAGAGTTTTATTAAGATTACAAATGGTTTGAGAGAGAAAGAGTCACAAGCATAGGAGTTAGACCGGTTCTAAGTTCTAGATTTGCCTTAAGTAGCTGCCTTGGTGACTATTGTGTAGAGGAAGGAGATAAATAAGAGACAAAGCTTTCGCGTAGTGATGGCAAAAAATAGATCCCTTTTTGGTTGCTCTATGGTTTATATTTATGGTTTTAGTAGTCGTATTGGGCCAGAAGGAGAATTAGAGCAGAGTTCAGAAGTCAGTCTGATAAAGTGTGTGAAATCGTAAGTGCATAAGAATTACACAATCATGTCGGTACCGACCTCTCATGTCGGTGCCGACATCTATGGTTAATCATGATTGCACCAACCTCTTTTGCATTCTCCTTGCTACTTGATTTTGGATTGTTCCATAATATTTTCATGGATGATTGATTGATGTTGATGATTGTTCCTTTATCACTTGAATTGTTCTGCTGTTCTGACGGACAAATCACCAACTCTTGTAATTGGTTGTTCAAACCTTTGGAAATACCTTGAGCGGGCATAGAAGAAGTAGAGATTGACTCCTATAAAGTTTGAGTGGAAAACACAAAGTTATGAGCAGTCCCCACGACATAATGAAGTCGGTGCCGACTTTTGTACTTACCATATTTTTAGGTGCAACTTTCTTGAGCTATTCCTTTTCATAATCTAAATGTGGCTCTAAAATTTTGAGTCATTTTGTCTTAACGTTCTAACTTCTATGAACTCCTACTTGGTTAAAAATCCAGTTAACATTTGCCTCCCAAGTATGCTTTCTTTGAGAACAAAGTGTGCTCTGGATTGAAACTAAGTACATATTGTTATTATATTAATTCCAGTTAATCTTTTAAGCATTGTCTAGAGACCCACTTCCATTTGATTTTAATTGATCAATTTCTATTCGCTGTCTACTCTAGTTCAAACTGAAATTCTTTTTTTTAATCCAATTAATCATTTGATGTCTAGAGACGTCGCTTTTATCTAATTTTAATTGATCGATTCTGTTCGCTATTTGCCCTTGTTCAAACTAAAATTGTTCCTTTTGATGTTGGTGATATAATCTTCGTACTAAAGTTCAGGTTCTTCTCCATATCATCGAATAGGTTCATCATGGTAAGTTTGGCGAGGATCAAGTGAACTAAGGTATGTTAGTATAGATCTATTCATGTCGGTACCGAAATGAAGACTTAATGAAAATTTCCAGCTCAACATTTTCTTTTATAAGCTAATATACCTCGGCTTCCTTTCATACTTTCATTTCACTTCCTAGTGCCGAGTTTATTTTGACTTCATTGCCAAGCCTTCCAAGCACCGACTTCAATTCAACTTCTTACCGCCATTGGCACTGACCTACTCTCATGTCGCCGCCTCTTCGTGCAACTCACCACCCTCCAACGTCGCCCTAGGCTCCAGATCCGTTGCTAGTGGTTCTTGATTTCAAATACGAGCAAAACCTTAGATCGCGACCATAGATCTGATAGTGGATTTTAAGGTGATATTGGTAGAGAAGAGGATTTAGACTTGGTCGGTTTCAATTTGACAAAGAGAAATTACATCTTTGGACATGTGATAGGGGATGAGACTAGGGTTTGCCCCGGTAGAACATCTGCGATTTTCAAGAAAAGCTTGACTCTTCCCTTTCGATTGTTTCCTTCGTGAAATCGACTAAGTTCAATCATCGAATGGACTCCGATACGACGATTAACCTTGAGTTCGGGCGTCTTGGATGATTCCACCATTCCGCCATTCTATTTCTGCACTTTTGGTGATCTTAAAAAGATTTCCATGTCGCTCCGGACAACGGATCCGTTATCGATTTTCATCAGTAACGGATAAATTTCAAAAGATTAATTTGAAAATGCGATGTGATTTGTTTTTGGAATGCAAGTAGGCTATTTACATAGGATGGTCAACACACGTTGGTTTTTGTTGGATTCTGGGTGTCAGTCACAGGGGTTCTTCTATCCTAAGTTAAATTTATTCGGCTGTGTGGAATGCCCAGTTGTACCATTTAGAATGGCTCGTCGATCACCCCATCACAAGCCTGGTGAAGTATTGTCTACTCCTTTAGAAGCTGCATCTTCTACTGCCTCGGTTTCACCCTCCTTTCCAACCAGAGTTGAACAACATTTAACTTCTGGGTCTCAAGGCTAGCTAGTATCGATTAATCCAGCTCTCTGTCTGTTACCTCGAGGGTTAATTATAAATGACCTGCCGAAACGGACACCTACAACTCTGACGGCTAAGATGCTTCAAAATATGTGCCTATAACATGGAATCCCAGAGGACGATGTCTGTTTTTTAACCATAACTGAATTTTCTCACAATCCCCCACCGGGTTTCACAGCTTGTAGTCGTTATTTATGCCTTGATTGTTCTGTCCCTCCTTTTAATGCTTTCCTAATGATATTTCTATAAGAGATTGGACTTGCCCTATTCCAAGTTCATCTGAACGGGCATGCCTTACTAAACTCGTTATATGTTCTATTCATGCGGAGATTTGATCGATTTCCATGCTTCGATGAGCTCACCTATCTTCTCAAGTTCAAGAGTAGGAAGGACTGCCTATCCTTTGTGATAATAGAAACATATGTGAGTTGCAACGTCATCGGGGGCTACATAATAAACGTTCTTACTTCAAGGATAAACACTTCTTTTTTCGTTGTCCAGAATGATTTAACCATCTCTGATTGAAAGGAAGTAAGCCCTTTTTCACTGGTCTTTATCATGCTAGAATCCCTAAGTTTCTAACTTAACATTTTTTGCCTTGCAGGTATTCTAAAGAGGGTAAAGAAAGCCGAAGCATGAGAGAATGCTCAAAGATTTAAAGGCCAATAGAGCAAACCAACGTATTGTCAAGTTCCTTCCAACGAACGAAATCCTACAAGAGTTTGGACTTTTCCAACCGGGAAGAATAGCCGACACAATATCCTCAACACAGAGTAATTCTAGATCACACACCCGTTACACTACCCCTAGTCATAGCTCTGACAAGGGTCCTCAAGGGGAAGAGGAAGAAAGTGGATCTGGCGATAAACATGAAGAGGAGACTTTTGATACAGAGGCCAATGAATTTGCAAGGGATGATGCCCCCAGTGATGAGGGTAGTGATGTTAGAATGCTCACTATCCCTGAGGAGGACGTGGGGTTTGTGAGGAGATCAGGAAAAGAGCCGGCCATTGGTGAAAAGGAGTATGATGACGGTGATAGCGATTACCATGCTAGCGAGGAGTTAAAGGAGTCATTTGGTGAATCTCCCACAATAAGTCCTGATCTTCCCGTCCTACCTCCTCTGGAACTGCTAACTACCAAGGAGCTGAGTCTTGAGCTTCCCATTTCTTCTCAAGAACAACTAACTATTGAATTCCTTAATCAATTGGAGATCAAGCTGCGAAATCGCTGTTGAAGATACGCCACGTTCTGATTTTCTCATAGATGTCTCCATTCACGTGAATGAATTCAAGGATTTCTTGATTTGTGAAATGATAGGCGAGATTGACTCGCATATCGATATATCTTCTAGTGCCTTTATAAGTGAAGATGAGGACTCCTACTTTGAAACCATGCCGATATGGTTTATAGAGTATATAGGGGGTCATCGACACTACACGCTCTACTTTACGATCGTGGACACACATTTCTGCATCGAGTTAGGTTTTAGAATTTGAGTGTTAACTCTACTTTTCTTTTCATTTCAAGTTCCGTGGGTCGTGGATTATACCATCAACTACGTCAACATTTTGGCTCTTACAGAGATCAAATTTCGGATCCAGCTCATCAGTCTAATCATGAAACTGATGAGGAGAGGAGGAAGAGAAAAGATAATAAGGCCAATCTCTTGGAGAGAGAGCATGAGAGGGGAGAGAAGAGAAAAAGTTATAGAAGGTGATGCCCCTAGTGATATGCATAAGTGTTATAAGGATTCTCATGATCACCGCTGGATCTCGCTATCCATTACTCTACCCCACATCGAGGATCAGACTGCCGTGATGAAGGAATTTCCATCCTCTCAGGCCATAAATATTTCAACTGCTCCTGCTTCTTCTAGTTAGGGAAAAAAGTTCACAAGTCCACCGGGTCTGCCCCTGCTTTAAGCTGTTTACCCGCATGTTCTTGCGTGGAGTTAAATTTGACAAGAACATAAAGCCCACCAATAAAGCTACTTCCCTCCGAGATCGCGAGGCGGTCCGTGAGGACTTGAAAGCTAGGTTCAAGTGGCAGAGTCTCGTGCGAGCCCTTTATGACGTTAGCCGTATTAATTATCAGGAGATTCCTTCATTTGAAGAAGAAAGGGAAGACCAGGACAAAATGATTAAGGCTCATGACAATGAGATAGCTTAGCTCAAGATCCAAAGAGATGTGGTCTTAAAGGGAAAAGCTACTAATGACAAGCTTCTAACTGAGGTAAACTGGACTCACGATAAAGCACTTCTCGTGATTAATGATTAGCTCAAAGAAGCTCACAGGGAGTCTGACAAACTGAAAGAGCAAGTCACTGAAGGTGTAACAACCCACATCCAGTGGGCCTAATTTTCACTAACCCGAAAACCCAAGTACACTAAAATACGAAATGTTGGTTTGGTATCCTGCAAAAGAGAAGCTATATCGTAGCATTAATGGTAATAACTCAGTGAAAATAAGTAAATATAATAGATCACAATAATCACTGACCCAGAATTGACACCTCAAATATTATGTGCCATAGCTAGACCACCACTCCAAACAATACATTGTAATGAGGAGGGGGTCAAAACAATGTTTTGGTGATTGGTAAATTAAATCTTATACATAACACTAGCTTATGCTGATTGTTCACCATTTCTTGTTATGTTAGATTTATCATTAGTTGCTACGACTCCATCGTTGCATACGAACCATTCCATCTACAACATGTAGATCTATATCGATATATAAGTATATATATCCCATCGTCCACTAATGGATCTTGATACTATCCCCACTAGTATCTATCGCTCATCACATGGTAATGATTCATCACCTCGCTACATCATGATCGTTGTATAATTCAAGGAAATCCTATAATTCGCACCGACGACCTCCAGTCCGTAAGGTACTGTATTCTTCGGGGTTAATAATCATTGTCTGCTTTATATAGTGTGGATTTCTGGCCCCACGCGCCTCCACCTCGTCCGTATTTTTGAAGGAATCTCTTATATGGATTAACTAGCCTTGCCTTATCAAACAGACTAACAACCAACTGTGGTGGTGCATAACCCAGTTGAATCAATCATGATAGGCGAAAGATATTAGTTAGTTGTAACTCTGTCCTTCTTGTTGACCGCAAGAGGCCGATGTTGAGCTCACTAAATATGCAACTCCTACCCCTTGTTTTGGTACCCATGCACGCCAGCCTTTGTGTGCCCTGTTGCATAAGTTTGATCCCACCCATCATTCAATTAGATTTCCTGGTGTAACCAAAGCAACACCCTCCTCTAACAAATTTGAAGCAGACTACTAGTGCTGGTACAGTCTCGTCATCCATAAAAGGTCCGCCCATTGCCTGTAATTATGGAGGTTCCTTTCCAAGTACCCACATACTTGAGGGTATCCCTTCATCTATATGCACGCGTATACTCTCCACGGGTCCTATTGGTTGGATATGTTTCTAGCAACCTAACATAGTCTAATGACCTTAAGCCATATATTTTCTATAATTACAACAGACAGTTTATAATTATTCACACGTGTTATAAACACATATCTTGGGCTACGTATATAAATATTTCATATTCATATATATTTATTCTTCTTTCATTTTCTTTACCGCCTCTACATCTTTTATGTTAATCTTAGGTCTTCATTTTACTATGCGTCTAGCTTCCCACTTATCAAATTCATTTACCACTTCTCATTTTCCGTCATCAATATCGTTGCTACAACATTCATTAGTTCACCTTTGATTTCTATTCCACTTCATTTAATTATCAGATGTAATCCATACACTTTCAATTCAATTATTTTAAGCAAATTAATCCACTTCATTCAATTATCAGACTTAATCCAGATATCAATTTCATTTCCTAGCTATTTTTCTTGCCTAGCACCCAAACTTCCTTTTTTATTGGTTTTCATTTTATTAAATTTTTAGTTTCATTCTTATTTAAATATTACACCTTTGTGATTTATTACATTTTAATAAATTGAAATCTAAACTTTAACAATTAACTGTTACATAGTGAATTTCCATATTTTGTCACAAAGAGGTGGTTGGAGCGATGTTTGTAATCACGAGGAGGTCACTTTTTATTTATTGAAATAGGCAGTGAAAAATACAACAACTACCTTTATTTTGTACATCATTTTCTTTTATAGACATATATTTATTCCTCGTCATTTAAATCATCACACTTTTGTTTAATTTGAACTTGACAGTATATGGAAATACAACTTACAATAATATACATTCCAATGAATTAAAATATCATTAAAATTCCAAAAGTCCAATTAAATTTGTTTTCATGTCTCAACCACTAATATCAAATAAACTAAAATCTAATTCATTATGTTTCAGTTTACTGACCCGACGTAAAATTGATAATTAAAATCATTTTGCAATTATAGAATTAAATATGATCATTACGCTTCTGCAATTATCAATACAAACTTATAGGCAAGTTTATAGTCTCAACATTTCATATATGTGAATTTATCAAAATTTAAATTCAATTCTCAAGCATATAGGAATGGATCTACAATGATATAATCTAGTATTATATAAAAATATATGATATTCCCACTCACCTTTAATTAGCGCTTCCAAATTCCTAGATCTTATCCCGATCTAACTCTATTATATGTATTCTCCATTTTTGACTCCTTATTCATATCCATAGATAATATTTGTACAGATCCCATTAGAAATTGGATTGGGGAAAAGAGATTTAGATTTATTAATTAGAACCAGATTTAAAAGTTTACTTTTGATGTAGCAACCAGATTTGAACCTATTTCCTATCCTCTGTTCTGTTCTATTCTTCTCCAAAGTGTATATGTGCAATCTAGATCTATTTCTGTGTATTTAGAAATTTTAAAAGAGAAAGGAAAATGGCAGAGCTTTCGCGCTCATTAGAAAAATAACGAACTGGGAGTGAAGCCCTCGGTTCCAATTTATAGAGGTTCAAATCGGTGCTAACCATTGGATGAAAATAGATTAGATCTGGGCCACACGGTCTTAAGTTACAACAGCCACCGAAACAAGTCGGGTCGACCTTCCCATGATCGAGGTCGATCGCTTATGGTCGACTGTGCCTAGGTCATGGTCGACTTGACTAGGCCAAAATAGTTTATTTTTGAGGGTTGGTGATATATTTGATTTGTTACCATTTATTCTCAATTAACGTTAACTAACGTTATCTTATGCCTTAATTAATTTTTCTAAAATATTAAGTTACTATTAAATTTAACGGTGTTAATCAATCATTAATTAATTTCATATTCTTTCATTAATTGCATATATAATTATTTCCAATTATTAAAATTGAAAAGCTTATGACTTTTTTGTTTGAACTCCGATTTGAAAAGTTTGTGTATGAAAATTGATAGAAAATCACCACAAATCTAACGGTATAAGTTTCGTAGCCAAATTCCAACATTTATAAAAATTCCATTTTTTACCGTTTATTATTTGTTAAATAATTTCTATTTTAACTAATTAACATAAAAATGCGGGGTGTCACATTCTTTCACCCTTAAAAGAATTTCAACCCCGTAATTCCACAAGAGTTCGATTATGTAAACCATCTCACATTCATTCTACACTAACAATTAATTAGTGTACGATCAGTTTTGCAACAATCCATGTATATGTGCACAGTGCATCACAATACATATGATATGTATGAACAATGATTTCTAATTGATGCCACCTATATGAATGATTGCTTTTTAAATTAGTTTCAAAAACATGATGCTGACATCCAAAATATACTGGCAATTCTACATGAATGCAACTTTTTGAAAAATCAAAACAGTTTTTTATTCAAATTTTCCCACACTTCTACGTGTAGAAGCATAGTTCAACCAATTTTTCATCCAATTCTTACAATCTAATTTCCTAGCACACCATGGTTAACATCCAAATTTATAAAAATTCAGTTTTCTGAACCTATTTTCTTATGCTTGGAAAGGGTCTAGATGAAAAATTCTATATTTCCACCATTCTCTTATGTAACCTTTTTCCACTATACCATGAGATCTACTCCTTTGCCCCCAATCCTTTGTTATACCTTCCCAAGTACAGTTTGCATATGTAATTTTTATTTTTAAAGTTTAAAAACATTGCTGTTCCAAAAATCATGTTTTTAAATTTCTCTCATCGACAAGGTTCCTCAGAAAACTACCATAAACAAAACAGCTTCATTGACACTCACCGTATCCATTTTACTGCAACCACCGCTACGCATTAAACTCTACACTAATCAACTTACCAAATATTCCCCAATGTCAGCATGTAGTATTTTAGAAGTTCTAAAACTTAAAATTCTTAACTTTTAAAATATTTTCAAAGATATGTATATATATTTATAATGAAAACTTCCATAAGTAAATTTTTCATAAAAATTATCTTTTTCCAAATATATGTATAATTACAATTTTTTATTTTTTTTAAATAACTTTTTCCCCATTTCTGATATCAAGGTTTAGTCAACCATCGACCATCCATAATGGACTTCACTTAATTGCGCAGTAAATTTTAAGTTCTCAATTTTTTTTCTTTCTTTTTCATATTAACCAACATACATGTTCAACTTTAAATTTCCATCTTCGAGGTATAGGAATATTGACCCGTGGCTCACCACATAAGACCCTTGTCCTCTGTCTACTAAAATTTGTCATCTGAAAAATTACCATTCTTTTGGGAACCTACATTTTTCACTTTTCTTTTATTTAGTAGTTAGTTAAATAAATTTTCTTAATTTATTACTCAACTTCTAGTTTCAACTATTTTCTTTTCTCTCGCGTTATTTAAGTGGCTCCTTGAAGTTTTCTTATTTTATTATTTTCTCAAATCATTGTGGTCGACCTATAAAACACATAAAAAGTAAATTCCTTGAATGCACGCAGTTTATAGCAATGACTAATGCTTACAACCCACGAAAAGAAAAAATAACACTGGAAGGAAACACAACATCACTAACTACTATATCTACTAGAATGGACCTTTCTAACAGACTGTCCTTCTACAACAACCTTCAGACCTTATCCTTCCTTTATTACTTCCGATGAATAGGGTCTATACATCTTTTTCGTCCCATACCCAATTAGGGAATAACTATGCCTTTTCTCATTACAATAGGTAAGAAATACAACCATTAAATCTTCATATCAAATGGCAAAAAAGCTTAGGGAAATTACCTTCCAATTCCCCTCTTTCTTCTCCAACTTGAGTCTACCAATATCCTCCATGTGTGTTTACCATCTCATTACCATATATTACTGTCTTCTCTTAATCCCAATTTTTTGATAGTATCCTCAATCCTTGGTATTTCCTTTATCCATAAACCTCCTACAAGCATATCGCAAAACTTATAGAAGTGTACCTCAATATCCTCTTTATGGCTTACACATATATTAACATAATATCCTAGGCTCTTCTAGTGTCCCTCATACTCTACGGGGATTTCTTGTTACTATTCTAAAAGTAGTCATAGCTATCTCTTTCATAGCCTTAATCTTTTCCCCATCTTACCTAGGCACTATTTCCTATCTACCCTATATTTAAAATTCTAGTTTGGTCTTTATCATTTTTTTTTCAAAAATTAAAACTTCCAAAATTTTGAAATATTTAATCCCAAAACTCCTGTTTTTAAAAATGCTACTTAGAAACTTTTATTAAATCCAAAAATACTTGGTGTCTTAACCCTGTTCAAAATTTACATTTTAAGATTTTTGAATTTAACTTATTCACTAAACTTTAAAAGGAAATGTTAAAAATTCCAAGCTTAAAATCAAATCAGGTATTTCATTTAAAGGCCATTCCAACTCTTATAAAAAATTTAGGATTTTTAGTTCAACCAAGTTTTCCTTCCAAAAAAACCTATTTATTTCTACCAAACTATTTCTTTCAAAAGTACACTTTACATGTTTCTAAAACATCTTTTATACTTTTTAAATTATAAAAACTAGAGTAGATAAGAACAACTCTCATCCTATCACTTTCCTTACATCTCATACTCTCTCTACATCCAATATTTGGAAGAGTTTCTAACATCATAAAAAGGGTACTTCTAACAAACATTAGCAATAAATGCGCATAACAACGGAAAATGCCCATTTTCCTTTGTTCTGCTTCTCTAATTAAGTTTCTTGCATTGTTTTAATATAATTTACAAACACTTTTTTTATTATACTTAAGGATCCTATATTTTAATGTATTAGAATTACTTTTCTCTTCAAGAGGAATTGTTATTGCTATAATTCTCTATGAATCGCCTAAAAGAGGATCCGTGTTTTGTGTGAAACTACAAGGACTTCTATTTCATTTTCTTTATTGAAATGGACAGTACAAAATACATTATTTCAGATATTTTGTACATCTCTTCCTTTGTGTTTACATTCCTTATTATTTCAAACAAAACACCTTTATTTGTAACTTGATTGATTCATAGAAACTTATTTTGTTACCTCTTTTCATTCCAATGAATTAAAATATCTCAAATCCCAACCTAGGTACAATAAGCCAAACCTCTCTTTCATTTATAATTCCTAACTTCATACTACTCAACTCTTTAGCCTGAATTGCAATAATTCCAATTGTTTTTCTCTTAATTTACCATCATTTTTCTTAAACTATTGTACTACAACCACTTACAGCTTAATTTTTAAGACCCTAGGTCTTCTTTTCTATAACATTCACCCTATTTCGATTTATATACCACTCATATTGTCCACCCATACTGTTTGTACCATAATTGGGCACAAAACTCTTCGGAAGGGTTTGAAGAGATAAAAATGAAGAAATAAAATGGAAAAAGAGGATTATCTAACAAACACTTCAAAAACGAATAAGAAAATATGCAGAAACACAGAAATTTAGAGTGGTTCGGCGTGTTGCCTACGTCCACTATGAAATTGATGATTTTATTGATGTTTTCTTGATGATTACAACTGATTATAGCGAATTACAGCGAATTATAGTGATGAAATTCGAGTACAACAGCAGCCTTGTAGTGCAAAAATGTTTTAGGCAGAGTTTGGACACCAAAGAGCCAAAAGATCCCTTTTCTGTAGGCTTTGGGGCGCTATTTATAGGCGTAGGATGCAAATATCTCACTCAGATCTTGGGAGACCTCTTCTGCCACGTGGGCGGGCCCATGCGATCGATCCCACGTGGTTTCGACTTGATCCGTGATCGATACGAATGAATTTCGTATCGATCAACATTTGATCCAATCGAGTCGAAATTTGGCACAGACGTTCTTTTAGTTGTACGCAAGCTCCTGTGAAAATTTCATAGCATTTGGACTTGTGGATTGCAAGTTATGATCGATGAAAGTTTGGTCTTTTCAGTTGTCGTTCTCCTCGCATTGATGCTCTTCGAATCGATCACTTCGTATCGATGACCACGTGCGTGACGCCAGTTGACGTGGCGCTTGCTTTGAGGATCGATACGAAGTTCATGCCGAATCGATCGAGTCTTCCCAATGTTTGCGCCTTGTTCGTATCGGTTTGACTGGGTTTTGTTCGTATCGATCACAGTCACTCTGTTCGTATCGATGGAAACAGCTCAGTTCGTATCGATCCAAGTTGCACTGTTCGTATCGATCATGTTGTCTTGTTCGTATCGATCGAAGTTGTTCCAACTTGATGGATACGAACAACGGATAGTGTGATGGATACGAACAGATGGACACGAGATGACATCGATGGATGGATATGAAGAGTCGATGTTTTATGGATACGAAGAAAGCCTTACCTTTGGTGGATACGAAGTGTGCCTGTCTCTTGATGGATACGAAGAAGACCATCTTCGATGGATACGAACAAGACAGTTGCTGATCGATACGAAGTGGACTCTTTTACTGATGGATTCAAACTGATCGATACGAATAAGGCCACCTCGGATCGATTCGAACTTGATGGATACGAATAAGGTCACCTTGGATCGATTCGAACATGATGGATACGAAGTGAAGTTGATTCTTTTAATTTGCGTCGATCATATCTTGAGCATACGAACTTCGATTGACTTGAAATTTGGAACGTTGGCTTTCATAGCTTCGCTTGTCATATCTTGTCAATTGCAGCTCGATTCGAACTCGGACAAAATTCATCGATATTCATACCGAACCTGCGTATAACCGATCTTCGGGATATACCCTCCTTGGTTTCCAGTCAAGTTCTTGGTATCACGGCCTTGCCAAAAGGCAGGATAACATTTGCCCTCCAAAGTACGTCCTGTGAAAACATGACGTGCTTTGAAAAGATGCAATCTTCATTTTGAATAGTTCCATCTGACTTGTCAAACGATTGTTGTTTTCTCGTTGAAAGTTGTAATCTTTGATAGATCCATAAAGACATAAATTATGAACTGTAGACTGCCAACTGTTGTACTGTGTGTTTTTGTAACTGATTGTTGTATGATAGTGATCAGCTGTTTGTTGTTGTAATCGTCATCAGGTGGGCATTCGACCTATGAATTTTTAAAATTTAAAAATTAGTCCAACATACATGCATATACGTTAATCTGACTCTTGTTAACATTCGCATGTTTACAAGTCGTTGCCATTTTTCTCGCAACGAATTCCGTATCGATCCTCTCCCGAATCGATGTGAAATTCAAGTTGTAACAATGCTTAATGGTTGTTCCGGAGCGTCCCTTTATATCGATCCTCTCCTGGATCGATGTAAAAGGTCGAAAGATGGTTTTCGTATCGATGTAATTTGTATTGATGGATACGAAATAAACATTCGTATCGATAGATATGAGTTTCGGTGGACTTATGAGGGTTACGAATAGAGTAGTTGGCTCTTCATGCATTGTTCGTATCGATGGCTATGAATCCTTGCAGTTCTCAAATTAATGGTTACGAAGTTGCAATTTCGTATCGATAGGCTAATGAGGGACGTGAAAAACTAATTCGCATCGATGGATACAAATCTTTAGGGGCTGTGGCTCGACGGATACGAACAATGCAATTCGTATCGATGTAATCCGAGAGTTTAGAAAAATCTTTGTTGCAAGCTTCGTATTGATAAAGCATGGGCTGTTGGATACAAATAACAAATTCGTATCGATACGATGAGAGACCTGTTGGAACCAGTTAAAATGACCGGGAGTCGAATCGTTTTTTTTACTTTTACCCCACGTCCATATAAATACCGTTAGGACTTAGAAGAACTTTACGTGCTTTCATTCTGTTTTCTGCCTTCGGGTCGATCATAGCAAAAGAAAAATGAGAACTGCCTTCGCCCCAAATTGAATAACCCCTCATTTCTTCGAACTAACTACTTCGATTAGGTAATTGATTAAAAAATTCACATTAAAATGATGAGACTTAAGTTCTAACGCCATTTCTCCCATAATCGCGGCCGATTCTAGTTGCGAGGAGGCCGGATGCGAGGCAGAGCAAGGTCGTGGAAGAAGGAGATGGAGCTCGGGTCGATCTGGAGAAGAAGAAATTTGGGAGCCATTGTATCGATGATGAATAAAGTCGAGTTCGTATCGATTCAGATGGAACACAACTATGTATCGGTTGGCAAAATTGTCTTGTATCTTTGGAGGGATAATGGGTCGTTCGAATCGATCTGGATAATAGGACTTCGAAATGGTGAAGTGGATGTGTACGTATCGACTGACGATGGAGCTTTCGTATCGACTCGAGATGATCGATACGAAGGCCTCGGACTTGCTGATCGATACGAAGAGGTTGCATTTTACCATTTTGAATTCTACTGTCTCTGATTGATGCGAAATACGTGCCAGGGGATCGATACGAAGGTGGCTTAAGTGATCGATACAAATTCGAATTTGTATCTCTGATGGATACGAACAACTTCATCGATCGATGCGAATTTGAACTTTGGAGATCGACTACGAGCCTAACTTTGATGATTTTGAAAACTCTTGTGCATTTGAACACCTGACTCCGACGAGCTTCACTCTGGCATAATTGGACTTGACCGTTGGACTGCATATTTGACCTCCGTTCGAAGCTTGTCGATGGAACTTGTAACTGAACACAATTTTAACAAACTGTAATTCAGATTGGTCTCTAAAATCTGGATGGAACGGTTTTGACGGTCAGCGATGACGGTCACTCCAGTTGAACTTCGAAGTCTCGTCGTTTTCATATTTTCTCATACTCTGTAGAATTTCTTAAGTAATTTACAGCACTACACTGCACAACACATTCACGCACTACACACTGGGGAACACTTGGGTTTTAATTGTCTAATGATGGTTTCTAATAAGTTGATTAGCGCAACTTTCATTGCAAAACCGCAAGATTCAGTACCGTCCAACGTCTCGAAAGACATGTTGGGACGTATATGTCTAAGGCTCGGTTTGTTATTGGACGATGTTCTATTACCGGGACTAAATGATAGACCACACGCTCCCCAAGAGGGGTTTACTACCTTCAACCGCCATGCATGCCCAGCAGGAACAATTCCTCCGTTCAACCAATACATTAGGGAAGTGTTGTCTTTCCTCGGAGTTGCCCCATCGCAACTACATCCCAATGGATATGCTCTGCTGAACAGTTTATTTATTGTATTCATGGAGCATCTTTTTCGGCCACCGACTCCTACAGAGATTAGATATCTTTTTAACATCAAGAGTAGAGGAGACAGCCCATCTTTTACATTCCTGGTGGCGGTCAGGAATTGTCAAGTAGTAACCGGATCCTGGGCAAGGCTGAGTTACTTTAAAACATAATGGTTCTATGTCCGATGACCCTCAGGATTTGCCAGCCGATGGTTAGTCAGACATAAGTGTTACAGTCTTCTTCAAGAGTTATCTAGATAATAGTAGTTGATGTAAACTAATATCTTATTTTCTTTACAGCCGCAATTTCACGACCTGAAGGTGGATACTTCAAAGAAATAGTAAAAGTCCTTCAAGAAGTTCCAAGTGAAATGAGGGACATCGATTAAGTTCCAACCGACAGAAATCTGAGAATCGTCGGACTGATTGAGCGGAATCAAAGCATAAGGCTTGAAGGGACACTGAGGGCAGCCCCGAAGAAGCGGTTGAAACGCAAACACCCGGGGTTGTAATAACTGAAGGGGTTGATGAAGAGAGAACGCCCATGGATGATGAAATTGTAGCTGGGCCTTCGGCTGGATTTCAAGCGAAAGAAGGAAGAAGAAAAGGCAAGGCCGCTACTTACAAACATCCTAAGTCTTCGAGGTGGAAATCAGTTGTGGTTTCCTTGCCGGTTCCCGGCATTAGAATCTCGGAGGCTCCTTCCTTGCCAATAGAGAATCCTTTCGAAGGGCTTGCCGATATTCCGATTCCGTATTATGTGTCTCTTCAACAAGACACCGGGTTGGAAGAGCTTGATAGTGCTCTTGACCTAAGCGAGTCGCTTCCTATAAGTGCGGCCGACATTTCCGGTTGTTCGGGGGGTTGCACATACATACACACTTCACGCCACTACACGATTTTCAATCATAAGTTGTTCAATTCAAGAAACCACTAAGACTGCTTCTCTTTCTTTTTACAGATAGTTGAAATGAACTTTATTTTGCTTTGGACTTGATGTGTGTTTATTTGCTTAAGTGTTTCAGCATTTGACTTCCTCGTTCGATACACTTGTGAAGTTTGAACTTTTGAATCTCGTTTGAGTTTATCCGTCAAGTTCTGACATCACGGCCACAAGTCATGACAGGATGTTAAGTTGAAGTCCAATGTTGTTCCGCTTCAGTCAGCAATTAACACTTATTTCTGCACCCAGTTTAAGGGATGAATTGAGAAGATCAGGTAGCGATCGTATTTCGCCTTCAATGCAGCATGCTTAACATTATTGGATTGATGCTCAAACAAGGAGAATTCGAGTGGTCGAATCACACTTTCTCTTTTGTCGATGATTGCATCCACGCTCTGGGGATTTAAGTTATTTTCACGGGTGATCATCCATGTTTTCTTGACACTTATCATTTCATCCACACTCTGGGGACTTAAATAAATTCGCGGGTGCTCAGTTACACCCGACTTGAGTTTATACTCCGGTCCGCGCACTGGGGACTTAGAGTCGATTAACATTTTACAATCTAGTCCACGCATTGGGGACTTGGAGTTGGTTGACGTTTACTTTCCGGTTCGCACTCTAGGAATCCGGATCGTTTCGATGTCTATACTTCGATTCGCACTTTGGGAATCCGAAGTTAGGTGATGTTTTATACTCCAGTTCGCACACTGGGAACTTAGAGTTAGTTGATGTTTATACTTCGGTTCGCGCTCTGGGGACTTAGAGTCGATTAACACTTTACAATCCAATCAACGCTTTTGGGACTTGGAGTTGGTTGACGTTTACTTTTAGGTTCGCACTCTGGGAATCCGGATCGTTTCGATGTCTATACTTTGGTTCGCACTCTGGGAATTCGAAGTGAGGTGACGTTTTATACTCCAGTTCACACTCGGGGAACTTAGAGTTAGTTGATGTTTATACTCCGGTTCGTGTTCTGGGAGTCCGGAGTTGGTAAACAGATGGTCAATCACATTTGTTGTATGTTTTTGAATTTCGCTCGCACTTTGGGAACGAAAGGTGTATCAGGATCGTGGATGGTCGGATCACATCCACCCTGAGTTAACAAGTGAGGTCGCTAGATGGACGGGTCCACCCTCCTCAAACTTGGTTCAAATACGGGCGAAGTCGTTCGGTTGACGGATCCACCCTCTTCGAAACCGTATTTGAAAGTTTATACTCCAGTTCGCACTCTGGGAATCTGGGGTTAGGTGAAGGATTGTCGTGTATCAATCCTTTTTTGACTTTAGTGTGATGGCTTGTCCCCGAGATTGGGTTTCACTTAGCGAGTGACCGGTCGTATCACAGTCACTCCCTATTTGAATAAATTCCACCGTATGATGGAACTTAGCTCTCCGTGCATAGTGATGGTCATATGAAGTATTTCAGGTAAATCATAGCTCTGGCTCGAAGAGATTGCACTTTATTGCTGAAATAAGAAAATATGGCAAAGTCAGTTGCCTTATTACAAATTCTAATTTCGAAATGCAGAAACAAATTGCAAATGAAAATAGAATGAATAAATAAACAGAGCCTGTTATGTGTAGTAGCGACGAAGGCTCTCGCTGTTCCAGGCTCTCGGAAGAGTGAGACCGTCAACGGTCGGTAATTTGAATGTGCCATCTCCGAGCTTTCGTTCAATAACATATGGTCCTTCCCAAGTTGGTTTCATATGCGAAGGGACCGGGTAAATACTTTTTAGTACGAGATCACCAAGTTCAAAGGTTCGGGATCGGACCTTGGCAATGTATAATCGGGCGACTCGACTTCGATATGCGGCTGCCCTCAGATCAGCCTCTTCACGCTTCTCATCCAATAAATCGAGAGATTCAGCAAGCAATATAGCATTTGTCTTCGGATCATAGTATGTCACACGATGAGAAGGTATTTCTAATTCGACCAGAATAACAGCTTCTGAACCATAAGAGAGAGAGAATGGAGTGTGACCGGTCACGGACTTGTGGGTTGTACGGTAGGCCCATAAGGCTATAGGAAATTCATCGACCCATTTGCCCCCGGCCTTTTCCAGTCGTTTCTTCAGAATAGATTTTATAACTTTATTAATAGCTTCAACCTATCCATTCGCTTGAGGGTGTGCGACTGCGGAGAATTTCTTCTGAATGTGGAATCTTTGATAGAAATCCTTAAATTTGGCACTATCGAATTGGGTCCCGTTGTCAGTGATAATAGTATGTGGGAGACCAAATCGGTAGATGATGTTGCACACTACAAAGTTGATCACCTTCTTTGTTGTGATTGTAGCAAGGGGTTCAGCTTCTGCCCAGTTGGTAAAGTAATCAACTGCTACGATGGCGTACTTCACACCACCTTTGGCGAGAGGTAAAGAGCCAATAATATCAATGCCCCATACTGCAAACGGCCATGGGCTGACCATTTGAGTTATCTCAGTAGGTGTGGCCCTAGGAATACGAGCATGCTTTTGACATTTATCACACTTCTTGGCATAATCTGCTGCATCACGGTTACAGTCGGCCAATAGTATCCATACCGGAGTACTTTCCTAGCGAGTGCTTGCCCCCCGGTGTGATTGCCACATTCTCCTTCGTGTACATCATGTAATACTCGTTTGATTTCATCGTGAGCGATACACCGGAGTAAAGGAACAGAGTATCCTCTTCTATACATAACTCCGTTTTGAATAGT
Source organism: Allium fistulosum (assembly GCA_030737815.1). Taxonomy (NCBI): domain Eukaryota; kingdom Viridiplantae; phylum Streptophyta; class Magnoliopsida; order Asparagales; family Amaryllidaceae; genus Allium; species Allium fistulosum. The sequence goes on along the minus strand of CM060908.1, from coordinate 759,698,639 downwards.
GAACCGCGAAGCTTTTCTAAGAATCTGTCTCTTTTCACTTCTACGCTCTGGCAGGGTTCCGTGTTCGTGATAATTTCTGAATGAAGTTATCCACGACTCCCTTTTGGAGACGACATCAAATATCCAATCGGTTTCCATCCGACCAATGCTTGGCAAAGATAATATCTCTATAGGAACAAGTCCCATTTGTTGTGCCTCGCCTGTACTGGCTAACTTTTCCAAGGAATCAGCTTTCTTGTTGTGTTCTCATGGTATGTAATAAATAACATAATAGTAAAACTAATTCAATGTCTCCTGAACCTGAGCAAGGTAAGCGGCCAGTCTTTGATCTCTGGCTCGGTACTCCCCACGAACTTGACACACGACCAATTGCAACTCATAGTAAATTTCCACCACAATGATCCTTAAATCTCTGGCAGGTTTCAATCCGGCCAGTAGGGCTTCATACTCGGCTTCATTATTAGTTGCATGGAAGTTGAACTTTAGAGCGTAACATATAGATCGACCTTCAGGAGTTTCAAGAACAACCCCTGCACCTGAGCAACGGTCATTTGATGCACCGTCTGTATGCAGCTTCCAGATATACTTGGGAGATTCACTGGTTTCGGGCAAGTCCTCTGGGATGGTAAATTCAGCAATGAAATCTTCTAGGACTTGTCCTTGAATGGCTCACCTTGGAGTATAAGTAAGGTCAAACAGACTTAGCTCGATATTCCATTTGAGTAACCTACCAGCCGTCTCAGGACACGTAAGGACTTGTCGTAACGGCTGGTTGGTGTAAACGGTGATTGGATGAGCTTTCAAATACGGACGGAGCTTCCTTGAGGCAATAACAAGACAATAAGCCATTTATTCAAGCTTCGGATAATTCTTCTCAGCTCCAGTTAGCCACTTGCTTATGTAGTCGACTGGCTTTTGTATTCGGTCTTCCTCCCGAACTAGGGTAGCACTGATTGCGTTTTCTGATACCGCCAAGTAAATGTACATTTTTCGTGATCGATGGGCTTTGAAAAAATTGGCGGTGTGGAGAGATGTTTGATTAGTGCTCGGAATGCGCCCTCACATTACGTAGTCCATTCAAAGTTTTGTTTTCCATTTCGGATCAGATCGAAGGGAATGCATTTGTCAGTGTACTTTGAAATTAACCTGCTCAGTGCTGCTACTGTCCCGTTGAGACTCTAGACTTGCTTTATAGGTTTTGGAGTTCCAAGATTTCTGATCGTCCAGATCTTTTCAGGATTGGCTTCGATTCCTCGAGCGTTGACGATAAACCAGAGGAATTTTCCGGACGCTACCCCAAAGTGACATTTCAATGGGTTGAGCATCATTCTGTATTCTCGGAGGATACTAAACATTGAATCTAGGTCTCTGATGTGATCGGTGGAAAATCGCGACTTGACTAGCATGTCGTCCACGTATACCTCTATGTTTTTTTCGATCTGGTTAGCGAACATTCGATTAACTAACCGTTGATAAGTTGCCCCAGCATTTTTGAGTCCAAAAGGCATAACTTTATACAATAGATTCCCATATTAGTTACGAAGCTGGTATGTTCCTGGTCGGGCAAGTGCATGGGTATCTGATTGTAGCCAAAGTACGCATCCATAAAGGATAGAAGCTCATGTCCAGCCGTTGAGTCTATAAGTTGATCAATTCGTGGAAGTGGAAAACCGTCTTTGGGACTGAGTAGTCAACACACGTTCTCCATTTCCCATTTGGATTTCGGACAAGTACGGGATTAGATACCCATTCCGGGTATGATGCATCTCGAATGAATCCATTCATCTTAAGCTTATCTACCTCTTCTTTAAGGGCGACAGATCTCTCTGGATCCATACCACACCTTTTTTGCTTGATCGGGACGTACCGCGGGTCAACATTCAGCGTGTGGCTCGCGATGTTCGGCGAGATCCCATACATATCAGAGTGCGTCCAGGCAAACACATCAAGGTTTACCCGGAGAAATTCAACCAATTCCTCTTGCATTTGTTGGCTTAGTTGAGATCCAATCTTTATCATCCTCGAGTCATCATTATTGTCGATTGGAACATCGATCGTCAGTTCGGCCGGAGAAGCTTGACTGTCTTTACCTTCATCTTCACTTTCGGTATCTCTCGGGTCAAGATCTCTTTGGAATTGGTTGGGGTGCCCGGGCTCGGGCCTAGGCGCTAATTGTCTATTATCGGAAAAGCAGACGCAGAGTGATTCCTCTACGCCCTTTCCTTTTTCTTTCCGCAGCGCCTCATGCAGCTCAACAACGTAACAGGCTCGCTCTACGGCTTGATCCCCTTGAACAACTCCAACACCATTATCGGTAGGGAATTTCAAAGTCAAACACCCTGGGGCGATGGCAGCCCTGAATTCAGCTAGGGCTGGTCGTTCCAAAAAAAACATTGTATGGGGAGTTTATATCCAAAACAACAAACTGTAGTATCCGGACTCTCTAGCGCTCACCAATTCCCATCTCCACTGGCAATTTCACCACTCTAGTGGGTATAGTTGCACTCTCGCTGAAACCGTGAATGCGAGATTGACATGGCTTCAAGTCTTTAGTCTCCATTCTCATCTGGTCGTAAGCTCGTTTAGAAAAATATTCACAGAGCTTCCGCTGTCTACCAAGATCCTCTTCATCCAAGTAGGATCTACTTGAGCTGATATGACTAGCGGACCAATAGTGGGGGCTTCGATCCTGTAGGCATCCCGACCTCGAAATACGATGTCATCTGCCACCGTTCTTTGCTGTTTGGCCGGAGCCCCATCTTAAGAATTACTACAACATTCAAAGTCTGCATGCCTAATAGAGCTGGCATACGACTCCATTTCCTTCCAGCTTCGGTCTGTTGGATGAGGACCACCACAAACGGTGTTTATCACCAACCTCCCGCCAGTACGAACGGGTTCCTCCTGTCTAGATGGATTCGACACAATGTGGCCACAAAGTGGATATCAAGCAGAAGGCACTTTCCATATCTTACTTCGAAAATATGTATCATATAGTACCTTTTCAAATCAATTTCAAATATCATACTAATATAAAGTCCATTATATATAAGCTTTCATTTTCAAATCAAATACTTTCCAAAATCAATAGTATATCAAATCACACTTATATAGACTTTGATTATATAAGATTTAACTTTTCAAATTGTGTACCTTTTCAAATCAATAGTTTTCGAATCAACTTCATACTTATTCAAATCATTTTTATATAAGTTCGATAACTCCCAAATCAAGTGATTATTAAAATAAGGTTCTAAATTTCAATTCGTCTCAATATCAGTTCAGTTTCAAAATCAAATATGATTTCACAAAATTATTTCTTCCAAACTAAATATCTCCAGTTTCAAAGTTTCCAAGGTAATAGGTTTAGCAAATAATCCAAGTTTGTTTCCAAATCAACATATTTTATGTCAAACAAATTCATTTCCAAAATCATAGTACTTTCAAGGATATAATACTTTCGAACCCAAACAATTTGAAATAATAATACTTTGGAAATCATAATACTTTGAAATTCAAACTTTGGAACTCATAACACTTGAAATCATAACACTTTCCTTCAAACAGTTTAGATATTAATAATAGTATATAAAATAAAATATTTAAATAAATAGTAATAAGTCAAAACAATTTATATTAAAATAATTAGTATATTTAAAATAGTTTATCTTAAAAATAGTTAAATTAAAAATATTTATATTAAAATAGTTATATTAAAAATAGTTTATATCAAAATAGTTTATATTTAAAATAGTTATTTTAAAAATAGTTTATATTAAAAATAGTTTATATTAAAGGTAGTTTATATTAAAAATAGTTATATTAAAGGTAGTTTATATTAAAATAGTTTATAAAATAATATAAATAGTTTTAAATACTTTATATAATACAATAGTTTCTTCAAATTCCACATATCGATTCAACTCAACTCAGATTCCAAAATTCAAATTTTATCCAATCTCAAATCCTCAAATTTCATTTCAATTCAGTTTCTCAATAAACCATTTCAAATTTTATCGATTTCAAATAAAGATGTGAACCACAAAATAAACCATTTCAATTTCAATATATTTCAAAGCTTTATATATTCAATATTTCAAAACTAAATTTGATAATTTCATTTATATCTCAAATTCACTTTACTATTATTTAGTTTGAAATATTTACTTAATCATTTCAATAACATCTAAATACCACCTCAATTTTCAAATTTAAATAAACAAAATATCCCATTCCAATTTATATAAATTTGAAATATGCATTTAAGTCACTTTTAATCAAATCCAAGTTATAAAAATCATATCTTTGAAATTTCAATTTTTAATAAATTACAGATCAACTTTTTTAAGTATAATTCTTAAATAAATATAATTTCAAATCAATCTCAAATTTATCTTTCCAACCTGAATCGTTATAAACTGTATATTTGAAAATTTATAGATATCAAATAAATACTGGGTTTTTAAATCTCAATCTATTTTCGAAATCAAATATTTTTCTCAAAATCAATTATACTCAAAAACGATTACCGTGTTTATAACCATCCCTTTAAAACCTTTAAACTATTTATTTTTATTTGAAAGATCCACTTTACCTTTTTGAAAATTATTATTATTATATATATACAAATAGTTTTATAAAAGATGTTACTAAGTTAAAACATTTAAAAATAAATTTTATTCAAAATATTTTAAAACTAAATTTCATATTAGTATAATTCAAAATAGTCTTATTCATTTACTTAACAAAATAGTTTCAAACTTATTTAAATCATATTACTTCATATGTAAACATACAAAGTATACTTTATCAAATAATTTATACTTCCGAAATTTCATAGCTTTAAAAATTAAACCTCGATTTGGAAGTGTTCGAACATTCAAAATAGTCGGAGAAATCAAATTCTAATCCAAGAGTTGGAAATCAGCAATAAATCAGTAAATCAATTTCAAAAGATAGGGTTATACCAAATCAAACCCAAAACTCGAGGACTGAACACCGGGCTCGTTCAAACTATTTCAAATTTATATACATATATCTTTCGAATATCAAATCATACTTCGGAATTCGAAATCAAAATTAGTTTCACAAAATCAATCACATAGCAAAGCTACTAAAGTGGCCTCTCCCCTACTCTGAAACTCGAAAATCAATGTCAATGATGCATGCACTCATCACCGAAATCATTCTCTAGGGACATAAGTGGGTTCTGGACTTCTATTTTCTTGAGAACTTCTTTGAAACATTTCTTATTCGGAAAATACTTTCAAATCGTATTATTATATATTTTCAAAATCTTAAAACCAGTTTCAAAATGCCGGAGTTCAATCTCTCAAATTTCAAATTCAAAACCCTTCAGTTATAAATCATTTTTATATAAATCAATTTCTTATATAAGTTCCAAAATTTCAAATCCTTTCGAAACTTCAAATTCTCATCTTTAAAAGGTATATAATTATTATATGAAACATTTCACTTTTATATATAAAATATAATCATTCTTATCAAAAATAATAAATTCGATATATAAAACAATTTCTAAAATACAAACAAACATGAATTTTCAAGGGATGATTCAAGAATGGATTTCAAAACAAAGATAGAGATTCAAACTAGAGGAACTCTAATCAAATAGAATTCAGATTCGAAGATAGGCTTGAACGAAGATGAGATGATTAATTACAAAATAGGAGATGGACAAACATATATAAATCGCGAGCGACCTTAACCGGGTTAACCGTGACTTCAGGAATATGATCGATGCAAAATTCTAAGGCAAACCTAAATTCGATCGCCAGAGGTAGAATTTGACATAGCAAAAGATGGAAGCATCTAAACCGAGGGTATAGAAATCTCCAGTGAATCAATTCCAATTGTAAGGGAGTTCACCCCTTTACAAATCAATCAAAGATTGGCGGGATCGCCGATTTTTATAGAGGTCATTCGAAGTGGAGTTATGGAATGCTCCAGAATCAAAAGAATACAAATAGGGTAAGATAAGAATGGATTTCAGAGAAAGTGGGAAAGTTCCAAAATTCAAAGGAATCTTAATCGATGAGAATCCTAACCAAGAAATTTACCAACAAGGTGGACAAGGAAAGGAATAGGGTCTAGAAAATTTTTGCTTTCAAAACAAGAAAATATATCAAAATAGTCCTTGAAAAATCCTTTGAAAATCAGTTGAAAAACATTTTATACTTTGAAAATACGTTCTCTCACAAAGAAATGATTCTGAGATTGATTTCACTCATTCTAGGGTATTTCTACCCTATCTCTAATGAGTTTTTGCTCCGCAGTCTAAGGTTTGCCAAAAAAAAAGCTCTGATACCAAATGTAACATCCCACTATTTTGGACCATTCGAATCAACAATAAATCCACACATGTCGGACTCGAATACTTCAAAACAGTGGATTGTTAAGAAAATTTAGAGCAAATAAAATCAAACACGGAATCACAGACACCGAATATCAGAATAACTCGAAGCGGAAATAAAATACCATAGTAGTTCATGAAGCTACTATATAAATAATCTCAAAACAGATAAAAAATACCATAGTCTGAAAAACAAATACAACATAAGTCTGAATACATAAGTCACTAATACACCAGCAAAGGCTGAATAGGAAATAACTGGAATAGAAATAGATGATAGATAGATAAATAAGCTCCAACAAATCTCTAGCTCCAGAAGATGAATCCAAAGCTGTGATACTCAGGCTGACTCGAGCGTAAAGCAAAACACAAAACACTCGAGTCAGGACATACATACTTATGCAATGTAAACCAACTCAAGTGAACTGTAACAGGAATGCACACATAACTTAAAGGATGCTTGGGATCGCCCATCCTTTAAGGATCCGTTAAACTATCTACTATGTGCTAATATACGCCATTATAGTAATGTCCAAAGTAAAGTAAACTATGCAAAATAATAGTGTTAAGGTGGATAGGGTGAGGTAAAGCTGCAGCAATCACCCACCTCTAACCACACTTATAACATCCAACTGTTATTATAACCCGTGGTTATAAATTTCAAAATGGTTTATATTTCAAATCAAAACATATTCATTTAAACCATTTAAAATGAAGTCATTATACTTTCAAATCAAAATATTCAATTCCCAAAATTTTAGCAATTTCTAAGTTTGTTTCTTCAATTATAATATTTCAAAACATTGTATTTTCAACATTCATAGCACTCAGAAAATGCTGCTGTAAGTATAGTGATATGTTGAAAAACAATACAATTCAGAATTGACAGCACTTATAAACTACTGCTGTAATTAGTGAAAATTTGAAACGGTTCAGTGTTGGAAACAATAGCACTTATAAACTGCTACTGTAGAGACATGAAAAACAATACGCTGAAACCACAGCATTTCTGAAATGCTACAATTTCTGTTATAAGTTGTACTATGACATTTTTAAACAATATATCTTCCACTTTTATCATTTTTAACTTATCAACATATTCCACTTTCAAAATTATTTATCAGGATATCATTTAACTTATAATTTTAATAAAATAACATTTTATAATAAATATCCAATTAAATTGTAATTTATTTACATTAAGTCAAAATTCACTATAAGTTGCTTAACTTTTATTTTTAACAAATAACTTGGTATTTTCTTTTATTTTAAAAAGGTATCCATTTCAATAAATAAATATTTTAATTACTAAGTTAAGCTTAAAATTTCCATTTTTAACTCAAATTTCAATTATTAAGTTAAATCAAATTTTAAATTACAATTTAACCCATTTATCAACTTATAAGATTTGAACATTTAGGAAATCACCGTTTAAATCATTTAAATCCAATTTAAGTTAAAAATCCATATTTTTAAAATTTAAAATACTTAATAATTTTAGAATCATTTTAAAATTTAACCACGGGCTAGTATAATATTTCTAACCTAGGTCAAGTGATACGGATAATATATCATTTCAATCCGTAATCAGTTAACATTCCGGGTTTTATCATTTCAAAACCCGCAATTCCAAGTTAAATAAAAATCACTCGAGCCTATTATTTCAGCTCGTAACGACTTTTCCCTATTCTAAAGTCCGTTCGGGTATGTATCATTTCAACCCATAGTGATTCTATATTAACAGGGAACTTGCAGTGTGAGAAACAGAAAATAAATAAACAGTAAATCATATCATATGATGTCAGGTGATGCAACAAGTATATAATCAGGTAATATCATCATAATGTCAGATTACAAGCAGATGTGAGCATATAACATAGCATATCAACTACTACAATTCAAGTGACATTGTTTCAAATTTATATAAGTACGATTTGTCGAGAGTGATAAACTCACCTTTTTAAAGCTAGAGACAACAATCAAACACTAGACAAACTACTCCGAAAAGCACGACAAAGCACGAATCAAATACGAGTGGATGGAGAGCCAAGATTCAATCTTGTAACAAACAATTACAAAACATATATAAGAATATGATTATCCAAAGAATTTAGACTAAAATCAAAATCAAAATATGAACAAAGAGGAGCAGAATGACTTGACTAAAGCAAGTAGGCTCGGCCACTTCCAAAATAGGCTAGACCATCATCAAATGAGCTCGGCTATCATGATTTGAGGCAACTAGGCTCGGCCTGGGTTACAAATACACACGGCTAAGCAAAGGAATGTGAAGGGATTGGCAAGTAAAAGTCAAGTGAAGGCAAAAGGCCAAGGGAAAGTGGAAGGTCATGCACACATGGGTTCGGCCCTATGTCTAAAGTCGCTTGGCCATGGTGTGATGGGCTTGGTCAGGTAGTGTCACGTACCGAAATTTTCGACTTTCGAAAATTCGACATCGATACTGTCACATCCCGAAATTTTCGACTTTCGAAAATTCAACATCGATACTCACTTTATCGACTGCCGAGAAATCGAACGCCGGAAACTCCAAAAGTGAGGGTTTTAAGAAAGAAGAAAAAGGCAGAAGAAGAGAACAGAAGAAGAAAGAAGAGAAAAAGAAAAGAAGAACAACACATCAGAACAGCAACAGAAAACAATTTCAGAATCTTACACATCGCAGCGGAACAATATATAATAAATAATCACTAGTCTTTTAAAAACAAAGAACTATATCAGTTTATACATACATCAATCATCAGAGTCAATATACAACAATGGACAGTTATATAACTTGTCCTAATACAGAATACACAGCGGAATAAATACTATCAGATACAAATACTACGTCTCGTCATCCAACTTATCTCCAAAGCTCCAGAATATCCAGAATATCCTGATTACATAACTCTAGGCTGCCCGTGTGAAAATTTGTGGGCACCCAGAGTTTAGAAGGGAACAATAAACTCCGAGTCAGTCATGGTGACTGGTGTGAGATCGTAAAACAGTTATTCTTTAAAATAAACAACAGGAAGATTTTTAAAGTCAATTCGAAATGCTTTTGGAAAATGAAACTACCATAAGACCTCCCGCCACACACACAATGCAAACGCAGACTTGGAGGAGATTTCTTCTTATGATAGTCAAAGATGCTTACTACGCAAAAAAAAAATCAAATTCTTTTTGATATTATTATTAGTGCATAGTGTAGAAAACATTTCGAAAGTAGAATATAAATCTTAGCCAGCATAGGTACCATTATAGTATGCTTGCTATAGCTACCATATTAAATGGCAGGTTCTACAACTAAAACCGTACAAGTCGCGTATTGTTTCTTTGGATTTCCAACAAATAGTCAGGCTAAGGAACTTCCTATCCACGATGGGTACGTCCCTGGAATAGACGACCCGAGAACCTAACCGGATCTCTGCCAACACAAGGCCGGGTTACCTCTGCAAAAATAGGTAACTACTGACACGCGTATGCCATCCCCCGATCGTCACCGATCTTCCCGAGGATCCCCGATTCGCAACAAACCACATAGATAATAATAATGCAGTAACCACAGAGGTTAAGTATCTGGGCTCCATACCATGATACCACCTTTATCCAGAAGGAATGACATACACTAAGGGGCGCTACTCCCTAGAACCTTGCCGCATTCGTCCTGTTTCGACCATTTCCGGGGTGTGAGGCTCGACGAAGTCTCGTCCACAAAGCTACGCTTTCTCAAAAAGCCCTGCTTCGGGTCAAACAAAATGATCAACCTATGATCACAAAGATATAAGATCAAACAAATGATCATATCACAAATGATCAAACACTGATCATTTCACAGCAACACTCAGTATGCCACGTTACCAAATTGGGATATATCGCTGATAAATTTCAACTACATAACCTCTGAGCTCGTACGTCTAAGAGAAGGGTGTTAAGCTAAGAGAATAAATTCTCCGCCACCAACAGATATGTATTTGAAAGAAATCAGCTTTATATCTCAAATTGTAACGTCAGACACACAATCCATACAAGTCTGTTCCGGGATCGAACAGAACCGAAGGCACTTCTCACGAAGCCCTTGCATTTCCAGATAAATTTCTAATCACGTCAGGACTTCCCGTCACTAAGGGTGATAAAACCTCTAAACCGAAGATCAGTCGGTGTAGAGTAACTCGACGGTAATCCTTCCGTTTTCAAAAATATCCGGTCTTCAACACCGGTCTTCAAATGCAATTCATAACGACGTATCACTTATTCGGAATGGGTTATACGACCCCATGGTCCTTTCCCGGCTAACCCGAATAGTGAGCGATTTTTCAAAAATAAGTGTGGCATTCAAATTCATCCAATTCACAACAAATACCTATTTAAGGTAATTATTGATAGTCGGTTATTTAACTATCAATAAAGATGCGCAACATCATCAGATTCCAAATAATTTCCAAATTATTTCATCTTCAAAAATCTCTTTTACTGGATATAAAATTTCCACACTTTGAAAATAAATCAATGTTTATTTTTCTAAACAGTTTCCCTTTCCTTTATAAATTCCATATTGAATTTATATTTCAAAATATCTACTGATATACGATTCTCAAATCGATTTCAAATATTCCATTTCAATTTATCTTTAAGAAGATAAATCTCAAAACAGTTCATTTCATATTGGAAAAAAACATTTCCCTACTTATTTAATAATAAGTATTTCACAAATCATTTATTTTCAACATTTGAAAATGTTCGATATACTTAAATCAATATTAAGTATATATACCTTCTTTAAGGAAATCATAAATTTTAACATCTATTTGAGTCAAAACGAATGTTGCATAAAACATCGTTACGACGACTCAAAATCACTAGTATAGGGATTCGAAATTAAAATAGATATATACATCCCAATACTATATAAAATATTTCCTTCTGGAAATCATTTACTATAACAACAGTGTTATAGTCCACCATTTCCTTATTTTCTCGAAAACGTCTATTTCAACTATAAATGTTGAAATCTATGATTTCGATATTTAACACGTTTTAAAACATCTTTTAAAACAATTACTTCATTTTATAATATCGTTTCTCCAGAACATATCCATTTTTCTTAAGAGTATATTCACTGTCCAAAATCGTGAATATAATTCACTTAACTAAATTTCAGCCATCTCTACACGTTTTATTTCAATAAAGATTCGCTATCCAAAATCGCGAATATATCTTCTTTAAAAATCTTCTATATTTAATTTATCAAACTCCATCGATTTTGAATTTATAAAACAACGTTTATAAATCCTATTTCTATATTTTTTAACAACTTTGATTTATAAATCTTCTTTATTAACGATCCGATCAATATTCCATTTAAAAACAGAAATCCAATTTATAAGTAAATTTTCTTATAATCATTCATTCTACAACTTCATTCTTTATAAACCTATAAATTTCATATCTTTCCAATTTATAATTCTATACATTCCATATCTTCACATTTTATAATTATAAATTTCATATCTTCACATTTTATAATTATAAATTTCATATCTCTACATTTTATAATTATAAATTTCATATCTCTACATTTTATAATTATAAATTTCATATCTTCACATTTTATAATTATAAATTTCATATCTCTTATAAAAACTTATTTTAAAATTCCAATAACTTAAATTGATAAATATCAATTTGATACATCTTTTTATATACATTGGTTCAAGAATTCAAAAATCTCAACTTAAACCATTTCATAAATTTCTTAACTCTTTATTTCAAAAGAAATTATTTTTTTGTTAAAATTCACAAAATCTCAACTTTTATAACTTAAAAGTTTTAACGTTTATCTTTTTAAAGTAAATCAATTCAACAATTTAAATAAACGTATAATTTCAAAGATCACTTTTAAAATTTCACTTTTAAAATCAACAACGTTATTTTTAAATTTCAAAATTTGAACCCGATGATGCAACGCATCAATTAGTCAATCACAACAGTCAATATCATATCTCAACATATGACAACAGAATATATATCAACATCTGTAAATAAATAAATACAGTTGAGGAATCCAGTTGGATCCCTCCAACCTGTTTCCCTGCATCCAAAGATGTTAGCACAATACCAATTCCGCTCCAGTACGGAATTATCGCGGTATATAGGTTTTTATAAATCCGCTTACTAACGGCGCAATAGGGTCTCATCCGCTATACGAGGCGGGAAATCATCAATCCAATATATACATATGCCAATATGTATATACTGCTATATATATAGATATATCCTAAAATATCTAATAGCACATCAACATAGCAATCATATCATCAATTCAATAAATAACTGAAAATTCCACTTTTAAATCGAGTGAGAAAAATCTCACCTTCGCTTTTAATTTGCCATCCATTTCCATTCCAGATTGATTTTCTTGACTAGACCTTGTATAAAACAATTTTATACAGTTTATTAATATTTTAAATCAATCGAATAATAAATTTCCATTTGACAATTTTATTTTTAATTCACCAGTAATTTTATTTTAACCCGGTTTTCTTTAGATAAATTTATTCAACCAAATTTCTTTTAAATGAATCTGTTTAACAAAAAATTAAATTTAAGACTAAATTTCCTTTAACAAATTATTTTAAGTGACAATTTTCTCCTACCAATTTATTTTTAATTGAATCGAATTTCCTTTTAAATAAAATCTTTTGGTATCAAAAATAACTTAAATTACCAATTCAATAAGTATATTTATTACTTTCTAAATCTTATATATGTAAACTATCTTTCTGTTTTGCTGTATATACATTTTTTTTTTCTTTTTTTTTTTCACAGTAAACTCTCTCTTTAATACTAATCTTTGGTAACTAAAAATTAAACAAGTTGATAAAATAATAAATCACCATAGCCATTATTTTCTTTGTTATCATTATTATTATTTTTTTTCCTGCATATATAAATATTCAAACATTTGAAATTAAAATTACCTCACTGTCGAATATGAACTCCAGCCACCTCGTGACCATCCTTTCGAGCTAGCTAACTGCCCAACGTCGATCATCCTTGCCTCGATGAACCCACGACTGTCTCACAACGAACCCAATCGAAATGCCTCACGGCCTTCTCTACTCTCACGCGACCATTGCCCCTGCTATCTGCTATCATCGACACCGACTACTCGCGAATCCCCAAACTGCCCAGCCAACTGAAATCGCGACCTCGACGTCGCTGCCCCGATTCCCATCCTCCTTCGATCGATCCCACGCGCGTGCCACGAAACCCAAAACCAATCGAGACTCCAGCCTCCCCTTGATTCGACGACGTGAGTTCGCCAGAGCCCCACGTGTGCGCGAGACCTCCTTGTCGCGAGCTTCGCGGCATCGCGCTGCTATTTGGACCCCGCTCGAGTCTGCCTCGCGACTACGGGATTCGCGATCCCCTGGCTTCGGCCATTACCTTGTTTTGATTTTTAATTTAGGAAAAGGAAATGACTTCGTTCGTTTTTTTTTTCTTTTTGATTTGGTTTCAAGACGTGAGGATCTGAATTCGAGAACGAAACTGAAGGGGAAAAACTTGTGATGCTCTGGCCATTTATTCGTTTTTCTTTGAATGATCGAAGTCAGGGAAAGGAGTATTTGAAAAATGAACTGAGGTATGGTTTGCACGATGATTTTCGTGAAACTAGGCGTGAATTTAGGCGTAATCCTAGGGGAGATAACGTGTTGTTGATATTGACCAATTTAAACTTAAAATTTAAATTGAAGTCGATTAAATTTTCAATGCGTTTAATTATCGTGTGCTCACGTATCAACACCGAAAAATACGAAATTTGGAATCCGATAATAATTCTATATTACGGACCCAATGGAACTGGTTTCGTCGAATTCCGAGACTGTGTGAAAATTGACTATTTTTAAATATCGATTCGAACGATCAAATTTCAAAACTGAACAAATCGATTTCAAATTCGATTCTGAAGTTTTAATTATCTTCAGTAGAATCAATATAAATTTCCTAAGCCTTTGAAATATTTTTAGTCGGCTTAAAATTGAAGATTTAAATTTTTATTCAACTCAATAGATTAAACTTTTATAATTTAATCGCCAAATTCAAATTTATATCGGGGATTCAAATTAAATCATCGTTCAAATATTTAAAATAAATTAAATATTTCCAATTTAATTCGTTCGAAATTCTGGGTCGTTACAAACTTCCCTCCTTAAAAGAATTTCGTCCTCGAAATTACAAGTTAGGAAAAAATGTCCTTAACTCGCCTACTATTTTTCACAATCTAAATAGTTTTTATCAATCTATCACAACAAATCTTCTACTAAAGATTCGTTATTACTCAACTAAATTTCTAGACCTTTTATAGTTTTCAAACAACATTGTTTACTTCAACTCAAATTTAAATTCAAATTCAAATCTAAACTTTCAAACTTTTCTCAAAAATTATCTAACACTCGAAATTTTCGAAAAATTTCGCCAGCGTCTCCTTTGCGCGGCTAATACGGCACGACTACAAAACGTCCCTACGGACTCTCAGATTTCAAAAAGAAAAAGAAAAAGCCAAGCGGCTAGACAAGAAATCATCAAAAACTCATATTATAATTCAAATATGTACCTTTTGTCGAGCAATTCAAATTATCTGTGAAGTCAAATTCAATTCCCTTTATACCTGTATATCTACTAGCCATAATATCTAGTTACACATTCAAACCATTTGCAAATTCTATTACAAAAATTTTCCAATATAAACTACTTATATCATCTTTAGTTCACTATTGAAGTTACATATTCAATTATCATTCAATTTTGCATTTCAATTTTCATTTGAGTTCAATTCAAAAGTTCAATTCAATTTGAATTCTATTTAACTTCTATTCTGAAATATTGAATTTTATCTTTCAATTATAGCTGCTTCATATCACTATTTTTTTCTTTCACTTAGTTTCGCTTACTAATTTTTCTTATTTCAATACTTCGCTTTGTTTATTACAAATCAAATCCAATTCAGTCTCACTTACTTACAAATTCAAAATGAATTTTTAACCTTCAATTTCATTTTCTTGCACTTACAATTGCAATTTATTCATTCATTCACTAATTCATTCGTTTTCCAATTTGAATCTCATTCTAATCAAATTTCAATATTCTATAAGTTATCAACTTATTAATATTTCGTAAGTATTTGAAATAGGATTCCAGAGTCGTTTCCACTTTTTCAAAACCATTTGAAAACAATTCAAATTCCATTTGAATTTCCAAAACAAAAACCCAAATTTTCAAACAACTCCTATTTAAAACAATTTGACAGCAATTTCTCTTTTGGAAACCCGAAAATGAATTCTAATGATGTGGCCACCATCATCAGGATTATTTTCCAGCGACCTAAAAGAGTTTAGAGCTTTCATCTCTCCAAAATACTTTCCAAACCTTTGAAATTCATTTTCAAATCAAAAAGGATTTAAACTTTTCAAATCTTCAAAATTTTCAAATCATTTTCAAAACATTTCCAAATACTTCTCTGGAATTCCGTTTCAAATTACAAATCACATTTATAATTTATATTCTCAAATTTCAATTGTATATGGATTTATTCCTCAACTTTGGAGTTACGATTCCAATTTCTTATTTAATTTCAATGATAATAATTAATATTATCACTTCTAACAACCATGCAACCATATACTATAATAATTCATAGAAAATGATTTCTTTTCTATACAAAAATAGTTTTGGGTAAAATTATTTCATTCACCCTATTTTAAAACAATACTGTGCCGAATTGTTCTATTCAAGTGTTTAGAGATCCCTATCAATGATCGTTAATTACTCGTATTGACCAGAATCCATATACCACTCAATAAACCAATCATCACAATATAAAACAATTTTTTTATATTCACTAACAAATACGCGCTCATATCTATTATTACACTCAACTCATTCTAGAGTACTACTGACTCTATCTCTAATGAGTAACACCCAACAGAGCAGGGTTGTCGCTTAACCATAGGCTCTGATACCACTTTGTCACATCCCGAAATTTTCGACTTTCGAAAATTCAACATCGATACTCACTTTATCGACTGCCGAGAAATCGAACGCCGGAAACTCCAAAAGTGAGGGTTTTAAGAAAGAAGAAAAAGGCAGAAGAAGAGAACAGAAGAAGAAAGAAGAGAAAAAGAAAAGAAGAACAACACATCAGAACAGCAACAGAAAACAATTTCAGAATCTTACACATCGCAGCGGAACAATATATAATAAATAATCACTAGTCTTTTAAAAACAAAGAACTATATCAGTTTATACATACATCAATCATCAGAGTCAATATACAACAATGGACAGTTATATAACTTGTCCTAATACAGAATACACAGCGGAATAAATACTATCAGATACAAATACTACGTCTCGTCATCCAACTTATCTCCAAAGCTCCAGAATATCCAGAATATCCTGATTACATAACTCTAGGCTGCCCGTGTGAAAATTTGTGGGCACCCAGAGTTTAGAAGGGAACAATAAACTCCGAGTCAGTCATGGTGACTGGTGTGAGATCGTAAAACAGTTATTCTTTAAAATAAACAACAGGAAGATTTTTAAAGTCAATTCGAAATGCTTTTGGAAAATGAAACTACCATAAGACCTCCCGCCACACACACAATGCAAACGCAGACTTGGAGGAGATTTCTTCTTATGATAGTCAAAGATGCTTACTACGCAAAAAAAAAATCAAATTCTTTTTGATATTATTATTAGTGCATAGTGTAGAAAACATTTCGAAAGTAGAATATAAATCTTAGCCAGCATAGGTACCATTATAGTATGCTTGCTATAGCTACCATATTAAATGGCAGGTTCTACAACTAAAACCGTACAAGTCGCGTATTGTTTCTTTGGATTTCCAACAAATAGTCAGGCTAAGGAACTTCCTATCCACGATGGGTACGTCCCTGGAATAGACGACCCGAGAACCTAACCGGATCTCTGCCAACACAAGGCCGGGTTACCTCTGCAAAAATAGGTAACTACTGACACGCGTATGCCATCCCCCGATCGTCACCGATCTTCCCGAGGATCCCCGATTCGCAACAAACCACATAGATAATAATAATGCAGTAACCACAGAGGTTAAGTATCTGGGCTCCATACCATGATACCACCTTTATCCAGAAGGAATGACATACACTAAGGGGCGCTACTCCCTAGAACCTTGCCGCATTCGTCCTGTTTCGACCATTTCCGGGGTGTGAGGCTCGACGAAGTCTCGTCCACAAAGCTACGCTTTCTCAAAAAGCCCTGCTTCGGGTCAAACAAAATGATCAACCTATGATCACAAAGATATAAGATCAAACAAATGATCATATCACAAATGATCAAACACTGATCATTTCACAGCAACACTCAGTATGCCACGTTACCAAATTGGGATATATCGCTGATAAATTTCAACTACATAACCTCTGAGCTCGTACGTCTAAGAGAAGGGTGTTAAGCTAAGAGAATAAATTCTCCGCCACCAACAGATATGTATTTGAAAGAAATCAGCTTTATATCTCAAATTGTAACGTCAGACACACAATCCATACAAGTCTGTTCCGGGATCGAACAGAACCGAAGGCACTTCTCACGAAGCCCTTGCATTTCCAGATAAATTTCTAATCACGTCAGGACTTCCCGTCACTAAGGGTGATAAAACCTCTAAACCGAAGATCAGTCGGTGTAGAGTAACTCGACGGTAATCCTTCCGTTTTCAAAAATATCCGGTCTTCAACACCGGTCTTCAAATGCAATTCATAACGACGTATCACTTATTCGGAATGGGTTATACGACCCCATGGTCCTTTCCCGGCTAACCCGAATAGTGAGCGATTTTTCAAAAATAAGTGTGGCATTCAAATTCATCCAATTCACAACAAATACCTATTTAAGGTAATTATTGATAGTCGGTTATTTAACTATCAATAAAGATGCGCAACATCATCAGATTCCAAATAATTTCCAAATTATTTCATCTTCAAAAATCTCTTTTACTGGATATAAAATTTCCACACTTTGAAAATAAATCAATGTTTATTTTTCTAAACAGTTTCCCTTTCCTTTATAAATTCCATATTGAATTTATATTTCAAAATATCTACTGATATACGATTCTCAAATCGATTTCAAATATTCCATTTCAATTTATCTTTAAGAAGATAAATCTCAAAACAGTTCATTTCATATTGGAAAAAAACATTTCCCTACTTATTTAATAATAAGTATTTCACAAATCATTTATTTTCAACATTTGAAAATGTTCGATATACTTAAATCAATATTAAGTATATATACCTTCTTTAAGGAAATCATAAATTTTAACATCTATTTGAGTCAAAACGAATGTTGCATAAAACATCGTTACGACGACTCAAAATCACTAGTATAGGGATTCGAAATTAAAATAGATATATACATCCCAATACTATATAAAATATTTCCTTCTGGAAATCATTTACTATAACAACAGTGTTATAGTCCACCATTTCCTTATTTTCTCGAAAACGTCTATTTCAACTATAAATGTTGAAATCTATGATTTCGATATTTAACACGTTTTAAAACATCTTTTAAAACAATTACTTCATTTTATAATATCGTTTCTCCAGAACATATCCATTTTTCTTAAGAGTATATTCACTGTCCAAAATCGTGAATATAATTCACTTAACTAAATTTCAGCCATCTCTACACGTTTTATTTCAATAAAGATTCGCTATCCAAAATCGCGAATATATCTTCTTTAAAAATCTTCTATATTTAATTTATCAAACTCCATCGATTTTGAATTTATAAAACAACGTTTATAAATCCTATTTCTATATTTTTTAACAACTTTGATTTATAAATCTTCTTTATTAACGATCCGATCAATATTCCATTTAAAAACAGAAATCCAATTTATAAGTAAATTTTCTTATAATCATTCATTCTACAACTTCATTCTTTATAAACCTATAAATTTCATATCTTTCCAATTTATAATTCTATACATTCCATATCTTCACATTTTATAATTATAAATTTCATATCTTCACATTTTATAATTATAAATTTCATATCTCTACATTTTATAATTATAAATTTCATATCTCTACATTTTATAATTATAAATTTCATATCTTCACATTTTATAATTATAAATTTCATATCTCTTATAAAAACTTATTTTAAAATTCCAATAACTTAAATTGATAAATATCAATTTGATACATCTTTTTATATACATTGGTTCAAGAATTCAAAAATCTCAACTTAAACCATTTCATAAATTTCTTAACTCTTTATTTCAAAAGAAATTATTTTTTTGTTAAAATTCACAAAATCTCAACTTTTATAACTTAAAAGTTTTAACGTTTATCTTTTTAAAGTAAATCAATTCAACAATTTAAATAAACGTATAATTTCAAAGATCACTTTTAAAATTTCACTTTTAAAATCAACAACGTTATTTTTAAATTTCAAAATTTGAACCCGATGATGCAACGCATCAATTAGTCAATCACAACAGTCAATATCATATCTCAACATATGACAACAGAATATATATCAACATCTGTAAATAAATAAATACAGTTGAGGAATCCAGTTGGATCCCTCCAACCTGTTTCCCTGCATCCAAAGATGTTAGCACAATACCAATTCCGCTCCAGTACGGAATTATCGCGGTATATAGGTTTTTATAAATCCGCTTACTAACGGCGCAATAGGGTCTCATCCGCTATACGAGGCGGGAAATCATCAATCCAATATATACATATGCCAATATGTATATACTGCTATATATATAGATATATCCTAAAATATCTAATAGCACATCAACATAGCAATCATATCATCAATTCAATAAATAACTGAAAATTCCACTTTTAAATCGAGTGAGAAAAATCTCACCTTCGCTTTTAATTTGCCATCCATTTCCATTCCAGATTGATTTTCTTGACTAGACCTTGTATAAAACAATTTTATACAGTTTATTAATATTTTAAATCAATCGAATAATAAATTTCCATTTGACAATTTTATTTTTAATTCACCAGTAATTTTATTTTAACCCGGTTTTCTTTAGATAAATTTATTCAACCAAATTTCTTTTAAATGAATCTGTTTAACAAAAAATTAAATTTAAGACTAAATTTCCTTTAACAAATTATTTTAAGTGACAATTTTCTCCTACCAATTTATTTTTAATTGAATCGAATTTCCTTTTAAATAAAATCTTTTGGTATCAAAAATAACTTAAATTACCAATTCAATAAGTATATTTATTACTTTCTAAATCTTATATATGTAAACTATCTTTCTGTTTTGCTGTATATACATTTTTTTTTTCTTTTTTTTTTTCACAGTAAACTCTCTCTTTAATACTAATCTTTGGTAACTAAAAATTAAACAAGTTGATAAAATAATAAATCACCATAGCCATTATTTTCTTTGTTATCATTATTATTATTTTTTTTCCTGCATATATAAATATTCAAACATTTGAAATTAAAATTACCTCACTGTCGAATATGAACTCCAGCCACCTCGTGACCATCCTTTCGAGCTAGCTAACTGCCCAACGTCGATCATCCTTGCCTCGATGAACCCACGACTGTCTCACAACGAACCCAATCGAAATGCCTCACGGCCTTCTCTACTCTCACGCGACCATTGCCCCTGCTATCTGCTATCATCGACACCGACTACTCGCGAATCCCCAAACTGCCCAGCCAACTGAAATCGCGACCTCGACGTCGCTGCCCCGATTCCCATCCTCCTTCGATCGATCCCACGCGCGTGCCACGAAACCCAAAACCAATCGAGACTCCAGCCTCCCCTTGATTCGACGACGTGAGTTCGCCAGAGCCCCACGTGTGCGCGAGACCTCCTTGTCGCGAGCTTCGCGGCATCGCGCTGCTATTTGGACCCCGCTCGAGTCTGCCTCGCGACTACGGGATTCGCGATCCCCTGGCTTCGGCCATTACCTTGTTTTGATTTTTAATTTAGGAAAAGGAAATGACTTCGTTCGTTTTTTTTTTCTTTTTGATTTGGTTTCAAGACGTGAGGATCTGAATTCGAGAACGAAACTGAAGGGGAAAAACTTGTGATGCTCTGGCCATTTATTCGTTTTTCTTTGAATGATCGAAGTCAGGGAAAGGAGTATTTGAAAAATGAACTGAGGTATGGTTTGCACGATGATTTTCGTGAAACTAGGCGTGAATTTAGGCGTAATCCTAGGGGAGATAACGTGTTGTTGATATTGACCAATTTAAACTTAAAATTTAAATTGAAGTCGATTAAATTTTCAATGCGTTTAATTATCGTGTGCTCACGTATCAACACCGAAAAATACGAAATTTGGAATCCGATAATAATTCTATATTACGGACCCAATGGAACTGGTTTCGTCGAATTCCGAGACTGTGTGAAAATTGACTATTTTTAAATATCGATTCGAACGATCAAATTTCAAAACTGAACAAATCGATTTCAAATTCGATTCTGAAGTTTTAATTATCTTCAGTAGAATCAATATAAATTTCCTAAGCCTTTGAAATATTTTTAGTCGGCTTAAAATTGAAGATTTAAATTTTTATTCAACTCAATAGATTAAACTTTTATAATTTAATCGCCAAATTCAAATTTATATCGGGGATTCAAATTAAATCATCGTTCAAATATTTAAAATAAATTAAATATTTCCAATTTAATTCGTTCGAAATTCTGGGTCGTTACAGATACTCACTTTATCGACTTCCGAGCAATCGAGTGCCGGAAACTCCAATAGTGAGGGTTTAAGAAAGAAGAAAGAGGCAGAAGAAGAAGAAAATAGAAGAAAGAAGAGAAGAACAACAGAACAACATCAGAACAGAAAACAATATCAGAATCTTACACATCGCAGCGGAACAACATATAATAGATAAATGAATAATCTTTAAACAAAGAACTATATCATTTTATACATACCTCAATCAGAGTCAATATACAACAATGGACAGTTATATAAACTTGTCCTCATACAGAATACACAGCGGAATAAATACTATCAGATACAAATACTACGTCTCGCCATCCAGCTTGCTTCCAAAGCTCCAGAATATCCTGATAATCTAACTCTAGACTGCCCGTGTGGAAATTTGTGGGCACCCAGAGTTTAGAAGGGAACAATAAACTCCGAGTCAGTCATGGTGACTGGTGTGAGATCGTAAAACAGTTTATCTTTAAAATAAACAACAGGAAAACTTTAATGTCAATTCGCAATGCTTTTGGAAAATGAAACTACCATAAGAACTCCCACCACACACACAATGCAAACGCAGACTTGGAGGAGATTTCTTCTTATGATAGTCAAAGATGCTTACTACGCAAAATCAAATCATTTTGGATATTATTATTAGTGCATAGTGGAAAACATTTCGAAAGTAGAGTATAAATCTTAGCCAGCATAGGTACCATTATATTATGCCTGCTATAGCTGCCTCCTAAGGAGACAGGTTATACAATTGAAATCGTAAAGGCTCGTATTGTTTCTTTGGATTTCCAATAAATGGTCAGGCTAAGGAACTTCCTTTTCCATGATGGGTACGTCCCTGGAATAGACGACCCGAGAAATAACCTAACATTACGGTTAGATCTCTGCCAACACAAGGCCGGGTTACCTCTGCAAAAGTAGGTAACTACTGACACGCGTATGTCATCCCCCGATCGTCACCGATCTTCCCGAGGATCCCCGATTCGCAACAACCACAAAGTAATAAATTTGCAGCAACCACAGAGGTTAAGTATCTGGGCTCCATACCATGATACCACCTTTATGCAGAAGGAATGACATACACTAAGGGGCGCTACTCCCTAGAACCTTGCCGCATCCTTCCTGTTTCGACCATTTCCGGGGTGTGAGGCTCGACGAAGTCTCGTCCACAAAGCTACGCTTCTCAAAAAGCCATGCTTCGGGTCAAACAAATGATCAACCTATGATCACAAAGATATAAGATCAAACAAATGATCATATCACAAATGATCAAACACTGATCATTTCACAGCAACACTCAGTATGCCACGTTACCAAATTGGGAATATATCGCTGATAAATTTCAACTACATAACCTCTAAGCTCGTACGTCTCAGAGAAGGGTGTTAAGCTAAGAGAATAAATTCTCCGCCACCAACAGATATGTATTTGAAAGAAATCAGCTTTATATCTCAAATTGTAACGTCAGACACACAATCCATACAAGTCTGTTCCGGGATCGAACAGAACCGAAGGCACTTCTCACGAAGCCCTTGCACATCCGGATAAATTTCTAATCACGTCCGGACTTCCCGTCACTAAGGGTGATAAAACCTCTAAACTGGAGATCAGCCGATGTAGAGTAACTCGACGGTAATCCTTCCGTTTTCAAAAATATCCAGTCTTCAACACCAGTCTTCAAATGCGATTCATTTCGACGTATCACATATTCGGAATGGGTTATACGACCCC
The DNA here is from genome assembly GCA_030737815.1 of Allium fistulosum. Taxonomy (NCBI): domain Eukaryota; kingdom Viridiplantae; phylum Streptophyta; class Magnoliopsida; order Asparagales; family Amaryllidaceae; genus Allium; species Allium fistulosum. The sequence goes on along the minus strand of CM060908.1, from coordinate 759,674,760 downwards.
ATGGTCCTTTCCCAGCTAACCCGAATAGTGGGCGATTATTCAAAAATAAGTGTGGCATTCAAATTCATCCAATTCACAACAAATACCATTCAAGGTAATTATTTATAGTCGGTTATTTAACTATCAATAAAGATGCGCAACATCATCAGATTCCAAATAATTTTCCAAATTATTTCATCTTCAAAAATATCTTTACTAGATATGTAATTTCCACACTTAACCATTTGAAAACAATTTCAAATCAATTTCCACATTTCAAAAATAAATCAACGTTTATTTTTCTAAACAGTTTCTCTTTCCTTTATAAATTCCATATTGAATTTACATTTTTCGAATAACTACTAATATTCGATTTTCAATCGTTTTCAAATATTCAATTTCGATTTATCTTTAAGAAGATAAAATCTCAAAACGTTTCATTTCATTTTGGAAAACATTCCATACTTATTTAATAATAAGTGTTTCACAAATCTTTTATTTTCAACATTTTAAAATACTCGATATACTTAAATCAAATTAAGTATATATTTCATTCTTTAAGGAAATCTATTTTCTATAACAACATCAATTTGAGTCAAAACGAATGTTACGTAAAACATCGTTACGACGACTCAAAATCACTAGTATAGGGATTCGAAATTAAGATAGATATGTAAATCCCAATACTAGATAAAAACATTTCCTTTCGGAAATCATTTACTATAACAACAGTGCTATAGTCCATCATTTCCTTATTTCTCAAAAACGTCTATTTCAACAATGAACGTTGAAATCTATGCTTTCGATTCATAATACATTTTAAAAACATCTTTAAAATGTTTACTTCATTTTTAATGTCACTTCTTCAAAAATGAATCCATTTTACTAAACAATATATTCACTGTCCAAAATCGTGAATATACTTCACTAACCACATTTTCAAAAATCTCTACACATTTTATTTCAATAAAAATTCGCTATTCAAAAATCGCGAATATATCTTCTTCAATAATCTCCTATATATAATTTATCAAATTCAATCGATTTCGAATTTATAAAACGAAGTTTATAAATTCTATTTCTGTTTTAATAACAACTTCAACTTATAAATCTTCTTTTTATTAACTTCTATATTTTACTTATCAAAATAAGTGATTTCGGATTTATAAACAACTTTTATAAATTTCAATTCTATTTGTAAAAACTTCAATACCAAATCAATTTCAATATTGATTTCTAAATTTATTTTCAACCTTAAATAAAATTTCCATACTGATTTCTCAAAAATTCATTTCCAAATATTAAATCAATTACAGATTGATTTCAAATTTTATTTATCACTACTAAATAAATTCCTTATTTTTCTCAAATTATTCAATATTCTGTTTTTAAATGGATTCTTCAAATTGAAATCATTTTACATTGATTTCCCAAATTATTTCAATTTACCAATTGAATTCCTAAAGGGATTTCCAACTTATCTCCTTTTAAATAAATTCCTCTTTAAGAAAATAATTTCCTTTATCTTTTTCAAACTATTTAGAAATCCAAATTTTAATTAAATTCTTCAATTTAAAAATCACTATTATACGAAATTTCATTTATTTAACATCTTCACTTGATTCTGGAACTAATTCAATAAGATTTTAAAAATCAGCCTTTATTCTTTTAAATTCTTTTCTTCAAATTTATTAAATTTCTAAAGTTAATTCACTTAAAAATTTCTACTTGAATTTCAAAAATTCAATTTCGTTTATTTTTGGAATCCAATGATATCAAACATCCATTCAGCTAAATTTTAGCTTTCAAATAATTTCCAGGCATCAATATGATTAATATAATCATTCACAGATTCATATCACAGTATAAATAAATTCAATCAATATGAGAGGTCCAGTTGGATCCCTCCAACCTGTTTTCCTGCATCCAAAGACGTTAGCACAATACCAATTCCACTTCGAGGTGGAATATCGCGGTATATAGGTTTTATAAAAATCCGCTTACTAACGGCGCAATAGGGTCTCATCCGCTATACGAGGCGGGAAATCATCAATCCAATATATACATATGCCAATATGTATATATTGCTATATATATAATAGATATATCCTACTATATCTAATATCACATCCAAACAACAATCAAATCAATAACTGCAATCCAAATATAAATCTGAGTGAGGAGATCTCACCTTAGCATTTATTTTGCAATCCATTTCCATTTTTTTGATCATTTCTTCACGGTTTAACCTTGTATAAATATTTATACAATTCATTAATATTCGAATAAATTGACAATAAATTATCGTCTGTTAATTTTCTTTAAACCAATTCTTTAATTTTTTATCAAATGATTTATTTTAAACAAATTCTCTATTAACTATTTAAATATACTGAACAATTCATTACTATTTCCTTTTAATAAATTGATTTCATAAGAAAATTTAAATTCAAAATTTATTCTCCTTTAACAAAATTTATTCTAACAAATTATTTTATTCCAACAAATTTTCCTTTCACCTAAATAAATTAAATTTAAACTGAATTTCTATAAATTTTAAACAGATTACATTTAACAATTTTATCTAAGTAGAATTAAATTTTAAAACTAAATTTACTTTAAAATAAATTTCCTACAACTACTTAGCCTACTGTAAAAACTTAAATATTGGGTTCACACATTTTTTTTCCTATATGTATGAATAAATCAAATAAAGAAAATACCTTACTGTGAAAATCGAATCCAGATCGAAATCCAGACGAACCCTAGCCTCACCACTGCTCGCGTCGCCATCGCGACTTCGTCGCTCACCCTACAGGCAAATGCCGATCATAATCGATCTCCCCTTCGACGACGACGCCATCGAGTTCGAGTTCGAGCGTCTCGCGCCTTCGACCCATACGAATTTCGATCGAGCTGCTCAGCCCCCATCGCCACGAACTCCCCAGCTGTCGACCCCCTATTCGCGGCGCCCAAGCGAACGCCTACGCCTTCGATCGCGAGTCGCCGCCGCCTCCTCCTGTTCGACTTCGAGCTCACGCATGCCGCCCTGCTCGAGATCGATCGCATCTTCGCGATATAGATGCAGCCGCCACCTCTGGCCCTCACGCGAAACAATCGCGACCCCCATTTTTTTTTTGAACGAAAAAGCTTTTGTTTTGAACTGGAACGAGAACGTAGCGTCCATTATTAATTTCTTCTTTTGATTTTTTTTTCTGTTGAACGATTTGATTTTGGAACGAGAGAAAAGGAATTCGGCCATACACTGCACGCTTTCGTTCCGTGATTATAGGCGTGAGATAAGGGAAGGAACGTGGCTGTTGTTAAGTAATATAAATTTAAAATTTTAAATTGAATTTGCTTTAAAAATTCCAACGCGTTTTCTAACCGTATGGTCACAAATCAACTTCGAAAAATACGAAAGTTGAAATCCGATAATAATTCAATATTACGGACCCAATGGAACTGGTTTCGTCGAATTCCGAGACTGCGCCTCGGACGGCTATTTTTAAATTCGATTTAAACGATTAAAATTCAAAACTGAACAGAAGAATTTCAAATTCGATTTTGAAGCTCCTGTTATCTTCAGAAATATCAATATAGATTTTACAATTCTTTGAAATATTTTTCTTCAACTTTAAATTGAATATTCGAATTTTTATTCAACTTTCAATCGATTAAATTTTATAATTTAATCGTCAAATTCAAAGTTATATCGAGGATTCAAATTAAATCATCGTTCAAATATTTAAAATTAATTAAATATTTTCAATTTAATTTGTTCAAAATTCTGGGTCGTTACAAACTTCCCCCCTTAAAAGAATTTCGTCCTCGAAATTATCAAGTAAGGAAAAATGGTCCTTAACTCGTCTACTATTTTCAACATTCAATAGTTTTATCAAATTTCAAAACAAATCTTTCTACTAAAGATTCGTTATCATTCAACTAAATTTCTAAACATTTTCATACTTTTCTAACATCATTGTTTTCCTTAACAATTCAAATTCAAATTTAAACTTTCAAAATTTTCTCAAAAATTTTCTAACGCCCTAAATTTTCGAAAAATTTCGCCAGCGTCTCCTTTGTGTGGCTAATATGGCACGACTACAAAACGTCCCTACAGACTCTCAGATTTCAAAAAGAAAAAGAAAAAGCCAAGCGGCTAGACAAGAAATCATCAAAAACTCATATTATAATTCAAATACTTACCTTTTTGTCGAGCAATTCAAATTCATCTTTGAAATCAAAATTCCAATTCCTTTATAACCTGTATATCCTACTAGCCATAATATCTAGTTACTACATTCAAATCATTTTGCAAATTCTATTACAAAATTTTCAATATAACTACTTATATCATTTTTACTTCACTGTTGAAGTTACACCTATTCATTTTCCTTCAATTTTACATTTCAAATCTATTTGAATTCAATTTTATCTTCTATTCTGAATATTGAATTTTAAATTTTCAATTACCTTCTTGAATTCTATTCCAAGTTATAAATTCATTTACAATTTGAATTTTATTCCAATCAGATTTCAATATTTTATAAGTTATCAATTTCATAATATTTCATAAATATTTTTATATAGTATTCCAGGGTCTTACCAACATTTCAAAAAATCATTTTTGAAAACAATTCAAATTATCCTTTGAATTTCCAAAACCAAATCCAAATTTCCAAACAACTTCCATTTTAAAATAATCGGCAGCAATTCCTCTTTTGGAAACCCGAAAATGAACACCAATGATGTCGCGGTCATCATCGAAGTTATTTTCCAGCGACCGAAAAGAGTTTAGAGCTTTTCATTCCTACAAAATACTTTTCAAAACCTTCGAAATTCATTTTCCACTCCAAAAAGAATTTAAACTTTCCAAATCTCCAAAATTTTCAAACTCCTTTCAAAACATTTCCAAATACTTCTCTGGAATTCCGTTTCAAATTACAAATCACATTTATAATTTACATTCTTAAATTTCGTTTGTACATGGATTTATCTCTTAACTTTGGAGTTATGTGTAACAACCTTGAGATTGCAATTACCGAATGATGGAGTAAAATTATGATTTTAAGTTAAAAAGGGGCTAAACAAATTTTTGGAGAAGTTAAATTTACAATTGTTTGCAAATTAAAATATTTTGGGTTGAAATGAGGAATTTTTAAATAAAAAGTGATTATAGGCTAATGGGCTAAATAAGACAATTATAAGGTTTTAATCAAAAATAGAATGCTTCTTAGGATTTTGGTTCACATGATAACATTAGAAAATAAAACTAAGTCCTAATGGGTTTCTAAAACCCCTTACCATTACCCATTAGCCTAACCCACTCCTTTATAATATCTCAAACCCATCCAAACCCTAACCCTCCTCTTCATAACTTCAAAACCTAGATCTAAACAAAATTAATGGCCTCCATTTAGAAGCTCCATCTCATTCTCTTCATAAATTAGTTTAATCCTAGAAAAAAAAGAAAGGTAATGCAATCTCTTATATTATCTAATCCTCCTTCTTAATCCATATTTATCTCAACCTTCATGTTGTAATTATTGTTTTATTTTTTTGATTTTGGGTCCTTGAAGTCTCTTGATCTTTGCTTGGAGGTTAAGGCTTTTGGCTTGCTTGATTGTGCACAAATACTATTTGTTCTTTTGCCTCATTAAGGTAATTACTATTGATTAGTAATTAATGCTAGTTGTAATATTGGTAATTACTATTGATTAGTAATTACCAAGGTTTTAAATCTCGCTCATCTCGGCCGAGATCTCGGCCGAGATCTCGTTTTCAAGCCTGGGCGATTCGAAACAGGCTATTTCGTTTGAATCTCGTCTGACCCAAATCTCGGATGATATTTCGGTATCTCGTTCGATATCTCGGACGAGATTTAATAGCGAGATATCGGCCGAGTTGTTGAATTTTGGAAAAAATCAACTCTTCTTCCGTATTGAGCTGGCTCATCCTTTACCTTAATTTAAGCCTTCTTAATTGTACTTTTTTTAACCCTTATTTCTTGTATAAATCTCATTTAATATTCGTCTCTTATTTTACGGCAGCGACGAATGTAAGAAGATGATAAAATCTACATCGATTATGGTAAGTATTTCAGTTTATGGTTTTCATTTAGGTTTCTGATCCAAATTAATTTACATCTGATTTCAATGTTCTTTTTTCGACACTTTCTTGAGTTTTTTTCCTAACCCTATTTTTTTGTGGCTATAACTTTTAAGCTTCACTTATTTAACTTTATGTTCCAAATGGATTCCCAATTTGATTTCATTTAGTCTTTGCTGCTATAATTTTTTTCCTCAAGGCTTATTTTTAAGTAATAAAGGAATTCTATTTCATCTATTAATTTCATTTGATGATTACATGTTCATTCGTACATCATTTTTTTGCTTTTCTTATAATATTACTAAATGTTTGAAAATTGTTTGTACTATATATGCTATTTTCTACGTTTGTTTGAAATTTCTATGTTATTAGTTGCTTAATGAGATTTTGTTTGCTAATAATTAAATACTATAATCAAACTAGAATATTTTAATTCTACTTGTAGACATTTGTATTTGAAGTTATAAAATTAAGATTTCCCTTGCAGCACTATAAATCATAAAAGGTAGAAATGAGACATTATATTGTGTAGAAAAGTTAAGTGAATGATCAAACAAAGTAAATGTGCATATATTATGGCTTGTTTCTTGTCTACTTTATCTCATATGACATTATATTGAACATTATTCATGAAATCTAGTTATTTGTTAATTTTACATGATACAAGTGATATTTTTCCATACTAAATTACTAATGATAAGCATGTGATATATTCAAGGTAAGTGCATAGTGTTTTCCTTAAGGTAGTGAATAGTATTATAAATTTAGGTGTATGAAAATTAATTTTCGACATGACATATACTCCGAGATAACTCCGAAATGAATTTTAGAAACCGAGATGTAAATCCGAGATGGACGACCGAGATGCACTCATCTCGTTCGAGATCTCACCCGATACGAGATGAGCTCTCTAAATTCTTCGAGACGAGACGTGACCGAAATCCGAGATTTAAAACCTTGGTAATTACTAATAATTAGTGATTATTGCTAGTTAATTTTTGATGAAAATTTGATGTCAAAACTTGAAAAAAACACCCCTAAATCACTAAAATCAACATTTCTTGCTGGCTGGAATTGCACAGCCTGAAAACGGGCTGAAAATTAACTTGAGAGCCCAAAAACAGACAGGGTAGGCTAGCCCAGTTGGGCTAGCCAGGAGCAGGCCAGCCCTATAGGGCTGGCACACACAGAAAAAAAACCTCCCTCCCCCCTTTTTACCCAGCCCGCTCGGGCTGGGTCTGACCCAGCCCGCCCGGGCTGGGTCCGGTCCCCAGCCCAGGCAGGCTGGGGCCTTCAGGCACCCAGCCCGCCCGGACTGGGTGTGACCCAGCCCGCCCGGGCTGGGTCCGGTCCCCAGCCCAGGCGGGCTGGGGCCTTTCCTTACCCAGCCCACCCGGGCTGGGTCCGGTCCCCAGCCCAAGCGGGCTGGGGCCTTGTCCCCAGCCCGCCCGGGCTGGGGCCTTGAAGAACCCAGCCCGCCCGGGCTGGGTCTGCTCCACAGCCCGAGCGGGCTGGGCTGGACCAGGGCTGCACCCATGGTGCAGCTCGAGAAAAAAAAAAAAAAAATTCTCTGTGTTTTTCCAGCTTTTGAGCTCCACTTCGGGATGCCACCACGATCGCATCCGAAGTCGGAATTTGACGTTTTTGGTCTCGTTGGAAAGGTGGTGTTTCTAACTTCATCTCTGTAAAATTTGGGCATCATCGGTATTCGTTTGTTACTTTGAATTTCGTGTCGAAGTTGAACTCTGGTCGCTGTTTGTAAACAGTGTAAATCTTGTTCTGGGTCCAACTTTGAGACGTCGCTGCTACTTCGTCTCAACTCGGAATCCAGAAATTCTTTTTGCATCTTAAAGTAGGGATGTTGTACTATATGCCTGCATATTTTCATGACATTTGGACACAGTTTGCTGGTCCAAATAAATTGTCAAACTTGGGTTCACAGCTGTTTTTGAATGGTTACAAACACTTAGAATATTTTCAGTGATTTTCTGGTTTTGTGGATTTCTTTGAGATTTGTCTCTAGATTTCATACACGGGTTTTATGAATCATTTTCAAAAGATTTTTCACTCCTAAATGACTTTTGAAAATTATTATATAATATTATTTTAATTATTAAATTAATTACTCCATAATAGGAGACCTTTCAAAAGACCGTTTTAAAAGTGATTTCGAAAATCAATTATAAATCCGTTTTACACCATTATTTTCTATAATAAAAATCTCACACTCACTTTTAGCATGTCGAGCGAAGTGGAAAGGTGCTTAAACGGTTAGGAAATCTCCGGCCTATGGAAACCGTGTGTATTTTCTTTCCGGTTAATCCTAGACCTATTCGATTGATCGTTTTGACCTTTGGGTCTAGTTTACCGATGATATGAGGTAGACTTTTTATTGTTTGGAGTGTGAGCTTGCTATTGGTTAGGAAACCGTTTAGTGCGAACGTGGGGTATGGGACTCATTGTTAACACTTTGCGGGTTCCTCTCCAAGAAGTTAGTGACACATTAGCCTCTGGGCGGCCAGTACTGGACCTCTGGGTCACCACGCCTCTGGGCAACCGTCTCTGGACACCTGCTCTATGGAGCAGTTTATTTTTCGGCGTGTGCCTCTGGGCCTTTATCCTTCTGGGAAGGATCTCGCCGTCTCGCGCGTTTCGCATCGGTGCGAGTGATCGATCACAACTCTACAGTACTTGGCAACAACGACTCTGGTCGGTGCACGTGCAATACTTGTATTATCTGATGATTTTTATATCCATTCGAGTACCGCCATTCGGTGTTGGTTCTATGGAACCATACGATGTAAGTGCGATTACCTTATGGATTCACAGTGTCTCTGGACACTGCTTTTCAGTGTTTGATTTCATTGACTTTTCAGTATATCCCCATGGCTCTTTGGAGCATCGATCTTTGCTTGGGCATTGATCACAGACTCTGGTCACTATTGGGATTATTGCCTATGGGCATCTTTTTATGGCTTTGGCTACGCCGATGATATGAGGCGACTTTATTTATTCTACACTTTGGTGTTGATTTCTCTTTGGAGATTTTTATTGTTTATTTATGATTAGGGATCGTCATTATATTCATGTGGTTCATAATATACTTCTCTATGGATAAGTACTGTTTTATTTATGTACCGCATTATTATATATCTCAGTTATTACTGATTGTTTAGCTAGCCTGACCCGAGTGTTTTCGCTCGGGTCAGACCGAGTTGTTTCAGGTTAGGTCTCTGGACTTAGCTGCTCTGTGCTTCCGCTTTGGACTTATCTGCTATGCTTTTGAGATAGCTTATCTTAGTGTCCGCTTATGATATTATTCAGACTCTGATATGTACATATTTTTGACTCACATGTGTGAGCAGTGGCTTTGTACCCACTTATGATATTTGGATCTGTATTGATGATGTATTGTTCTGGGATTTTATATTTGTTATGTGATTCTGTTCTGTGATGTTTTTATCATTTATTATTATGCTTTGTCCTAATAGATCTTTAGCCATTTGTAATTTCGTTATAAGTATTTACCGAATATGTCGAACCACCTGATTGAGAAAAATTTAAATAGATTCCACCTTTCGACGTATTCGGTAGATAGTTATAGCTTGATTATAGATGGTCGCTTCCACTATACTCTATTCTCCGCTTTAACAGACAGTATTACTCCCGTAATACTCTTTGTTACACTGGGTCTCGGAGTGGGGCGTTACAGCTTGGTATCAGAGCCTGGTTTCAGGAATAAGCATAATAAACATAGAACAGATACACTTAGTACAATACATTTTCATTAGATCCGAATGAAATCAAATCCCTTCCTTATGTTTATTGATAGATAAGTTAGGAATATGTTTAGGAATCTGTTATATTCCGTAGTATTCCTTGATTAATTATCTATCATTGAATCATGTCTAACTCTAATTCCCGTTTGACTTTCAGTATGTCTGGAAGGGGAAGAGGGAGACCCACACGTCAGACCAGTGCTGCTGGGCAGTCCAGCAACACTCATCCAGAGGGCATGTTCATGACCACCGACCAGATCATGGAGCTGGTTCGGAATTCCCAGTCTCATTCTCAGTCTCCAGCCCCAGTTGCTGATGTTCCGCGCAAGTCTGCTTTTGCGCGTCTCTGTAGTGATTTTACCCATCTCGGAGGGAAGCCGTTCAGTGGCTCCGAGAATGTCTTAGAGGTCCAGGCTTGGATTCGGATATGCGAGCGCATTTTCACTCGTATGGATATCCCGGATCATGACCGTGTTCTTATTGCTTCTAGTCAGCTTCAGAGTCGTGCCCTGGATTGGTACGAACTTCTTATTGCCGAGGTCGATGAGACTACACTTACTTGGGCTCAGTTTCGTGAGAGATTTGAGCTCAAATTCATTCCAGAGTCAGAGAAGAACTCCCTTGCTCGCCGCTTTCTTGATCTCAAGCAAGGGAAGTCCTCCGTTTCCGATTATGTCTCTTCCTTTGAGGCCCTGTTCAAGTACAGCCTTGAGTTTATTGCTACTCCTTATAAGAGGAACCTCAAATTTGTTGAGGGCTTGAAGAAATATCTGAAGAGGCAGCTTATGCTTCAGCTTGAGCTCTCATTCGAGAAGCTGGTCGATGCAGCTCTACATCTTGAGTCAGTCGAGATGGAGCATAGTGATGATGGTGGTGTGGGTGCCACAAACCCCACCAAGAAGAGGTTTCCTCCTGGCAAGTCTGGCTCTTCGTTTCAGCACAAGAAGAAGAAGACTAGCAGTTCCACAGTTCAGACTCAGCCTCAGACTCATCCTCAGTCCCAGACTTCTGCTCAGCCTAGTGGGACACGTCCTCCGAAGAAATGCTTCAATTGCGGTTCCCCAGATCACTTTATTCGAGAGTGTCCCAAACCTCTCTATTGCACCTTCTGTAAGAAGGAGGGACACAGGATCACCACTTGTCCTATTGCTCCAGCTAGTGCCAAGCCTGGCAGGCTTAATGCTGCCAAGGCTTCTACCACTTCTGCTCAGCCTAAAGGTACACATCCTTCCGTTCTTGAAGGCTCTTTTTTATTTCATGGTAGATCTATTAGAGTTCTTTTTGATACGGGTGCCTCACACTCATTCGTATCAAAGGAACTAGTTGATACTTTATCTTTGGATGTTACTTGTATGGTTTCTTCACTAAGGATTGTGAATCCCATTGGTGGATCCACGACCCTTAGCTTGCTCTGTGAGAATATAGATATTGATCTTTGTGGCTTTTCTTTCCGTGCAAATCTCCACGTTATGGAGTATTTGGGCTTTGATATGATTCTTGGCATGGATTGGCTCATTCAGCACGACGCCAAAATTATTTGTTCGGAGCGGATATTATTCATTCATCACCCTGACTCGTCCTCTCCGTTAGCTATTGTTCTTCAAGATGTTGAGCTTTCTGATGTTACTTTATTCTCTCTTGATTCACGAGATGATGAGGTAGACATATCTCGTATTCCTGTTGTTCGGGATTTCCCCGATATATTCGAGCCAGTATCAGGCCTGCCGCCAAAGCGGGCCATTGAGTTCCGCATCGATCTCATTCCAGGCTCCCACCCAGTTGGGCGTCCTCCCACGAGGATGTCTACTAAAGAGAATGAGGAACTCAGGAAGCAATTAGTGGAGCTTGAGGCGAAGCAGCTCATTCGGTCCAGTTCTTCGCCATGGGGTGCTGCTGTGGTCTTCGTTAAGAAGCCCGATGGCTCTCTTAGGCTTTGCATTGACTATCGCAAGCTTAATGAGTTGACCATCAGAAATCGTTATCCATTGCCACGGATAGACGATATGTTTGATCAGTTGAGCGGTGCGAAGGTCTTCTCTCAGCTCGACCTTGCCACCGGATTCCATCAGCTACGAGTCGCCGAAGACAGCATTCCTCTTACAGCTTTTCGCACTCGTTATGGTTCTTTTGAGTGGTTGGTCATGCCGTTCGGCTTGACGAACGCTCCGGCTTTCTTTGTCGATCTTATGAATCGAGTATTCCGGGAATACATCGATATATTCGTTCTGGTTTTCATCGACGATATTCTTATTTATTCTAGATCCGAGGCAGAGCATGCTCATCATTTGCGGATCGTCTTGAATACTCTTCGTCAGCATCAGCTTAAGGCCAAGCTCTCCAAGTGCCATTTTTGGGAGAGCAAGGTCAAGTTCTTGGGCCATATTGTATCATCTGAGGGTATTTCTGTCGATCCTGCCAAGATCGAAGCTATTCAGAATTGGAAGCAGCCCGAGAACGTTCATGATATTCGCAGCTTCCTTGGTCTGGCGGGTTATTACCGTCGATTTATCAAGGATTTCTCTCGTGTTGCACTTCCCCTCACGACTCTGACTCGTAAAGGGGTTCGTTTTATTTGGTCTGATAAGTGTGAAGCTTCCTTTCAGCGACTGAAGGAACTTCTCACCCATGCTCCTATTCTTGTGGTTCCTGAGAGTAACCAGGATCTTGTTGTTTACACCGACGCTTGTGGTAGCGGCCTCGGTGCTGTGCTTATGCAGAAGGATCGGGTAGTTGCTTACGCTTCTAGGCAGCTACGTCCGAATGAGGTTCGCTATCCTACTCATGATCTTGAGTTAGCTGCTATCGTCTTTGCCTTGAAGACGTGGCGTCATTATCTATTGGGCGAACGTTTCATTCTCTACACCGATCACAAGTCGCTGAAGTATCTTTTCAGCCAGAGAGATCTCAATATGAGGCAGCAGCGATGGCTTGAGTTTCTCGCCTCATATGACTTAGATATTCAGTATACCCCTGGCAAGGGTAATCGTGTGGCTGATGCACTCAGTCGCAAACACTCGGCAGTAGTTTCTATGATGATAGCCGAGTGGGATATTCTTGAGACTCTTTCTATGTGTGATATTCGAAATCGAGCTCCGTCTTCTGATCCTCAGATCTTGCTATTCAGCTTGGAAGCTCGACCTATTCTATTGGATCGCATTGCCCATGCTCAGCGGCAGGATCCAGACCTGTTGCGATATATTCATCTCCTTGAATCGGGATCTAGTGATGAGACATTGTTGGATTATTCTATTGATTCTCATCCGTGTCTTCGCAGGAAGAACCGTATTTTGGTACCATCTGATTCATCACTTAGGCGTGACATTCTAGACGAGTGTCATCGCACTAAGTACACTATTCATCCCGGGTCGAGTAAGATGTATGCCGACATGTGTCGTCTATTTTATTGGGAGGGCATGAAGAGCGATGTTGCAAGTTATGTAAGCCGTTGCATGACTTGTCAACAGATCAAAGCTGAGCATCAGCGTCCATCTGGTCTTCTACAGCCGCTAGAGATTCCATTGTGGAAATGGGATTAGATATCCATGGATTTCATTGACGGTCTGCCTCGATCGAGGTCAGGCCATACTTCTATTTGGGTCATCGTTGATCGCTTGACCAAATCAGCTCATTTCATTCCTATTAAGTCCACTCGGACTGCTCCTCAGCTTGCCAAGTTATATGTGAAGGAAGTCGTTCGTCTTCATGGCATTCCTAGCTCTATCGTCTGTGATCGAGACACTATCTTTACTAGTCACTTCTGGAAGTGCCTACAGTCAGCTTTGGGCTCAAAGCTGAATTTCTCGACTGCTTATCATCCTCAGACCGACGGTCAGACAGAGAGGGTGAATCGTGTTTTAGAGGATCTTTTGCGCTGTTGTATTCTGGATTTCGGTGGTAGTTGGGAGGATCACTTACCGCTTGTAGAGTTCTCCTACAACAACAGCTTTCAATCTAGTATCGGCATGGCACCTTTCGAGGCTCTTTATGGAAGGCCATGTCGCTCTCCTGCTTGTTGGTTAGAATCCGGTGAGAAGCACCTTCTTGGTCCAGATTCAGTTCGGGAATCTTCTGAGAAGATTATTCTTATTCGTCAGAGAATGAAAGAGGCGCAGAACCGTCAGAAATCCTACGCGGACAGCCGTAGGAAGCCTCTTGAGTTCTCCATTGGTGATCATGTCTTTATTCGGATATCTCCCATGAAGGGGGTTGTGCGTTTCAGCTCTACAGGGAAGTTGGCTCCTCGTTATGTCGGACCATTTCCTATTACGGAACGCATCGGCCCCGTTGCTTATCGTGTGGCTCTACCTGCTCATTTCTCTGGAATACATGATGTGTTCCATGTCTCTCAGCTTCGCAAGTGTGTGCGCGATCCTGATTCTATTATCGAGCCTCATATTGTGCCTGATTTGGAGATCTCACCCAATCTATCTATAGAGCAACAACCTCTTCGTGTACTTGATTCGGAGATCAGACGTCTTCAAAACAAAGAGGTTCCGCTTGTGAAGATTCAATGGTCGTCTAATCCTAAGGACTGCACTTGGGAGACCAGAGAATTTATCGAGCGTACTTATCGTGGTTTTCTTTCATCTTCCGGCACGGGTGAGCATTTATATTTTATCTTCTGAATTCCTTTTGTGGATTAGATGTTATAGACAACTCCTATATTTAAGGAATTGCGAGGACGCAATTTCCTTAAGGGGGGGAGTCTGTAACAACCTTGAGATTGCAATTACCGAATGATGGAGTAAAATTATGATTTTAAGTTAAAAAGGGGCTAAACAAATTTTTGGAGAAGTTAAATTTACAATTGTTTGCAAATTAAAATATTTTGGGTTGAAATGAGGAATTTTTAAATAAAAAGTGATTATAGGCTAATGGGCTAAATAAGACAATTATAAGGTTTTAATCAAAAATAGAATGCTTCTTAGGATTTTGGTTCACATGATAACATTAGAAAATAAAACTAAGTCCTAATGGGTTTCTAAAACCCCTTACCATTACCCATTAGCCTAACCCACTCCTTTATAATATCTCAAACCCATCCAAACCCTAACCCTCCTCTTCATAACTTCAAAACCTAGATCTAAACAAAATTAATGGCCTCCATTTAGAAGCTCCATCTCCTTCTCTTCATAAATTAGTTTAATCCTAGAAAAAAAAGAAAGGTAATGCAATCTCTTATATTATCTAATCCTCCTTCTTAATCCATATTTATCTCAACCTTCATGTTGTAATTATTGTTTTATTTTTTTGATTTTGGGTCCTTGAAGTCTCTTGATCTTTGCTTGGAGGTTAAGGCTTTTGGCTTGCTTGATTGTGCACAAATACTATTTGTTCTTTTGCCTCATTAAGGTAATTACTATTGATTAGTAATTAATGCTAGTTGTAATATTGGTAATTACTATTGATTAGTAATTACTAATAATTAGTGATTATTGCTAGTTAATTTTTGATGAAAATTTGATGTCAAAACTTGAAAAAAACACCCCTAAATCACTAAAATCAACATTTCTTGCTGGCTGGAATTGCACAGCCTGAAAACGGGCTGAAAATTAACCTGAGAGCCCAAAAACAGACAGGGTAGGCTAGCCCAGTTGGGCTAGCCAGGAGCAGGCCAGCCCTATAGGGCTGGCACACACAGAAAAAAAACCCCCCTCCCCCCTTTTTACCCAGCCCGCCCGGGCTGGGTCCGGTCCCCAGCCCAGGCGGGCTGGGGCCTTCAGGCACCCAGCCCGCCCGGGCTGGGTTTGACCCAGCCTGCCCGGGCTGGGTCCGGTCCCCAGCCCAGGTGGGCTGGGGCCTTTCCTTACCCAGCCCACCCGGGCTGGGTCTGACCCAGCCCGCCCGGGCTGGGGCCTTGAAGAACCCAGCCCGCCCGGGCTGGGTCTGCTCCCCAGCCCAGGCGGGCTGGGCTGGACCAGGGCTGCACCCATGGTGCAGGTGCAGCCCGAGAAAAAAAAAAAAAAATCTCTGTGTTTTTCCAGCTTTTGAGCTCCACTTCGGGATGCCACCACGATCGCATCCGAAGTCGGAATTTGACGTTTTTGGTCTCGTTGGAAAGGTGGAGTTTCGAACTTCATCTCTGTAAAATTTGGGCATCATCGGTATTCGTTTGGTACTTCGAATTTCGTGTTGAAGTTGAACTCTGGTCGCTGTTTGTAAACAGTGTAAATCTTGTTCTGGGTCCAACTTTGAGACGTCGCTGCTACTTCGTCTCAACTCGGAATCCAGAAATTCTTTTTGCATCTTAAAGTAAGGATGTTGTACTACATGCCTGCAAATTTTCATGACATTTGGACACAGTTTGCTGGTCCAAATAAATTGTCAAACTTGGGTTCACAGCTGTTTTTGAATGGTTACAAACACTTAGAATATTTTCAGTGATTTTCTGGTTTTGTGGATTTCTTTGAGATTTGTCTCTAGATTTCATACACGGGTTTTATGAATCATTTTCAAAAGATTTTTCACTCCTAAATGACTTTTGAAAATTATTATATAATATTATTTTAATTATTAAATTAATTACTCTATAATAGGAGACCTTTCAAAAGACCGTTTTAAAAGTGATTTCGAAAATCAATTATAAATCCGTTTTACACCATTATTTTCTATAATAAAAATCTCACACTCACTTTTAGCACGTCGAGCGAAGTGGAAAGGTGCTTAAACGGTTAGGAAATCTCCGGCCTATGGAAACCGTGTGTATTTTCTTTCCGGTTAATCCCAGACCTATTCGATTGATCGTTTTGACCTTTGGGTCTAGTTTACCGATGATATGAGGTAGACTTTTTATTGTTTGGAGTGTGAGCTTGCTATTGGTTAGGAAACCGTTTAGTGCGAACGTGGGGTATGGGACTCATTGTTAACACTTTGCGGGTTCCTCTCCAAGAAGTTAGTGACACATTAGCCTCTGGGCGGCCAGTACTGGACCTCTGGGTCACCACGCCTCTGGGCAACCGTCTCTGGACACCTGCTCTATGGAGCAGTTTATTTTTCGGCGTGTGCCTCTGGGCCTTTATCCTTCTGGGAAGGATCTCGCCGTCTCGCGCGTTTCGCATCGGTGCGAGTGATCGATCACAACTCTACAGTACTTGGCAACAACGACTCTGGTCGGTGCACGTGCAATACTTGTATTATCTGATGATTTTTATATCCATTCGAGTACCGCCATTCGGTGTTGGTTCTATGGAACCATACGATGTAAGTGCGATTACCTTATGGATCCACAGTGTCTCTGGACACTGCTTTTCAGTGTTTGATTTCATTGACTTTTCAGTATATCCCCATGGCTCTTTGGAGCATCGATCTTTGCTTGGGCATTGATCACAGACTCTGGTCACTATTGGGATTATTGCCTATGGGCATCTTTTTATGGCTTTGGCTACGCCGATGATATGAGGCGACTTTATTTATTCTACACTTTGGTGTTGATTTCTCTTTGGAGATTTTTATTGTTTATTTATGATTAGGGATCGTCATTATATTCATGTGGTTCATAATATACTTCTCTATGGATAAGTACTGTTTTATTTATGTACCGCATTATTATATATCTCAGTTATTACTGATTGTTTAGCTAGCCTGACCCGAGTGTTTTCGCTCGGGTCAGACCGAGTTGTTTCAGGTTAGGTCTCTGGACTTAGCTGCTCTGTGCTTCCGCTTTGGACTTATCTGCTATGCTTTTGAGATAGCTTATCTTAGTGTCCGCTTATGATATTATTCAGACTCTGATATGTACATATTTTTGACTCACATGTGTGAGCAGTGGCTTTGTACCCACTTATGATATTTGGATCTGTATTGATGATGTATTGTTCTGGGATTTTATATTTGTTATGTGATTCTGTTCTGTGATGTTTTTATCATTTATTATTATGCTTTGTCCTGATAGATCTTTAGCCATTTGTAATTTCGTTATAAGTATTTACCGAATATGTCGAACCACCTGATTGAGAAAAATTTAAATAGATTCCACCTTTCGACGTATTCGGTAGATAGTTATAGCTTGATTATAGATGGTCGCTTCCACTATACTCTATTCTCCGCTTTAACAGACAGTATTACTCCCGTAATACTCTTTGTTACAGTGGGTCTCGGAGTGGGGCGTTCCATTATGATTTCAATTTCTTATTCAATTTTAGTGATGATAATTCACTATTATTACTTCCTAACATCCATGCAACCATATACTATAGTACTTTATAGAAAAACATTTCTTTTCTATACAAAAATAGTTTTGGGCAAAATTATTTCATTCACCCTATTTAAAACAATATTGTGCCGAATTGTTCTATTCAAGTGTTTAGAAATCCCTATCGATAGAGTTGTACGGACAATACCGACCAGAATCCATATACCACTCAACAAACCAATCATCACAATATAAAACAATTTTATATTAACTAACAAATACGCACTCGTATCTATTATTACACTCAACTCATTCTGGAGTACTACTGACTCTATCTCTAATGAGTAACACCCAATAGAGCAGGGTTGTCGCTTAACCATATGCTCTGATACCACGCTGTCACGTACCGAAGTAAGCGGTCACAACTGGTAGGCTTTTCAACCATCCCAGCCCCACCGTGGCTAACAGTGATACCCCAAACTTGCTTTTACGGCCAGCCTCTCGACTGTCACGGCCTCTGCCTAACCAACCCATCCCTCTCAGGGACATGTAGGGGTAAGAGTCTCCCGTTCGCCACCTAACTGCGAAGCGAGAACCCCCTATCATGCTGTAATATAGCAAATGCCATCCATAAAAAAAAATTCGACTTTCGAAAATTCGACATCGATACTCACTTTATCTACTGCCGAGCAATCGAGTGCCGGAAACTCCAATAGTGAGGGTTTAAGAAAGAAGAAAGAGGCAGAAGAAGAAGAAAATAGAAGAAAGAAGAGAAGAACAACAGAACAACATCAGAACAGAAAACAATATCAGAATCTTACACATCGCAGCGGAACAACATATAATAGATAAATGAATAATCTTTAAACAAAGAACTATATCATTTTATACATACCTCAATCAGAGTCAATATACAACAATGGACAGTTATATAAACTTGTCCTCATACAGAATACACAGCGGAATAAATACTATCAGATACAAATACTACGTCTTGCCATCCAGCTTGCTTCCAAAGCTCCAGAATATCCTGATAATCTAACTCTAGACTGCCCGTGTGGAAATTTATGGGCACCCAGAGTTTAGAAGGGAACAATAAACTCCGAGTCAGTCATGGTGACTGGTGTGAGATCGTAAAACAGTTTATCTTTAAAATAAACAACAGGAAAACTTTAATGTCAATTCGCAATGCTTTTGGAAAATGAAACTACCATAAGACCTCCCACCACACACACAATGCAAACGCAGACTTGGAGGAGATTTCTTCTTATGATAGTCAAAGATGCTTACTACGCAAAATCAAATCATTTTGGATATTATTATTAGTGCATAGTGGAAAACATTTCGAAAGTAGAGTATAAATCTTAGCCGGCATAGGTACCATTATATTATGCCTGCTATAGCTGCCTCCTGAGGAGACAGGTTATACAATTGAAATCGTAAAGGCTCGTATTGTTTTTTTGGATTTCCAACAAATGGTCAGGCTAAGGAACTTCCTTTTCCACGATGGGTACGTCCCTGGAATAGACGACCCGAGAAATAACCTAACATTACGGTTAGATCTCTGCCAACACAAGGCCGGGTTACCTCTGCAAAAGTAGGTAACTACTGACACGCGTATGTCATCCCCCGATCGTCACCGATCTTCCCGAGAATCCCCGATTCGCAACAACCACAAAGTAATAAATTTGCAGCAACCACAGAGATTAAGTATCTGGGCTCCATACCATGATACCACCTTTATGCAGAAGGAATGACATACACTAAGGGGCGCTACTCCCTAGAACCTTGCCGCATCCTTCCTGTTTCGACCATTTCCGGGGTGTGAGGCTCGACGAAGTCTCGTCCACAAAGCTACGCTTCTCAAAAAGCCATGCTTCGGGTCAAACAAATGATCAACCTATGATCACAAAGATATAAGATCAAACAAATGATCATATCACAAATGATCAAACACTGATCATTTCACAGCAACACTCAGTATGCCACGTTACCAAATTGGGAATATATCGCTGATAAATTTCAACTACATAACCTCTGAGCTCGTACGTCTCAGAGAAGGGTGTTAAGCTAAGAAAATAAATTCTCCGCCACCAACAGATATGTATTTGAAAGAAATCAGCTTTATATCTCAAATTGTAACGTCGGACACACAATCCATACAAGTTTGTTCCGGGATCGAACAGAACCGAAGGCACTTCTCACGAAGCCCTTGCACATCCGGATAAATTTCTAATCACGTCCGGACTTCCCGTCACTAAGGGTGATAAAACCTCTAAACCGAAGATCAGCCGATGTAGAGTAACTCGACGGTAATCCTTCCGTTTTCAAAAATATCCGGTCTTCAACACTGGTCTTCAAATGCGATTCATTTCGACGTATCACATATTCGGAATGGGTTATACGACCCCATGGTCCTTTCCCGGCTAACCCGAATAGTGGGCGATTATTCAAAAATAAGTGTGGCATTCAAATTCATCCAATTCACAACAAATACCATTCAAGGTAATTATTTATAGTCGGTTATTTAACTATCAATAAAGATGCGCAACATCATCAGATTCCAAATAATTTTCCAAATTATTTCATCTTCAAAAATATCTTTACTAGATATGTAATTTCCACACTTAACCATTTGAAAACAATTTCAAATCAATTTCCACATTTCAAAAATAAATCAACGTTTATTTTTCTAAACAGTTTCCCTTTCCTTTATAAATTCCATATTGAATTTACATTTTTCGAATATCTACTAATATTCGATTTTCAATCGTTTTCAAATATTCAATTTCGATTTATCTTTAAGAAGATAAAATCTCAAAACGTTTCATTTCATTTTGGAAAACATTCCATACTTATTTAATAATAAGTGTTTCACAAATCTTTTATTTTCAACATTTTAAAATACTCGATATACTTAAATCAAATTAAGTATATATTTCATTCTTTAAGGAAATCTATTTTCTATAACAACATCAATTTGAGTCAAAACGAATGTTACGTAAAACATCGTTACGACGACTCAAAATCACTAGTATAGGGATTTGAAATTAAGATAGATATGTAAATCCCAATACTAGATAAAAACATTTCCTTTCGGAAATCATTCACTATAACAACAGTGCTATAGTCCATCATTTCCTTATTTCTCGAAAACGTCTATTTCAACAATGAACGTTGAAATCTATGCTTTCGATTCATAATACATTTTAAAAACATCTTTAAAATGTTTACTTCATTTTTAATGTCACTTCTTCAAAAATGAATCCATTTTACTAAACAATATATTCACTGTCCAAAATCGTGAATATACTTCACTAACCACATTTTCAAAAATCTCTACACATTTTATTTCAATAAAAATTCGCTATTCAAAAATCGCGAATATATCTTCTTCAATAATCTCCTATATATAATTTATCAAATTCAATCGATTTCGAATTTATAAAACGAAGTTTATAAATTCTATTTCTGTTTTAATAACAACTTCAACTTATAAATCTTCTTTTTATTAACTTCTATATTTTACTTATCAAAATAAGTGATTTCGGATTTATAAACAACTTTTATAAATTTCAATTCTATTTGTAAAAACTTCAATACCAAATCAATTTCAATATTGATTTCTAAATTTATTTTCAACCTTAAATCAAATTTCCATACTGATTTCTCAAAAATTCATTTCCAAATATTAAATCAATTACAGATTGATTTCTAATTTTATTTATCACTACTAAATAAATTCCTTATTTTTCTCAAATTATTCAATATTCTGTTTTTAAATGGATTCTTCAAATTGAAATCATTTTACATTGATTTCCCAAATTATTTCAATTTACCAATTGAATTCCTAAAGGGATTTCCAACTTATCTCCTTTTAAATAAATTCCTCTTTAAGAAAATAAATTCCTTTATCTTTTTCAAACTATTTAGAAATCCAAATTTTAATTAAATTCTTCAATTTAAAAATCACTATTATACGAAATTTCATTTATTTAACATCTTCACTTGATTCTGGAACTAATTCAATAAGATTTTAAAAATCAGCCTTTATTCTTTTAAATTCTTTTCTTCAAATTTATTAAATTTCTAAAGTTAATTCACTTAAAAATTTCTACTTGAATTTCAAAAATTCAATTTCGTTTATTTTTGGAATCCAATGATATCAAACATCCATTCAGCTAAATTTTAGCTTTCAAACAATTTCCAGGCATCAATATGATCAATATAATCATTCACAGATTCATATCACAGTATAAATAAATTCAATCAATATGAGGGGTCCAGTTGGATCCCTCCAACCTGTTTTCCTGCATCCAAAGACGTTAGCACAATACCAATTCCACTTCGAGGTGGAATATCGCGGTATATAGGTTTTATAAAAATCCGCTTACTAACGGCGCAATAGGGTCTCATCCGCTATACGAGGCGGGAAATCATCAATCCAATATATACATATGCCAATATGTATATACTGCTATATATATAATAGATATATCCTACTATATCTAATATCACATCCAAACAACAATCAAATCAATAACTGCAATCCAAATATAAATCTGAGTGAGGAGATCTCACCTTAGCATTTATTTTGCAATCCATTTCCATTTTTTTGATCATTTCTTCACGGTTTAACCTTGTATAAATATTTATACAATTCATTAATATTCGAATAAATTGACAATAAATTATCGTCTGTTAATTTTCTTTAAACCAATTCTTTAATTTTTTATCAAATGATTTATTTTAAACAAATTCTCTATTAACTATTTAAATATACTGAACAATTCATTACTATTTCCTTTTAATAAATTGATTTCATAAGAAAATTTAAATTCAAAATTTATTCTCCTTTAACAAAATTTATTCTAACAAATTATTTTATTCCAACAAATTTTCCTTTCACCTAAATAAATTAAATTTAAACTGAATTTCTATAAATTTTAAACAGATTACATTTAACAATTTTATCTAAGTAGAATTAAATTTTAAAACTAAATTTACTTTAAAATAAATTTCCTACAACTACTTAGCCTACTGTAAAAACTTAAATACTGGGTTCACACATTTTTTTTTCTATATGTATGAATAAATCAAATAAAGAAAATACCTTACTGTGAAAATCGAATCCAGATCGAAATCCAGACGAACCCTAGCCTCACCACTGCTCGCGTCGCCATCGCGACTTCGTCGCTCACCCTACAGGCAAATGCCGATCATAATCGATCTCCCCTTCGACGACGACGCCATCGAGTTCGAGTTCGAGCGTCTCGCGCCTTCGACCCATACGAATTTCGATCGAGCTGCTCAGCCCCCATCGCCACGAACTCCCCAGCTGTCGACCCCCTATTCGCGGCGCCTAAGCGAACGCCTACGCCTTCGATCGCGAGTCGCCGCTGCCTCCTCCTGTTCGACTTCGAGCTCACGCGTGCCGCCCTGCTCGAGATCGATCGCGTCTTCGCGATATAGATGCAGCCGCCACCTCTGGCCCTCACGCGAAACAATCGCGACCCCCATTTTTTTTGAACGAAAAAGCTTTTGTTTTGAACTGGAACGAGAACGTAGCGGCCATTATTAATTTCTTCTTTTGATTTTTTTTTCTGTTGAACGATTTGATTTTGGAACGAGAGAAAAGGAATTCGGCCATACACTGCACGCTTTCGTTCCGTGATTATAGGCATGAGATAAGGGAAGGAACGTGGCTGTTGTTAAGTAATATAAATTTAAAATTTTAAATTGAATTTGCTTTAAAAATTCCAACGCATTTTCTAACCGTATGGTCACAAATCAACTTCGAAAAATACGAAAGTTGAAATCCGATAATAATTCAATATTACGGACCCAATGGAACTGGTTTCGTCGAATTCCGAGACTGCGCCTCGGACGGCTATTTTTAAATTCGATTTAAACGATTAAAATTCAAAACTGAACAGAAGAATTTCAAATTCGATTTTGAAGCTCCTGTTATCTTCAGAAATATCAATATAGATTTTACAATTCTTTGAAATATTTTTCTTCAACTTTAAATTGAATATTCGAATTTTTATTCAACTTTCAATCGATTAAATTTTATAATTTAATCGTCAAATTCAAAGTTATATCGAGGATTCAAATTTAATCATCGTTCAAATATTTAAAATTAATTAAATATTTTCAATTTAATTTGTTCAAAATTCTGGGTCGTTACAGGTAGTCATAAGGCACGACTTGGGGTGGTGTAGATCATGGCAAGGCAAAAGGGTAGGTGATGTTGTTGTTGTGCCCGAGGCAAGCATGCAGAAAAGATGAATAAGTGAAGGCTCAGCTAGGGTGTCAAGGCAAATAGGTGATGGGTTTGGATCTATTGGTCACGACTAGGCATGGAGGAGATGATGAGGTGGTGGTGGCCGATCATGGTGGTGGTGGAGTGGAGGAGATGAGGTCGCGAAATTGCTTGAAAATAAAAGAAAGGAGAAAAGAGAAGAGAAAGAGGAAGAAGACATGAATACTTTTCTGTAATTTGTTTTGAGGAAAGAAATGAGAAACAAAAGTGTTATGAACATGAAAAAAAAGAATGTGGGGAGGAGTTGTACGGCTAAAGAAGTGGATGGCTAGAAAATGAAAAGGCTATAAAATTAAGAGGCTTCAATTAAACACAAGTAACTTAAGTCTTTTGAATATCCAAGTCAAAAATCAAATAAAAGAAAAATAGGAAGTAGAGAAATGAAAATAATAAAATGAAAAATATAGACAATATAATGAAATAGAAAATAACAATGAGATACTGAAAATAATTGCGTGTAAACGCTAAATTTCATTCAATTTAAAAGTATAAACATAATTTAACAAAACGAAAAGCAGAACAAATGTCAGAAACAAATACAGTTTCAAAGAAAAAGATTGGAATAAAAATTTAAATTTAACATTTCACTGAAAATCAAAGTTTGACAAAAAATGGAACAAAATATGAAATTTTCAGAAAATCATTATTTAAAAATATTTGGAAAACAAAATATAAACAAAATCCCAAAATACATTGGAAAATTCAAATATTTCAATTTAAAATGATTTAAAAATCAAAGTTTCAACAAAAAAATTAATTTAAAAATATTTGTTAAAATATGGGTTGTTACACTCTCCCCCACTCAAAACTTTTCGTCCTCGAAAAGGGAGAAGGTAGGAGAATAAAAGCAACTAGAAAGAAAAATAGGTTGAAAGACAAGGATAAACAATGAGTTTAGAACTATACAATTTCAATTTAAATTAATTAATATTTAATAGTTTGGTTAAACCCATTTGTACAATTTCTTGCTTCCTTTATAAGTACCATTTATATGTTTAAATAATACCTTTATAAATATATAAAAACTTATTTGAATAGAATTATTTATATCATTACTTATATTTACAAAGAAGCTATTGAAAACATTAAATCCATAATTCATAAATTTATTAATTTATCTCAAGATACTTTTCAACATTATTAGTAAATCAATAATCATTTTCTTTAAATATATTGTATTTAATTAATAACTTCTAAAATATTTACAACACTAATAATTTACTATTAAACCATGTAGTATATAAACAAACAATATTTTAAACATATTAAATTATTTAGAAAGAGAATTGATCAAAATATCCTTTATATAATACTTTATCAAAATACTTTTATAATAAAATACTTTTATATCGAAACAAATTTTCCTTTTGAAAATACTTTTATAATTCGATGTCTCAACAAGTTTATCCTCATTCTTGCAGACTCTGGCCATGCGTTGATCAGGCGCAAAGCTAGATTTCTCCAAGTATTTAGTAGACTTGTTTCAACACCCAGAGAAAATACTGGAAAAACTTTCAAAACCGATATAGAAAGTACAATCCAAACAAATCAAACTGAATCATGGATCGCAGATACACAATGGTTGCGCCTGGATCCCCCAGGAAACATCCGTACCCGTAGGCCATCTCGGCCCTGCGAATTACGCTATGCAGTCGAGTTCGTAAGACCATGGGTAATGCTATGGAATTCGATGGACACTCGAGTATCATATCCGGAAAACCCAAATCAAAGAGAATAATATTGATAGAATGAATCCACAATGTGGCCACAAAGCGGATATCAAGCAGAAGGCACTTTCCATATCTTTACTTCGAAAATATGTATCATATAGTACCTTTTCAAATCAATTTCAAATTTAATACTTATATAAAGTCCATTATATATAAGATTTCATTTTCAAATCAAATACTTTCCAAAAACAATAGTATATCAAATCACACTTATATAGACTTCGATAATATAAGATTTCACTTTTCAAATTGAGTATCTTTTCAAATCAATAGTTTTCGAATCAACTCCATACTTATACAAATCATTTTTATATAAGTTCGATAACTCCCAAATCAAGTGTTTAGTAAAATAAGGTTCTAAATTTCAATTCGTTTCAATATCAGTTCAGTTTCAAAATCATATATGTTTTCACAAAATTATTTCTTCCAAACTAAATATCTTCAGTTTCAAAGTTTCTAAGGTAATAGGTTTAGCAAATAATCCAAGTTTGTTTCCAAATCAACATATTTTATGTCAAACAAATTCATTTCCAAAATCATAGTACTTTCAAGGATATAATACTTTCGAACCCAAACAATTTGAAATAATAATACTTCGGAAATCATAATACTTTGAAATTCAAACTTTGGAACTCATAACACTTGAAATCATAACACTTTCCTTCAAACAGTTTAGATATTAATAATAGTATATAAAATAAAATAGTTTATAAAAAAAATATTTAAATAAATAGTAATAAGTTAAAACAATTTATATTAAAATAATTAGTATATTTAAAATAGTTTATCTTAAAAATAGTTATATTAAAAATAGTTTATATTAAAATAGTTTATATTAAAAATAGTTATATTAAAAATAGTTTATATTAAAAATAGTTTATATTAATAGTAGTTTATATTAAAAATAGTTATATTAAAGGTAGTCTATATTAAAATAGTTTATAAAATAATATAAATAGTTTTAAATACTTTATATAATATAATAGTTTCTTCAAATTCCACAAATCGATTCAACTCAACTCAGATTCCAAAATTCAAATTTTATCCAATCTCAAATCCTCAAATTTCAATTCAATTCAGTTTCTCAATAAACCATTTCAAATTTTATCGATTTCAAATACAAATGTGAACCACAAAATAAACCATTTCAATTTCAATATATTTCAAAGCTTTATATATTCAATATTTCAAAACTAAATTTGATAATTTCATTTATATCTCAAATTCACTTTACTATTATTTAGTTTGAAATATTTACTTAATCATTTCAATAACATCTAAATACCACCTCAATTTTGAAATTTAAAAAAACAAAATATCCCATTCCAATTTATATAAATTTGAAATATGCATTTAAGTCACTTTTAATCAAATCCAAGTTATAAAAATCATATCTTTGAAATTTCAATTTTTAATAAATTACAGATCAACTTTTTTAAGTATAATTCTTAAATAAATATAATTTCAAATCAATCTCAAATTTATCTTTCCAACCTGAATCGTTATAAACTCTATATTTGAAAATTTATTGATATCAAATAAATACTGGGTTTTTAAATCCCAATCTATTTTCGAAATCAAATATTTTTCTCAAAATCAATTATACTCAAAAATGATTACCAAGTTTATAACCATCCCTTTAAAACCTTTAAACTATTTATTTTTATTTGAAAGATCCACTTTACCTTTTTGAAAATTATTATTATTATATATATACAAATAGTTTTATAAAAGATGTTACTAAGTTAAAACATTTAAAACTAAATTTTATTCAAAATATTTTAAAACTAAATTTCATATTAGTATAATTCAAAATAGTCTTATTCATTTACTTAGAAAAACAGGTTCAAACTTATTTAAATCATATTACTTCATATGTAAACATACAAACTATACTTTATCAAATAATTTATACTTCCGAAATTTCTTAGCTTTAAAAATTAAACCTCGATTTGGAAGTGTTCGAACATTCAAAATAGTCAGAGAAATCAAGTTTCTAATCCAAGAGTTGGAAATCAGCAATAAATCAGTAAATCAATTTCAAAAGATAGGGTTATACCAAATCAAACCCAAAACTCGAGGACTGAACACCGGGCTCGTTCAAACTGTTTCAAATATATATACATATATCTTTCGAATATCAAATCATACTTCGGAATTCGAAATCAAAATTAGTTTCACAAAATCAATCGCATAGCAAAGCTACTAAAGTGGCGCCTCTCCCCCACTCTGAAACTCGAAAATCAATGTCAATGATGCATGCACTCATCACCGAAATCATTCTCCAGCGATATAAGTGGTTTCTGGACTTCTATTTTCTTGAGAACATCTTTGAAATTTCTTTGAAATCTTTGGAACTCATTTAAAGTCATTTGAAACATTTCTTATTCGGAAAATACTTTCAAACCGTATTATTATATTTTTTCCAAATCTTAAAACCAATTACAAAATGCCGGAGTTCAATCTCTCAAATTTCAAATTCAAAACCCTTCAGTTATAAATCATTTTTATATAAATCAATTTCTTATATAATGTCCAAAATTTCAAATCCTTTCGAAACTTCAAATTGTCATCTTTGAAAGGTATATAATTATTATCTGAAACATTTCACTTTTATATATAAAATATAATCATTCTTATCAAAAATAATAATTTCGATATATAAAACAATTTCTAAAATACAAACAAACACGAATTTTCAAGGTATGATTCAAGAATGGATTTCAAAACAAAGATAGAGATTCAAATTAGAGGAACTCTAATCAGATAGAATTCAGATTTGAAGATAGGCTCGAACGAAGATGAGATAATTAATTACAAAATAGGAGATGGACAAATATATATAAATCGTGGGCGACCTTAACCGGGTTAACCGTGACTTCAGGAATATGATCGATGCAAAATTCTAAGGCAAATCGACATTCGATCGCTAGAGGTAGAATTCGACATAGCAAAAGACAGAAGCATCTAAACCAAGGGTATAGAATCTCCGGTGAATCAATGCCAATTATAAGGGAGTTTCACCGCTTTACAAATCATTCAAAGATTGGCGGGATCACCGATTTTTATAGAGGTCATTCGAAGTGGAGTTATGGAATGCTCCAGAATCAAAAGAATACAAATAGGGTTAGATAAGAAAGGATTTTAGAGCAAGTGGGTGCGTTCCAAAATTCAAAGGAATCTTAATCGATGAGAATCCTAACCAAGAAATTTACCAACAAGGTGGATAAGGAAACGAATAGGGTCTAGAAATTTTTGCTTTCAGAACAAGAAAATTATATCAAAATAGTCCATGAAAAATCCTTTGAAAATCAGTTGAAAATCGTTTTACACTTTGAAAATACGTTCTCTCACAAAGAAATTATTCTGAGACTGATTTCACTCATTCTAGGGTATTTCTACCCTATCTCTAATGAGTTTTTGCTCCGCAGGCTAAGGTTTGCCTAAAACCAAAGCTTTGATACCAAATGAAACATCCCACTATTTTGGACCATTCAAATCGACAATAAATCCACACATGTCGGACTCGAATACTTCAAAACAGTGGATTGTTAAGAAAATTTGGAGCAAATAAAATCAAATACAGAATCACAGACACAGAATATCAGAATAACTCGCAGCGGAAATAAAATACCATAGTAGTTCATGAAGCTACTATATAAATAATCTCAAAACAGATACATAATCCCATAGGCTGAAAAACAAATACAATAGAAGTCTGAATACATAAGTCACTAATACACCAGCAAAGGCTGAATAGGAAATAACTGGAATAGAAATAGATGACAGATAGATAAATGAGCTCCAACAAATCTCTAGCTCCATAAGATGAATCCAAAGCTATGATACTCAGGCTGACCCGAGCGTAAAGCAAAACACAAAACACTCGAGTCGGGACATACATACTTATACAATGTAAACCAACTCAAGTGAACTATAACAGGAATGCACACATAACTTAAAGGATGCTTGGGATCGCACATCCTTTAAGGATCCGTTAAACTATCTACTATGTGGTAATATACGCCATCACAGTAATGTCCAAAGTAAAGTAAACAATGCAAAATAATAGTGTTAAGCTGGATAGGGTAAGGTAAAGCTGCAGCAATCGCCCACCTCTAACCACACTTATAACATCCAACCGTTATTATAACCCGTGGTTATAAATTTCAAAATGGTTTATATTTCAAATCAAAACATATTCATTTAAACCATTTAAAATGAAGTCATTATACTTTCAAATCAAAATATTCAATTCCCAAAATTTTAGCAATTTCTAAGTTCGTTTATTCAATTATAATATTTCAAAACATTGTATTTTTAGCATTCGCAGCACTCAGAAAATGCTGCTGTAAGTATAATGATATGTTGAAAAACAATACAATTCAGAATTGACAGCACTTATAAACTACTGCTGTAATTAGTGAAAATTTGAAACGGTTCATTGTTGGAAACAATAGCACTTATAAACTGCTGCTCTAGAGACAGTAATAGATTTGCAAAACAATACGCTGAAACCACAACATTTCTGGAATGCTACAATTTCTGTTATAAGTTGTACTATGACATTTTTATACAATATATCTTCCACTTTTATCATTTTTAACTTATCAACTTATTCCACTTTTATCATTTTTAACTTATCAACTTATTCCACTTTCAAAATTATTTATCAAGATATCATTTAACTTATAATTTTAATAAAATAACATTTTATAATAAATATCCAATTAAATTGTAATTTATTTACATTAAGTCAAAATTCACTATAAGTTGCTTAACTTTTATTTTTAACAAATAACTTGATATTTTCTTTTATTTTAAAAAGGTATCCATTTCAATAATAAATATTTTAATTACTAAGTTAAGCTTAAAATTTCCATTTTTAACTCAAATTTCAATTATTAAGTTAAATCAAATTTTATATTACAATTTAACCCATTTATCAACTTATAAAATTTTAACTTTTACGAAATCACTATTTAAATCATTTAAATCCAATTAAAGTTAAAAATCCATATTTTTAAAATTTAAAATACTTAATAATTTTAGAATCATTTTAAAATTTAACCACGGGCCGGTATAATATTTCTAACCTAGGTCAAGTGATACGGATAATATATCATTTCAATCCGTAATCAGTTAACATTCCGGGTTTTATCATTTCAAAACCCGCAATCCCAAGTCAAATAAAAATCGCTCAAGCCTATTATTTCAGCTCGTAACGACTTTTCCCTATTCTAAAGTCCGTTCGGGTATGTATCATTTCAACCCATAGTGATTCTATACTAACAGGGAACTTGCAGTGTGAGAAACAGAAAATAAATAAACTGTAAAACATTTCATATGATGTCAGGTGATGCACCATGTATATAATCAGGTAATATCATCATAATGTCAGATTACAAGCAGATGTGAGCATATAACATAGCATATCAACTACTACAATTCAAGTGACATTGTTTCAAATTTATATAAGTACGATTTGTCGAGAGTGATAAACTCACCTTTTTAAAGCTAGAGACAACAATCAAACACAAGACAAACTACTCCGAAAAGCACGACAAAGCACGAATCAAATACGAGTGGATGGAGAGCCAAGATTCAATCTTGTAACAAACAATTACAAAACATATATAAGAATATGATTATCCAAAGAATTTAGACTTAAATCAAAATCAAAATATGAACAAAGAGGAGCAGAATGACTTGACCAAAGCAAGTAGGCTCAGCCACGTCCAAAATAGGCTAGACCATCATCAAATGAGCTCGGCTATCATGATTTGAGGCAACTAGGCTCAGCCTGGGCTACAAATACAAACGGCTAAGCAAAGGAATGTGAAGGGATTGGCAAGTAAAAGTCAAGTGAAGGCAAAAGGTCAAGGGAAAGTGGAAGGTCATGCACACATGGGTTCGGCCCTATGTCTAAAGTGGCTCGGCCATGGTGTGATGGGCTTGGTCAGGTGGTCATAAGGCACGACTTGGGGTGGTGTAGATCACGGCAAGGAAAAAGGGTAGGTGATGTTGTTGTTGTTGCCGAGGCAAGCATGAAGAGGAGATGAATAAGTGAAGGCTCGGCTAGGGTTTCAAGGAAAATAGGTGATGGGTTTGGATCTATTGGTCACGGCTAGACATGGAGGAGATGATGAGGTGGTGGTGGCGGCCGATCACGGTGGTGGTGGAGTGGAGGAGATGAGGTCGGTTAGGAAGGATGCATGGCCGAAATTGCTTGAGAATAAAAGAAAAGATAAAAGAGAAGAGAAAGAGGAAGAAGACATGAATACTTTTTTGTAATTTGTTTTGAGGAAAGAAATGAGAAGAGATGAGAAACAAAAGTGTTATGAACGTGGAAAAAAAGAATGTGGGGAGGAGTTGTACGGCTAAAGAAGTGGATGGCTAGAAAATGAAAAGGCTAGAAAATGAAGAGGCTTCAATTAAACTCAAGTAACTTAAGTCTTTTGAATATCCAAGTCAAAAATCAAATAAAAGAAAAATAGAAAGTAGAAAAATGAAAAATATAGACAATATAATGAAATAGAAAATAACAATGAGATACTGAAAATAATTGTGTGTAAACGCTAAATTTCATTCGATTTAAAAAGTATAAATAGAATTTAACAAAACGAAAAGCAGAACGAATGTCAAAAACAAATACAGTTTCAAAGAAAAAGATTAGAATAAAAATTTAAATTTAACATTTCACTGAAAATCAAAGTTTGACAAAAAATGGAACAAAATATAAAATTTTCAGAAAATCATTATTTAAATATATTTGGAAAACAAAATATAAACAAAATCCCAAAATACATTGGAAAATTCCAATATTTCAATTTAAAATGATTTAAAAATCAAAGTTTCAACAAAAAAATTAAATGAAAAATATTTGTTAAAATATGGGTTGTTACAACAGCACTACACGATTTTCAATCATAAGTTGTTCAATTCAAGAAACCACTAAGTCTACTTCTCTTTCTTTTTACAGATAGTTGAAATGAAACTTTATTTTGCTTTGGACTTGATGTGTGTTTATTTGCTTAAGTGTTTCAGCATTTGACTTCCTTGTTCGATACACTTGTGAAGTTTCAACTTTTGAATCTCGTTTGAGTTTTTCCATCAAGTTCTGACATCATGGCCACAAGTCATGACAGGATGTTAAGTTGAAGTCCAATGTTGTTCCGCTTCAGTCAGCGATTAACACTTAGTTCTGCCCCAAGTTTAAGGGATGAATTGAGAAGATCAGGTAGCGATCGTATTTCTCCTTCAATGCATCATGCTTAGCATTGTTGGATTGATGCTGAAACAACGAGAATTCGAGTGGTCGAATCACACTTGCTCTTTTGTCGATGATTGCATCCACGCTCCGGGGATTTAAGTTATTTTCACGGGCGATCAGCCACGTTTGCTTGACACTTGTCATTTCGTCCGCACTCTAGGGACTTAAAAAATTCACGGGCGCTCAGTTACACCCAACTTGAGTTTATACTCCGGCCCGCTCTGGGGACTTAGAGTCGATTAACATTTTATAATCCAGTCCACGCTCTGGGGACTTGGAGTTGGTTGACGTTTACTTTCCGGTTCGCACTTTGGGAATCTGGATCGTTTCGATGTCAATACTTCGGTTCGCACTCTGGGAATCCGAAGTTAGGTGATGTTTTATACTCCAGTTCGCACTCTGGGAACTTAGAGTTAGTTGATGTTTATACTTCGGTTTGTGCTCTAGGGACTTAGAGTCGATTAACAATTTACAATCCAGTCCACGCTCTGGGGACTTGGAGTTGGTTGACGTTTACTTTCCGGTTCGCACTCTGGGAATCCAGATCGTTTCGATGTCTATACTTCGGTTCGCACTCTGGGAATCCGAAGTTAGGTGATGTTTTATACTCCAGTTCGCACCCTGGGAACTTAGAGTTAGTTGATGTTTATACCCCGGTTCGTGTTCTGGGAGACTGGAGTTGGTAAACTGACGATCAATCACATCTGTTGTATGTTTTTGAATTTCGCTCACACTCTGGAAACGAAAGGTGTATCAGGATCGTGGATGGTTGGATCACATCCACCCTTAGTTAACAAGTGAGGTCCCTAGATGGATGGGTCCACCCTCCTCAAACTTGGTTCAAATACGAGCGAAGTCGTTAGGTTGATGGATCCACCCTCTTCAAAACCGTATTTGAAAGTTTATACTCCAGTTTGCACTTTAGGAAATTGGAGTTAGGTGGATGATTGTCATGTATCAATCCTTTTTTGACTTTAGTGTGAGGGCTTGTCCTCGAGATCGGGTTTCACTTAGAGAGTGACCGGTCGTATCACAGTCACTCCCTATTTGAATAAATTCCACCGTATGATGGAACTTAGCTCTCCGTGCATAGTGATGGTCATATGAAGTATTTCAGGTAAATCACAGCTCGGGCTTGAAGAGATTGCACTTTATTGCTGAAATAAGAAAATATGGCAAAGTCAGTTGCCTTATTACAAATTCTAATTTTGAAATGCAGAAACAAATTGCAAATTAAAAATATACTGAATAAATAAACAGAGCCTGTTATATGTAGTAGCGACGAAGACTCTCGCTGTTCCTGGCTCTCGGAAGAGTGAGACCGTCAACGGTCGATAATTTGAATGTGCCATCTCCGAGCTTTCGTTCAATAACATATGGTCCTTCCCAAGTTGGTTTCATATGCGAAGGGACCGAGTAAATTCTTTTTAGCACGAGATCACCAAGTTCAAAGGTTCGGGGTCGAACCTTGGCATTGTATAATCGGGCGAATCGATTTCGATATGCGGCTGCCCTCAGATCAGCCTCTTCATGCTTCTCATCCAATAAATCGAGAGATTCAACAAGAAATATAGCATTTGTCTTCGGATCATAGTATGTCACACGATGAGAAGGTATTTCTAATTCGACCGGAATAACAGCTTCTGAACCATAAGAGAGAGAGAATGGAGTGTGACCGGTCACGGACTTGTGGGTTGTACGGTAGGCCCATAAGGCCATAGGAAGTTCATCGACCCATTTGCCCTCGGCCTTTTCCAGTCATTTCTTCGGAATGGATTTTATAACTTTATTAACAACTTCAACCTGTCCATTCGATTGACGATGTGCGACTGCGGAGAATTTCTTCTGAATGTGGAATCGTTGACATAAATCCTTAAATTTGGCACTACCGAATTAGGTCCCGTTGTCGGTGATAATAGTACGTGGGAGACCACATCGGCAGATGATGTTGCACACTACAAAGTTGATCACCTTCTTTGTTGTGATTGTAGTAAGGGGTTCAGCTTCTGCCCACTTGGTAAAGTAATCGACTGCTACGATGGCGTACTTCGCACCACCTTTGGCAAGAGGTAAAGAGCCAATAATATCAATGCTCCATACTGCAAACGGCCATGGGCTGACCATTTGAGTTATCTCAGTAGGTGGGGCCCTAGGAATACGAGCATGCTTTTGACATGTATCACACTTCTTGGCATAATCTGCTGCATCACGGTTTACAGTCGGCCAATAGTATCCATACTGGAGTACTTTCCTAGCAAGTGCTTGCCCCCCGGTGTGATCGCCACATTCTCCTTCGTGTACATCATGTAATACTCATTTTATTTCATCGTGAGCGATACACCGGAGTAAAGGAACAGAGTATACTCTTCTATACATAACTCCGTTTTGAATAGTGAACCGCGAAGCTTTTCTAAGAATCTGTCTCTTTTCACTTCTACGCTCTGGTAGGGTTCTGTGTTCGAGATAATTTCTGAATGGAGTTATCCACGACTCCCTTTCGAAGACGACATCAAATATCCAATCAGTTTCCATCCAACCAATGCTTGGCGAAGATAATATCTCTACAGGAACAAGTCCCATTTGTTGTGCCTCACCTGTACTGGCTAACTTTGCCAATGAATCAGCTTTCTGGGTGTGTTCTCGTGGTATGTAATAAATAGCATAATAATCAAACTAATTCAATGTCTCCTGAACCTGAGCAAGGTAAGCGTCCAGTCTTTGATCTCTGGCTTGGTACTCCCCTCGAACTTGACACACGAACAATTGCAAATCACAGTAAATTTCCACCACAATGATCCTTAAATCTCTGGCAAGTTTCAATTCGGCCAGTAGGGCTTCATACTCGGCTTCGTTATTAGTTGCATGGAAGTTGAACTTTAGAGCGTAACATATAGATCGACCTTCAGGAGTTTCAAGAACAACCCCTGCACCTGAGCAACGGTCATTTGATGCTCCGTCTGTATGCAGCTTCCAGATATACTTGGGAGATTCACTGGTTTCGGGCAAGTCCTCTGGGATGGTAAATTCAGCAATGAAATCTGCTAGGACTTGTTTTGAATGGCTCATCTTGGAGTGTAAGTAAGGTCAAACTGACTTAGCTCGATATTCCATTTGAGTAACCTACCAGACGTCTCAGGACGCGTAAGGACTTGTCGTAACTGCTAGTCAGTGTAAACGGTGATTGGATGAGCTTGGAAATACGTACGGAGCTTCCTTGAGGCAATAACAAGACAATAAGCCATTTTTTCTAGCTTCGGATAATTCCTCTCAGCTCCGGTTAGCCGCTTGCTTATGTAGTCGATTGGCTTTTGTATTCGGTCTTCCTCCCGAACTAGGGCAGCACTGATTGCGTTTTCTGATACCGCCAAGTAAATGTATAATTTCTCATGATCGATAGGCTTTGACAAAATTGGCGGTGTGGAGAGATGTTGGATTAGTGCTCGGAATGCGCCCTCACATTCCGTAGTCCATTCAAAGTTTCGTTTTCCTTTCCAGATCAGATCGAAGAAGGAAATGCATTTGTCAGTGGACTTTGAAATGAACCTGCTCAGTGCTGCTACTTTCCTGTTGAGACTCTGGACTTGCTTTATAGTTTTTGGAGTTCCAAGATTTCTGATCTCCCAGATCTTTTCAGGATTGGCTTCAATTCCTCGAGCGTTGACGATAAACCCGAGGAATTTTCCGGATGCTACCCTAAAGTGACATTTCAATGGGTTGAGCTTCGTTCTGTATTCTCGGAGGATACTAAACATTGACTCCAGGTCTCTGATGTGATCGGTGGAAAATCGCGACTTAACTAGCATGTCATCCACGTATACCTCCATGGTCTTTCCGATCTGGTTAGCGAACATTCGATTAACTAATCGTTGATAAGTTGCCCTAGCATTTTTGAGTCCAAACGGCATAACTTTATAGCAATATAGTCCCATATTAGTTATGAACCCGGTATGTTCCTGGTCGGGCAAGTGCATAGGTATCTGATTGTAGCCAGAGTACGCATCCATAAAGGATAGAAGCTCATGTCCAACCGTTGAGTCTACAAGTTGATCAATTCGTGGAAGTGGAAAACTGTCTTTGGGAGAAGCTTTATTCAAGTTTGAGTAGTCAACACACGTTCTCCATTTCCCATTTGGCTTTCGGACAAGTACGGGATTAGATACCCATTCCGGGTATGATGCATCTCGAATGAATCCATTCGTCTTAAGCTTATCTACCTCTTCTTTAAGGGCGGCAGATCACTCTGGATCCATACCACGCCTTTTTTGCATGACCGGGACGTACCGCGAGTCAACATTCAGCGTGTGGCTCGTGATGTTCGGCGAGATCCCACACATATCAGAGTGCGTCCAGGCAAACACATTAAGGTTTCCTGGAGAAATTCAGCCAATTCCTCTTGCATTTGTTGGCTTAGCTGAGATCCAATCTTTATCATCCTTGAGTCATCATTATTGTCGATTGGAACATCGATCGTCAGTTCGGCCAGAGAAGCTTGACTGTCTTTACCTTCATCTTCACTTTCGGTATCTCTCGGGTCAAGATCTCTTTGGAATTGGTTGGGGTGCCCGGCTTGGGCCCAGGCGCTAATTGTCAATTATCAGCAAAGCGGACGTAGAGTGATTCCTCTATGCCCTTTCCTTTTTCTTTCTGCTGCGCCTCGCGTAGCTCAGCAACGTAACAGGCTTGCCTTGCGGCCTGATCCCCTTGAACAACTCCGACACCATTGTCGGTAGGGAATTTCAAAGTCAAACACCATGGGGCGATGGCAGCCCTAAATTCAGCTAAGGCTAGTAGTTCCAAAAAAGCATTGTATGGGGAGTTTATATCCAAAACAACAAACTGTAGTATCCGGACTCTCCGACGCTCACCAATTCCCAGCTCCACTGGCAATTCCACCACTCCAGTGGGTATAGTTGCACTCCCGTTGAAACCGTGAATGCGAGATTGACATGGCTTCAAGTCTTTAGTCTCCATTCTCATCTGGTCGTAAGCTCGTTTAAATAAAATATTCACAGAGCTTCCGCTATCTACCAAGATCCTCTTCATCCAAGCAGGACCTACTTGAGCTGATATGACTAGCGGATCAATAGTGGGGGCTTCGACCCTGTCGGCATCCCGACCTCGAAATACGATGTCATCTGCCACCGTTCTTTGCTGTTTGGCCGAAGCCCCATCTTCAGAATTACTACAACATTCAAAGTCCGCATGCCTGATAGAGCTGGCATACAACTCCATTTCCTTCCAGCTTCGGTCTGCTGGATGAGGACCACCACAAACAGTGTTTATCACCAATCTCTAGCCAGTACGAACGGGTTCCTCCTGTCTAACCGGATTCGGCACATGATTTTGATTCGATGGGCCCGCACCTCCAGACTGCGGTGCCCGCACAAACTATTCTAACTTCCTCTCTCTTATCAACTTTTCGATGAGATCCTGCAAGCGACGACATTCATTAGTGTTATGGCCGTAACATTCGTGGAATCTACAAAACTTTCCCGTTTGAATTTGCTTTTCTGATGACTGTTTCGGAGCAGGCTTCTTGTACTGAATAGTATTGCAGGTTTGTAGATATACGTTCTCCAACGACATATTCAGAGGAGTATAATTATCAAACATCGGAGCTTTACATTGTGGACCACGGTTCTGATCCCATTTTCTATTTTGGTTACCACTGCCTTTTTGCTGATCTTGTTTATTCTGAATATTCAATTGCACTTTTCTGAAACTCTCCTTGGATTGTTTAACAGCAATATTACTCTGAACTCCTTCCACACTTGGCCCAGCATCATCCTTCTTCCTAGATTGTTTTGCATCCTCCCTTCTCAAGAATTGGGCTGCCTTGGAATAGAAACGGTCCAATGATGTGGGAGTTTTTCCAGCTAACCAGTTACCGAAGTCAGAATCAGGTTCAGTCCCCTTAGTCAGTGCCATAAGAATAGAGTTATCATTTGGTTTGCTGATCTCAACACATGCAGCATGAAATCTCTTTAAATAATGCCCGAGTGTCTCTCCAGGAGCTTGAGTGACACTAGATAAAGTATTAACATCCTTCGGTCTTGCGACATGCATACGAAATTGTTTAATAAACTTTGTTGCCAACTGATCAAAGCATGAGATAGATCGAGGTGGGAGTCGTGTAAACCATATAGTCGCTATACCCACTAGTGAAATCGGGAAGCTTCGGCACTTGGCTACATCATCAGCTCATGCAGCGTTCATCAACCATTCGTACTTCAGAATATGCTGATTAGGGTCAGAGTTCCCTTCATAAAAAGGTAAAGTTGGCATCCTGAATCACCGAGGTGGTTCAGCATAAAGTATGTAATAGCCCGCTTTTCCGTACCCCTTGAATAGACACTAATCTCCATCTATTTACTCAAGGTGAACGAAAAACCGAACCATTAGGGTTTTTAAAAGAAGAGGTAGAAGAAAAGATAGAAGAAAAAGAAAAGAAGAACAACAGAACAACATCAGAACAGAAACAATATCAGAATCTCACATATCGCAGCGGAACAATATATAATAGATAAATGAATAATCTTTAAAACAAAGAACTATATCATTTTATACATACATCAATCATCAGAGTCAATATACAACAATGGACAGTTATATAAACTTGTCCTCATACAGAATACACAGCGGAATAAATACTATCAGATACAAATACTACGCCTCGCCATCCAGCTCATCTCCAAAGCTCCAGAATATCCAGAATATCCTGATAATATAACTCTAGGCTGCCCGTGTGGAAATTGGTGGGCACCCAGAGTTTAGAAGGGAACAATAAACTCCGAGTCAGTCATGGTGACTGGTGTGAGATCGTAAAACAGTTATTCTTTTTAAAATAAACAACAGGATA
Organism: Allium fistulosum; assembly: GCA_030737815.1. NCBI lineage: Eukaryota > Viridiplantae > Streptophyta > Magnoliopsida > Asparagales > Amaryllidaceae > Allium > Allium fistulosum. The sequence goes on along the minus strand of CM060908.1, from coordinate 759,634,573 downwards.
ATTTTAAAGTCAATTCGAAATGCTTTTGGAAAATGAAACTACCATAAGACCTCCCACCACACACACAATGCAAACGCAGAATTGGAGGAGATTTCTTCTTATGATAGTCAAAGATGCTTACTACGCCAATCATTGGATATTATTATTAATGTCTAGTGTGAAAAACATTTCGAAAGTAAAATATAAATCTTAGCCAGCATAGACATTTCGAACTATGCCTACTATAGCTACCATCCAAACAGTGGGGCGCCACCATAAGTGAATGATAGGTTCTACAACTAAAACCGTACAAGGTTCGTATTTGGAAGATGGATTTCCAACAAATGGTCAGGCTAAGGAACTTCCTTTCCTCCTGCCGAATAGGATCGCCTCTGGCTGGACGTCCCGAGAGACAAACTGCTCTCTGCCAAACAAGGCCGGGTTACCCCTGTAACAGGTAACTCACGAATATGTCATCACCCGGTCCTTTGGGACCTTTATCCGAGCGCTCGATATCCAACATCACACATCATAAAGGAAGTGTATCCACATGAGTAAGTATCTGGGCTCCATACCATGATACCACCCCTTTCCAGAAGGAAATGACATACCCTAAAGGGCGCGACCCTCATAACCTTGCCGCAACATTCCTGTTTCGACCATTTCCGGGTTGTTGAGGCCCTGACGAAGTCTCGTCCACAAAGCTACGCTTTCTACAAAGCCCTGCTTCGGGTCAAACAAAATGATCAACCTATGATCACAAAGATATAAGATCAAACAAATGATCATATCACAAATGATCAAACACTGATCATTTCACAGCAACACTCAATATGCCACGTTACCAAATTGGGATATATCGCTGATAAATTTCAACTACATAACCTCTGAGCTCGTACGTCTCAGAGAAGGGTGTTAAGCTAAGAGAATAAATTCTCCGCCACCAACAGAAATGTATTTGAAAGAAATCAGCTTTACATCTCAAATTGTAACGTCAGACACACAATCCATACAAGTCTGTTCCGGGATCGAACAGAACCGAAGGCACTTCTCACGAAGCCCTTGCACATCCGGATAATTTTCAATCACGTCGGAACTTCCCGTCACTAAGGATGATAAACCTCTAAACCGGAGATCAGCCGATGTAGAGTAACTCGACGGTAATCCTTTCGTTTTCAAAAATATCCGGTCTTCAACACCGGTCTTCAAATGCAATTCATAACGACGTATCACGTATTCGGAATGGGTTATACGACCCCATGGTCCTTTCCCGGCTAACCCGAATGGTGAGCGCTTATTTAAAAATAAGTGTGGCATTCAAATTCATCCAATTCACAACAAATACCTATCTAAAGGTAAATATTGATAGTCGGTTATTTAACTATCAATAAAGATGCGCAACATCATCAGATTCCAAATAATTTTCCCAAATTATTTATTTCCCAAAAATATCTTTTCTAGATATATTATTTTCCACACTTAACCATTTGAAAAAAATTTCAAATCAATTTACACATTTCATTTTATCTTTGAAGATAAAATCTCAAAACAGTTCATTTCATATTGGAAAAGCATTTCCATACTTATTTAAAAATAAGTAATTCACAAATCTATTTATTTTCAACATTTGAAAATATTCAATATACTTAAATCAATATTAAGTATACATTTCATTCTTTAAGGAAATCATTCTTTAAACACATTTTATTTGAGTCAAAACGAATGTTACGTAAAACATCGTTACGACGACTCAAAATCACTAGTATAGGGATTCGGAATTTAGATTGATATATGAATCCCAATACTAGATAAAAACATTTCCTTTCGGAAATCATTTACTATAACAGCAGTGTTATAGTCCACCATTTCCTTATATTTCTCGAAAACGTCTATTTCAACAATAAATGTTGAAATCTATGTATTCGATACTTATCACGTTTAAAACATCTTTTAAAACAATTACTTCATTTCTGTAATATCGCTTTCCCAAAACAAGTTCATTTTACTTAACAATATGTTCACTATCCAAAATCGTGAATATAATTCACTTAACCCAATTTCAATCATTTCTACACGTTTTTATCTCAATAAAAATTCGCTATCCAAAATCGCGAATATATCTTCTTAAAAAAATCTTTTATATTTAAATTCTCAAATTCTATCGATTTCGAATTTATAAAACAACGTTTATAAATTCTATTACTATTTTCTAACGACTTCAATTTAATAAATCTCCTTTATAAATAATTCGATAAATATTCCATCTAAAGGGAAAAATCCAATTTATAAGTTAATCTCTTACAATCTTTTATTCTACAGTTTCATCCATTTTATAACTTCACAATTTATAAACCTATAAATTTCATTCACTTACGGATTCCATAATATTTCATTTTTAACACTTATAAAAATTTGTTTTATAAGTCCAATATTTCGATTTATAAAATATCAATTTTTCAAATCTTTTTATACAAATCGTTTATTGTTATTCAAAAATCCCAACTTAAACCATTTTATAAATAAATCGACTTTTATTTCAAAAATGACACTTTGGTTATATTTCACCAAAAATTATAACTTTTATAACTTTAAAAATTTTACGTTTATAAATCGATTCAAAAATTCCATAAAACGTATATTTTCAAAAATCACTTTAAAAACCTTTTTAAAATAACAGTCGTTATTTTTACATTTCAAAACTGAATCCGATGATGCAACAGCACCAATTAGTCAATCACAACATCAAACATCATATATCAACATATGATAACAGAATATATCAAAATATCTGTAAATAATCAATACGATGAGGAATCCAGTTGGATCCCTCCAACCTGTTTCCCTGCATCCAAAGACGTCAGCACAATACCAATTCCGCTCCAGTACGGAATTATCGCGGTATATAGGTTTTATAAAAATCCGCTTACTAACGGCGCAATAGGGTCTCATCCGCTATACGAAGCGGGAAATCAATCAATCCAATATATACATATGCCAATATGTATATATTGCTATATATAGATATATATCCTATCATATCTAATAGCACATTCAAACAGTCAATCATCAATCAATAACTGTAAATAATTCCACATTCAATTGAGTGAGAAGATCTCACCTTGATTTTCCAATAGAAATTTGTAGCGTTTATTTCGAATGAAATTAAACGGACGTTTAATTTCACTCAAAATTTTCATTGACCCCGATCGCTTCCAATCTAGTTTCATCGCGAAGTATTCGACGATACGATTCCAACACTTTTCGTTTCGTCAATTTCTGATATCGTATGACGAAGTTAGGGTATTTTAAACTTTATACAATTTTAATATAATTAAATAAACAATTTTTATTTCAATTTTTATACCCCTTTTATCTAGACCGTTGCTTTTGAACCAAGGAAATCTGGCCGCTCCAACGTTTCTTCCCGCTCCAGATAAAACACACGCAAGCCAACCCATAGCTCGATCGATTAGGGTTAGAAATCGCGACACCTACGAACACCTGGAAGTTGATCAGAGACCATCACATTGTAGCCCTTCGCGTGAGCCACTCTCGGCTGTGATAGCTCGAAGCTCGGTCGAGCCATTAGCACGAAAGACGATGGTGAACGGCCAGAGAACGCGGCCAGGTAGCACCTCCAATTGACGACGATAGGTCGAATCACCCGTTAGATCTACTCGTCTCTCCAAACTCTACAACATCCTAGTTGAAGTCGAAGTCTATCGGGGAGTGGATGAGGAGATAATCGAGGGGGAACGATGGAAGACGCCGGCCATTAATCTCAAAACTGGCGGCTGCTCACGAAAATAACTAGGGTTTCGTTAGTTAAACGTATATATACACGTATATACTTATTAAATTAATATTAAATTCGTTTTAAACGACTTTTCCAAACGATCTTCAAATCACACGTGCCGCCTGGCGTTCGTAAGGTTTACCCCGCGTTCCGAACACAATGGAACAGGTTTCAGAAGCTAATTCGATCGTCTGTGCGAGATACAGAGAAAAACGATCGATTTAAATTAAACCGATTTAAATCGATTTCGAGGCGTTTTAATTTGTACCGGACAAATGGTAAATCCAAAAATTACGAAATTTGAAATCTTACAATAATATCACATTACGGATCCGATGAAACTGGTTTCGTCGAAATCCGACACTGTCTGAAAAATGACTATTTTTAACTCGACGATTTAAAATTAAAACGATGTCGATGCGTTTCGAGTTGCCACGGTCAAACGACAACTCCGATTGATACGAAAATTGAAATCCAATAATAACTAACTATTACGGATCCAATGGAACTGGTCTCGTTCAATTCTGAGACTGTTCGAAAATCGGCTATTTTTACAGTCGATAATTAAATATTAAAATATTCGATTTTCACAATTTAACTCCAAATTCAATTTTAAGAGTTCTAAAATATTTCTATAACTCCAGTATGATTAAATAAAATTTCCCAAATAATTTTTGATCATTTTAAACTGGATTTTCAATTACCTCTGGAATTTCAATTATTAATTTATCGATTTAATTATCAAATTAAATCCAATATTCGAAAAATAAATCATTCGACTTCTAAATTCCATTTATTAATATTTAAAATTAATTAAATATTCGAATTTTAATTATCTAAAATTCTGGGTCGTTACAGACTTCCCCCCTTAAAAGAATTTCGTCCTCGAAATTACAAGTTAGGAAGAAGATACAAAATCCGTTAACTTTCCAAAACAAACCGTTCAAATTAGATTTTCAAATCGGTTAAGTGTTTAACTTCTCCAAAATTCATAGTTAACTTCTCACAAAATCTTTACTAAGTTTTCAAATCATAACTTAGTTTTCAAAATTTTCAAATTTCTCTAAAATATTCTAACGCCTTAAATTTTCAGAAAATTTCGCCAGCGTCTCCTTTGCGCGGCTCGATCCAAAAAAAAATGACAGTGTATATATATCACAAATATACATCCCATCAAGTGATGAGGCATCCCGTAGGGAAAAAAGTGTAAAAGTACGATATTTAATCCGAGATATGTACCTTATTATATTTTTAGCGAGCGTATACGGCTACTATAGCGCGAAAGCGAGCTCCAAATGCGAAGCAACGCCATCCGCACCTACTAAACACTCAACAAACCATATTAGAACATGTAGATATGAAAATATAGTCAATATACATCATATAGCAACATAATACTACATATGTCAACATAGCAAATGCAACAAACAACAAATGCATTCAGAAGCAACAATGCAACCATCAAACCATCATCATCCAATAAACATCCAACAAATCCATACCGAATCAATATTCATTCATTTCTCATTAATATTCATTGAATTGGTTTTCAATTTACTCACATTTGATTCGTTAATATTGGATTTAACTAACATTCATTCATTTGTTTCCAATTAGTTTACATTCACTAATTGACATTCATGTTGGTTCATTTTCAATTTGAATCAAATTCATTTCTATTCAAATTTACATATTATCAATTTGAATTTAATCACTTTGCTTCCAATTTGTCGATTCAATTTCATTAACCCTTAACGAATTACACGAAATCAACTAACAATCAATCTAACAACCAATGTATAACCAATCATAACCAAATTTATTCAATTTACATTTCTTTACATTCAATTTGGTTCAACACTTTAAGTTTCAATTTGTTGATATTAAATTAATTTCCATTCAATTATTCAATTCCTTTAGCTTCTAATGAATTAACACTTATATTCATTGCTTCATATCAATTATTTATATTCAATTGATTGACATTCAATCCATTTATTAATTCAATTGCTAATTCATTTTAACAAATAAAATTGAATTTCATTTATATAACTCAAGTTCACATTCATTTAATAAATTCACTTTATTAATTTACTTTGATATCAAAATAAACTTCACTTCAACATCACTTAAGTTATTTTCCATTTCAAACATCATTTGTTCAACTTAACTTAAGTTTCCACTTATAAATCCAATTCAGATTTTGTTTTTCTTAACAAAATTTATTTAACCTTTTACCAAAATCAAATTTCATCAATCATTCAAATTTATATCACATTTGACTTTATTTTAGTTAAATTTCACATCATATTTCATTATGCTACTCAAATTCATTAACTTTACCAAAGTTAAATCTATTATCTCATATCATAAGTATAAATCTTATTTCACTTATATTTACCATATTTAAATTTGGACTTTAATTTTCAAATTTGTTTATCACAACAAAACCTCAATTTCCAATTTACTATGGTAGCAAATCAATCACACAGAAACTCGAAAATGATACTGATGATGCTGCAGTCATCACTGTACTATTTCCCAGTAACAATAGTGAATTCAGTGCTTTAAATTCTTTCAAAAATTTCCTTGATTTGTAAATCTCATTACAAATCTTTTACTTATAAAATTTCTCTATTAATATATAAGATTATTTTACCATTGTAAATCATATCAATTATAACTTCACCCTTTATAATTCATTCTTTTATACAATTTACTCTTTCACAATTGTTGTTTTAATTCAACTTATTCAAACAATCTTAACAATCAATTCATATACACTTTAATAATTCTAAAAAAATTATTTCTTTATATACAAAATATAATCAAGGTAAAATTATTCCATTTACCCAATTTAAAACAATACTGTGCCGAATTGTTCTATATAAGTGTTTAGAGATCCCTATCGATAGAGTTGTACGGACAATACCGACCAAAATCCATATACCACTCAACAAACCAATCATCACAATATAAAACAATTTTATATTCACTAACAAATACGCACTCATATCTATTATTACACTCAACTCATTCTAGAGTACTACTGACTCTATCTCTAATGAGTAACACCCAACAGAGCAGGGTTGTCGCTTAACCATATGCTCTGATACCAAATGTAATAGTCCGCTTTTCCGTACCCCTTGAATAGACACTAATCTCCATCTATTTACTCAAGGTGAACGAAAAACCGAACCATTAGGGTTTTTAAAAGAAGAGGTAGAAGAAAAGATAGAAGAAAAAGAAAAGAAGAACAACAGAACAACATCAGAACAGAAACAATATCAGAATCTCACATATCGCAGCGGAACAATATATAATAGATAAATGAATAATCTTTAAAACAAAGAACTATATCATTTTATACATACATCAATCATCAGAGTCAATATACAACAATGGACAGTTATATAAACTTGTCCTCATACAGAATACACAGCGGAATAAATACTATCAGATACAAATACTACGCCTCGCCATCCAGCTCATCTCCAAAGCTCCAGAATATCCAGAATATCCTGATAATATAACTCTAGGCTGCCCGTGTGGAAATTGGTGGGCACCCAGAGTTTAGAAGGGAACAATAAACTCCGAGTCAGTCATGGTGACTGGTGTGAGATCGTAAAACAGTTATTCTTTTTAAAATAAACAACAGGATAATTTTAAAGTCAATTCGAAATGCTTTTGGAAAATGAAACTACCATAAGACCTCCCACCACACACACAATGCAAACGCAGAATTGGAGGAGATTTCTTCTTATGATAGTCAAAGATGCTTACTACGCCAATCATTGGATATTATTATTAATGTCTAGTGTGAAAAACATTTCGAAAGTAAAATATAAATCTTAGCCAGCATAGACATTTCGAACTATGCCTACTATAGCTACCATCCAAACAGTGGGGCGCCACCATAAGTGAATGATAGGTTCTACAACTAAAACCGTACAAGGTTCGTATTTGGAAGATGGATTTCCAACAAATGGTCAGGCTAAGGAACTTCCTTTCCTCCTGCCGAATAGGATCGCCTCTGGCTGGACGTCCCGAGAGACAAACTGCTCTCTGCCAAACAAGGCCGGGTTACCCCTGTAACAGGTAACTCACGAATATGTCATCACCCGGTCCTTTGGGACCTTTATCCGAGCGCTCGATATCCAACATCACACATCATAAAGGAAGTGTATCCACATGAGTAAGTATCTGGGCTCCATACCATGATACCACCCCTTTCCAGAAGGAAATGACATACCCTAAAGGGCGCGACCCTCATAACCTTGCCGCAACATTCCTGTTTCGACCATTTCCGGGTTGTTGAGGCCCTGACGAAGTCTCGTCCACAAAGCTACGCTTTCTACAAAGCCCTGCTTCGGGTCAAACAAAATGATCAACCTATGATCACAAAGATATAAGATCAAACAAATGATCATATCACAAATGATCAAACACTGATCATTTCACAGCAACACTCAATATGCCACGTTACCAAATTGGGATATATCGCTGATAAATTTCAACTACATAACCTCTGAGCTCGTACGTCTCAGAGAAGGGTGTTAAGCTAAGAGAATAAATTCTCCGCCACCAACAGAAATGTATTTGAAAGAAATCAGCTTTACATCTCAAATTGTAACGTCAGACACACAATCCATACAAGTCTGTTCCGGGATCGAACAGAACCGAAGGCACTTCTCACGAAGCCCTTGCACATCCGGATAATTTTCAATCACGTCGGAACTTCCCGTCACTAAGGATGATAAACCTCTAAACCGGAGATCAGCCGATGTAGAGTAACTCGACGGTAATCCTTCCGTTTTCAAAAATATCCGGTCTTCAACACCGGTCTTCAAATGCAATTCATAACGACGTATCACGTATTCGGAATGGGTTATACGACCCCATGGTCCTTTCCCGGCTAACCCGAATGGTGAGCGCTTATTTAAAAATAAGTGTGGCATTCAAATTCATCCAATTCACAACAAATACCTATCTAAAGGTAAATATTGATAGTCGGTTATTTAACTATCAATAAAGATGCGCAACATCATCAGATTCCAAATAATTTTCCCAAATTATTTATTTCCCAAAAATATCTTTTCTAGATATATTATTTTCCACACTTAACCATTTGAAAACAATTTCAAATCAATTTACACATTTCATTTTATCTTTGAAGATAAAATCTCAAAACAGTTCATTTCATATTGGAAAAGCATTTCCATACTTATTTAAAAATAAGTAATTCACAAATCTATTTATTTTCAACATTTGAAAATATTCAATATACTTAAATCAATAGTAAGTATACGTTTCATTCTTTAAGGAAATCATTCTTTAAACACATTTTATTTGAGTCAAAACGAATGTTACGTAAAACATCGTTACGACGACTCAAAATCACTAGTATAGGGATTCGGAATTTAGATTGATATATGAATCCCAATACTAGATAAAAACATTTCCTTTCGGAAATCATTTACTATAACAACAGTGTTATAGTCCACCATTTCCTTATATTTCTCGAAAACGTCTATTTCAACAATAAATGTTGAAATCTATGTATTCGATACTTATCACGTTTAAAACATCTTTTAAAACAATTACTTCATTTCTGTAATATCGCTTTCCCAAAACAAGTTCATTTTACTTAACAATATGTTCACTATCCAAAATCGTGAATATAATTCACTTAACCCAATTTCAATCATTTCTACACGTTTTTATCTCAATAAAAATTCGCTATCCAAAATCGCGAATATATCTTCTTAAAAAATCTTTTATATTTAAATTCTCAAATTCTATCGATTTCGAATTTATAAAACAACGTTTATAAATTCTATTACTATTTTCTAACGACTTCAATTTAATAAATCTCCTTTATAAATAATTCGATAAATATTCCATCTAAAGGGAAAAATCCAATTTATAAGTTAATCTCTTACAATCTTTTATTCTACAGTTTCATCCATTTTATAACTTCACAATTTATAAACCTATAAATTTCATTCACTTACGGATTCCATAATATTTCATTTTTAATACTTATAAAAATTTGTTTTATAAGTCCAATATTTCGATTTATAAAATATCAATTTTTCAAATCTTTTTATACAAATCGTTTATAGTTATTCAAAAATCCCAACTTAAACCATTTTATAAATAAATCGACTTTTATTTCAAAAATGACACTTTGGTTATATTTCACCAAAAATTATAACTTTTATAACTTTAAAAATTTTACGTTTATAAATCGATTCAAAAATTCCATAAAACGTATATTTTCAAAAATCACTTTAAAAACCTTTTTAAAATAACAGTCGTTATTTTTACATTTCAAAACTGAATCCGATGATGCAACAGCACCAATTAGTCAATCACAACATCAAACATCATATATCAACATATGATAACAGAATATATCAAAATATCTGTAAATAATCAATACGATGAGGAATCCAGTTGGATCCCTCCAACCTGTTTCCCTGCATCCAAAGACGTCAGCACAATACCAATTCCGCTCCAGTACGGAATTATCGCGGTATATAGGTTTTATAAAAATCCGCTTACTAACGGCGCAATAGGGTCTCATCCGCTATACGAGAAGGGAAATCAATCAATCCAATATATACATATGCCAATATGTATATATTGCTATATATAGATATATATCCTATCATATCTAATAGCACATTCAAACAGTCAATCATCAATCAATAACTGTAAATAATTCCACATTCAATTGAGTGAGAAGATCTCACCTTGATTTTCCAATAGAAATTTGTAGCGTTTATTTCGAATGAAATTAAACGGACGTTTAATTTCACTCAAAATTTTCATTGACCCCGATCGCTTCCAATCCAGTTTCATCGCGAAGTATTCGACGATACGATTCCAACACTTTTCGTTTCGTCAATTTCTGATATCGTATGACGAAGTTAGGGTATTTTAAACTTTATACAATTTTAATATAATTAAATAAACAATTTTTATTTCAATTTTTATACCCCTTTTATCTAGACCGTTGCTTTTGAACCAAGGAAATCTGGCCGCTCCAACGTTTCTTCCCGCTCCAGATAAAACACACGCAAGCCAACCCATAGCTCGATCGATTAGGGTTAGAAATCGCGACACCTACGAACACCTGGAAGTTGATCAGAGACCATCACCTTGTAGCCCTTCGCGTGAGCCACTCTCGGCTGTGATAGCTCGAAGCTCGGTCGAGCCATTAGCACGAAAGACGATGGTGAACGGCCAGAGAACGCGGCCAGGTAGCACCTCCAATTGACGACGATAGGTCGAATCACCCGTTAGATCTACTCGTCTCTCCAAACTCTACAACATCCTAGTTGAAGTCGAAGTCTATCGGGGAGTGGATGAGGAGATAATCGAGGGGGAACGATGGAAGACGCCGGCCATTAATCTCAAAACTGGCGGCTGCTCATGAAAATAACTAGGGTTTCGTTAGTTAAACGTATATATACACGTATATACTTATTAAATTAATATTAAATTCGTTTTAAACGACTTTTCCAAACGATCTTCAAATCACACGTGCCGCCTGGCGTTCGTAAGGTTTACCCCGCGTTCCGAACACAATGGAACAGGTTTCGGAAGCTAATTCGATCGTCTGTGCGAGATACAGAGAAAAACGATCGATTTGAATTAAACCGATTTAAATCGATTTCGAGGCGTTTTAATTTGTACCGGACAAATGGTAAATCTAAAAATTACGAAATTTGAAATCTTACAATAATATCACATTACGGATCCGATGAAACTGGTTTCGTTGAAATCCGACACTGTCTGAAAAATGACTATTTTTAACTCGACGATTTAAAATTAAAACGATGTCGATGCGTTTCGAGTTGCCACGGTCAAACGACAACTCCGATTGATACGAAAATTGAAATCCGATAATAACTAACTATTACGGATCCAATGGAACTGGTCTCGTTCAATTCTGAGACTGTTCGAAAATCGGCTATTTTTACAGTCGATAATTAAATATTAAAATATTCGATTTTCACAATTTAACTCCAAATTCAATTTTAAGAGTTCTAAAATATTTCTATAACTCCAGTATGATTAAATAAAATTTCCCAAATCATTTTTGATCATTTTAAACTCGATTTTCAATTACCTCTGGAATTTCAATTATTAATTTATCGATTTAATTATCAAATTAAATCCAATATTCGAAAAATAAATCATTCGACTTCTAAATTCCATTTATTAATATTTAAAATTAATTAAATATTCGAATTTTAATTATCTAAAATTCTGGGTCGTTACAAAGTATCTCATCAGTAAAAGGAGTATGACTCCGAGATATTCCCCAGTCGTCATTGCTAAGCCCTTGACCTTCACGGATCATTTGATGGATCATTGCTGACAGATCGGGCATTTGGGCATTTTGAGCAGGCTGGGCCAAGGTGTGGTCGGGTTCCACAATGCGAGGAGGGGTCGGTCGCTGTCGACGGTCCGTGTCTCGCCTCCTTGGTTCTATGCCCTCGGGGACGTAAGGCTCATGATGGTATTCGTGCTGGTGATGGTTCAGATCTGTCCGATTTCGGACCTCAGCATCTAAATCAGTGGCTGTTGTGGTACGGTTATCAGTAACATGATGTGGAGTAGCGCTTCCTCAGGAGGAGGGTCCAGTTTGATGGCTGGTTGACGGGCCAACTCTCAGTTTCCCAACATTCAGGGTGTGTTGATGCCCAGTGGCCTGTATGTAACTTCCGTCTAGCCTTGGATGTGTAGACCGGTGATGATAGTCAGAAGAGGCTGAACTCTCGGTAGAAGAATAGGAAGCTTGATCCCTCCTGAATCTCCTTCATCGCTGACGGTTCAGTTGGTTGGTTAGTTCTGCATTAGCACGGAGCTGCTGCGTGAGCTGTTAGCGGCTCTGAGTCAATTCTTGCATCAATATCTGAAATTCATCTCTGGTGACAGGGTCGTGCGGATCTGACGGTCCGGTAGCAATCTGATCAGTTGGAGGCAGTTGTACGGGATTCTGTCTGTCCCGTCCTTCAAGATCTGCAACTGTGGAAGTGGCTTTTGTGTTAACCATGGTGGATGATGAAGCTCTCTCCTAGACTTGTAGCAAATCTGAATAGGATGGAAGAACTTATGAAATTGAGATCTAGATCTTCTCCTTGGATGTTTGCAATTTGGTATCGGTAGTAGATCCAACGAGCAGAAGGAAAAAACTGGGTTTTCTCTCAGTGAAAGCACCAAAGTGTTTGTACCAAAATTGGGTACAACACTCTTCGGAAGGGTTTGAAGAGATAAAAATTAAGAAATAAAATGGAAAAAGAGGATTATCTAACAAACACTTCAAAAACGAATAAGAAAATACGTAGAAACAAAGAAATTTAGAGTGGTTCAGCGTGTTGCCTACGTTCACTATGAAATTGATGATTTTATTGATGTTTTCTTGATGATTACAACTGATTACAGTGGATTACAGCAAATTACAGTGATGAAATTCGAGTACAACAACAGCCTTGTAGTGCAAAAATGTTTTAGGCAGAGTCTGGACGCCAAAGAGCCAAAAGATCCCTTTTCTGTAGGCTCTGGGGTGCTATTATAGGCGTAGGATGCAAATATCTCACTCAGATTTCGGGAGACCTCTTCTGGCACGTGGGTGGGCCCACACGATCGATCATACGTGGTTTCGACTTGATCCATGATCGATACGAATGAATTTAGTATCGATCAAGATTTGGTCCAATCGAGTCGAAATTTGGAACGGACGTTCTTATAGTTGTACGCAAGCTCCTGTGAAAATTTCATAGCATTTGGACTTGTGGATTGCAAGTTATGATCGATACAAGTTTGGGCTTTTCAGTTGTCGTTCTCCTCGCAACGATGCTCTTCGAATCAATCACTTCGTATCAATGACCACGCACATGATGCCAGTTGACGTGGCACTTGCTTTCAGGATTGATCCGAAGTTCATGCCGAATCGATCGAGTCTTCCCAATGTTTGCGCCTTATTCGTATCGATTTGATTGGGTTTTGTTCGTATCGATCACAGTCGCTCTGTTCATATCGATGGAAACGACTCAGTTCGTATCGATCCAAGTTGCACTGTTCGTATCGATCGTGTGGTCTTGTTCGTATCGATCGAAGTTGTTTCAACTTGATGGATACGAACAACGGATATTGTGATGGATACGAACAGATGGACACGAGATGACATCGATGGATGGATACGTAGAGTCGATGTTTTATGGATACGAAGAAAGCCTTACCTTTGGTGGATACGAAGTGTGCCTGTCTCTTGATGGATACGAAGAAGACCATCTTCGATGGATACGAACAAGACAGTTGCTGACCGATACGAAGTGGACTCGTTTATTGATGGATTCGAACTGATCAATACGAATAAGGCCACCTCGGATCGATTCGAACTTGATGGATACGAATAAGGCCACCTCGGATCGATTCGAACATGATGGATACGAAGTGAAGTTGATTCTTTTGATTTGCGTCGATCATATCTTGAGCATACGAACTCCGATTGACTTGAAATTTGGAATGTTGGCTTTCATAGCTTCGCTTGTCATGTCTTGTCAATTTCAGCTCGATCCGGACTTGGAAAAAATTCATCGATATCCGTAGCGAACCTGCGTATAACCGATCTTCGGGATGTACCCTCCTTGGTTTCCAGTCAAGTTCTTGGTATCACGGCTTTGCCAAAAGGCGGGATAACACATACAAATATTTTACATATCTTAAAAACTTTCATTACATAGAAAGATTCACGAGCTATATTGTTATATCATTTCTTTTCAAAAGAAAACAGCCTCTTCTCAAATTTCCTTTACTGAAATCAAATTAGCTAAATATATATTTTCTTACAAGACCTTTATTATATAAAAATTCAACACTCACTTACTTTTTCATTAAAAGTCCTCTTAACATATACAATTTATACCTTTACTCATTTTCCAAAAATTCTTGTTGTTGGATTGGACTCAAAGTGGACTTCTAACTATTTTCTCAAGGCATCTTTCTTACCAAATCCAAATATCTAATCATTAATTAGGAATGACTATTTCATACCTTTTCTTTAGGAACTTCCATATCTTCCATTATCTATAACATGTGGATTCCTATTTCCCCTTTATCTGGACCTATTGTACGTCATCAGTCGGCAGTCATATGGGAAACTACAATCATTGGGCTACTGAGGCCCAACTGGGGAGTCATGTACCATCGAGCTTTGGGTATTTTCCATATGAAACTATTCTATAGGGTCTATCATATATTGTATTTATAGGAAAAATACAAATATGTTCACTCAACATTTCCTAATTTTTTTCGAAATCGACTAATCTAAGCTCTGATACCAAATGTAACAACCCGCACTCTAGTGGGCCCAGAATTTTGCTAACCCGAAAACCCAAGTCCACTAAGATACAGATCGTTGGTTTGGTATCTTATAAAAGAGAAGCTATATTAGAGCACTAATATGGGTTAAGTAGCCTTGCTCTATCGTACATTTCTAGCACCACGCACCTCCACCTCATCCATATTTTTGAAGGAATCTCTGATATGGGTTAACTAGCCTTGTCCTATCAAACAGACTGACAACCAATTGTGCTGATGCATAACCCAACTGAATTAATCCTGGTAAGCGAAAGAGATCAATTAGGTATCACCTTGTCCTTCTTGTTGACCACAAGGGATAGATGCCGAACTCGCTAAATATGCAATTCCTCCCCCTTATTTTGTTACCTACGCACGCCAGGCTTTGCACACCCTGTTGTGTAAGTCCGATCCCACCCATCATCCATTTAGATTTCCTAGTGCAATCAAGGCAATACCCTCCTCTAACAAATTTGAAGTAGACTTACAAGTGCTGGCACAGTCTCGCCGTTCGTAAAAGGTCCGCCTATTGCCTACAATTACAGAGGTTCCTTTCCAAGCAACCACAGACTTGAGGGTTTCCCTTCACCTACACACAAGCGTATACTCTCCACTTGTCCTATTTGTTGGATATGTTTACAGCATCCCAACCCAGTAAGTCGTCTATTCTCTATAATTATAATAGACAATTTATAATTATTCACACTCGTTTTAAACGCATATCCGAGGCTATATATATACATACATGTATATTTATTCTTCTTACATTTTGTTTACTACCTCTACATCTTTTATTTTTAACCTTAGGTCTTCATTTTACTACGCGTTTAGCTTTTCACTTATCAAATTCATTTACCGCTTCTCAATTTCTGTCAGCAATATCGTTGGTAGTACTTTCATTAGTTCAACTTCGATTTCTATTCCATTTCACTTGATTATCAAACTTAATCCAGACATCTTTCAATTTACTTTTTTTAGGCAAATTAATCCATTTCATTCGATTATCAGACTTAATCCAGACATCAAATTCGTTTCCCAGCTTCTTTTTCTTGCCTATCACTCAAACTTCCTTTTTCATTGGTTTGCACTTTACTAACTTTTTAGTTTCATTCTTGTTTAAATATCACACCTTTCAAATTTACTAAATTTTAGTAAATTGGAATCTAAACTTTTACAATTAACTGTTACATAGTAAATTTTCATATTTTATCACAAAGAGGTGGTTTGTATGATATTTGTAATTACGAGGAGTTCTCTTTTTATTTATTGAAATAGACAATACAAAATACAATGGCTACCTTTATTTTTTACATCTCTTTCTTTGATAGACATATATTTGTTCCTTGTTATTTCAAACATCACACTTTTTCTAAATTTAAACTTGATAGTATATGGAAATCCACTTACAATAGTATACATTCCAATGGATTAAAATATCACTAAAATCCCAAAAGTCCAATTAACTTTGTTTTCCAGTCTCAACCACTAATATCAAATAAAGTAAAATCCTAATTCATTATGTTTCAGTTAACTAATCCAAGATAAAATTGATAACTCAAATCATTTCACGATTACAAAATTAAATCTAATCATTACGCTTTTGTATTTATCAACACAAATTTATAGGTAAGTTTACAGCCTCCAACATTTCATACATATGAATTTATTGCAATTTAAATTCAATTCTCAGACATATAGGAATAAATAGGCAACAATATAATATAGTATTATATAAAAATATATAATATTCCCACTCACCTTTAATTAGCACTTCCAAATCTCTAGATCTAATCCAGATTTAACCCTGTTATTTGTATTCTCCATTTTTGACTCCCTATTCTAATCCATAGACAATATTTATATGGATCTCATTAGAAATTGGATTAGGGAAAATAGATTTGGATTTAGATTTATTAATTAGAACCAGATCTAAAAGTTTACCTTTGATGTAGCAACTTGATTTGAATCTATTTCCGATCCTCTGTTCTTTTCTGTTCTTCTCCAAAGTGTGTCCGTGTAATCTAGAACTACTTCTGTGTATTTATAAATTATAGAGGAGAAAGAAAAATGACAGAGCTTCCACGCTCATTAGAAAACTAATGAGTTGGAAGTGAAGCCCTAGGTCCTAAATTATAGAGGTTCAAATCAATGCTAACAGATGGAAATAAATTAGATCTGGGCCACATGATCTTAAGTTATAGCCACCACCAAAACAAGGTAGGTCGACTGCCTTATGACCCAGGTCGATCGCTCATGGTCGACTGTGCCCAGGACGCGGTTGACCTGACTAGGCCAAAATAATGTATTTTTGAGCGTTGGATGATTTAATTGATTTGTTGCCATTTACTCTCCAATTAACATTAACCAGTGTTATCTTATGCCTTAATTAATTTTTCTTAAACGGTAAGCTACTGTTAACTTTAACGGTGTTAATCAATCATTAATTAGTTTCAGATTCTTTCCTTAATTACATATATAATTATTTCCCACTATGAAAATTCAAACACTCATAACTTTTTCGTTTGAACTCCGATTTAAAAAGTTCATATATGAAAATTGATCAAAAAATCGCCTCGAATCCAATAGTATAAGGTTTATAGCCAAATTCCAACATTTACAAAAAAAATTATTTTTCAATATTTATTATTTATTAATTAATTTCTTTTTTAATTAATTAACGTAAAAATGCAGGGTGTAATAGAAGGAGAGAAGACTACCAAGGTCCGGGACCAAACTATTGTCAAACAAGCCACCACCATTATTGAGCAGGCCATCGAATTCACCTGATTCTACGAGGAGAATGTATGACTGGCCAAAGAGAAAGAACTGGTCACATCAGATAAACTGGCGATTGAGATAAACCATTTGGTCACACTATTGGAGCTCTCTGACCATCAAAAGGAGCACAAGTAAGCGATAGGCTAGATGGATGCCAGCGTGCTACATCTCTATACTTGTATTATTATGAACAAGGAAAGTTTGAAATGCCTCGAAAACGATTATCTCCAGACTCTCGTTATGGTTTGGGAAGAAGTTTTAGTTAGATTAGAGCGAGCCAGGGATATATGGTCTAAAGAAGAGTTATTGGTCACTTATCTCAACCCTAAGGATATAGACTTTCTGACAATTGGCAGGGAGAGGGAAACCAGTGAAAGGGGTTTTGAAATCAAAGTTCATGGTTAAACTCATGGTCCAGGTATTTCCTTCATTTCTTTCATACTCCAAAAGCTCCAGTTCACTCCGTAGTCATTTACTAAACTATACAACTGCATTTCCCAACTTGTAGGTCAACTATCTCTCCCGCCTCTTCCTTTAGCTACACAAGGCTCGGGAGCCACTGCCATCTTTACTACTTCCACCGCTGTCTCCATAATGGCTTCAGATATAATTCATGGCTCAACCTCTGGGCTTGGCCCCGACTCTGAGTAGATTGCGGCATCGCAGAACCTGGAGGATGTCTCCTTGTCTCAAGAAGAAGAAGCGATAATGACTGATAAGTCAAACTTAACTGCCAGGGAGAAAATGGTAGGGAGACTGGAAGAAGGAAAAGAAGGGGCTGCAGGTGAAGAAGGAGGAAGCAAAGCGCAAGACTCCTACTACATTCAAGCTTCGGAGGTCAAAGGACGGAGACGCCACTGTAGGAGGTTCTGAGTCCTACCATGGGAGGAGAATCTGCATCCTTGGCAAGGAAAGCAAGGGAAAGAAGATTCTAATTTGTCCGGGCAAGAATGGTAAAGCTAGCCAAGGTGGAATGAAATGATGATGTGATCAAGTTCTAGTGGAGTGGAGCATTTATGATTTTTGTATGATTTTTTGAGTCGATTGAGTCTGTATAAGTACAGATTTTGTACTTTATGTTCTTTTTTGCTTTGTAGTTGTGTAATGCCTGAAACTAGCTGATGTTGTATAGGAATAGCTCACGCTGTTTTTAAGTTTGTACATAAAATGATACTAGTAATGAAAGATTTTCACTTCTATTGTAATCTCTCTTCTATACTTTTTTGCATTCTATGTATTGTGCTTGTTTATAAATAACTGGCTGTTTATATAATATGATTGCCTGTATTGCAATTTCCTATATCATATACTTCTGTGTTTGTGCTATATCTTTACTTATTGCAACTCTATGCATATAAATGGTATTCCTACAATTATTTAGCATATTATATTACTTAGCTCTCTTATGATTTGCCAAAATACTCCATTCGGCGTAACAAAACTGTAGTGTATCTCGGTTTAGCCTGTCCCGGTAATGTGTTGGTGTATGTATGCCCCCACTCCATAGGTCTGGTTATTTCGAACTCAGGTGGGTTCAAGCAATTAGTTAGAGATTGGTTGTTCTAGGAGACTCGCTCGGTTTCCCTCGGTCGAGGTCATGCAGTAGGCTCCTATCTTCGGGAACTGTGGTTCTACTGCTCGATTTCGAGCAATTCGTTCCTTGTTGTGACTGGATTCTTCCAAATCTGGTATTAAGATCCTATTCACATTTTAGTTTCTTTCTCCAAAAACTTTGGAATAGCTCAATTCCTTGGAACTTCCTTCAATGTTTCCATCGATTAGGTGATTTAGACTTTTATGATACTACCAGAGCAATGTTGATTTCCATCAATCCTACGATAGGAAACTTTTTCGATGCTGTTGGGCAATGTCGGTACTTAGAAAGTTTGAATGAACTATCGGTGTTACCGAGGTAACATTGATTACTTATGAATAATAAGATTTCTCAATGTTGTTGAAGCAGCACTGGTACTTAGAAAATTTTGAATTGAGTTTTTCGACGATCTGACGGTTAGAGTGTCTATACTCCCCATCCAGAGATTGGGAATTATTTTCTCGGTCTTGTGGGCATATGTTGCTTTCAAGAATGCAATTCTATCGATTGCAGCTTATTGATGGTGCATAAGGAATTTAGCGTACTTGGATGTAGTTCCATTGGTCCAATCAACGGCGTGCGACTTATTAGTGGCATGCAAGTTGTATTGCATACTTGAATGCGGTTCCATCGGGTTAAGTAATGGTGCGGCTTATTGGTGGCACTCAAGGAGATTGGCTTTCCCGACGTTGTCGGAGCAATGTCAGTTCTAAGAAGGCAGGGATCGATTTTCCCCGTTGATCCGGTGGTTTGAGTTGATTTTCCCGGTTGACCCACTGGTTTTCTTACAAGAACGCGGTTCTATTGGTTCACAAGCAAGATAAGTTATTAATAAAAGGAAAGGCAGTCATGCCTATTTACAATGCCCCTAGTGTCCTTGGATGGCTTATTTGCAAAAATAGAAAATATATAGATAAGTATTTTATATAGTAGTGTAAGAGCGAGTCGTTGTTTCAGGCATGGGGAATCAGAATTCTGTCGATCGTCATTAGCTTGATTGTTCCATCTCCCAGTTTTAACCGATCACGTAGGGTCATTCTCAGTTTGGGCCAAGGCCTCCTGTACTAGGGAAGATCCATTTTAGGACGAGATCTCCCAGTTCGAAATTACGGTTCTAAACCTTGGTGTTGAAGTGTTGTGCCACTCTTTTATGGTGAGCAGCAGTCCTACGTTTAGCTTTCCCCCTATTTTCATCGATCTGGTCAAGTGATTCGAGCAGTAGTTGCTTGTTTTCTCTTTGATTGAAATGCCTTATGCGGTGAAAGAGGACTTTCAGTTCCACTGGTATCATAGTTTTTGAACCATGGGCTAAAGCGAAGGGAGAGTGTCCAGTCGTATATGTGTGATGGTTCCTATAAGCACTAGTGTAAGCGGAAGCTCATCAACCCAATTTCCTTTAGCTTTTGTCAGCCTCTTCTTTATGGTGGATTTAATAACTTTGATCATTGCCTTTACTTGCCCATTTGCTTATGGATGTGTTACCGTGGAATAGGTTTTCTAGATCTGGTAACACTTGCATAAGTCCTTGACTCGATACTCTCAAACCGAGTTCCATTGTCCGTGATAACTTTCCGTGGCACCCTGAACTTGCAAATAATGTTTTTAGTTACAAAGTAAATCACTTTTTTAGTAGTAATCGTGGCAAGCAGTTCTTCTTCAACTTATTTTGTAAAGTAATCAACTACAACATTGGCATATTTAGCTCCTCCTTTTGTTATTAGTAACATGCCGAATAGATCTATCCCCCAGATTGCAAACAGCCATGGATTGACCATTTGCGTAAGTTCCATAGATGGGGTTCATGAAATCTTTGCAAATCTCTGGATTAATTACATCGTCTGGAATAGTTTTCCATGTCTTGATTTATTGTTTGCCAAAAGTATCCATAGCGTAAAGCCTTTTCCGCTAATGTTTTCCCCCCGGTGTGGTCAACCCAACTGCCTTCAGGAATCTCCATGAGGAATTTTTTTGGCTTCATTTTTGGTCACACACTTGAGTAAGGGAGCGATGAACTCTCTCCGGTATAGTACTCCATCCAACATTATGAATTGTGCTGCCTTTTGAAGGAGCTTCTTTAATTTATTCTAGTCCCTTGGGAGTATTCCTCTAAACAGGTAGTCCTTGATCGACATCTTCCATTATTCCTCCTCTTTCGCGGTTCCTGGAATCTAATCGACATTCATCTGATCTATGCTGGGTGCTGACGATACTTCCAATAGGACCAGTCCTAGTGACTGTGCATCTCCGGAACTGGCTCGTTAATCCAAATGATTAGCCTTCACATTCCATTCTCTGGGAATATGAGTTATTGTGTAGTGTTCGATATCGTTGAGCAATTCCCATGCTTTCGATAGTTAAGGGGCGAGGTTCGCACTCTTAGCTTGATACTCTCGTTTCACTTGATAGACGACTAATTGGGAATCGGTGTATATATGGAGAGCCTTGTTTCCCAGTTCCTTCACAATCTTCAACCCCGCTATTAACGCCTCATATTCCACCTCATTGTTAGCAATAAGGAATTCTAACCTTAGAACATAACAGATCGACCGTCCTTTAAGAGTTTGAAGCATAACTCCCACTCCTGAGCAGAATTCTTTTGATGCACCATCGAGAAATAATTTCCATTATGATGCTACAACCACTGTATCCTCCTCCTTACTATCCTGAATTGTGAACTCGACGATGAAGTTAGTCAACGCATGTCCGTTAATTGATTTTTGAGGATTATAAGTCACAATGTACTGGCTTAACTCAATATTCCACTTCAAAAACCATCCTGAAGTCTTGAGTCAGTAAAGTATCTGCTTCATGGGTTGATCAGTTAACACCTTAAAGGGGTAAGCTTGGGAATACAATAGTTGCGTCCTTGATCCTATCAACAAGCAGTATGCTAACTTTTCTAACTTCAGGTGTTTCGTTCAGCTCCAGTGAACCATTTGATGATGTAGTAGATGGGTCATTGAATCCTAGCCTCCTCACACACAAGTGCTGCACTTAGTGCATGGGCTAACACTGCTCAGTGGATGAATAGATCTTCCCCATCTATTGGTTAGATAGAACTACCGGGGTCTCCATGTGTTGAAATAATTCCTCAAATGCTGTTTGGCAGTCTTGATTCCATTCAAAGTTCTTCTTACCCTTCTTTAATGCTACGAAGAATGGTATACACTTATCCATCGCATTGGATATGAAACTCCTGAATGCTATAATCTTCCCATTCAGACTCTGCACCTACTTTCTTGTCGAAGGGGCTCAGACATTCTATAATGCAGCATTTTATTCTAGATTGGCCTCAATGCCCTCGCATTTACTACGAATTCGAGAAATTTTCCCGATGAAACACCGAACAAGCACTTCAAGGGGTTCAATTTCATCTTATACTTCCAAAGGATTTCAAACATCTTTAAGAGAGTATCCAGACAGTTTCTAGATACTGATCTCACAAGCATGTCGTCCATATATACTTTCATCATCCGTCCGATCTGATTCTTGAACATTGCATTCACTAATCTTTGGTACGTAGCACTAGCATTCTTTAAGCCGAAAGACATTATGCAATAATAGTATAGTCCCAAGTCAGTAATGAAGCTTGTGTTCTCCTAATCGGGCTCAAGCCTCATAATCTGATTGTATCCTAAGTAGGCATCCATGAATGAGAGTAACTCATGTCTCGATTTCTTCCAATGAGCTGGTCGATTCTAGGTTGTGGAAAGCTATCCTTCAGGTAGGCTTTGTTCAGGTCCAAGTAGTCGACAGAAGTCCCCCACTTCCCATTCGATTGCTTGGCAAGTACTAGGTTTTACACCCGTTCAGGATATGTTGCATCATGGATAAAGCTATTATCCAACAACTTATCCACTTCTTTCTTCGATGCAGCGGATCACTTCGAACCCAAATTGCATCTCTTTTGCCTTATTGGGGTGAATATAGGGTCGATATTAAGTGCATGACATCCTATCTCTGATGATCCCATACTTATCGGAATGCGTCCAAACGAATACATCCAGATTGGCACGAGGAAATTTTATCAGTTCATTTTGCATCTTGACTCCAAGTGTAACATCCCCCATTTGGAGGCCCAAAATTAACTACTATGGATGCTGCATTCATCCATAGTTATTAATTCTCGATGACCAAATGCGGTAATGTTAGATACATTGATATACCAGAAACACATGAATATGAAAAAAAATTAAACTCAGTTTTAAACCAATTTCTCATTTCATTTTAGATTCATTACATAATCCCATAATAAGCCACGTTCAGAGAAATTACAATTTATTACAAAATATTCCAAGAGCAACATATGAAGATGCCCCCTTGGTTGATCAGAGTATAAATATAGGTACTAAACAACTTTGCCATTGCATCCAATAACAGAGCGAAATTCAACAGAAAGAACTCCTAATAGCTAGCTTGCCTCATGCATGTTTCCGGAACTTATTCGTCTAAAGGAGAAGCTGAAAACCTTAATTCTCAAACTACTCAAAATCAATTAAGCACCTGAGAGTTTAAGGGGAAAACATAAAGTTTGAGTCAGACAAAAAGTCTGGTGTGAATAATAACCTACCATCTCAAACTATATAGGTATCTAGTGAGACCATACCACTTAGCAGAACGGGTTTTCCCCTTACTGCCATCTTAATCGAATTTATAATAACCATGTATTGCGTGCACCGGCATCCACAACATAACATAATAAAATGTATCATGATGATATGAAAACATGCAATATGCTCTGGATTTCCCATCCCCATTTACCTAACTATTTGTCTCAAGTTATAGTTTTTAAGGTCACTATTAATCTATTAGTTTTCACGGGCCAACTAATAACCTGTTTCAAGCTTATGGACTAATTATCTGGTTCCATAGTTTTCATGGGATCACTAAGAACCTATTGGTATCTACAAATAAAATATCCAATCATAGTTTTAATGGGCTTACTATGAACTTATTGGATTGTCCAATAACATCTCTCATGTTATAGTTTTCATGGGCTTACTACGAACCTATTAATCTCTATCAATTACTTGTTCCAGACATTGTTTTCATGGGATCACTAAGAACCTATTAGCCCCCTACCAATAACAATTTCCATACATATTTTTCATGGGCTTACTAAGAACCTGTCTAAATTAATGATCTTTGATCAATTTTAGGCATCCTACATTATGTTCCATCTGACCTCCTGGATGCAATTCTACTCACACAAGAGTTAATTCAATGTATATTCACTACCGAGTCAACCTAGCCGGTTATTCTGCCCTTGACACCCCAAAATGCAGTTATGAGTTAATTATGAAGTGAATATGATAACGGAAGCATACATGATAACCGATCAAAACTTAACAATATAAAACATCCTTGATTTAATTCCTTGTAATCATTTTCTATTAAAACATGGTTAATACACATAACCCGCTATCCTTTGCAAGGAAAACTTCCTCTGAGATTTCAAATTTTAAATGCTATTTCAAAACTCTTTTATATTGCCATGGGTTTACCTCTTTTTAAAAATGAGGTTGGGTTTTCTTATTTGAAAGCTAAGGCTTTCGACTAGATACTTTGGACCATTGTGACATCATGGGTAACCCTTCATCACTCTCCCTTTTGAAAGCATTACTTAAAATCTCAGACCTTCTCTTTCAAAACCATTAAAACATACCTTTTGAAAGCATTGGAAACCTTCCTTTCAAAACACTTAAAGATATACCTTTTGAAACACTTAGAAATTTACCTTCCGTAAGCACTGGAAACATTCCTTTCATAACACTGAAAAACATACCTTTCGAAACACTTAAAGATATACCTTTCGAAGGCATTTAGTTCAAGTAAGAATTTATGGAAACATAGCTTCGAATCCATTTAAAGTTTTCCTTTCGAAACCATTAGGTTTAAAATTTAGTATAACTATAGGGTCAAAGAGAACAGAAACGAATGTAACCCTTTCGAAAGTATTGATCTCAAATAAAAGAATTAGGGAAGAGGATAGCTTCGAGACCAACCTTTGGAAACCATTGACTTTGAAACTCTTATTAAGAGTGGCTAAAACAACCCTTTCGAAAGCATTGAGGATGCGGCTTTAAGATTTAAAAGGATAAAAGCTTCCCTTTCGAACAGTATAAAGAAAAGCGGCCTTTAACTGATTTGAAAGGTATGTATGCGACTGCTAGGTAATGAATAGGTTTAAAAGCGGCAACTATTTTGAAAGCTTCTTTTAATAACAAAGTCAAATTGGATTGATTCGAAAGCTTATAAAAATGGCTTCAATCCTTTCGAAAGCATGCCTTCGACACAGTTCCTTCCACCTTTCTCCAATACACTACGTATCAATTGTTTGAAACCATGTGCATTGGTTTTGAATAGGTGCAAAAGGTCATCAACAGAAGTATGGTGATAGAAGCAAGCAAATGGAAGTGGAACAAAACTGATTTATGCCTTTCAAAGTAATTCCTTTTTACCTAACTTGCGTAATTTGTCAAAATATGATTGGTTGCCAATTCATTATAAAAATTCTTCACTAAAAGGCTGCCGAATTCAACATTTAACAAATAAGCCCTTCCCCTTAACAGAACATTTAAAACATTTAAGTCCACTAACTTAATAATTTAATAACCATAGTAAAACACTTAGGAAAAATCCCCAAAAATCACAATTATTCACTTTTAATATATTTTCTTACATATATAAATTTCAGACCCAAAAACAATACTTGATTGCCTTAAATAATTTAAACTCAAAATTGTCTATTTCTTCCACTCAAAATTCAGAATAAATTATCCATAGCTTGGAATATTATGAGAATTTAAATCCATCTCCAAAATATTGTTTTACATATTCAAACATCATGGCATTCAAAAATCAATTTGTACGATTTTAACCTTAAAATTGAATTATATTATCCAACAAAAATCCTTGTTTAAATTATAACATGGCATATAAATCAAAGCATATCACCATTCATTCAATCATACGGTTTTAAACCTTAAACTCAAAATAAAACATTTAAGATGACTGACATGAGATGGTTTAGATCATTATTCACCTTGTTTGGATACAGAACTTGAGATTTGTTCTTGCTTTAATCTTCCTAGCTTGAATCTTAGCTTCTAATTAGATTTTTCTCTTCTTCTCCATAGGGTTATGGCCGGCCTTGTTTTCCTTTTGTTTATTTTTTTATAAGACTGTAATGAGAATGAAAGGTTGTGAGGGTTTTAGGGGTTGTAGGGTTTGGTTATTCCCATATTACCCTTGCCTTATTCTCTTAAGTATTTATCTTATAAACCATTTTGATAAATCCATTTAGTTAAGGCACGAATCTAATTAGTTTTCAAATCTCAATTCCCTTATCACTCTAGTCTCTATATTATTCTATTTAATTTATCTAATTAAATCTCTCGAATAATGCTATTTAAAATTAAGGGTGTTACAGACTACCCACCTTAAAGAATTTCGTCCTCGAAATTCAGTAAGGACTAAATACTAAGCATAGAAATCATCTGTAACACCTCTGAACTAGCCTACTAGCCTACTTGACTAGGAAACAGTCTATATAAAGTAAATATAGAATATACCCATAAAATAGATCAAGATAATTATCTCTAATCCTGTCTTCTATCTCCCAAGTACAGTCCTTCTCGTTGTCCCTCCATTGAACTTTCACCAACTTGATTGTCTTGTTTATTAACCTCTTTTCATCTCTTGCTACAACCCGAACTGGTTGTCTAACAAAAGTCAAATCCGGTTCTACTATTAAATCTTCCAATGCAGTCGTAGGAATAGTAGTCTCTGGATCATGCATATACTTACAAAGATGAGACATATGAAACACATTATGGATACCTGCCAAACTGCTCGACAACTCTATTTTGTATGCGATCTTTCTGATCCTTCCTATAACTAGGAACGGTCCAACATATCTCAATGCTAGTTTCCTTGACTTTTCGAATCGTACCACACCCTTCATCGGTGATACCTTAATGAAAACCCTATCTCCAACTGAGAATTCTACATCCTTACGCCTCTTATCTGCGTAACACTTTTGTCTAAACTAAGCTTCCTTTATCCTACCTTGGATCAACTCTTCTCTGTTGCCTCTCATACTAGATTTGGACCTAAGACTGATATGTCTCCAGTTTCCAACCAACATGTTGGTGACTTGCATGGCCTTCCATACAAAGCTTCGAAAGGTGCCATTCCTATACTAGTCTGATAACTATTATTATAGGAAAACTCAACTAAGTGTAGGTGATCTTCCCATGATCCATCAAAATCTAGCACACAACCTCTTAACAAATCATCGAGTACCTTGTGACTATCTCTGTCTGCCCATCTGTTTGAGGGTGATAAGTAGTACTCATCTTGAACTAGGTACCTAACACATTCTGTAGACTCTTCCAGAACTCGCTAGTAAACAAAGTATCTCTATCACTTACTATAGTATTAGGAATCCCATATAGTCTAACCATGTTCTTCATAAACAACTTAGCTAAAACAGGTGTCATCCTGGTTGACTTAAGTGAAATGAAATGGGCACTCTTAGTCAACCTGTCCACTATGACCTATGTACTTTTATTTCCTCTATTCGACTTTTGAAACCCGACAATAAAATCCATGGATATCAAATCCTATTTCCAAACTGGTATCTCCAAAGGTTGAAGCAACCCACTTGGCTTTTGATGTTCGGCCTTCACTTGTTGGTAGTTCATACACTGCTTTACCCATAAGCCAACATCCTTTTTTCATACCTTCCCAGTAGAAACTCCTTTCATGTCTTGATACATCTTGATTCCCCCAGGATGAATCATAAATTTTGATCGATGACATTCCCTAAGAACTTTTCTCCTTAAGTCCCCAACATTCGAAACACATGACCGTCCCTTCTTTCTCAACCATCCCCTCTAGTCAAGACTAAAATCTTTTATACCATCAATCTCCAATCCAGCCTCAATCCTTTTAATCTTCTTGGATAATAGTGGATCCTCTTTCTTCTTAGAAGCAATCCTTTCGATCAGTACTGGTCGAACTTCCAAGCAGGATAACATGGCAATGCTCTAACTAAAACTAGCAGTCGATCTTAACTGCACACTATAAGTAGTCAAAGCCACTAGGTCTTTCCATTCTGTTAACATAGCTAAAACCAGATTCTGATGTTTTCTGCTAAGAGCATTGGCTACTTTATTTCCTTTTCCAAGTGTATACTCTATACCAAAATCATAAGCTGCTAAAAACTCTAACCACCTTTGCTACTTCATATTCAACTACTTCAGAGAGAATAAATACCATAAGGACTTGTAATCAGTGTATAACTCATATCTCTCCCCTAAGAGATAACGTCTCCATACTTTCAATGCGAAGATCACCACTGCTAACTCTAGATCATGAGTAGGATATCTCACTTAAAGCGGTCTAAGCTGTAGTGAAACATTGGCAATAACCTTACCTTTCTACATCAACACAGCTCCTAATCCAGTTCCACATGTATTGGTATACACTACTTATCCTTGATTCCCGTCTAGAACTACTAACATGGGTGAATTGGTCAACAAGTGCTTTAACTTGGGGAACGCTTCCTCATATTTGTTAGACCAAATAAACTTGATGTCCTTCCTGGTTAGCTTAGTCAAAGGCGTTGCTACCCATGAGAAATCCTAAATAAACCTCCAGTAGTAACCAGCGAGTCCAAAAAAACTTATGATCTCAGTCATCGCCTTTGGTCTCTTCCAGTTGTTAACAGCTTTGATCTTATCTGGATCAACTGACAAACCCTTCTATGAAACTACGTAACCAAGAAACTTAACTTCTTTCTTACAGAAATGATACTTTGAAAACTTTGCTTTCATTTGATGTTGCCTCAGCGTCCCAAGCACTACTCTGAGATTAACTTCATGCTCTCTTTCATTATTAGACTATATTAAAATGTCATCTATGAATATCACTACGAACCTATCCAAGTGCTCTTGGAAAACTAGGTTCATCAAATCTACGAAGAAAGCTAGCACATTCGTTAACCCAAATGGCATCGCTAACCACTCTTACGAACCATACCTAGTTCAAAACGCCGTCAACAGAATACTTTCCTCTGCCACTCTAAGCCGATGGAAACTTGTCGCCAAATCCAATTGGGAAAATACTCTAGCTCCACTCAACTAATAAAATGAATCATCGATTCTTGGCAAAGGATATCTATTCTTGATCGTCTTCTCGTTAAACTTACTATAGTCGATACACATCCAAAACGACCCATCCAGTTTCTTCACGAACACCGCGGCCGCTCCCTAAGGTGAACTACTTGGTCTAATGAAATTTTTTCCCTCTAAATCCATTAACTGCACCTTCCATTCCTTCGTCTCGGTAGGTGCCATCCTGCTAAGTCGTCTACTTACAGGTTCTGATCCAGGCACAAGATATATCCAAAACTCAATGGCTCGCTTTGGTGGTAGTCTTGTGATTGGCTCAAATACATCTGCAAACTCTTTTTCTACCAGTACCCGATTCAACTCTTCTTCTATTTCCGTTGCATTCAGCAAAGCCCAAGCACTTAAGTCCAACTTCTCCACCGAGTATATAACTCGGTCATGACTATTGGGGTGTCTTAGCAATATTTTCCTATCTTGGAAAAATATCCTAGCATTATATTTATCTAACCAATCCATACCCAAAATGGTCCCGAAGCCTACGAAATCAAAAACATACAAACTGCATGCAAACTTATGACTTAACAATTCAAATTCTAACTGGTCACATCCCATCCGAGTGGCATATCCCCTATCGGATTTGTAACCCTTAAGGAAGTAACAAAGTATGAGGGTTCTAAACATAACTTATCTACCAAACACTGAGATATAAATGAATGCGATGCACCGGTATCAAATAGTACCCTAACTGGTATACTATGAATCAAAAGTGGACCTTCCATCAGTGTCTTTCCCTTCTTAGTAGTAGTTGGTTAAGAAGATGATGGTTACAAAGCAAAAACCTTTCCCTTGTACGCATTAACTAGTTCTGGACACTGATTCATGTAGTGTCCAATCTAGTCACATTTGAAGAACTTCACTCCTTTCTTATCTGCAACCTTTTTTCCTTTTGTAGTTCGACATTCATGAGCATAATGTCCTTTCTTTTCGCACTTGTAGCAAACTACATCGGCCTTCCCTTTCTTGGCAGCTCCTTTTTTCTAATCTCCTTTATTCTTAAAGAATTTCCACTTCTTGCTCTGAGAATCCTTGGTTTCAACCTACTTCTCTTTCCCAAAAGCAGAAAGCATCCCTTCATTCCTGATTGTCATCTCCACGACAACTGTACTTGGATCACGGAGGTATGGCATAGTCGCCATGGCAATTCAGGTCTTAACCCTCGAATAAAATTCTCATTCCTTTTGATGACTATGCCAATGGTAGCATAACCATATCTGGACTACTTATTGAACTTTGTAGCATACTCAATCACCGACATCTCACCTTACACTAAGTCCATAAACTTTCTCAGCAATACCGACTTGGCAACTTCAGACCAGAACCTCTATTTGAATCTCCTTCGAAAATCTACCTAAGTCAACTCTTCCTCAGGAACTCCAACAGCAATACCATTCTACTAATAAAGTGATGCTCCCTGCAACTGTCATGAAGTAAGTCTGCTCTTCTGCTCATCATCTAATCCTAAGTCGGAGAAAATTATTTTACAGTGAAATAACCAGTTTTCTACTTCAACAACGTCTACTGTTCCCAGAAAAGGCTTTCCACCAAGACTAGTATAGTCCTTACTCAGCTTTGCATAGTTATTGTCAAATGAGGCTATAGGATTAGCTCCTCCAACATTCATAGCATTACCGCCAGCTACTCCTGCAACTGCTCCATTTTGCATCAGATTGATGAAGAACTGATACATCACTCCCATATCTACTGGCGGGGTTCCAGCACCTACATTGGCATTTGCGTTTGGATTAGCATTTGCCTATCTACCAAGATTGCTTCTAATATTGGGTCGAACATTTCCATTAGTTGTGGTGCTTCCTCCATCTAGATTTTCTCTTCCCTTTCCTACCCCCATATCTTCCTTTCTCATAAATCTGCATACGAGCCTTAGTGAGATACAGAAGAATGGTCTAAGAGAGGGGGAATACATACTTATATATATATATAACAAATGCAAGTACATTACTATAGCGTTAACCCAAACCCCAGTCTCATTTTCTAATTCATTCGGTTATGTTTTGAAAATCTTTTAGGTTCAAATTTCTTTTAAATTTATATATCCTATGCTCTGATACCAACTTGTAACATCACCCATTTGGAGGCCCAAAACTAACAGCTATGGATGTTATAGTCATCCATAGTTATTAATTCTCGGTGATTAAATGCGGTAATGTTAAATACATTGACATACCAGAAACACATGAATATGAAAAAATTTTGAACTCATTTTAAAACAAATTTCTTATTTCATTTCAGATTCATTACATAATCCCATACGTAAGCCACGTTAAGAGAAATTACAATTTATTACAAAATACACCAAGAGCGACATATGAAGATGCCTCCTTGGTTGATCAGAGTCTAAATATAGGCTCTAAACAACTTTGCATCGCATCCAATAACACAACGAATCAAACAAAATGAACTCCTAATAACTAGCTTACCTCATGCACATCTCCGGAAGCTTATTAATCTAAAGGAGAACCTAAAAACCTTAACTCTCAAATACTCAAAATTAATTTGCACCCGAGATATTAAAGGGAAACCATAAACTTCGAGTTAGACAAAAAAAATTGGTGTGAATAATAACCTATCATCTCAAGCCATATAGATATCCAGTGAGACCACGTCGCTTAGCGGAACAGGTTTCCCTTACCAATATCTTAACCCAATTTATAATAAGAATATACCGTGCACCTACATCCATAATGTTTAGGACATAAAATTACAAAATGTATCATGGTGATATGCAAACATGAAATATGCTTTGGATTTCCCATCCCCATTTACCTGACTATCTGTCTCAAGTTATAGTTTCTAGACTCACTATTAACCTATTAGTTTCCATGGACTGACTAATAACCAGTTTCAAGCTTACGGACTATCTATCCGGTTTTATAGTTTTCATGGGATCACTAAGAACCTATTCGTATCTACCAACAAAATTATCCATTCATAGTTTTCATGGACTTACTATGAACCTATTAGATTTTCCAATAACTTCTCTCATGTCATAGTTTTCATTGGCTGACGATGAACCTATTGATCTCTATCAATAAGTAGTTCCTGATATAGTTTTATTGGGATCACTAAGAACCTATTGTCCCCCTACCAATAACAATTTCCATACATAGTTTTCATGGCTTACTAAGAACCTGTCTAAACTAATGATATTTAATCAGCTTTGGGCATCCTATATTCTAGTCCATCTGACCTCCTGGATGCAATTCTACTCATACAAGAGTTAATTCAATGTATATTTACTACTGAGTTAACCTAACCGGTTATTCTGCCCTTGACATCCCAAAATGCAGTTATGGGTTAATTATGAAGTGAATATGATTACAGAAGCAAACATGATAACTGATCAAAACTTAACAATATAAACATCCTTGATTTAATTTCTTGTAATCATTTTCTACTAAAATATGGTTAATACCCTTAATTCACTATCCTTTGCAAGGAAAATTTCCTCTAAGATTTCAAACTTTAAATGCCATTTCAAAAATCTTTTACATTGCCATAAGTTTACCTTTTTTAAAAATGAGATTGGGTTTTCTTATTCGAATGCTAAGGCTTTCGACTGGGTCCTTCAGATCATTGTGACATCATGAGTTACCCTCTGTCACTCTCATTTTCAAAAGCATTATTTAAAATCTCAAACCTTCTCTTTCGAAACTATTAAAAACATACCTTTCGAAAGCATTGGAAACCTTCCTTTCGAAACAGTTAAAGATATAACTTTCGAAACACTCAGAAATATACCTCCCATAAGCATTGGAAACATTCGTTTCATAACATTGAAAAACACACCTTTTGAAATAGTTTAAGATATTCCTTTCGAAGGCATTTAGTTCTAGTAAGAACTTGTGGAAAAATAGCCATTTAAAGTTATTCCTTGTATAACTATAGGGTCAAAGAGAACAGAAGCGAAAGTAACCTTTTGAAAGTATTGATCTGAAATAAAAGAATTGGGGAAGAGGATTGCTTCAAAACCAACCTTCTGAAACCATTACCTCCGAAACTCTTATTAAAAGTGGCTAAAACAACCCTTTCGAAAGTATTTAGGAAGCGGCTTTAAAATTTGAAAGGACAAAAGCTTCCCTTTCGAACACTGTAAAGAAAAGCGGCCTCTAACTGATTTGAAAGGTATGAACGCGGCAACTAGGTATCGAATAGGTTCAAAAGCTTCTTTTAATAACAAAGGCAAGTTGGATTGATTCGAAAGCTTATAAAATGGCTTCAGTGCCTTCGAAAGTATGCCTTCGACACAGTCCCTCCCTCCTTTCTCCAATACACCACGTATCAATTGTTTGATACCATGTGCATTGGTTTCGAATGGGTGTGAAAGGTCATCAGTGGAAGTATGGTGACGGAAGCAAGCAAATGGAAGTGGTGAAGTTGTAATTCAAAACAAAACTAATTTTTATGCCTTTCAAAGCAATTCCTTTTTACCTAACTTGTCTAATTTGTCAAAATATGATTGGTTTCCAATTCTTATAAAAAATCTTTTCTAAAAGGCTGTCGAATTCAACTATTAACAAATGAAATCATTTTAAGCTCTTCCCCTTAACAAAACATTTAAACATTTAAGTTCTCTAACTTAAATAATTTAATAACTATAGTAAAACACTTAGGAAAAATCCCCAAAAATCACAATTTTCACTTTTAATATGTATTCTAACATATATAAATTTCAGACCTGAAAACAATACATGATTGCCTTAAATAATTTAAACCTAAAATTATGTATTTCTTCCATTCAAAATTCATAATAAATTATCCATGGCTTGAAGTATTATGAGAATATAAACCATCTACAAAATACTATTTGACATAACAGATTCAAACATCATGGCATTCAAAAATCAATTTGTATGATTTTAACCTTAAAAACAATAATATTATCCGACAAAAATCCTTTTTTAAATTATAACATGGCATATAAATCAAAGCATATCACCATTCATTCAATCATACAGTTTTAAACTTTCAACCTGAATTAAAACATTCAAGATGACTTATATGAGATGGTTTAGATCATTATTCACCTTGTTTGGATAAGGAACTTGAGATTTGTTCTTGCTTTAATCTTCCTAGTTTGAATCTTAGCTTCTAATTGGGATTTTCTCTCTTCTCCTTAGGGTTATAGCCGGCCTTGTTTTCCTTTTGTTTTTTTTTATGTTTTTTTTAAGAATATAATGAGAATTAAAAGGTTGTGAGGGTTTTAGGGGTTATGGGGTTTTACTATTACCATCTTACCTTGCATTATTCTCTTAAGTATTTAACTTATAAATCATTTTGATAAATCAATTTAGTTAAGGCACGAACCTAATTAGCTTTCAAATCTCAATTCACTTATCACTCTAGTCTCTACATTATTCTATTTAATTTATCTAGTTAAATTTCCTGAATAATGCTATTTAAAGTTAGGGATGTTACACCAAGCTGTAGGCCTATCTTGAAGACCCAAGTTTGGTCATCTATGTCAATGGTGATGGCAACCATAAAGTCCATCGGTGCTGCCCGTTCCTCCCTAGAACTCTTCTTCCTAGGGTCTATAGTCTTATAGAAATGACCATGGTCCCCGAGTCAGGGGCCGTTCTGTAATTGCTATACTTGCGGTTCACGAATGTATAGAGTCTTCCCCGTATTCTTCCCCTTCCCATGTAGTTTGGCTTAGCACAATTCAACGACGTTACATTCTCTTGACGCGCTTTGGTCTCTCTTACCACTCCAACCCCATTTTCCATTGGGAACTTCATTGCAAGGCACCATGAGGCCAAGGCTCTTTTGAATCAGCAAGGGCTGGTCGGCCTAAGAAAGCGTTATAATATGAGAATTCATCAATTATCATGAACGTCTAAAAAGAATCACTCTCCATTCTCCTTCTCCAAGTTCTACATGTAAGTCAATTGCCTTAACTGGCTATTTTTGTTCATCTATAAATCCCTGAATCTTTGTTCTGAAAGCGGCCACATCCTTCATACTGATCTTCATTTAATCGAATGTTTGTCGAAAAAGGATGTTAACCAAACTTCCACTATCAATCAACACTCTACGCATAACTACCGGTCTGATTCCAACCATGACGACCATTTGGTCAAGAGTTGGCACCTTTATACCTTTATTATCTTGATTTTGGAATATAATGTCATTAGCTATCATTTCTATTGTTTCGTAGGGGTTCCATCTTCAATGAAATAACATGTTTCAATAGGATCATGCTTTAGAAAACTAGCCTATCGCTCCATCTTATCCCAATTCTTCTATGGTGGGTAAGGTCCTCAAGTCATAGTACTTATCACTAGACTTTGATTAGTCCATTTAGGTCATTCTTCATTGTGTCCGGACTGATTTCCTTGATTGCTCGGAACTTGGGGTGTAGTAAGTTAAACAGAATTTTGCGATTTCTTCACGTACTATTGGAGCCTGTTGTTCCTTATCATTTCTCAATTAAGTCCTTTAGATGTCGATATTTATTTGTGTTATGCCTATGAGTATCACGAAAGTGACAAAACTTCCTCGATTATTTTTTGTTAAGATGCTTCTCGCTTGGGCGGTCTATTGTATCGCTCAATTCCTTGAGTGTAAAGGTAGATGTTTCCCAAGCTATCGTTCAACGACGTAAAATCCTTAAGTTTTAGATTCCTTAGACGTTTCATGTTCTCGTCAATGCCTATTGGAGTTCTGATTCCTCTTCTAGCTTGAATTCTTTCCTGCGTTTTTGGTTGTAGCACAATAACTATTTCTATCCTGCTTAACCATGTCATTGCTCTAAACCATTTCCTTTGGTTGCTCACTGTCAATTATGCCTTCAACTGTACTTGCATCTTGTAGTCTTAGAAACTGGTTTGCCTTTTATTGGAATTCCTTTATAGTAGAGGGTTGTTTCATTTTAATCAACCCGTATCCGGGTAAATAGCTCGGACCAAAGCCATAAAAATCATATCCTCCTTTGGATTGCTTACTTCAGTAACTGCGATGTTAAACCAATTCATGAAGCTTTCGGTAACTTATTGGGTCCTTGGAAAAAGCCAGATAAAGACATCACGTCTTTTAGTCGTGTAGTATGGAGTTTAAACTGCTCTACAAACATTTTTTTCTAACTTTTCTAAAGTGGAAATAGACCTCGATGCAAGTCTAGTAAACCACATGGAAGCAACTCCTCCTAGGAAGATAAGGAAACATCTACAAGGGACAACATCCGTCATAATAACTCCATCCATATGCCCGTTACATTTGTACAAGTGTTATTTAGGATCCGTCCTTCTGTTATATGATGGCATAGTCGACATTGCGAACTTCTTAGGATATTCTTCTATTAGAATGTTTTCAGTAAATGGAGTTTGGCTTAGCGCAGAACCCCATTCTTCATTCTTTCTTCCCCTACTCTCCTCCACTAACCATTTGACCATGTCAGCGATGTACTCCTCGCTAGCATGGTGGTCTACAGGTTGGCTGTCAGAGGCTATGCCAATTGTTTGACTTTGCAAATGGTCTTGGTTTTCTAGTTGAAGCCTAAGTTCTCCATTCTCCATGAGAACCACCCATGCAGGGTCTCGTTGATGCACGGTTAGTCTTGCCAGGGAAATTTGAACTTCATTTACGACATTTTTCATGTTTACATCAGCGTTCCATTCCAATCCATCACCATCAAATTGTGTGTTATCTTTAGAGTCAGAAACAAGCATTGCATTGTTCACTTGAGGAGTGTTCACTCCAAGATTTGGGTTTGCAGCAGAATGTTTCCCTATGAGTGGAGTGCTTCCATTGCCTTCTATTATGACTCCTATAGTTCAACTGATAACCTCCTTCCGCTTTCGTTTATAGTTCCTCCTGTTCAGGCCTAAAATAGAGGAATTCTCTTGTTCCATAGCAGTTGCAGTCTCTTATCACTCTCGGGGATCCTAATGGCTGCAGCGCTAGCAAAGCATCTGTCTTATCCATGATAGTTTTTTGGTAATTGGCCATTTTTTGGTTAAGTTGATTAACCATCTGGTTAAGCTCCACTTTGGTTATAGCTTCTTGTTGAGTGGAGGATCCTTGTGCTGCATTTCCAGTATTAACCTCCGGTGATTGTTAGTGTTGTTAACTTCAGTTTGTTTGGGGTTGGCTTCATCACCACTAACTATTTCTTCAATGGACATTCTAGAAGCGGTTCTCTATTTTCTAGGTGCCATTAAACTCAAACATCAAGCCTACAAATCTTCGAAGAAAATTCCCTAGATCTAACTGTTAGATCTCTGCTAATCCAAAATAGTAAGCTAAATCTAAGCCTGGATTCATATATTCTTAGCGAAAGCACCAAAGTGTTAATGCCAAAAATGGATCAAAACATCCAAGAGTAGGTTATAGGAAACCTGTTAGACCTAGATCTAGCAGATAATAGTGACAGTAAAGGAAAACATACAACAACAAGAAAGAAAGACACAAGATTTTATAGTGGTTGGGCAATCTTTGGCCTACGTCCACTTTATAGCTTGGTTGCTTATAGATTTGATAGAGTTTGCTTGAGATTACAAAAGGTTCGAGAGAGAAAGAGTCACAAGTATAGGGGTTACACCGATTCTAAGTCATAGAATTTCCTAATGTAGTTGCCTTAGTGACTATTGTATGGAGGAAGGAGACGAAGAAGAGACAGAGCTTCTACATAGTGATGGAAGAAACCGGATCCTTTTTTGGTTGCTCTATGGTTTGTATTTATAGTGGTAGCGACCATATTGGGCCAAAAGGAGAGCTGGACTAGAGTCCAGAAGTCGGCTTGATAGAGTGTGTTAAATCATAAGTGAATAGGGATTACACAGTCATGTCGGCATCGACCTCTCATGTCGGTGCCGACATCTATGGTTAATCCCGATTGCACCGACCTGGTTTTCACTCTCCTTGCTACTTGATTTTGGGTCATTCCATAATGTTTTCATGGATAATTGATTGACATTGATGATAGTTCCCTCACCACTTCAATTATTCTGTTGTTCTGATTTCCAAATCTTCAACTCCTATAATCGGTTGTTTAAAACCTTTCGAAATCTCTCGAGCAGGCATAGAAAAAGTAGAGAATGACTCATGCAAATTTTAAGTGGAAAACACGAAACCATTAGAAGTCCCCACCGATATGTACCGACTTCTGTGAAATTTTCTTAAGCTATTTCTTTGCCTTATCTAAATGTGCTTCCAAGATTTCAAGTCGTTTCATCTTCATCTCGACGTTCTAATTTCTATTGACTTCTGCTTGGTTGAAAATATATTTAACAAACCCTCTTGTCTCTTAGGGTATTTTCAAAATTAGTTCCGATATAGAAAACTAGTTTCATGTAGAAAAGTATTTTTAAAATTTTATTTTGTATTCAAGGCATTCGCTATTTAGTGTACACCTATAGAGGCAACCAATCCTTCGTATAAAGTCGATCAGATAAAAAATTTCTGATCTGTAATAGAACTTAATTCCTTAGCTAAAGAGAATGCTGATAAGAGAATGGCTCTATAGGCTCTATTGGATAGTTATCAACGGATACGGTTCCAAATAGAGATGATAGAATAGCTAGAAAAATTAGAGAGAAATTTGAAAGAGAAAGGGTCAAATTGACAAGTTTCATGCCATAACCAGAGTGGTTAGAATGAGCTATTTTAAGCCATTACCCCAATAACGCTTGAAACATGTGTACAAACTAGAACCAATATGAACGATGAGAATGCTAACTTAAGGGCTTGAAGTTTGAGAGATTGAAATAGGAGATTTGGTTCTCGAAATGAGGTTTCAAGCATTTGAGATGAGGAAAAATACATCGCTCGAAGCAATCCATATGATGGTTGAAAACTAAATAAGCGCACGTTGGGGATAAAGTCATGCATGGCTATGGAAGATGATTCACTAAAGGCGTTTGTAGTGAAAAGCAAGAACCTGAGCCATCCATTCTCAGGAGAGAATAATTTAGTATGATGTATTCATAAAAGTAATAATCCACATATTTCATAAACAAATTTAAAACAAGGCGATTCAACAAATTGATAAAAGTACAACATTAATGGACTTAGTCCATAACTTGGGAAACTCGATTGGCGAAGAAAATTTCAAAAGAAAGATAGAAAAGGAACTTGCTTTAACATATATTCTAAAAAGGCTAGATGAGTCTCTTAGAGGATATTTAGATAAATTTAACACTAAATCGGAAAAATTGGGAGGAATTAATGATTTTATGAAAGACTACGTTCTTATAACTGGAATCTCGAATGATACTCAGTTTTCTTGGAGCTTGGTAGAAAGTAAAATTGTGAATTTCAAAGATATCTACAAATGAGTTAAAGAATTTGTAATGTTGGAATACTTAACTATATAAGGTAGACGATATGACCAACAAGAACCCAAAAGGAGATGAAAAAGTCAAAGAGTCAGAGAGGTACCACAACCTTAATTCAAGGAGCATGAATAATTGAGAAACTCGAGAAAGTGTACATTCCTAGTAATACAATGCTAGTTAAAAATTGGTCTATATCCACAAAATTGTAGATTTTGAAGAGAAGTTATAGAATTGTATCTAATAGTAATAAATTCAATAGAAAATTGTAAAATTGAAGAATAAAAGCAAGAAAAGCAAGAAGACACAAGTTTTTTTTGTAGTTTGGTTATGCCAATGTTCACTTTGAATTTATTTAGTTATTTGATTTACGCTAGAACTGCTGTTTTTACGTACAATTCAAGATTCAATCCTAAAATTGGCAACGGTAGAATTTCCCCTAGGTATGAATAAGAAAAGATCAGCCATCTCTTTTCTCTTCCCTATAGCTTCCTATTTATAGCTCAAGTAGGCTGTAACTAAGCTTTTGGGTTGTTGGATCATAATAGAAATCATAAAATAGTTAGATCCAGGATATTATAGAAGAAATAGACGAAATCCCAAAACTTTGATGGATCGATACCGATTCATGTATGAATCGGCACGATACCGATTCATGTATGAATAGGCACTAATCCATAGCTTTAGCCTAGTTACTATGTTTTCTCCTATATTTCTTGAATCTATATGCTTTGTTCCTTGATTTAACCTTTCTTTGATTCTTCTAAGCTTGTTTCTTCATGCATTCATTGCGAATGTTTGACTTTATGGAGGGAACCTATAGATCAGTAACAATCAATAGAGTTAGCCAAATTCCTCTATTTTCTTCCTTGTCTTGGTATCTTAACCATCATTAAGAGTTAGGGGCATAGTGGTCAATTTGACTGATTAGTACTAATCCATCCATGGATTAGTAGTAAACCATTGGTTCAACCAGCTTTTTTCCTCCTCTTCTTGGCTTGCTCTTCGTACTCAGTCTTTTTTGGGTCTAGCATCCATTACTTCACCATTTCATAATCCAATTTCATCGAAGTACCACTTGGGAAAAATACTAGAAAATTCTTACCCCTTAAAGTACGCTTTTGTGAACACAAATCGTGCTTTAAACCAAGACAAGCGACCAAATCAGGACCTGCATTTCTATTTCACAGAGAATCTACATGCTTCTTTTCTGTATAGTCATAAAGTTATATCTCTTTGGTAAAATACTGTAGTTTTACAATCCAGAAATTTTGTTCGTTCCTCTCATTATTGAGCATCATCTGAGAGTCACACTTGTCCATGGTCAAGTAGAAGCATTTCATTTTACCACTCTTTTTTGAACTTTTTGGATCAATGTGATCTTGTACGGTTCCATATTGATCGGTAATTCATTTTGGTATATAAGCAACAATTAGAAAAATTTTAGCCTTCACTTTCATTCAACTATTAAACCCTTTTAGCCTCTATAAGTTCAAAATAGGGATTCACCAATTTTTCGACCTCAAACTTGGAGATAATTTTTTGATCCATCTATAGTGAATCCAAGATGATTTCATTGCCTTATTTCCATTTAACCACTCCAGCCGTCCTCCATCGATTTCGCTATGCCGTTGCCATCTGCTTGTCCAAGTTGTTACCATTAATCGATCCTCCCCTCCAAATACTCGTCGCCTACTTTCATTCATCAACTACTATTCATAGCTATTCGAGTTGAAACTGAGGCAATAAATAATGGTTCGGTTTGGGTTCGGATGGGACGAGGAATGGATTGGCCTTAAAAGAGAAAAATTAGGCTAAGATGGAAGATTTCCTTCAGTTAAAATGATTCCAAAAATGATTTCATTAATTTAGGGTTGCTTGATGGGTTGTTTTATTGCACACTAGAAGATATTAATGGATGCGAGTGTGGACACATTCCGTCAGGGATCGCACTCATTGATTAAGAAAGCTCCGTTCTTTAAAGATTGCATCGTCTCTCCAAGATACATAGATCATGAGCCAAAGTTCCAGTCCATACTGGATTCATCCAGGACCACTAATGTAGTCCCCAAGTTAGTGGTTTCCACCCAACATACAGTTCCATTATGTGATAGAGCTCGAGTTACACCCGAGTAGACCTTTACTTTACACATTTTTCTTCCCTACTTTTATACAAGGCACAAGATACACAAACTATATGACAAAAATTGCCCACATTCGATGTACAGAATCTAATGGGTCATACACATCAACGTCCATTAGATGCTATACATCGACCGTACTATAGCATAACATAAACACATAAATGTAGGAAATAAATAGAATATACCCGACCGTGCTTATCATCAGAGATTTTCAGTTAATTTATGGAAATAAAATGCTCTATCCATCTTCCTACAGCTGCCTCTGCTTTTACATCGCCTATAATGACTTTCATCTAAATGTTGACTTCAACTTCTATCATAGCCTCTGGGATAACTTGCATCCATCGCATCCACCAAGTCCCAACATATGACGCTCCTCTAATGATCATCAAGGCACTATATGATGAGATTCCTAGGACATGCTAGGGTTATGATATCAAACAATCCTCCAGACTTTCCTCCATCTCGCTTAACTTCAATAAATCTCAAGCCTATTTTTGATAAGCACTGAATCCCTTTATGTGAAGTAAGGCTCTCGCTATTGCACAAAAGAGCCACAACCGCCTATTGACTGCACTTCTTGCTACGGGTATGTGTGCTTTTTAGGGCTATTAGGTCATTTAACTCGTTTTTGTGTCACATTCTCCAGTCCATGAGGCTCGCTCTATCTCAATTGCACCATATCTCATATGTGATGCTTTTGAGTACATTTATGATCTTTGCTTTCCATTTAGGAAAGGAGCCACCACTGGCCAACATTCGCTATTTGTATAATTTCAAACGATGGTTCTCAAGTCCATCGCTAACTTTCTTTAAAGCACTTCTAGATTACAAGGTTGTGGTCAACCTCCATAATAAATGGAGTTATTCAAGGAGGATTATTTCTTCATTGCTATCAAGTGGGATCTGACAAATG
This sequence comes from Allium fistulosum, assembly GCA_030737815.1. NCBI lineage: Eukaryota > Viridiplantae > Streptophyta > Magnoliopsida > Asparagales > Amaryllidaceae > Allium > Allium fistulosum. Next base: position 759,591,499 of record CM060908.1, on the reverse strand, counting down.
ATTGCTATTTGGATGTAAGTTCTACTTTACCAATTCCAATTTCCACCTCATTTGGATTCACTCCATCCAAATTGTTTATTTCTACCTGTTCAATTGTAGATATTCCACCAAGAGTCGACAACTATGACTTGAGACATATGGCAATCGCTTCCTAAGCCATCCCCAAGCCATAACACAACACATCCTTCTTACTTATCGATTTATGCGTCCGCGAATATCGTATGCTTCACAATTGTTGAAAGGTGTTTTTTGAATTTACCACACATGGTAATCGCTAAGCTAGGGATCAAATCCCTAGGCATGAAAATGTCGGTCCTATCTAAGCACTAGCTCAACGTCAAGTAATCATTGAGGACGATGGCATGAATCAAGAAGATGAAGTAGAGAAGAAGGTGGAAGGAGATGAGTACATAGAGGAAGGAGGAGAAGAAGATAAAAAGGAGGAAGATTATTGTAACAACCCTCATTTAAAACAAAAGGAAAATAAAAGAGAGCTCCATTAAAAAAATGAAAAAAAAGTAAGAGTGCTCCATTAAAACTCTTCTGTAAGAAGAATAAGAGGAAGCAGATTGAACTAAAGCAATTATCCCCATTCAAATCCAATCTAAGATGAATAATATATCCATCTCTTTGTTGTTTGGATGTTTTAGATTTAATTTATCATGCCTTTTGTTGAGATAATGATGAATATGCTTTTATGGTTATCATTGATAAATTTTGTGAAACTTTTTAAATGGTTTTTTAACGATTAATCTTAGTTTTTAATCACCAAATGCTTTGAAATTTTGATATGATATTAGAATATTATTTGGAGATGGGTTTATAATTTCAAAATTTTTGAATTTACGTGAATTTCTTATGACTTTTCTAATATGGGAAAATGTATAATTTTGGATTTTGATTATTAAAAATAGGAAAGAATAATTATTTTGCTCCAAAAATTTTATATGTCATAAAGGATGGAAATTATGATTTTTTGTTAATATTTGGGGATCTTTCCCATGTATTTTAGAATTATTATGAATTATTTGGTTACGAAAAGTTTTAAATATATATAAATCTTTTTAAATGTCCTCTTCCATTACCCACCCTTTCCTTTCACCTTTTCCATTCCACCCATACCCACCATCACTTCAACCATACTTACGCCATTCCTTTCACCATCTCTGACCTTATCAATCCATCCATCTCTGTCACCATCTCTGATGATATCTATCCTATCCCCTAAATCGTTCTGACACATGTCCTCTCACCTATCCTACTGATCCTTCATCAAGTTCATTTATACTTCCAGCACCTCCTTCTGCTTTATCATCTACACCTTTTTCTATCTCAACCAAAACATGGTCTTCTCTTTTCAATTCAAAACCTAAAGACGTTGATTTTTTCCGACCGAAGGTATATGACCTTAACTACACAAGCACTGCACTTGAAGTTCCAGATCTTATTAAGTTGGTGGGATTAGATATTGGAAGGAATACCTTGTTGGTTTCTTTCTTGATGGCAATCTATAATATATGTTGCATTGAATCATCTGAAAAAGGTTTGGAAGCTTAAAGGTAGTTTGAAGGTTAAATCTGATAGCAAGTACTTTTATTTTGAATTTTCCTATCATAAAGATAGAACATAAATTCTCAAATCAGATCCTTTATTCATCAATGGGAAAATGGTTATAATTTCTTTATCCAACCTAATTTTAGCAACATCCACTCGGTAGTCAGAAGTTTACCAATATGGATACACTTATATAACATAGCCTTGATTACATGGACCTTTCCTGGAATTAACTGGTTTGCTTGCCATGTTGGGAATTTTATATGCTTCAATGAATCAACAGAAAAATTAAGTAGGTTTGAATATGCAAAGTGCTTAGTTGAAATTAGAACTAATCGAGAGTTACCATATTTTATGCTCTGTGCAGATAATAATTCAAGGGTTGACATTGATTATGATTGGAAACTAGTGATTTGCATCAAGTGCAGATGTTTTAGTCATCAGATCAATTATAGTAGCATCAATTCCAATGATTCAAATGGTATTAAGAGAAATGATTTACCAATGAAGAACAAAAGGCTAAAGTGAATGGGCTTATTTTTAAAAGAGTTGTAAATAAAAAATGGGAAAGGAATTTAACACAAAAAACTTCTGAAATGAATAAAGACTTGGACACATGTTCAAAAGAAAAGGTTGAATGCAAAACCTCAAATGATTCAATTCTTGGAAAACACCCTTCAAAAAGTATGCAATAGTACATGCAGATATATATATATATATATATATCAGATACTCTCTATGCACATGATATCAATGTGCACATTGATACAACACATAGTTCACATTCCAAATCCTATTTTGAACAAATGTATTTGGCACATGATGTTAACAATAAAATAACATTGATCCTGTGCATGTGCACAACAAGAAAATCCTTCATTTCTTTCCTCACAACTTGATCTAAACAATCCTAATCTCATTTCTATCTCCAACAAATTCTCACCCCTTCAAATCCCAAAAGATCATAACTATACAATAAAATTTGATAATGATCCCTTAAGCTCGATCTCACCATCTCACATCAAAACACATCCCTGTTGATGCACAACATGATATGCATATCTCTACCTCTCTCAACAATCCACATCCTCTACATCAAACAAATTCTCAGTCCACCAGTGCAATATCATCTTCTAAAATCCCCATAGATACTGCATCTCCTTATGAACACATTAAGCTTCCACTAGATATATTGAAAATCATGAATTCAAACAGTCTTACCTGTGCCTTTGTTTCAGATTCTATAACCGACTTGAATAATCAACCTTCTATCCCACAGCCAAAGCTTCTGAATATGTCCTTCCCCATGGTGCTCACATTAATTCTCCCTATATAAATGAATGCTAATGAGACAATGGTTTCTACATAAGTTGAGGTTCAAGGAACAAATCAAATGGCCAAAAAGAAAAATGAAGAAATCTAAAAACAATGTTCAAAATCAATCAGACTCAGATTATGATAATTGCAATGACTATGGGATCAAGCAACTTTTCACCAATACAGGAATTCAACTCAACGAAGACAACATATCATTATCCACTAGATCCAAAAAGCTAGATGCTTCAGCTATAAACAAATTATCAAAAAGATATGCTTGACACAATTACAGCATGGAACATTAGGGGAGGTTACTTGCAAGTAAAACAAAATGAGATAAAAAAACTAATTTCTCTACATCACACTCAAATGATTGGTATATTTGAAACCAAGCTCAATATCTCCCTCACAAAGAAAGCATGTATATATATATATAAATAGTGAATGGAAATATGAGGACAATCTCCATGGTGCTCCTTATGGTAGAATTATTGTTATGTGGAATCTTTCATATACATGGTCAACAATTTTATCAAGCAATGCCAATTCATACATTTCAATTTGACCCACTCTCCATCCTCTCTCACTTTTTAAATTACCTTTATCTATGCCTTCAATCAGCTTTTCTTCATACAGACCATTTTTTACTTCATCCCTCCTTATCATCAACCTCTATTCCATTGACATGTACATGTGATTTTAACTGCATAAGTAGTGTTTCTAAGAAATCCAGTAGATCCCTCTTGTCTCTAAATGATATATGTCCTCTCAACCAATCTCTCCATCTATTTGGCCTTTTCAATATTAAGTTCTCTAGTCCTAAATTCACATGGAACAATAAGAGACACAGAGGAAGGAGAACTTTTTGCAAATTAGATCATTGTTTTTTCCACCTTCCTGCTCTATCTGTATAGCCCACTCTCAACATCATCATTCCTTACCCAAGCATCCTAGATCATATCCCCAAAATATTACAATGGAAATATGAACAACTAAAAATGCTTCGCTCATTTAAATTTTTAATTTTTGGTTTAATCATCCAATGTTTTTAAATACTATTTCGCAGCCTTGGAATATATCTACTCATGGCAATCCCATGTTCAAACTGCAAACTAACTAAGGAATACAAAAAACTGTCTTGGAGAATGGGCTCTTACAGAATTTAGTAAAGGATCATGAAAATTTAATCAACTATTACTACAGCTTGAATCAATCTAGACTGGTATGTTAAAATTTCCTGAAGATTCCAATCTCTTTGAGCTTGAACACTCTATAAAAACAGCTTATAAGTGCTCATGATGATGAATTGTACACAATAAAACAAAAGCTTAGCAAAAACTTTTTCTTTGAAGGTGACAAAAAAAAATTCACACATCTCTCAAAATTAAAAACAATAAAGTTAGAATTCTGTCTATCTTTGATATGAATGGTGCTTTATGCCCTGATCCTAAAGAGATAAACAATGTCATGATTTAATATTTTATTGACTACTTTAATTCACAATCAGATCATCACCTATACCTTAAGAATATTCAAAACTCCTCTCTTCCTACAATCTTAATGCAAGAATCACAAGACCTAACATCCAAAATCTCTGATACTGAAATCAATGATGCCCTCTTTAGTCTGATTTCTACTAGTATAGGTGGTCCTGCTGGATTTATTTCATACTCTTTCACACATATATTGTAATGACGCCCTACGCCTATGGTGTAGAATAGTTATCAAAGGAAAGAAAAGAAGTAAAGATGAAGGAAATAGAGGAGAAGAGAATGGAAAAGATGAAAGAAGAAACATCAACTAACCATATCACCTGTTATATATCTGACATCGCATCAGAGTAAACATAATAATCAACACAGGAATAAAACTACAAAGAGAGTAATAAAAATGTGAACTAATCATCTAAGTTTAAGATCCACAGAGTTATACAATATAGTAACAGAGTTTATACAAATGGAAAATAAAATCAAACTGATGCACTGTCTCATATAATAATAAGTCAACACTGTCAAGACTCCAAAGTGTCACATAACGGAATATATAATAACAAACTCACATATAATTATGAGTGAACATCACCACCTGCTAACCCATCTACAAGACTCCGTATGTCATTCATACCTTCTCTCAAATCTACTCATTTAAGAGTACCTGAGATAATAAGAAGTAAAACATAAAACCTCAAGTCAAACAACAATCTGGTGTGAGCGATATCAAATCTCAAAATACTATAAAAGTTGATACAATATATGGAACATAGGGTATATAAACCATACCCGACTTGTCCCTGCAACTAGAGAGTCAGCACATAACATAGATAATATGCTACTCTAAAACACCGTAACAAGGGTACATTTATTCAGTGTTTGTTAGGGTGCCTAGATATCTCCACCTATAGTACCTACTCCACACTAAGTCAAGTTAGGGTGTCTAGGTATCCCTTCTAAAATACTTACCTCTTGTGACATCCCCAGGGTAATATGTGACTAGTGAGCAACCATAACAAATGTAGCATCCATTAAACAATATTAACCGTCACCCAGTGTGCTCCAGATATATGATAACTAGTATGACCATCTGCAAATGCCAGAGACAAGTGGTAATCTAGGTTCTCATTGTACTCTCGTACCTTCGGAGCCCGAAGCCCAGTACATGTCACCAAGCCCAAAGCTAGACACTAGACCCAATCCAGCGCTCCAGTGTATACGGACCCTCGCTACTAGTCTATGGGAATCTCCATATATACTACCTCTACTTCGAGAACAATAAGAACACTCCGAATCATCAACGATCCCTTTGCATAGACACATCTATTGAGCCCTACTCGCTCAACACAGATCCAACCCTGTTAGCTTAATATAATTTCCACTACCTCGGAACCCACCATGTTCCACTACTCCACGACTCCCACCATGAGCCCCATTGGTATGTACTTCCTACTCGAGTCACAAACCAAAGTTACAAAGTGGCTAATCTTTGGTACCTACTCCCATCCCGAGTCACAAACTGAAGGTATAAATCCATCATGCTAAACATCACCATCCACCATGATGCGAAATGAGCTGACACTTCTAGCATGATCCATACGGTCTTGATACTACCATCCTCAGAACCTACTCCATGCATCATCGAGTCACCATCCGTAGTACTAGACTATCAGGTTGAAGCATCACATCATCGTCTCACAATCAGAATTGCTCATCATAGAGTAATAACATCCAAACTCTAAATCGATTTCACGAACAAACCATCCCTTTGCGCACCACGAGATCTCCTCCACGTCCATGCCAAAGATTTGCCAAATTTTAACAATAGTGATGGACATTGACCACTCTACAATGATCAATACCAACTACCATGGTCTTGTAATTAACCCAACGGATACAAACCAAACGGAAACGTTCGACATCTGTCTTGAAGTCTGAAGCCACGTCCTCCACCTCAGATCCATCAGCACATATCCTAACGCCTTCTGCAGCTTATCTCATTCATTGGTTTTTCCTGTGTGTAAAACCCCAATGTACATGATACTAACTAAAACCCGATCACCGCTAATCAGCGTTTTCAACCAATACAACCCAATAAAGCCAAACAACCAAACATACATCCAACAACCATACATCCATCCAAAACAGCATACATACAACATAAAAATCCATCCATATCAATCAATGTGGGAAATCATATCAATTATAGCTTTAATCTAATAATGCCCTAACTATGGCACGTCGATTGAAAATATGTGGTAGTCTTTATAACTCATTTTAAAATAATTTTATTTTATTTTATAAAAATCTGGCTGCTATATAAATATAATAATATCACATTTTAAAACCAAAAATCATTCTCGAATGTCAATCTAAAACTATATAATCAATTATAGTGTGCTGAGAGACAATATCACTCACCTTATCTAGATCTATTCAAATAAGCACCAAAGTGTAGATGTCAACATCACGAGCAAAATGCAAGAAACCGCATAGAAAACAGACTTCGTATACAAAAGATATGGCTAATATAAGGTTCGAGATTATTTAAATGATTAATTAACCAAATTAAATCGCTAATTACTATAATTGGTGGCTAATCCTTCTTTCTCTTTCTTTCCTGTACACGCACAAGAACCATGGCCATGCATATCTCTTTCTTTGCCCCATCGATTTCTCACCCGATAATCAATGAAATCCCGATCCATCTTCGCCAAATCACACCTCTTCGTGATCTCTTCAACTTAGTACCAATATGAACAAGCTCGATCAAGCCATGGTGAAGCCGACCTGACACGTGCCAGTTCCCATGCCTTTGAATGAATCTCGCTAGGAAGACTCGATCCACACTAAACTCTAGGAACGAATGCTCCTTCGCATGAGAATCATCACACAAACCTCTGATCCGCTTATCGTCGCTCCAAGGTCAAGCAAAGTCAAATCCTAATCGATAGTGGATGGATCAATCTCGGCCAAACATCGTCGATCCAAAATCCACCATGGTCATCGCATAGCTCTCGTCCATACGATTTCAATAAATCAAACGTTATGATTTTTAGTGGAGTATGTTGGTTGAATTTAATTTTTGAAGAGAAAGAAGTGAGTTCGGCCATGGATTTCTACTCTTTGAAGTGAACAGTGAATGACCAAATAAGAATTTGGAGGGAGATCCAAATTTGGGCTTTATATATAATAATTTAATATCCCATTTAACTTCTTTGCTCGACCTTCACTAGCTAACAGTTTGTACGGTTCAAAATGAATGTCCGCACATTCTTCTTTATCCCTTTCCAATAAAATGCCTATTTCATATCATAGTTCATTATATTGACTCTAGGACGTATAGTCAATCATGAATGATGGCACTCACATAGTACCTCATCCCTCATCCCATTGACATCAGGTACAAATAATCTTCTATCCACACGGAGCCAAACATCATGATTGAGTCAGTACTACTTCATATCTTCTGAATCTACTCCACTCTCAATCTTAGTAGTCATCTCCGCTAGTCTAGCATCATGTCTTTGACTAGTATCGACCAACTCAATTAGAGTAGGTTTGATTGTCAAACTTGCCAACACATCTGACTCTAACTCACATCGAGGCCTGAAGTCATAGATATACTCAAGATGCTTCCATTCTAAGAACATTACACCCAAGTTGGCATGTCTAATACTCAGAGCATCGGTGACTGCATTTCCCTTACAAGCCATAAATGAAATTTCAAAGTCATAAGAGGCCATGTCAATTTTGAGATACTTAGAGAAGTGCCTTATTTTTGGTAGGTTCATTATATGTTGTTCGTAAGGCATGGAGATAATGGGTTAAGGCTTGACATCCTCAATAGTGAATCGCATACATCATGGTGATAACAGTTTGTGGCTTGACATCTAGAATATTGCGTCTCACATGATTTACTAGTAATGGGTTGAGGCTTGACGTCCTCAATAGTAGGTTTCTCATGATTTGGCAATAATGGATTAAAACACAAAATCCTCAATACCAAGTCACATATGGTTTGGAAATAATTCATTGAGGCATGAAGTCCCAATAGTGAGTTGCACATGATTTGGTAATAATGGGTTAGGGCATGAAGTCCTTAATATTGAGTTACATATAGTTTGACTATAAAGGGTTGAGGAAATAAGTCCTCAATAGCGAGTCGCATATGGTTTGTTGTTATTGGTCTGATTTATGAATTCATCAATAGTGAGCCATACATGATTTGGCGATAATGGGATAAGGCACGAAGTCCTCAGTATTTAGTCGCATACGGTTTGGTGATAATAGGTTACGGAATGATGTAACACCCTGTAATTTTAGTGACTAAATAATTAATTGGTTAATTTAAATATTTAATCGTTAATTAATAGAATGCCCATTATACTCGATTTTTTTGAGATGGATGAATTAGGACTCGAGACAGCCGCTGTTGTGACTGCAATTTTATCATGAAAAAAATGAGTATAAGTCAGCTTCGTTTGGAATCTATAACGATCTGCCTTTCTTACACCTAAAGTTGACACTCAATACATCCACGATATTCGTGTGTCGATCATTTAGTGTTCGAAAGATAGATCATTGGGGTAAAAGAAAAGAAAAGACAAGAAGAAGAAACATAGAATCTCACAACATAAGAAAATCATACATAATAGAACATAAAATAGTACATACAGTCATTCCCAAAATGAAACGTCAAAGTTACACCTTACGATGTGAGTTATGACTGCATGCCCCCACAATGCTATTTCACAACTACATACATATAACGAAAATAAAATAGATAATGAGATAAAAGCGAAGCCTCCAGCACCATGCTTCTTCAAAATGCATTCGTAAGAACCTGGACTACTTGGCTACTCATAAAATTAAAGCATCCAAGAGTTTAAGGGAAAGAAAGAAAAAATCCAAGTGAGATATGGGTCGGATGTGAGTAAACTCAAAATAAATGAATTTTATACTTATAAAACCTCTCAAAATAAAGGTATCTCATAAGACCACGCCACACATAAACACGAACAGGTTTATACCAAACGATAACCAAACCATTTCAAATAGTAATCCAGTGATATTATAATAATGCCTAAGGTTTTAAAGTAAATATATAGCATAGCTAAAATGCTTACATCTCATTTTCTAACATATTTGGGCACAACTAATTCCATAAAGCACGTAGTGGAAAATGGATTCCATACAATGATAAGGTAAGGGACTACCTTCGGTATAGTACATCTCTAAATACACCAAGGCTGCAAAACATTTGCACCTCTACCAATACAAAACCGACCTACCCCTTCCTAGATAGTACCATATATAATCATCCCTCAGTTGCTACCACAACCACATTAGGCCCCGAAGCATACATCTAAAAATATTGACCTGGATAAGGGATGATCATACCCTAATGGGAGTAACCCACTTAGCCCTGCCGCATCTTCCCTGTTTTAGTCATTTTTGGGTGTGAGGCTCGAGGCAACGATTTACCTTTTATATAGCAATCCCACTTGGAATACTAACACTGCCCTCCAGGAAACAATACAATGCCAGCATTCATCCATACTAGTTGTTCAAGATATGAAAAAACCGAAGGCACTACTTCTACTACATCGATTTTGGAATCACGCTCAGGATTAGTAGCAAGTAGTCCTTACACATCAAAGAACTCCGTCTTTGAATCCATCTTCTTCAAGATGTCTCCAATTTTAATGCTTATGCATGTTTAAAGTGCTTTTCAAATAACTCATGCTTATCCAATCCCGGTTACTTCGAACCAACATTTGATAGTTTCCGGTAAAACCCTTTAGTTCTTTTGGAAATAAACTGACAAAAAGAGCGAGGATCACCTCCTAACCATTTAAGTGGATATATTTCCTTCTAATTTGACCTAGAAGAACACAATGAGTTTATACGTACAGTATAGCATCACCGAAGATTGTAGTACCATATAATTCTCATGATTCTTTTTGATATTTCCAAATTAAAATTTGGTTTAGTTATCAATAGTGGACAAACCACTATCTGGTGTAAGTATAGTTTGCATATGAAAATAGGTCATCCTATAGTTATCACCACTTTTCGATTTCAAACAGTACTATCCCTTGATTAACA